>OY720227.1:5143077-5803421 GCA_963082605.1 Rhodophaea formosa | reverse complement strand
AATAGACAATCTCAACTACCCTGTAGGAACGAAGTTTATTCGAAAGTCTAACTACCTTTGTCTAAAATAAAAAACTATCTACTTATTTGAGAAAATTAATAAAAAATATATTTGGTCGTTTTGCGCATGGAATGTTGTGTGTACTATAAAATGATTTCGTGCTTGAAACTCCTTGTGAGGTGTTTGTGCGGTAGGACTATGGAGTTGAGCAGGATCATTTCAGCTGGAACCACTACGCCTGCACCTGTAAACAAGTTGTTTTTTAAAAAAGGATCGACTCTGTCTACCCCGTAAGGTATGAGGACGTGGAAGCCTGTAAAAAAATTGATATTTAAAAAAAGAGTTGACTCTGTCTACCCTGTAAGGTATGAGGACGTGGTGACCTGTAAACATGTTGTTATTTAACAATCGGTTGACTCTGTCTACCCCGTAAGGGATGAGACAGTGGTAACCTTTAAACATGTTGTTATGTAACAAACGGTTGACTCTGTCTACCCCGTAAGGTATGAGGACGTGGAAACCTGTTAAAATGTTGTTATTTAACAAATGGTTGACTTTGTCTACCCCGTAAGGGAAGAGGACGTGGTATCCTGTAAAAATGTTGTTATTTAACAATGGTCGACACTGTCCAGCCCGTAAGGGATGAGGACGTGGTGACCTGTAAACACGTTGTTATTTAACAAACGGTTGACTTTGTGTACCCCGTAAGGAAGGACGTGGTACTGGGGTACATGTAAGACGTCTCCACTCCACTGAAGCGTGAGAAATTGTTTGTTTTGTTTTTCGTGTGTGTGAAACAACACTGGTGTCAGATTTTTCAAGCTGCCTAAAGGCATCTGACATAGCTTAACGACTACCATCAATGATGACAGCCGGGACCAATGATTTGACGTACCTTCCGAAGCACGGAGGAGATTGAGATATTATTTATGCCACTTTTTAAACAATTTTTTTAAACAATTTTTAAGAAAAATATAAAACATAGGGCCGTACGTGTATACGTATTTTAGTACTAGATTTTATGGAAAAAGAATTGTGCCTCTAGAAGCAGTTTTCAGCGAGAAAATAGACGAATACATTTGTATGAAAAACATACAGCTAGGATACGCTCTTAAATAAAAAAAAATATATAGTGTTTAAAAAACAATTCCGCTATTAAAATATAAACAAATACCGGCCAGAATTCGGCTACTTGCCACCGCAGGGGTTATTAATCCTTTCCCCTGCCATTTACATTCCCTTGAAGGGGTGACTAAGCCCGTTAAAACGAACTTTTAACAGAGTCTAAGAAAGAAAAAAATTCAATGTTTTGACTCAAATCGCTGGACCGGCTAAGCACATTTGTATAAAATATCATTCCTTTAGTAGTATAAATTATAGGTATATTTTTACGTCATTTACGCTTAATTATCGACAAATCATAAGACATCACGAGTACACTCTGGATGAAAATTGTATATTGTATAGTTCTATTCATAAATTTTTAATAAATATAAAAATTTCAACATATTTATTTATTTATTAAGGAATAACAAACAGTTGCAAGATAAATATTACACAATAAGACACATTAATATAAGAATACATAATCTTGCGACCAACCACGTTATTCACAGATTTATTACATACATGATATAGATAAGTTGCTCCTAGAGGGGAACATAATAGTAAAATTAAGGAATTCTCTAGTAGTGCTAATTTTACACAGATAACAAATACGATTAAGAACAATAATATATTGGTTGCTGGAAGAAGAGATTAAAGAATCGTACAAGTAACATTGGTTGGAAAAAATAAGAAAAGGAAAACACATACAAGCAAACAACTACAAAACAAAAAAAAACAGTGCACAAACAGAATGGGAGTGCTATTTACGTGCGGATAATAACTCGTAAATATGTTTTCTATATTTATAAATAGCAGACGCAAACATATCAACACTCTCAAACAGTCTGTTAAAAGACTCAGCCATGCGACGTATGGGAGAACGAAGGAAGTACACAACATACTTTTTTGTTCTGCATTCAATCTGTTACGAGAAAACAGAGAATAGTTTTTCCAGTATCCGATTGTTGTTTCCGTAGTATTCTTTGTGTAGTGAGAACTCGCGTTTAGTTTACAAACCGTGAATTTTGTTTGTAATCATTACTTTCTTGTTGATTTTAATGAAAACGCAGCCTGAGGCGCATTCTATGAACATCAATTCACAGTAGATCGTGAAACTCTAGAACTTTCTTCTTATTGGATAGCGTAATTTGACGAGAACTGTGACGTATAGCTATCCCAATCCCAATCCCAACTAATATTATAAATGCGAAAGTGAGTTTGTTTGTTTTTTACGCTTTCACGTTCTACCTTCTGAACCGATCATCATTAAATTTGGCATACACATAGGTTAGGGTACCGAGAACCACATATCACGCGGGCGAAGCCGCGGGTAACAGCTAGTTGTTGTACCCTGATGTGCTCTCGCTCCAATGACGAGATGAATGACGAACTGCCTCCGTGGTCCAGTGGTTAAAGCGTTTGCTTTGTTGACCCGTGGGTCGTGGCCCACGACTGTATGCTTCCCGTGGGAATCGAACCCACGACTCGTGGGTTCGATTCCCACGGGAAGCATACTTTGTTAAGTTGTTTCCAGTTTGGTTAGGACATTGCAGGCATGAATCACCTGATTGTCTGATAAGGAAGATGATTCCGTGCTTCGGAAGGCACGTTAAGCCGGTGGTCTCGGCTGCCATCTGGTAGTCGTTAAAGGAACCACGTCAGAGGCCGAGAGGCGGTTCCGAAGAACTCTGACACCAGGGTGTGCATGGTCGACTGACCGTGTCACCTACACGAAATGATGACCCCATTGATGATTGTAGCCTCCATTGCAGAAGCATGACCCTCTCTGTAGAAGATTTGGCCTACACTCTCCACGGCCAGACGGGTTGGAGAGGACTCTTTGATGTTTAAAACTTTGTTTAGCTTGTGTTTCCTAAGTCGCCTTCTACGACATCCATGGGAAGACTTGGAGTGGTCCTATTCTACTCTGCCGGGAACCACACGACATATAAAATAATATCCCAACAGAAGTATAATTGTTATGGAAGAACAAAATAATAGGTACCTAAAATGGTGATTGAAGGGTTCAGTCTTCCGTCCGAGTTAAAGAGCGGCGTGTTGTCCATCTTAGCGAACGGTTTGTTGGGGTCGGGGTCTGATGGGGTGCCTTCCACGCGCGACCACTCGCCTACCGACGCTTCTTGGCCCACTGGGAACAAAATAGTGATATTTTAAAATGAGATTATAGTTTTACTCTTATTATAAAGATATAATATATGGGACAACATTCCGTGCGGGCGGGATTTGAACCGGCAGTCTTTAGACGTAATATGCATTTGAGTAGGAATTCGGGTGTTCTTTCTAAAACATTTCCGCAAATAAATAAAAAAATTTTTTACTTATCACACCAACTGAGCTAGCCCCACAGTAAGTTATGAACTTGTGTCGCAGGATACTAACTCAACGATACTATATTTTATAATATATACTAATATAGATAAACATCCAAGACCCAGGTCAAAAGATCTTTTTCCATCTTGACTTGACCGGGGATCGAACCCGGGACCACCGTGTCGCAGGCTAGCGTGTTGACCGCTGCGTCACGGAGCTCGAATAATTATAGATATTCGGATGGCGGAAACGAAGAGAGGCCTATGCTCAGCAGTGGGTGGATGATGGGCTGAGATGACGATGATGGGTGTTATATTTGTACTCACCAACTGAATGCATGACCAGCGCGTGTTCGTGTATGGTGGCGTTGTTCAGTACTATCGACTCCTTTATCCTGACGCCCGCTTTGATCGTCACGCCCGCTCCAATTGACACGTTCGGCCCGATCTGTTGACAATTTACTATTTAAAACTCAAACTCTAAATGTTCATTTAATAAAGGTTTCTTTGAACACTTATTCATTGTGATATTTTTGATTTAACAACCACCAGTAAAATTGTTGACATCAGTAATTTACTTATGGCTAAGTTTAGGCCGCTTCCAAAGCGGAGTGCAGAAGAAGCGGCAACAAACTGCAAAGGGGTACGATTATTGAAATTACGACGTTCGTAAACTAACGGTTTTTTCATAAAAAAATTTTTTCGAAGGCGAGTCACACGTTCAAAAATAGTACACCAGCACATTTTCTCCAAGCGACGTCAACTCAAGTTAACTTTAGTATGAATAATGAAACAAATGTATGGTCTCTTACACATCGTGTCAATATATGGTCATGGCTATCAACCTCAACTACCTGTCCGGTGGTTGCGGGTATGACATCTTTGTATCTACTTTAATACTGTTAAGAGAAAATAAAAATATAATTCAAAAAATATCTCTTATTTAAAAATTAAACAATACTTTGTCGTATTATTTATAAATTGTACCTCAGTTTTAGCAAGTTAAGGCTACCGCATATTAACGCCATCTAGTGGCGAATGGAAAACAACTTTGCAGCAGCGTCGTCTAACTATGGCGCCTTCTTTCTAGCCGGCCTTAAGAGTCGCCTGGAAGCGCATGTCTCCATACAAACGGAAAAAGAGAATTGTGGCAATATTTGATAATTTTGGGGTAAAATCAAGCATTTAATCAATTAATCTCATTATAATCTACGTACATTCCTAAACAGCTTGGATAATATACGAATGGTTTGAGAATTACAAGCCTTTTCAAATTTGTATGGAAATCTTGAGAGGCGTATAATTCTCAAACCAGTGATAATTTAACCAAACTGTATAGGAACGTACGTAGATTATAATGAGATTAATTGATTGGATGCTTAATTTTACTCCAAAATTATTAAATATTGCCACAATTCCCTTTTTCCGTTTGTATGGAGACATGCGCTTCCAGGCGACTCTTAATTTGGTCTAATATTATTGTATGAGGCTGGCAGTCTATACGTAAGTATTATATTGTCATTGATACAGTCCTGAAGGCTACTATTATCACGTCCAATATGAATTGTTTTAGTCACCCAAAACCTGTTTAAAACCTCGGCTAATATACAATTACGAGATCAAAAATGTCTGCTTCTTAAATATATGCCGGAACATGGACACGCTAAGAAGATTACAAATATAATAATTATTTTTTTGTACTGCGAAAACAAAGCATCAATTTAAATGGTCAGATTTTGTATGACTTCTTATATTCCACTAAATTGTCTTGTTTTCATGTTTTTTATTTTTTAAATGTGTATGCTAATGTAAGACGGAGGAACATTATTTGTTCTGAAAAACGTTTGTCTCTTTTTTGACAGCCATTTACAAATTCAATGACGTGTTAGTCGAGGTTTTTCACCTTTGTAACAAATTCTTTAACAATATCCATACAAATTAATAAAAAGAAACTAATTATATTACTTTAACCATACACAGACCCAAATTTCTTGAACTGTAAGTAAACTTGAATTTTTCACAAATTGTGTTGTCCATTACAACAAACAGATTTTTGTGTCTCGGTTTTGACAAAGGTTCTTGGTTTCGCCACATCCTTGCAGGAACCTAATTAGTAACTAGCTTTTGCCCGCGACTTCGTCCGCATGGAGTTCGGTTATTTATCTCCCCTTTTTCACATTTTAGGGGTTGAATTCTGAAAGAGCCTGAAACAATTGTTAACTTATTTATTGATAGGAGTACTCCTGTGAAGTTTCAAATAAAATAGTTTAATAATCTTGTTTCCCCATACCAACTTTCAAGCCCTTTTTCACCCCTTTGGGAGTAGAATTTTCAAAAACCCTAGGACATGTAACTGTTTATTTCCAAACGTTAACTTAAAAACAAAGTTTCAGGCTGCTACCTCTAAAAATGACGGACTCTCATACACAATGTTAACCCCTCTTCACCCGCTTAGGGGGCAAATTTTCAAAAATACTTTCTTATTCATTATAACTATTTGTATGCCAAATTTCAACGAAATCAGTTCAGTAGTTTCGGCTGTGCGTTGATATATGAGTCAGTCAAGTTTGCCTTTTATTTAAATAATAATATATTTATAAAAAATTAAAATAAATAAGATAAGTAGAAGAGAAGATAGAAGAAGAATTTCGCGCGCCACGTTGATCACAAACTACGAAGAAGATACTATTCTTACTAGTATTCAGATAACCGACTGATTAATGTTTTCCCTCATGGCAGCTCTATTTTCTCTCTGTCTCTCGCTATAAGAGTCAGTGAGAAGGATATACTCACTACAGCTGTGCTATCAACCACGGCAGTTGGATGTACCAATACGTCTGGTATTATTTGGCAGAGGACTGTTTACAACACTCTCTCATGGCAGCTCTATTTTCTCTCTGTCTCTCGCTATAAGAGTGAGTGAGAAGGGTATACTCACCACAGCTGTGCTATCTACTACAGCAGTTGGATGTACAAATACATCTGGTATAATTTGGCAGGGGGCTGTTTGAGACACTCGGTCTCGATGTAGCTCTAGGTAGTGTCGGTTCGCGTATATTGCTGACCCGGCTGTTTTGACTTGAGACCACCAATTCGTGACCTACAAATAAAATATACTTGGTATTTATTTAGTTATGTATATTTATCCGAAAAGTCAAAGATCGATAAATACAAACAGCCAGCTACCACGACCATTAACAATTCCAAATTTGAATTGAGGATTAAAATCTCGCAGTCTAGTTCAAATGCTTTTTTGTCGGGTTCATTAGCAATTCCAAATTTGAATATTCGACTAGAAAACTTTTTGGATGTAAAAGATTTGACACAAGTGCGTGGTATAGTACCTCATTAAATTTATAAAAAATACTTAGGCTCTCAGGATTAATGGAATTTATATAAAATCTTAAAGCCCGCGGTACGACGCAGGCATGAAAAATTCCTTATTGTTATATTAAAAACCGGCCAAGTGCGTGTCGGGCCACGCGCAGTGTAGGGTTCCGTAGTTGCGAATGACAACTTTGAGTTCACACTCGCACCTCACAGTTTAACGACCAAAAACATGTAACAATGAAATTGTATGAAATTTTTCATTTTCGAGTACATTTTATAAGTTGGTTGGCTATAACTTTTTAGACTTTAACTTTTAACTAAAAAGTTATAGGGAACCACCCTATAACTTTTTAGTTTGTACTTAGTACTCAGCTCTGATAGTTTTCCTTTCAACTTCAGTATATATACTACTGCTTTAATTTTTTTTACGTATCCATATATAACCGTTTAGTAGATAGAGGGGGGGGGGGGGGACACTTACCTCTAACAAAAATTTGCACTTTAAAACCAAATATTTCGGAAACGGATCCCTAAATTGAAAAATGGTGTTCTCAACCTCACAATATTTTTTGAAGACCTATGTAACAATACCCAACACGATGGGTTTGTATAGAAAAAAAATATTACTCCCTCTTTACTTGTATGGGAGCTACCCTAAAAAAAAATTTTTTCAAGATTTTCTTCTACCACTTTTTTGACATTATTAATATACATACCCATACCAAATTTCAGCTTTCTAGACTTATGGTCTCTGAGTAAAACCGCGGACGGACAGACAGACAGACATGGCGAAACTATAAGGGTTCCTTGTTTACTACGGAACCCTAAAAACGACTGGAATCGCGAAAAAAACTTTCTCGCAAGCTTATCACCAGAAGCTCCCATGAAGCAATCAATGGCCCTATATTCGATTGATCTTGTTAAATCTGTATACCGTACAACACCGATATTGATGTTGATGTGCCTATTAAAACATTGTGCAACATAGTTGTCAAGAATTAGTAAATAGGTCTGCTGGTATGGTATCAAAAAAAGATATATTACCTGCATAGCATACAATTTGTTTGTCCCAGCCAACGGCGCTAGTATGTCCTGCTCCCACGACATATAGCCAGGGTTGCTCTGTCCATTATTTCCACTGAAACAAAGTGATGAAAATAATGAAATGATATAAAAATGTGGCTCTATTAGCCTCAAAACGTAAAAATTAACCGACCAAATGCGAGATAACTCGCGTGAAGAGGTTTCCATACAATGCTTAATCCAAATGTTTTTTTCAATTGACTAGCGCTATCTAGTGGTGTTTTAGTGAACTATTTTCCGTTTTATATTGAGTTTACCACTTTATTTTCAATTGTTAGAAATCATATAGGTCTTCCAGTTATCTGCAAGCAATTATCTATATTTTATCAAAATTTTAGGCACGGTAGTTTTGAAGCTCAGGGCTGGTTAGTTTTCGTTTTCTTTCATGAATAAAATCAAAACTATTTGTTTTAAAATAATAACAAAAATATAGTTGAGATCCTCATGATGACCCTTTTTTTATGACACAGTAAGGTTTGCAAAACTCTTCTTATTTCCTATTCGTGCCCAAAAATGATCCGAAATGAAAATAGTACATTGTGTACCAAGGGCGGTATAGTAGACATTACGTCAAACGAGCGACCCGAGTCCCGAGTTTGTAATGTCTAATACCGGCCGTGATACACACAATGTTTTTCACCTCACCGAGTAAATATAGTAGAGTAAAAAAATATTTTTCATTTTATATTGGTTAAAATTGTATAGTATGAATATAGTTTACCTTGAAAATTAATATTTATGCGTCGTCAAGCTGACTGATTATATTACTTAAATCAACATTATTGACCATCTATTAATTTATCATAGGGAATGTATTCCATGCAAATTAATGAAGATTACGATTACTTATAAATATTTTGCCTAAAACTAAATAGCGGCAAACTAGAATAAGCAGAAAATGTATCCGAGGATTCCACAGATAATGAAGATGTTTTATCCAAAAAGTGGAAGTCAAAGATCGATGAATACAAACAGCCAGCCACCACGGCCATTAACAATTCCAAATTTGAATTAAGGACAAAAATCTCGCAGTATATTTTTTTTTAATCGGGTTCACTAGCAATTCCAAATTTAAATATTCGACTCGAAAACTTTTTGGATGTAGAAGATTTGACACGTGTGCATGGTATAGTGCCCTATTAAATTTAAAAAAATACTTAACGCGCTCTCGGCCTTTATGGAATTTGTATGAAATCTTATAGCCCGCGGTCGTAATAGCGACCATCCAGCTCACTTTGCTTGCATATAATGACACTGTTTAAGGGTAGGTGAGATGTTAAAAAAAAATATTTACTTTGCAAATCTGTGCTTGGTTTGTCCAAATTAAACCTGATTTGGTCCAGTAGATTTGAAGCAAGGATGTGACAGATGGACGGACAAACAGAAGCACCAGTGATCCTATGAGGGTTCCGATTGTTATTTTTTTGTACAGAACCCTAAAAAAATGTCCGAACGTGACTTTCCGCAATCTAGGGGTAAAACCACAAAATAACGGTTTTAAATATTTGCATATTTTATACTAGAGGTCCCCCATGAGGCTGACATAGTCACATCAACTGTACTGAAGGCTCGAAAAAAAATTGATAAAAAAATAATTTGCTTCTGTGCATCACCTGTAAAACCCATCCTGTTTCTTCTCAAAAGCGCTGGCCATCATATGGAACACTTGCAGCGAACACACATACACGCCACAGTTGATCAATGTTGACACATAGCTGTTGGGTTTCTCCACGTAATGATTGACAGCCTTTGTGCTGGGGTCACGGACCATGCAGCCGTAGTGGACCGACTGTTGCCGAGTGGCTTCTGTACCCATTATTGTTACCTGAAAATCGTAAGGGTCGCATTAAAGATGACTATATCAACATCATCATCAGGTCTTTTTTAGTCTCCACTGCAGGAGCACAACCCTCTCTGACTACCAGAGCCATATATTAGCCAGAGTAGTGCGATGATTTGGCGTACACCCTGCACGCTGGCCAGACTGGTTGGAGAGGTCTCTTATGGGCGGCAAGCCCGTCTATCTTTTTATACAAACGCTCGTACGTGATTATGTTGGTGTGACAAATCTTTCTTTGAAGCTTTTCAACTAATAGGTATCTTGTGCACTATATCTAGGTTTCTATCAAAACGCAAAATCAAAATTTGGAGAAACAATCCAAAAATCCGCTTTTTAGCACAAGTTTTATCTGAACTTTGGGCATTTATAATGTACTCATTAATTGTAAGCAAATATTTATTAAGAAACCTTGCAAATGTAATGGAGATTCTAAACGTTTTTTCATAAACTTGTAAGGCTTACTTAATAAACATGTATTTCTTGACATTTCCGCACACTATTTTTCGTTCAATATCTTCGTGTACTCACTAGCTTGTTACCATGTGGCAGTAAGAGGTGTACGGGGGACGAGAGCAAGGGGCTCCTTTCGCTTTGCCTTGTAACTGACATTGCACTAGACTGAACAAGCTTTTCGACCATGCTTGCGTTGACGATAGTCGGTCTGGGAAGGGCCCCACTTAACGGATATATGTACGCGTCGCGTAGCTAAGCTACGCATAGGTGGCATAAACAGTAATTTGTTTCTTTCTCTTTTAATAACAAAATAATTTACAACTCCCTTACCAGAGCATCGGGCTTCTCTGAGTGAAACATCCATAATTCCTTCAAGGCGAAGTCGGCACAAACATCTCCATTGAGTAGGAAGAAGGCAGAGGGGTTGCCAGCTCGAACCTGGTCTCTGAAATGGTACAGTCCACCACCTGTGCCAAGTGGTGTGAACTCTTGGAGGTATCTAAAATGTAAAATAATATATTATTATCAGATTAAACACACTTTTATTAGGCTGCCTGTCCACCGGGTAGAGAGTGGTGTGCTAGATAAAAATCCTCTTATGGAATTGTAGCACAAGAATTTTAGTGCCACCTTGCTCCGCTCCGGTTAACAGGCAGCCGTAGCCTTGTAACAATATATCTACCCAAAGAAGGTTGGTAGGAGGCAGACAGACAACTGTAAAAACTCAGCAAAATCATATTACTACAGCGTGAATAGTAAAAACCAATATGATGTCATAATGAGACACCAAGCTCTGCCATAGTAGGTACAGCTAAGAATACAACCCGAAACAGGCTCAAATGGGAAATTTTATTTATTTATTAGCCTTTATTAACTGATTAAAACACTATGTAATGCATTCATTTATATTTTCAATTAGTTTTTGGCATCTGCACATCCTTTCAATGCATAGGCCTCTTCCACCAATTTCCGTTTCTCTCTATGTCTCGCCAATCTTGTCCATAGAGGTTCAGCAGATTTTTTTACTACATAATGAAACAAGTTCAGTACTTCTCTTTCAGCATAGGGAGAAATACAACAAGAACACCGCTGTGTTATTATCAGTCTACCTGATACCTCTGTCCTACTTAGAGGATTTAGGAATTAAGTAACTTACTTTTATAGTATACTAAACAAGTATCATTGTTGCAGTATAAGAGCCTAAGATCAGAATATTTCATTCTTATTTTTTACATCACTGAGTCATCAAAATCTTTACCTGATGATAACATGATACTCTTTCTGCATATCGCTGACAAACTGAGCCATCACGGTTGTAGTGTACGACCCAATGATCAGGATCTCCTTGCAATCTTTGAGCTTGGCACATGCTTCTATGTGGTGCTGTATGAGGGGCACTCCAGCGATGGGGAAAAGGGGCTTTGGTGTGTCAAGTGATAGGGGCCTGAACCGAGTACCTGTAATTTAAAATGATATGTTTACAATGGAAGATAGTACTTCTTTTAAAAAGGTAAGGAAAGAAAGATGAAATTTTAAATTACATTGATGTTTCAGTATTATTATTTTAAGAATCAGAGAGACCTTTGCCCAGCAGTGGGAAAATACGGATTAAGAAAAAAAAGGAATAACAGAGACCAATTTATTATTTTTTGTATGGCAGTTTACAGTTGCTCTTATTTAAGTCTAAATTTTAATTTCTTCAGCCACTGGATAGCATCATTTTCCAAGGTGAACAGGTCCACTTCATCACTTTTATCTCAGAAAGCAAAACAATGTGCATTTAAGTATTGTGGGTATACAAAGTCATCAAAGTGTGTCTTAAGCCTTATCAGTGACGTGGCGTTGGCAACACTATATAAGTCCAACAGAAAGGATAAACTTTACAACTAACATCTAATGTTTGATAGTGAATACCTAGAATATATTTAATATAACTGTTTGCCTAATATTTGTTTAAAGAAAAACTCAGTTTCAAATAAACCATGTAATGATTTACATGCTGTCAGTATATAGTTTAAATATTATGTTTATCAATGTACAAGATGCAATGCAATTCAAGACGCCTTATCAGATATGTAAGGATACTCTGTAACCTACAACAAAGTCACTGTTTCAATTCATTTATCGCCTAAAAACGATATGTTTCAAAAAAAGGAACGATATTTAAGTAAACCGCCTTTTCACTGTTATATGTACAGTAAGAATATGTTTATTATAATGGAAATAACATAAAATTTACACAATAATGCCGGTGACGTAGCCACTTACCTTTTTGCGGTCCTCCGATTAGAATTACAGCTTTGAGCATCTTGCTTACTATCGATTTTACGTATACAAATTCAATCGAACTTATAATACTTTCAATTATGCTAGTAATAAAATAGTTAAATAATAAAATTCTCGAAATACACGTCAGGCTTTCGCGGACAATGTAAACAATATTTAGGACATGTCAGTCACCGCCTGACATGACAGGTATTGTCATTGTCATTTGTCTTGCTTTTTTTTTATAGTATTATTTTACGGCCCTGGATACAAGTCCTTTAGAGCCTTTCTTAATTTATTTCGCCAGTTGGCGAGTTAGTCTTGTTTGTTGTCAACGAAATGATGGTGTAATTCATTTCGTTGTTTTCACGGAGCCCCTGGCGACAACTCTTCGCGAATCCACTGGTTTCATCACTGACGACGCAGCAAGGCGGACAACCAACAGCCCGCTATGTAAATCTCACTACAGCCGCACAATGACAGTCTACTTTAGTTATTCTACACATTGTTCTTAACTATGGGCATTTATAACACCAAATAACACCAATTCACATTATAAAGTCCACTAGAATCAATTTGCGAAACAATCCAAAACAGACACCGTGTAGTCCGCTAAAATTCCCGCCAAGAACTCCATTTGTCTTGCTTTTTTTTTTAAGTATTGTTTTACGGCCCTGGATACAAGTCCTTTAGAGCCTTTCTTCATTTATTTCGCCAGTTGGCGAGTTATTCTTCTTGGTTGTCAACGAAATGATGGTGTAATTCATTTCGTTGTTTTCACGGAGCTCCTGGCGACAACTCTTCGCGAATCCACTGGTTTCATCATTGACGACGCAGCAAGGCGGACAACCACCAGCCCGCTATGTAAATCTCACTACAGCCGCACAATGACAGTCTTTTTTAGTTATTCTACACATTGTTCATAAATATGGGCATTTATAACACAAAATAACACCAATTTCACATTATAAAGTCCACTAGAATCAATTTGAGAAACAATCCAAAACAGACACCGTGTAGTCCGCTAAAATTCCCGCCAAGAACTCCCATTTGTCTTGCCGTCGAACGTCAATGTCATTTGGATTTTTTTAAATGTTAGATTGCAGCCCAAAGCGTAATGTTGATATGCCTTGATTTTTGCGTTTGGAAAGGGGTTTTTATCTACAGGCTCATAAATCTTGGCAAAGGCAGGTTTTGAAAATCTAACATTCAGAATGCGTTGTTTGTCGTCTAAATAGCGACTAAAAAAAACAGGAAAAGATAATTATAATGCTGGATAAAGAAAGATACAACTTATTTATTTGTTCTCAGTCGCAAGCACGTTACGTGAACTGAACGTGACACACTGCATAAATATTACTCCGCATACATGAAGCGCTATTCCTCGGTTCTACCTACACGTTAGTACCTATTAGTTTACGTAGAACCAAGACAAAAAAAAACAAAAAAAACTTACAATGCAAATGCATTCAGAATACAAGGAGATTACACCCAATGTCTATTCTTCTCGTAATAGTTAATAGAGAGTTTGCTGTCTCACCCCGGCTTACGTACGGCAACGCCCAAAGCCAAAGTTCGTCCCTGCGGGGGCCCCTTGGTGATGTTCGCCTTACAGGTTGGGGAACCTCAAAAGTATGGTGAAGTAGCGAAAGCTCACTTGAAGCTAGCTACAAATCCTAGAATACCGAAGAAAACCGAATTCTAGTCGATCAGACCGAACGAAGTAAATGACAATATTCGACTGAACGTGATGTGAGCGATGCGAACGAAGTCTTCGAGTCGAGTTGAGGCGAAAACACAGTTTTGTATGATTGTAGATAGGTATGTTTATTCCCCGATAACGTTCGAAATAGTGCTCCAAATAAAATGAAATTGAAAACGTATATAGGTACAGTTTGAATCAAACTTTATGGCGGCTCGAATAATAGGGAATATGCATGAAAAAAATATCTGTTATCTAACCAGTTTATCCAAAAATATTCAATAATAAAGTACTGAAAGTGAAAACAGAATAAAATTTGGTTGAAAAACGAACGAGACAAAATGATTTTACGAAAATATTTCTATCTCACTCGCGAAAACACTATTTTGTATGGCAAATGTATGCATGACATAGACTATGACGTCACTAGTCCATATCGGACTTCTCTTTCTTATTCAAACTTTAAAGTTTCACATCTTCGTCGTTAATTAATATATTTTAAAAGTTCTTTCATATTTTTTTTACTGTGGTTATTAAGGATTATACTCAGCAAATAAAAAAATTACGTGCATACACCCTATTAGCTACGAGCTGCGCAGAACGTGCCCCGCCTCCCCCCGTGCGCCCCGCTGTACCTATTATTGTATTCTGCGCATCGCCTCACGCGATGTTTCGACCCGCCATGAAGTTGATTCAGGTATTGGGCATCAAAATCAGTTCAGCCTAGTAGTTTATGAAATACTTAGTTTAAATAAATTTTTAGAGTCGCTGTCCACGCTCGCGACGAACTATACTTATACATGACCTCTCTTATTGCATCTTCTTCTTGTTCCTTTACCTTATCCCACTTTTTTATGTGGGGTCGGCACAGTATGTCAGCTCTCCACCTTGGTCTATCATCCACCATAGCCATTTGTCACTCCCTTCTCTTTATACTCTCCTTGACACAATCGATTCATTGTTTCTTAGGTCTCCCTCTGTTCCGCGTACAATCCACTTTCAAATCTACTTTCACTTATTGCATCGGCGGTTAAAAATAGGTTATAGAAGATTAAACTAAACCAAAACATCACAGCCATGCCGTACTAAGCCAATAATCCGGCGGTGCCCTGTTTTTGCAAAGCCGAACCTCGACCGTTATAGGCTTCCATTATTCTGAATAAAATAAGAGCTGTATGGGAAAATCTCGCAGGTTGATTCCTATTTACGAAGCGTAGGTACCTACGCTTGGTAGGTAGGTAAATAAATAAATAAATATATACGGACAAATCACACAAATTGAGTTAGCCTCAAAGTAAGTTCGAGACTTGTGTTATGGAATACTAACTCAACCACACTATATTTTATAATAGATACTCAACTTATATAGATATAAACATCTAAGACCCAGGTCAATCTGAAAAAGATCATTTTCCATCTTGATCTGACCGGGGATCGAACCCGGGACCATCCGTGTCGCAGGCAGGCGTTTTGACCGCTGCGCCACGGAGCTCGTAAATAAAAATTAAATGTCGAATCTTAAACCCGTGAAATCAATTTTAAAAAATCTATAATTTATCTATCTGTCAGCCAGGGACGTCCACTGCTGGACATAGGCCTCCCCCATAGATCGCCACAAATTGCGGTCTTGTGCATGCAAAAAGTCTTAAAAAGTTAAAAAAGTCTTAGAGTGGCGGCCACGAACAAGAAAGCGCAGCGTGGAACGACCCCCCGACCAGGTGGACGGACGACCTCATCCAGGTCGCCGGGAATCGGTGGACTCAGCATGCACAAAAAATCTATAATAATACAGTAGAATAAAAAAAACTTGTTTTGTTTGCATTGAATAGGTTTCGAAACAACCTACGAGTATCGGACTGTTTTTCAAAATCCTTTCACCTGTATAAGGTAATTTATCTGCGGGTGACATAGGCTATAATGTGCGCGGATTAAGTCGCGGGAAAATTGCCAGTGTATGCTGTATATTTATATTCATAATATAACTAGCTGTTGCCTTTTCCTTGTTAGGTACTTTTTCATTTAAGTATTTAAGTTACCCAGGGGCCATCCATTAAGGAGGCACACTAGGCACAGTAGCGACGCCAATCATTTTATTCCTAATACTTTACAAATAGAAAGAAATTCAAGAATGCCAAAAACGGCCGTTTAGTGTGTGTGTGTGTGTGTGTGTGTGTGTTGTTCACATAAGGTTTCAATTTCGTCATAACTTAGGGATTTTAGATATAGAGTGATAGTTTTTTTATAATTAAATTTAGTTTGGGGATAAAAATTTAATATGAGTATTATTTAATTTATTATATAGAAGTGCAGATTGCCGCTTATATTGTCTTCCAGCAAATCGAGTTCTAACAAGGGGCAGTGGTACGATCAAACGGTTTCGTCTTCTGTGCAATAAATCTGGAGTAAAGTATAACCTAATTTTAATCTAGACAATTAAGGACCTTAATAAAAATGTCTGACAGAATGGCAATCGGCGAGTCAAGGTATTAACACTACGACGCCGTCTTTTGGTTAAAATCGCGCGTTTAAAGAAAAAATAAATACTAGGTAGACGTGTTATCTTACTACACCTCCCCTGTGATATTTCGTGGTATTTTCCGGATCCCATCCTCCCTTTTCGAGCCTCACGTGACTAATGGACGGCCCCCTACCATACATAAGTACCTAGGTACTAGATACCTACTTTTACCAATTTACGGGCAGTCTCAAACTTGTTTATTTACTTTTATTAGATACAGTTTTATTTTTTACACCTAACATTTCGAACACTACGCAGTGTTTATGTTTGCAGGTAGACTCTGTAGAAGATTAAAAAAAATGATGAGGGTACAAAGCTTAACAAAGTTTAGTTACATAACAGATTTTCAGCTATTTGCTTGTAGACTATTAGTTCAAAATCGAACTCTTGAAGCCTTGGGCAGAGTTGTAAACTTCGCCTCGACGTCGGTCAAACAAGGAACTTTGTATGGCCTAAACCGTACTCAACACACCCGCATATAAATACGTCTTGTATTACTGCTTTAACATGCAGTATTTTATTTATAAGATGCATTTGTATGTCTAGTAAACAAAGCATGTCCAAATTGTCCAATACCTATGACAATTTTCGTTGATTCGCGTGAAAAACTAAACGTTCAAAGCTTATTAAGGTTTTAGATCTTGAAGTAGATGATAAAAGTATGTACTTAGAAATTATAAAGAAAGCATAAATCATAGCCTATGTCACCCGCAGATAAATTAGATTTCTATCGGTGAAAGAATTTCGAAAATCAGTTTAAGAGTTTTGGAGCTTATTCAATTCAAACAAACAATAAATCAAATCTTTCGCCTTTGTTCGTATAAAATTGACCCTTAATATGGGGGTGACTCAACCCGTCAATATGAACAACTTTTGTTATGATATCATCAAAAATTTTTGTATCATTTTTTCAGTTTCGATGATAAAAGATGTATTGAGTCTGCTGGATTGGAGTAATATATATAGGATACTAGCTGTTACCCGCGGCTTCGCCCGCGCGATATATAGTCTATGTCCCTCTCAGTACCCCAACCTATGTGTATGCTTTCATGATGATCGGTTCAGTAGATAGGTCGTGAAAGCGTAACAAACAAATAAACTCACTTTCGGATTTATAATATTAGTTAGGATTAGGACGGAGTCGGTGGACGCAGCATGCACAAGACCGGGATTTGTGGCGATCTATGGGGGAGGCCTATGTCCAGCAGTGGACGTCCCTGGCTGATAGATAGATAGACAGATAGTGTCTGCTAAAAGCAAATAAAATCATATCTATGCATCCATAGATTTATGCATGATAAATGCATCCACTCAAAGAGACTTCATCTCACTATATCTATGTTTCATACAATATTGTATAAGCCGAGATCAAAGGCAGCTGTTACAATTATTGAGCTTTCTCAATGTATTAAGGAGCTTTCAATGCCACAAAGGTCTATATTTTCTTTAGTTTATGTAGTGGGATTAACTTCAGTCAAGTTCATTGTAAAGCTGTGGATACAAGGCAGTGTGTGAGCGTAGCGTTGTTTTACGCTGTTAGAAGAATATATGGATACAGTTAGCAAGATTGCAAGATTTCTATGGGTAATATAAATACTTTTCAAATTTTTAAGCTATTGCATAGCTTCTATCACGGGCCTTAAACGCGGCGAACGAATCGAGAAATTCCGTAACGAAAATAACCTAACACCCCCCACTCCGCCTACCGTGCATCGTCAAACGTCGTTTCAGTTCAGCAGACTTCGGCACTTCGGCACGGTGTATGTGTGCGACTAGGCGTATGCGAGTAGACTATCTGCTAACTGCTCATAACTGATTCTATCTCTTTTAGACACAGCAGGCCTATTTGCTAACTTTTGACAGCTACGATGTACATAATTTTCATGGTAACTTCAATATTCATTACGGTTTCGGTATGAATGACTATTTTTATTTAAGATATGAAAACCGTAATCGATGCTAAAGTGACAATCAAATCGTTGTACACCGAGTTAGCAAATCGGCCTGCAGCACGAAAGTACTCATATCACTGCAAACATACCCGAAAGGCAAGAGTCAAGAGTATTGACCGATAATACCAAAATGCACTTTCAACTCAGCGGCTCTTAAATACATTAATAAGTATTGCCAGTGAGGTTAATACGATAAGAAGGGATTATACTTACTTAGATATCAAGGGGATAATATTCTATAAATCGATTTTGCGAATGAAACAGTTACTTATAATAATATTTATTTTTCGCCTCCAAGCTAGACATTTTACTTATAATAGGTAGTTAGTACATACATACATATTATCACGTCTTTATCCCTTGCGGGGTAGACAGGGCCTGGGGTCAAAAGCCACGTTTAACGTATTAGTGGACGTTGACATGGAAAGTGGAATCAAAATAGTGATGGGTTGCTAGCCGCATCAACTATAAGATAATTCCTTAGATTTTTGTCCAATCCCTTGACCGACTTTTACGGTCTGTGCGGTATGAAAAGCTGGTAGGTATTATATGTTTTTGCTTTTCTCCTAAACCAGCAAAGGGGGTTTAATCCCAAGTAATATTATAAATGCGAAAGTGAGTTTGTTTGTTTGTTACGCTTTCACGCCGTATCTACTGAACCAATCATCATGAAATTTTGCATAAACATAGGTCAGGGTACCGAGAAGGACATAGGCTATAAATTACGCGGACGAAGCCGCGGGTAACAGCTAGTTTATTATAAACTAGCAACCCTCCCCTGCTGCGCCTGTGAATGTATTTTAAATCTTCCTCATGATTCAGCAATAGGTATTGCTGAAAACTGCCGTGCTTCGGAAGGTACGTTAAGCCGTTGGTCCCGGCTGATTTGGTAGTCGTTAAAGGAACCACGTCAGAGGCGAAGAGACTTCCTCCGAGGTTAAATCATTGCCAGGTAGGTAGGTTACATACAAACAATTATTGTTCAAACTTCTACCTTCCAATTGTTAGTTAATTTTATCCTTTCTCAAACTGGTTGACTGGAAGAGATCCCTCTTGGGATAAGTAAGTCCACCGTTTGTACAATAAAGATTTTAAACAAACAAACAACAAGCTTGTAACAGAATAAAAAAGTTACTCTCAATTCCTTCTCACATACTGATCCGATTGAGCAAATATACCACGAAATATACTGTTTTGCCACCAACCAGTGGCGTAGCTTGCTATAACAGGGCCCAGGGGTGCTATTTTTGAACGTGTGATCATTCGTCTATGAACGATTTTTGTATGTAAAATCCACTCGTTTGCGAATGGCGAAATTTCAAAAAATACCTATTATTTTTGAAATTAAACATTTGCATGTGGCGTTTTTACTCAACTGCGGCAAAGTTTTCCTTTTTGGATGATGATGATGACCTAAAGGCTAAAATTGGGACCCTATTACTGAGGCTTTGATAACCGTCTGTCTGTGTATGTCCGTCTGGAACTAGGCTGTATCTTATAAACTTTGATAGTTAGACAATTAAATTTTTCACAGGTGATTTATTTCTTGTATAACAACAAATACTGAAAACAGAATAAAATAAATGATTAAGGGGGGCTCCCATACCACTAACATGTTTTTTTTTTACCTTTTTTGCTTGATATTAATGACGGCAACAACATAGCAGCAACTCTTGAAATATTCACAAAAGCTTAGTTGTTTATTCCTTTTAAAAATAAACAATTTAATTAAAATAAAATTAGTAATTGTATCCGATACAACAAACCATTTTGTCCCGGTTTTGCTCGATAGTCTAATGTTGTATAGATTATGGTACGGAACCCTTTGTGCGCTTGTAGATAGGATACATTATAGGCACTGCAGTCTAAATGTTGCTTACTACAGCGCCGTAAAAATATTGTTAAAAGTAAAATCCTGTCTGTATTATAACTCAACTCGGGCTTTAGCGTCACAGCTGAAAATGTGAGAGACCAACGTTTGAATAAGCGAGAGATTTCAAAATTCTCGGGGGCCCAGTGCCACTAATACGGCAGATACGGCGGTAGCTACGCCCCTGCGCAAACAAATGTGTTGTACCAAGCTTCCGCTTGAATGATGCAAAGCGGTCAAGTGTGAGCGGCTTATTTGGTTAGGGTTCGGTGTAAATAAAAAAAGGCTGTAGCAGACTTTTTATTTGTCTTTTCCTTGTGTGTATTGGGAGCGACCTTTATATAGGCAAATGTTTCTGACAGGCAAGTAATTGGACCGGTAGAAAATTTATACCATATGTATACGTATAGGTACTAAACTCAGATTAGATTCACCATTTGTAAGTCAAGAGCAGCAGATCCGATTTTTATGACGGAATTCTTTCAATATACAAAGTTAATTTCTCTGCGGTGACAAAAGCTAAAATTTACGTGGACAAAGTCGAGAGAAGGACAGACTTTGACTATGTATGGGATTTTTTGAGGTTTTTCATGGTTACTCTAATACTACTGTTAACACAAATATTAAACAGATAACAAGTTGCAATATTTTAAAAATATAACCGCGCCTCCCGTTTTTGACAGTACATTCGTCATATTGATTTTTTGCTGACGTCACATAGCCTATGATACTCCGAGGAGAAATACAAATCTAATGACACCTCACCCTTCAAAATCGGCCTTGCTTAACTAGGCTACAGAAGACAACAAGGGAGGTGACATTCTTACATACATACATACGCGCGAAAAACATTACTCTCCATCTAGGTGGGTCAGTCGGGTAAAAAGTTTTAAGGCCCTAAATGTAACGATAGGTATTTTATTAGCATCTGGCTTATTTATCGCCGTGACAAGTTAATGCAAACCCATATTTTACCGAAGCTAGGATTACTATGGATTAAATGTGTCGAATTCAACAGATAGCCCGCTCAAGAATTTGTGAAAAGGGTGTTTCGTAATAGAAAATATATTTAGTAGGTATTAAAATAGAATTTAAATATCTAGCATTGAGAAATCACACCAGAGACAACAAGACAAAACAACCGCGACACTAGAGGCTACTCTTAATTTGTAAGTAAAGTTAGTAAATAAAGCACACCTGTAAGTAACTAAAGAAAGAAAGTAAATAAGGTTATTGTTGTGGCAGAGCCACGCAACCGGCGAAATTCACTTTTGCTAGTAGCATGAAGGTTAAAGTTTTATTTCCCTCTTTCGTTTGAGTATTAAAAATGCAATCTTTTATACAGTTATTAAACACTGGTAACATGTGCCAATTTTAAAAACTTATTATGCAGACAGTAAGCTAAGCTAAATATTTTTTACTTCATCAAAATTTATAAACTCATACGTAATTTTCGGCGGTAGGTGTAAAAAAGTAAACACTGAGCTCTATCGAATTTATTTAATTAAATTTAAATTAAATACTTACAGTGCATCCATTAACAATAATTCCATTTAACTGTAAGTGTCACACTCCATATTAGTGTTATCTTGCCTTTGTTAATGGTTTAAGTCACTATTTTTTTCACTGCACTGTCCTGCCTGCCTACCTAACCTCAATTTCTCACACAAAATTATTTCTGCACATCCATGGCGAGTCTTGATGATGTTCTACAAGCTCAGCGCTCCATGCAGGAAATGTTCACGAAGCAGATGAGTGCTTTTGAAGCCCAAATGAAGGCCCCCGGGTCTTCAGAAGCCTCCATGACGACACCTGTGGATAATCATTGTGACAAGTCTTTGGATCTGGCCCAACAGTTCTATAGTTTTAAGACTTATGTGCTTGACCAGATGAACAAACTGTGTCAGCTAATCGCATCTATTGCTTCTACTGTTGATTCAATAGAGAGTAGACATCGGAGGAAGTTTCTGTTGTTTGCGGGTGTGTCAGAGGATGTTGCTAGCAATTTGCCCAGTGTTGTTTTGAGGATCCTCACAGAGAAATTGAGTATTCCTGACATAACACCAGACAAAATCTCTGTCTGTCATCGAATTGGTAAGCAGGATGAAGGAAAGCCTCGACCAATCCTTGTACGTTTCACCGATTTGTCAGTGAAATCTGCCATCTGGAGTAAGAAGACGATGCTTAAAGGTACTCCATACAATGTATCAGAGTTTCTGACCCGTCAACGGCAAACTGTTTTCATCAAGGCGCGGAAACGCTTCGGTATGAGGAGATGTTGGACGTCAAATGGCAATGTCGTTGTGAGATTGAAGAACGGCTCGAGGCGAAATATCTACTCCGAATTGGACCTTGCTAGGATTGACAGCAGTGAGGATGAGCAGGCGGCGGCGGCGGCGGCGGCGGCATCGAGTGCGCCCCAGGAGGCTGCGTCGGCTGAGCATCAGCCAAGGCAGAAAAGGACGACCAGGGCGAAAAAGTGAAGGCTTATTCATGTTTCTTTTCTTGGGTTTTTTTTTTTCTTTTCATTTCCTTGCGTGTGGCGACAAAATCAATTAAGATATACTTGTTCCATAACTATATATTTGTTTATGTCGTCCTATCGCTACCTACATCGTTTTATATTTTATTCTAACTGTTGTTTTGTTTGATAATTACCTTACACTTTCACTTTATTTTGACATAAGTAATTTGTTAACTCTAGACTGGTTGTCACTGTCAATGTCATGTCAAATCAATTTCTGTTGTTGTTTTTTTTTCTTTGCGTTTTGTTAATCTTTTCTTTGTATCAAACAATTTTTGTATTGTTTTTTTTTTTTTTTAACACTTACTGGTAACTGGCAGGACTTGCAAATAGTATTTAATTTGTATTTAATTCAATTGGTATTGTTTATTTTTAGTACTAGGTATATTTTATTTATTTATTATATGTGCAAATGTCTTCTGATGAATCTAAGGATGATTCGTTCTTATCTGCTTTGAATGATGTAAATGTTTCTCTCTCTTCTAGTTTTAGTAGTGACTCATTTCATGACCCGGAAACCTTGCATACCGTACTGCATGATGTCGTAGATAAATCATGCCATGCTTTTAATGTCTGTCACATCAATGCCCAAAGTGTTCCGGGTCATTATTCAGATCTTCTTGATACTTTCTCTTCCACTTTTTTCCATGCTATTCTGGTTTCTGAGACTTGGTTTCCGACTTTCCTTCCTTCTTCATCTTGTTCTCTCCCCGATTTTGTTCTAATCCGTAACGACCGTGTTGGTAAAGGCGGGGGTGGTGTTGCAATTTACTTACGAAGCCACATTCCTTATAAAATTTTAGCTACCTCGCCTGCTCCGTATGCGGATACAGCAGAATATCTTTTTCTTGAAATTTCTGTCAATGGCGTTAAGGTGCTTCTCGGAGTCGTATATTCCTCCCCCTCTCTTGATTATTTTACTCAAATTGAGTCTGTCTTTGATTCCCTTTGTTCGGACTATGCACATCACATAGTAATGGGGGATTTTAACACTGACCTTCTTGGGACTCGTGGAGACCCAAGAGTTTTGGCTCGCTCTCAAAAACTTCTTAATATTTTAAATTCTGTCAATCTTTCCGTTTTACCTCTTGATCCCACCCATATGAACGTCACAACTGATGACACTTTTCTTGATCTAATTCTGACTTCTTCACTTGAGAGCGTGATGAAGTATGGACAATTGCCTGCGCCAGCTTTCTCTAAACATGACCTGATTTACCTACAATATAAGCTCAAGCCCTCTAAATGTAAGCCTAAATTTATTTTTATGCGTAATTTTGCCAGAATCAATGAGGATTCACTTTTACAGGATGCTGGAAATATAGATTTTTCTAATGTTATTGATGCACCTACAGCTGATGAAAAAGTTTCTTTGTTTAATGCTTCCGTTTTAAAGTTGTATGATGCCCATGCCCCTTTACATGCGGTTAAAGTGAAACGGCCTCCAGCACCCTGGATCAACAGAGGAGTTCGGATGGCCATGACTCGCCGTGACCGTGCTTTCCGGGCATATAAAAGGGATAGGTCGGATGAACTTTGGAATGCATACAAGAAGGCTCGTAATCGTTGCAACTTGATGGTAAGAACAGCTAAGCGCGTCTATTTTGATTCCCAATTGAATGATTCTTCTTCGGCTGATATGTGGAAGTTCCTTAAATCCCTGGATTTAGGCAAAGCTGGAAGTAACTTTCGTTCTTCCTTTTCTCCTAATGACTTCAATGATCATTTTTCCTCTGCTAAAATTCTTGATGCTTCTGTTAAATCCTGTACTATTTCGAAAATTGCTTCCATGCCAAATCTCTCAATAGACCCTTTCTCCTTTTCTCCAGTTTCTGAGGATGAAATACGAAAAACAATCCTTTCCATTAAGTCCAAAGCTTTAGGATGTGATAATGTGAGTAGGCAAATGGTTATTACTGTACTTAATGTTCTCGTGCCTATCATTACTCACATTATCAATTTTTCTCTTTCTACGGATGAATTCCCCACTCTCTGGCGAAAAGCTTTTGTACTTCCTTTACCAAAAATATCAAACCCTCAAACACTAAATAATTTTCGTCCTATATCCATCCTACCTTTCCTGTCCAAAATCCTTGAAGCAGTTGCGCATAGGCAAATTTCCTCTTATATTTATGATAATAATTTACTCTCCCCACTTCAGTCTGGTTTTCGCCCTGGACACAGTACTACTACTGCCCTTCTCAAAGTCACTGAAGATTTGCGCCTTGGCATGGAGAATAAAATGGTCACCATTATAGTTCTTATCGACTTCTCTAATGCTTTTAACATGGTAGATCATGATATCCTCCTTGCAATCCTTAAACATCTCGAGTTCTCATCCTCAGCGCTGGAATGGCTCTCTTCTTATCTCCGTGGACGTCAGCAAGCGGTTCGAGTAGATCGTGAACTGTCTCTATGGAATGATCTCGTTACTGGTGTTCCACAGGGTGGAATTCTTTCACCCCTTTTGTTTTCGTTATTTATTAATCTCCTGTCTTCTTTTCTTGGCTGCTCTTATCACCTCTATGCGGACGATCTTCAAATTTATGTACAAACACCTGCAGGAAGTATTGATTCTGGAGTTTCTGAGATAAATGCGGCTTTATCAAAGATTTTTTCCTGGTCCCAAGACTTCGGTATCTCCGTCAATGCATCCAAATGTCAGGCTATGATTACGGGCAGTACTAAACAGTTAGCAAAAGTTGATTTAAATCATGTATCTCCGGTCATGTTTAATGGTACTGTAATTGCTTATAAATCAGTGATTAAAAATCTTGGTCTCTATGTAGATTCGTCTCTCAACTGGATTAAACAAATTACAGAGATTAGCCGAATGGTTACTTATTCTCTCCAATATTTAAACCGGTTTAGGAATTTTCTACCTATCAAAACAAAAATCACACTTATCCAAACATTAATCTTCCCCATTATCGACTATGCTGATGTGTGCTATCCTGATCTAAATGAAGATCTTCTCAATAAACTTGACCGTCTTCTCAACAATTGTATTCGTTTTATCTTCTGTCTGCGTAAATACGATCACATCTCTGATTTCCGAACCAAACTTAATTGGCTTCCCATTCGATTGCGTAGACAACAGAGATTACTTTGTTCTCTTTTTTCTATTCTCAAAAATCCTTTTTCTCCTGAGTACTTGAAATGTAAATTTCAGTATCTCGCTAACACTCATGACCGTCAACTTCGCTCTTCTGATTCTCATATGCTTTACACCCCACTATTTCGTACTGGCTTTATGTCCAATTCTTTCACTATACAAGTTATACGACTCTGGAACGCCTTACCCGAAGACATCAAGGAAGTCTCAAATCGTTTTCTCTTTAAGAAAAAAGTTATCACTTTTCTTTCTAAATAATTTACTAGGAAATCATCATTTTTCTCAGCTGAATATTTGCGCTTATTATATTATATTTATGTATATGTTATTCTTTATGTATATGTATGTATATATTTATTTTATATTAGGTTATATATTTTATATATTACGCTTAGTAACATCTTACATACCTATCTTTCTTTAGTTTGACACCTATTTACTTTATCTGTTTGTCAGTTCCTAAAGGTTGGCTGGGAGAGAATGCTATTAGCATTAAGTCTACCTATTGTAGCTTTTAAGGCTCAATTAAAGTTTTTAAATAAATAAAAAATAAAGTAATAATCCATGTGGTAATCTCACAATTATCCTAAAGAGGCGTTGTTAGCTCGCCATACACTGGTTTGTCTCAGGTCTAGAATGGTATATTTTGCTTGTGCGTTTACAGGGGCGCATTGCCTCCGTGGTCCAGTGGTTAAGGCGTTTGCCTTGTCGACCCGGGGGTCGTGGGTTCAATTCCCACGGGAATCATACTTTGTTAAGTTGTTTCCCGTTTGGCTAGGACATCGCAGGCATGAATCACCTGATTGTCTGGATAAGAAAGATGATTCCGTGCTTCGGAAGTCACATTAAGCCGGTGGTCCCGGCTGCCATCTGGTAGTCGTTAAAGGAACCACGTCAGAGGCCGAGAGGCGGTTCCGAAGAACTCTGACACCAGGGTGTGCATGGTCGACTGACCGTGTCACCTACACGAAATGATGATGAGGGGCGCATTATCAACATTATCCGGCAGTATTGTCCCATACTAGGTATACTTTCTTCCTCTATTCATTCTATGTCAGAGGTCTATTATAAGGTGGTTTAAAAACTGACACCAGGGTTCATCGGGTCATGCTTTGATCCAAAAACCCACGCGTCATGATGATGATGAGTAATTACTTCATTTGTTTCGCTGTTTGTCACTGTCTGCGGGGGTGTGTCTGTTATCATTAATCACATCAAGTTAAATTTTAACCGTCACCCCGTTGTATGATTGTGATATACAATATGTTTATAAATAAGCGCAAAACCTCGACAAAAAAACAGCTATTCCATATATTCTGGTTGAGTAGATATTGACAATTGGTATGAAACATCACTTTTTTTTGTCGAGTTGCCGTCCCCATGGTAAAATTTTTCATATTCATAAGCACAATCATCACCTCATCATCAGCATCATCATCATCAGGTCTTTTTTAGTCTCCACTAAAGGAGCACGACCCTCTCTGACTACCAGAGCTTTATATTAGCCAGAGCAGTCAGAGGATTTAGCCTACACTCTCCACGCTGGCCAGATGGGTTGGGGAGGTCTCTTTGATATCTATGAGCTTTGTTTAGCTTGTATTTCTTAAGTCGTCTTCTACGACATCCACGGAAACAGTTGGAGTGGCCCTATTCTACTCTGCCGGGAACAACACGCCAAGTCGTATTAGTACAACGAAACTAGTTTTTTAAGATAACTTATTTACTAATTTTAGATGTATTATTTTGATAAGATGGAATATATAAAGTAAAGCTCCTTACGCGTATATCTATATGTCTGTATGTATGGACTAAATTAAAAAACCGGCCAAGTGCGTGTCGGGCCACGCATAGTGTAGGGTTCCGTAGTTGCGAATGACAACTTTGAGTTTACACTGTTTACACTCGCACCTCACAGTTTAACGACCAAAAACATCTAACAATGAAGATTGTATGAAATTTTTACATTTTCCAGTACATTTTATAAGTTGGTTGGATATAACTTTTTAGTTTGTACTTAGTACTCAGCTCTGATAGTTTTCCTTTCAACTTTAGTATATATACTACTGCTGTAATTTTTTTCACGTGTATATATATAACCGTTTAGCAGATAGAGGGGGGGGGGACACGTACCTCTAACAAAAATTTACACTTTAACCAAATATTTCGGAAACGGATCATTTTTCAAAGACCTTAATCTTCAAAGAAGGTAAGTAGAGAAAAAAAAAATAACTCCCCCACTTTACTTGTATGGGAGCTACCCAAAAAAAAATTTTTTTTCAAGATTTTTTTCTACCACTTTTTTGCCATGATTAATATACATACCCATACCAATTTAAAGCTTTCTAATACTTATAGTCTCTGAGTAAAACCGCGGACGGACAGACAGACAGACAGACAGACATGGCGAAACTATAAGGGTTCCTATAGTTTACTACGGAACCCTAAAAATGACTTCGGCAATTTTGAAAATAATTATTTTTCTAAAACGGATTAGGTATATGAAATACCTGGGAAATTTGTAGTTTTAATCATTGATTATAGAGTTACCTACGTTAACAAACTTTAGAATGAAAATGTTTAAAGCTGAAATGTCAGACAATAGAATAGGAATTAAATTAACTAGGTAACAAAACAATATAGTTGCTTTATAACTTAGTGCACGTGTAGGTAGAACGATGACCCTTCATGCAAGAAATTATAGTGAAAGCTGTTTTCACAAATATACAATGGAATAACTTTTTTGTTAATTTTACGAAATATTTATGATCTTACACTGCTTTCTATCGAATATAAGTCAAAGAAGTCTGAGAACAATTATTATAAAACATGAACTAAAATAAATACTTGGTTTAAACCATTGGTTTACTATATTATTAAGAACAAGAAACGTAAAAAAATTACCCACTTATAGGTACTAACTACGAGTGACAAGCAAGTAACAAACAAAACATTAAAAAATTACTTTGAAATTGTAACTGGTAATCGTTGTTTTTATGATTGGAGTCCTATTTTTATGAGTTTCGTTATATATCTATTCTAAACACTGTATATAGACTGCTATTACAAGTTAATTTTTAAAAAAATATATATATATTTCAAAAGTAGAACTCTGTATTGCGCACTCACCTGTTTCAAGTTTAGATTTAACAACGGTTTTTAAAACGTGACTACAGAAAAAATATTTTTCTTGGACCATAGACGCAACGCATATGGTGCATTTGTAACTTATTATATTTATTTATTTATAATGCAACACAACAGACACTAAGTAATAATATTACAAGGTTTCTTATCGACTAATAGTAGGTATTCCAACTTAGCATCCTAAGCGTGTATGCACTATTGCTTTAGCTAAATAGTAAGGATAATACATAATAAAATTGTTCATATTAAGTATCTAAATTATTCATGAGTATAATTACAAATAGTTATAAAAACAAACATAAGAAAACATATACAATTATGTCAGACTATGTACTGGATGCGATGCTGAGAATATTGAGTATATCTATTTTGAATTTACTTAGTCTGCAATTAAATACATCAATGTCTTCGCTGTAGGATATCTCATTGTATTTCCGACACATTCTGGCTAATAGGTTCGAAAACGATATATTTTTCTTATAAACAGGTAGCACAAAGATATATAGGTAGGGTGCGGCGGGGATTATATCTAATAATAATAATTGAGATAGCAATGTCGGCGAATCAATGATAGAATGTAGCAATTTAAATAAAGTTATAAGATCTTGTCGGTGACGACGTGTACTAAGGTCCGAAATATGAAAAGATCTAAGTTTTTATGGTTTTTCATATTACGAAAATCAAGCGAGGTCTGCGTTGCCATATTGGAATGTGTTAAATATCCTGAGATATTCCTTTGTCCCTAAATCACCTCGTTCTAAATTCACGTAAAGAAACAACCGAAAACATATTTTAATAATATTGTTCGCTTTTGCTCTACACGTGTAGGTACTTTGAAACCGTCAATGCCGGCTTACCGTGAAATTCTATATGAAGCACTGCGAGCAGTTTCAGAGAACCACTTAATTATTATTGGTGCTGCATAGCTTTATAATTATCTAACCCTGCATATAAATTCATTGTTGTTTACATATTATCCTAAATAAAACAATAAAAAAATTATGTTACTAACTTACAATTTTCCCGAGACTTCTAGCGCGTAAATTATAGCCTATGTCACTAGCAGATAAATTAGCTTTTTATAGGTGAAAGAATTTTGAAAAGTGGCCATGTATTTTCGGAGGTTATTCCATACAAACGAACAATCAAATCTTTCCCCTTTATAATATTAGTACTGTAGCAAGGAGGTTTCATTAAGATTTTGAAATGCTTTTGATGTATTCCAAAAGCGTTCGTTTAAGAAAAAAGATATAACAGAATTGACAGTTTTCTGTCAGGCTACGTTCCTCGTATGAGGACATAGGTTTAAAAAAAAAGCGTATTCATACTTCTATGTATGAGGACATATACCTATTTCTTTAAATACTAAATAAAATAAGATAAGATAAAATGAGTGTGGTATCTTTTCAGCACGAAACCCTACTCTATCCCGTTTACAGTACATCCCATCCCACTCCATCCCAACTAATATTATAAATGCAAAAGTGAGTTTGTTGGTTTTTTTTATTACGCACGCCGTATCTACTGAACTGATCATCATGAAATTTTGAATACACATAGGTTAGGGCGGAGCGGCGGGAAACAGTTAGTAATAGATAAATACCAAAAATAATTCATGTCAATTGATACTGACTTAGTAAACATTGAGCAACTGATCCGGTACGTTGCATTGACGGATTAAATAGAAATCATTATAATCCGGGTGCCGGTGAAATATGTCTTTGAATTAATTTGTCATATCTGGATTATGCGGAAAATAAACCAGATGGAGCCCGTTGAATTGTGAAATTGTACAAGCCGTTTAAATAATATACATAGTATACGGACAAATCACACAGACTGAGCTAGCCCTAAAGTAAGTTCGAGACTTGTGTTATGGGATACTAACTGAACGACATTATATTTTATTCCAAATACATGAATATATAGATAAACATCCAAGACCCAGGTCTATCTGAACAAGATCGTTTTTATCGTGGGCTGGCCGGGGATCGAACCCGGGACCGGTGTCGCAGGCCGGCCTGTGCCAAGAAGCTCGTCAATTTAAAAGTATAGCTACAAAGCAAAGATTTTTTTTTATTCCATTAAATTAAAAAGGTAATGCCTGTTCTCAAAAATAATAGCCATGTTCGGTACTTAGAGTAATGTCAAAAGGTAGAGTGTAGTAGAGGTATGGAGTAAAGTACACAAGGGCGGAAGTTTCGATTTTCATAACGTTATCCCGTTCCCGCCGTGTGGTTCACAACAGAGTAGAATAGGACCACTCCAAATCTTCCTGTGGATGTCGTAGAAGACGACTTAGGGAACACGAACTATACGAAGCTTATAAACATTAGAGATACCTCTTCAACCCTTCTGGCCATCTTGGGGAGCATAGGCCAAATCCTCTGACTGTTCTGGCATATGGCTCTGGTAGTACAAAGAAGGTCATGCTCTTGCAGTAGAGACTAAAAAAGACCTGATGATGATGATGATACTACCTATCCTATTACTAGCTAGCTATCCGCCGCCCATGCATAGAAGCATTCGTATAAAAAGCAGTTGTATGAAGTAATCAACAGAATTAGCAAGAAAAAAGTGTCACTAGCTCAGTCATCTGAACTAATGGGAATAAAGGAGGTCACTTCAAGTGTGTTAATAAAAAAAAATAGAGAAATCATATGAATATTACATAAACGACTGTATATGACGTTATCGTTATGTCAACTGTACATGTCCTGTCTAGTTGTTAACCCATCCAGTTGTTACGGAGCGAAAAATTGTTACTAAGCTATGATTATTGAATATCTTACAAAGTGAGAACTTCTGCAGGCAACAACAAACCGCCGCGTGAACTAAATTATTTCTTGGAATTGGTTATTGACGAAGACGAAGCGTTTGAACGATTCAAATTTCATTACTTCGTGATAAAGACTCTTACAGACAGAATTTCGATTTATAGAGACCGCAGAGTTTTCTCACCTTTCGCTATTTCGAGATATAGAGTCCACAAGTTTGAATTATAGAGCGTAATATGTGAGAATAGGACATCACAGGGAAACCATATTTAGCTCAAGTTATGGCATCTAAATAATTCGAGTTAAGAGGTTATTTGTACTTCAATGAAAGGAAATAACTAACGTCTATGCCTTAGAGACGATTCGATATAATGAGATTCGAGTTAAACAGGTTCGACTGAACATAGTTTTGCTACAGGATGTTGGTAGCAGTATTTTACGACGGTACAAAGTAGTGTCGAGTGCTCACTATCATTCTTATATGTTTATCAGTGTATTCCGGTCACACTATGATCAGAGTTATCATCACATGCATCTCTCATCTTCATGTGTATCAATAAACCCTTATATTCTCTCCAGTACTGGCTATCATTTCTATCAGGATCTATCTTTACTCTTTGTATGTGTAACAAACCGCACAACCATGGATCGTACCCAAAACGTGTAAAGCTGATCACAAAACTAAGCTCCCTGTATCAACACGACTTTATCGTCGATCCTAACCTTTGGATCACAAGTTCGCAATACATTGTATTTGTTGACTGCAACAAATGCTCAAAGTTAGCAGAAAAGATTAACTTGTGACGTAGGGAATCCAAACGTGTAAATCACATAACAAAACTTAAGCTCTCTGTTTCAATACATAACCTGACAAATACTAAAATAAAATAGAGAACAAAAATAAATAAATAAACCAAGATGACGATTAGGTTCTACAGTTTCTACTAAAGTTTCTGTGTAAATACGCCTTTATCGACCCTGACCTTTGGCTCACAAGTTAATCCACTTTAGAGACAATTGTTGGCAAATAGAAACAAATAAATAAAAAGACTTTTTCTTTTTTTCAACCCAAACGTGTAAAGCGTATAACAAAACTAAAGCTCTCTCTATCGACATGTTTGTATCGACCTTGACCTTGGTGACATGTTTGCGACACACTTAATGTCAAATGAAAGAAAGAAGGAAGACAAAGAAGAAAAACAAATAATCCCAGTTTTTTTGGTGGGAAGTCAAGGGGTTCAGATGTCGTTTGCCTTATACAATTTTGCAAATTGATTTAAGTGGACTCTATAATATGAAATTGGTGTATTTGGTGTTATAAATGTTCGTGCTCGAGAACAATTTGTGAATTATTTAAAGTGGACTGTTAAATGGACTCGTATAGATTTGTCGCCAAAAGTTCCCACGAGGCTGCCAAAGAACATACGCCATCTTTGATGCCACATACCGTACAACACCGATACTTAGTATCTCATTATACTGGACATTGGCAGAATCACTGAAATCTCGGTGGAGGCCATAATTAAAAAGAAAAAAGAAAGAAACAAATAATCCATAATGAAGGGAACCCCTAACGTATAAAGCGCGTAATAAAACTAAACCTCTCTGTATCAAAATGATTGAATCGAACTTGACCCTGACTACAAGTTTGCGACACAATTTTAAATGTTAAAATTAAAGGAAGAAAAACAAATAAATCAAGGCAAAGGGAACCCCAAACTTGTAAAGCGTGTAACAAAACTAAAGTTCTCAGTATCAATATGGCTGTATCGACCCTGGCTTTAGGCTCATAAGATAATCTACTTTAGTGAAAAATGGTGGCAGTAAATAGAAACAAATAAATAAATAAATATACGTAGGGAACTCAAACGTGTAAAGCGTGTAACAAAACTAAACCTGGCAACATGGTTGTATCAACCTTGACCTTTGGCTCACAAGTTAACGACACACTTAATGCCAAATGTTGAAAGTAAAATAAGAAAGACAAATAATCCAAGATGTAGGAAACCCCAAACGTATAAAGCGTGTAACAAAACTAAAACTGTCACAAAATGGTTGTATCGACCTTGATCTTTGGCTCAAAAGTTAATCCACGTTAGAGACAAATGTTGGCAGTAAATAGAAACAAATATATAAATAGACGTATGAACCCCAAACTTGTAAAGCGTGTAACAAAACTAAAGCTCTCTGTATCAAATGGCTGTATCGACGTACTTTAGTGATAAATGGTGGCAGTAAATAGGAACAAATAAATAAATATACGTAGAGGGAACTCAAACGTGTAAAGCGTGTAACAAAACTAAACCTGGCAACATGGTTGTATCAACCTTGACCTTTGGCTCACAAGTTCACGACACACTTAATGCCAAATGTTGAAAGTAAAATAACAAAGCCAAATAATCCAAGATGTAGGGAACCCCAAACGTATAAAGCGTGTAATAAAATTAAAACTCTCTGTCACAAAATGGTTGTATCGACATTGACCTTTGGCTGAAAAGTTCACGACGCACTTAATGACAAATATTGGAAGTACGTAGAAATAAATTGGCCAAGTGCAAGAAGTGCTCGTGAATAAAGGGTTCCATACAATTATCTAAACAACTATCGAATAAGAAAGAGTAAAAAATCACGTTAACCGTAAAAGGGCTCCTGTACAACAATCATGATTTTTTTACTGTTTTACTACACGCTTTTATCGACTGTGACCTTTGGCCTCACAAGTTTGCGGCACACTTTGGGGGACACTTACCTCTAACAAAAAATTGCACTTTAAAACCAAATATTTCGCAAACGGATCCCGAAATCGAAAAATGGTGTTCTCAACCTTACAATATATTTTTAAAGACCTATTACCAACACGGTGGGTTTGTATAGAAAAAAAATTACTCCCTCAGACGGACAGATAGACAGACAGACAGACAGACATGGCGAAACTCTGCGAAACTATAAGTATTACCAATCGATATTTATTTTCGCTATTAAAAGGTTCTTTTAAATAATAATATAAATGAGAAACGCTTTGGGTTCACGAATATTTACCAGAATTATAACACAAATTAGAGAGTGACATATTTTCAAAACAATAGGTTCAAAAATATAATTTAAAATAAAGAATGTAAAACTAAAGAGTTTGCAATAATAAGGGTTCCTTGTTTACTACGGAACCCTAATAATAATTGGCTATATATAACGCGGGCGAAGCCACTGGCAACAGCTACTCTTTTATAAAATCCTCGGGAAAAAGACACAGCATTCTAGGCTGGAAACCACACTGAAGCCAAAGAAATTCGAGGTAAGGTCAAATCAAAATGCAAAACAGTCTAGAACGTCGCGGAGTGAATTCAATTAAGTAGTCCTTTGGGCTATTTCGGTCGAGGTGTTAGATTCTTATTCTAAAGGTTTAGGGTATCCACAACTATGCGTATCTGAGTGTTTTTTTAAAAAAAGACGTTAATTTTTTTAGAACGAAGAAAGCATCATTTAGCCATCACTCACACTAGTATAGGTACACATTCACAAAGAGTGCTCAGTACCTATAGGTGACGGCTAAAAATCAGTGCTGGCCATCTTTTTGTTCAGCGTAACACTGAGCCGCCTCCTTTTGTAGTGCACAATGCTTAATTTTGTACTTTTTTTTGTTTGTTTTTCTCTTTTAGTTTTTGTGTTCTACAATAAATAATATTTCATTTCATTACCTTAGCCGCCTCTGACGACACTCATCATCAGGTCTTTTTTAGTCTTCACTTGCAGGAACACAACCCTTTCTATTCTACCAAAGTCATATATATGCCAGAGTAGTAAGAGGAATTGGCCTACACTCTCCAACCCCTCTGGGAGAAATCTCTTTTTGTTTATAAGCTTTGGCTTGTGTTTCCTAAGTCGCCTTCTACAAAATCCACGGGAAGACTTGGAGTGGTCCTATTCTACTCTGCCGGAAACCATATGGCTCTCAAGGGAAGGCAAAGAAATCTTGATACTAGGCTGGATACCACACTGAATCGAAAGACAATACAGATAGGATCAAATCAAAATGCAAAGCGGTCTTGGCCGTCACGGAGGTGAATTCAATTATGCCGTCCTTCGGGCTATTTCGGGCAAGGGCCGATATTAAGTTCTAAATCCGAAGGTTCAGGGTATCCTGTACCTATACCTGGCAGGTTTTTTACCTACTAGGTATAAAAGCTATTTTAGCGGATCCCAGATTGCGTACTACGATACTTTTCAAACATTAACATGCTCTTATTTATAATACAAATGAAAAAAACCGACTTCATTCAAATTTCTGAACCTAATATTTAAATGGGACAAAATTGAAAGTACCTACCTATTACCTCCTAAATAAAAAAAAATTAAAAATCCAAAAAGGACGGAGTCATGTGGTAACAAACATTGAAACAAAAATACCTACCACGGAATTAAAAATTTCCACTTTTTTGGAATCTTATAAAAGGAATGTCGACATCCTGAAATTCCAGTTTAATGATAATGTCTTGTTTTTGTTTTTATTAACTGATTGGATAATTTTTCCATCTAGGTACTTATGCGCTCTTCAGTAGGTATGCTTTAGGATGCTATAAGTCCCAAAAATCAAGTAAGTAGATAGATATGTAGAAAATTACTGACACACAAGACACGAATCACATAACCCTTCTTGGCAATCGGGTAAAAAGTGTTCTACAATAACCCAAAGTATGTAAGTAAATATGCCGTGTGGTTCCCGGCAGCGTAGATGGGACCACTCCTAGTCTCTCCGTGGATGTCATAGAAGGCGCCTTAGGAAACACAAGCTATACAAGCTAAACAGCAAAGAGACCTCTCCAACCCGTCTGGCCAGCGTGGAGAGTGTAAGCCAAATCCTCTGACTGCTCTGGCATATATATGGCTCTGGTAGTACAGGGAGGGTCGTGCTCCTGCAGTGGAGAGTAACAAAGACTAATGATAATAACGTAAGTAAACAGAATAGATTAATGTTAGCAAACTATAAATATTTGTATAGTTTGTATGTTGTACACTTAGATTATTTACTCTCTAGACGCCTTCATACCTTTATTTTAACGATTAAAAACATGTCAATTTTTCAATGCTTGTGTGCGTAACAGCTTTGTGTTAACACACGCGTTATATCAATTTATGGCCTCAAAATCCGTCAAATTGGTAACTGTGTGTGTGCACGACCGACTATGGGTTGGACACTAGTTTTTTCAACGCTTTTAGACTATTAGAGTCTATCTAGGCTTTATATAATCTAAGGTTGTACAAGGCTCAGGTGATACAAGTGATTCATTTGTTTAGTTCGATACGCTGTAAATTTCAACTGTCAACAAAGGGTCCAAGGTCTTCATTTATTAACTGGGAGAAGCCCCAATAAATATTATTCGAACAGTTATGAAATTGGACGGTAAGCTGCACAATTATGGGCTAGGAGCTACAGCCTCTCTCTCTCTCTCCCTGATGTTAGAGCTAGGCTCTTATGGCTAAGATAAAACGCACACAATTACTATCTTTAATAGGACTTATAATGTTTTTGTTTTTGACAGCCTCCATTGCGCAGTGGTTAACATGCTAGACTGCGACGCGAAAGATCCCGGGTTCTTTTACCAGCATGTAGGAGCAGGTCATGGATTATAAAATATAGTACCGTTAGCTAAGTAAATATTCTACGATGTACACACACTTTACTGTGTGGCTAGCTCAATCAATGTGATTTCTTCTTCTTATTTAAGAGCTTTATAGCTCTTGTCGATGGAGTATGCGCCAAACCTCTCTATCTTCTGCCTTAGACTTTAGTTCTTGATACGACATGACACCAGCCTTCTTCTTTAGTTGGTCAACAAAACTTTTCCTTGGTCTCCCTGGACCTTTCTTTCCTTTTACCTTACCCTCCAGTATGTTTTTAAAGAAGGCATCATGTCGTATCAAGTGACCAATCATCCTACCCCTCCTATTCTCTATTTCGTTTATCAGTCTTCTTTTCTCTCCTACAATTTCTAACACCTCTTCATTACTTTTTCGTTCTGTCCAACTGATTTTTTCCATCCTTCTCCAGCACCACATTTCAAAGGCAGCAAGCCTTTCACTATCCTTCTGTGTGAGCGTCCACGTTTCACATCCGTATAAAGCTATGCTCCAGATATAGGTTTTTATTAGACGTTTTCTTAATTTTCTGGATATTTTAGATGTAAATAGTTGCTTTTTATTATTGTAAGCCTTTTTTGCTATTGCAATTCTAGTTTTAATCTCAGTTGAATTTCTGGAGTCTGCTGTAAGTGTACTTCCTAAATATTTAAACTTATCTACCTGCTCAATAGGTGTTCCATTAAGGTATACGGGATCTCTGACTTCTAATGTTTTGTATGTAATCATAGTTTTTGTTTTAGATTTATTGATTTTTAAGCCAAATTCTTGAAATGTTTTGTCCATAAGTTGCAGTAATTGTTCTATATCTTGCTTTGTATTACCCAGAGCTGCAATATCGTCTGCAAAACGAATAAAAAAATATTTTTTCTCCGTTGACTTTGATTCCTCCTATATCGGACTCCTGTATTTTCCTTATTACTTTTTCTATGTATATATTAAATATTAATGGTGATAGTGGGCATCCTTGTCTTACGCCTTGTTTAATTATTGCATGCTGTGTTTCGTCTCCTACCTCTATCACGGTTTCTTGTTCCTTGTAGAGTTCGTAAATAATTCTCCTATCTTTAAAATCTAATCCAGCTTCCTTTAGTACATTCATCATGATCTTCCAATCCACCTTATCAAAAGCTTTTTCTAAATCTATATATCCTATGTGTGTATTAATACCTAAATCTAAGCGTCTATCAATAATTAGTTTCAGTGCCACAATTGCTTCTCTAGTTCCTCTATTTTGTCTGAACCCGTACTGATCCTGACCAATGTATTTTTCTGATAGCGGTCTGATACGATTTTGCATTATTTTTATGCAAAATCGTATCGATTTATATATATTTATTTGTTTATCTTCGCCATTTCATTCTGCATTTGATACACTAAAGTATAATCCATAAGTATGCAGGATTGCAGATACTACTCACAGTTTTCGATTTAAGGAAGATTTCGTTGTCTAAAATGATCGTTCTTGAATAAGATAAGACTAAAAATTCGGTAGGTACTAAATGAAATTAGTACCTACCTGTGAACTTTTAGATTACTAACTTAGGCATTCACTACCGGTATTGATCAGCGGGCGTTGAAACGTGAAAAGAATCTCAGTGCAGTAACATATATAATGAAATTAAAAGGAAAACTATCACAGCTAAGTATATGAAATGATGTCAGAACCAAAAATTGGCCGTGACTAGTCGCGGGTTTTCTAAAAACTAAAACGTTTATATCAGTAATACCTTGTAAATTCTTATTCAGCTAAAACCAAAAGTACAAAAATACTTAAAATTGTTGACATTGCCATCAAAAAGATCCTTACAACAATATTGACGACACGAAATACTATTGTGTTACGGTAAATATATACTTAATTAATGGGAGAAATTCTACACTGGCTTGATCTTGAGAGAATTCTCCGTATTTTCGGGAGTTCACTGTACTATTATAAAAACATTTTGGTGGATGGATTCCTACTGAATTTGCTTAAGCAAATTGTTTTCAGATAACATAGAATGCTTACCTTTGTTTTTATAATATAGAATATACTTTGTCAACGGCTTTGGTTAAAATAGATCCGTCTATTGACATCTGAACAACATGAAACATCAATACGTATCTATACATACATACTATCACGTTTTTTTTCCATGCGGAGTAGACAGAGCCCATATACACACAATCTATAAAACCTAAAAGCCACGTTTAGCATGTTGGTGGGCTTGTAGGTCGAGAACCGAATCAAAATAGTAATGGGTTTCTAGCCGCATTGCCTATTGTCATGATTCCTCACGCCCAATCCCTCGAGCGGCTTTTACGATCTGCGCGGGAAGAGAAGCAGCTGGTACACTCTACGTTTTTACTTTTCTCCCAGGCAAGCGTGCAAGAAATACGTATCTAAAAACCATTCTCTCGTCTCTATTTCATCGGGATCTGACTATAGTTTAGGACTTGACGAGTCCGAAACTGTAGGAACCCATTTTAAAGACGAGTGTACACACTCGCCTTATTTACGAATTAAGGAGTTCGATAGCACGGTGGATATAAGCTTTATTAGGGCTTACGTAGGCAGGAACCCCGAGCAACCCCACTGAGATAGGTGTGTGGCACGAAAAAGACCTTTTATACATGCAAATTTTTTTAATCATCTTACTTAACTATAGTGTTTAGTTCGTTCTTCATCTTTAGTTATTTAAAAGCTTATAAAAATAATGATATCATAACTTAAATTTGTATCAACATGTATCAAGCCGTATCTTACAGGGGTTTGGGGTTGTTGTCAAGATAAATCAATATTGACATCCAAATCCGGCTTTGTTTATTCATAGAGTGTGACTAGTTCAATCCGGATCACACCGGATTTATTTCATGCATGCATTATTTAGATAATCTCTGATGGGATCAGGGTTCAAAGGAGGGTCGTAGCCAGGTAAGGGCAGATGGGGAGGGAAAAATAAATCGCTGGCGAACTGCCTCATATAGAGCAAAAAGTACTGTAGATACTTATTGTGTACTACGTATATTCATAAAGGACCAATACAGAAGTAGATCGTTAGTATTTACGTTATTTTGCGGGACATGGTAAATCGTTACGAACAGACACACAAGATAATCGGATGCTTTACGACAATTTTTTAACGTTTAACATATATAATTGTCATTTTTTCGCATAGACCGAAGTGTTGCCAATATACGCTCAACGCTATATTTAATTAAAGCTTACGCTATCAAATTCTTTCGTCGACATACTTAGATTCTCACCATTAGAATTGAATCACAACTGTATTCGTAAGAGAGATATATAATTATTCGCTTTTTCGATGTCCTTCGTAGCGTATAGTTCATGTGGCATATATTTATTAAATCATTTAACATATACCTATATTAATTACATCTATCAAATTCAAAAACCATCCAATAACCGCGGTTTCGCGTGAACGAGTAGTCAATAATTATAATTCATAATTCATTTATTAATCGCTTCACACACATACAATATAATACAAAAGATTATAAAATAATGCACATGTACTTACCCTGTTAGGGTGTTGCGATATTACAAATCAAACAACAAACAATTTATGTCAAATTCTCAATAATAAATTAATATTGTTCGATTTTATACATAATAAATTAATTAATTCAAATTTAAATTGTTTCATGCTATAAATATTGAAGTCAATTTCTAAAGTTTTTTATCATCTAAATATTCTTTGACGGAATAGTAACATTTATTTGCCAATATAGATTTAAGTTTATTTTTAAAAGTCATGTTATTTGCTATATCTCTTAGTTGCTTTGGTATTTTGTTGTACACATTTATAAATGAGCAATAGGGGCTCTTATGAAATTTCCTAAACCAGATTGAGGTAGCAGTAACCTAGTTTTATGTCGTGTATTTCTAGTATGAGAGTCACAAATTCTCTTGAATAAATTATCTTGATTTCTTACAAATAATGCTACCTCCAAAATATATATACATGGCAGGGTTAATATATTATTATTTACAAAATGAGGCCTGCAGCTGTCACAATGCTTAATATTAGTCAAAATTCTAACACATTTTTTCTGCAAAATAAATATGCTCTTTGCCTCCGTGCTGTTGCCCCAAAGAATAACTCCATATTTGAGCCAGGAATAAGCATAGGCATAGTATGCAGATAAGGCCGTGAAGCGATGATGGCAAGGCTTACTTATTTTGAAGGTGCTACACAGCCAGGCGAATGAGATGAGGTGAATGATGGCGGAGGTAAATGAAAACAACTGTTTACGCGAAGCGATTGAGGAGCAAGCAGTCATGCGTCCCGCGTCAAAGCGATCATCAGACTAGTTTCGTATTCGCCCGGCAGCGCGCGATAAAGTATGCGGGGGTTGCGCGGGCGCAGGAGCGGTGTAGGCCGGCCGGCGGTCAAACCGGTCGGGCTCATGTTGCAGTTAAACGGCAAATCATAGATACTACAACATTATGCATTTGTCTGCTTGGTCCTCGACAAAATATTTATTTAATTAATGTAACAACTTTCAGTAATCCCATTTTAGTATATCTTACAATATATTATATAGATGTAGTTTATTATATAATTTATAAAACTAGTTGTAGTGATATTACCTTTAAGTAAATATTATGTGTTGACTAAACACAGGATATAAATTATATAAAACTATGTAAATGACTAGATGTTATCAGTCGTTATAAAAGTAATGTATAATTGTAAACTAAATAACAATGTAAATAAAATTGGGATTTTAAAATATAAACTTTTTATCTTTTGTAAATATTAACTTTTTAATTTTTGTAAATATTAATTTTGTAAATAACAATTCCAAATAAACAAACCTAAATTAAACAAGTTATACAAAATAAGTGATTGAGATCACTACATCAGCCCCCCCTTGAGACCGTCAAGGGCGATAATAGTCTGGAAATCTAACTTTACGTCCCGATCTTGTTCTAAAAACATTTTCTTCGCGATCTGGTGAGCTCTGATTTCCTGATTGTGTCACTTGTGTATTTGTGTTTCGTTTGACGTGTTGTTGATTTTGTGGTGTATGTGTATATGGAGTGGTGTCTGGGTCACTTAGTATGTAGGCTGGCTTGACCCGGTCTATCGATACCGTGACTTTTTTGCCATTAACCAGAATAGTAAAAACTTTGTCGTCACGCTGTAGGACTTCGTACGGTCCAGAGTATGCAGGTTTCAAGGTACCACCAACAGTGCAATCACGCAGGAACACGTGAGTGCAAGTGGTTAATTCCCTGAAAACAAACGTTGGACGTTTACCACTGTGACGAGAGCCAGGTGAAGGCCTCAGGCTCTGGACTATACTCCGAAGTCTTGACGTGAACTCCGTCAAGTCAAGGGGACAGTCAGGCTCTGAGTTAAAAAACTCACCTGGAAGACGCAAAGGTTCGCCATACACCAATTCAGCTGAGGTGGTCTGCAGGTCTTCCTTGAACGCACTGCGGACACCCAACAACACTAATGGAAGAGACTCAATCCAATTTCCATCTCCGTGGCAGATTATGGCAGCCTTTAGTTGCCGATGGAATCTTTCCACGAGACCGTTGCAGGCTGGATGATAAGCCGTGGTTCGGCGATGCGTGAATCCAGCAATCCGTGAAAGATTTCGGAACAATGCTGATTCAAACTGCCTGCCACGATCTGTCACGATGTCAGCAGGACAACCAAACCGAGAAATCCAGCCGCTGAGAAGTGCTTTAGCTACTGCCTCGGCCGTTATTTCCTCTAAAGGTATTGCCTCAGGCCAACGCGTAAAGCGGTCGATGGCCGTGAGACAATATCTGTAACCCTGGGACGAAGGCAATGGCCCTATCAAGTCAATATGGACAAATTTGAACCGGGATGCAGGAAGCTTGAAGTTGCCAAGTGGAGCACTTGTGTGACGCGTGACCTTAGACTTCTGACACGCAATGCATGCCCGCGTCCAGTTCCTACAGTCCCTCCTAACTCCAGGCCATACGTATCGTTCAGAGACCAACTTGACCGTTGGTTTGCCCCAGGGTGACTAAGACAGTGTAGACTATCGAACACTCTTTTACGTAGCATCCTGGGAATAAATGGCCTTCTCACACCCATACCGATATCACAAAACAGTTCCACATTGGTACCTGGAATGAGGACTTTCTTGAGGCGCAACGATGTCAGACCTTCCGCGAGTTGTCTCAGCTCTGGATCAGTTTGCTGAGCGGCAGCCAGCTGTTCTGGGTCAATTGGCTGGGTGATCTCTTCAACCCGCGAGAGAGTATCAGCTACTACATTGTCCTTACCAGATATGTGACGTATATCGGTGGTGAACTGCGCGATCAGGTCCAGGTGCCGGAACTGTCTTGGCGAGCAGTTTTCCTTCCGATTGTGGAAAGCGAAGGTCAGCGGCTTGTGGTCGGTGTAGATCGTGAAGTCCCGGGCTTCGAGCATGTGCCTGAAATATTTTATGCTCTCGTAAATAGCGAGCAGCTCTCGATCGTAGGGTGAGTACTTCTGTTGAGAAGGACTTAGCCCACGAGAGAAAAATGCCACGTTTGTATTCGTCGTTTATATTTGCAACATGAGCTTTCCACGTAAAATGCGAGTCAATATTTATGCCTAAGAGATTAAAAGTAGTAACTTCTTCAATTTCCTGACTTTTGGCTTCTAGTTTTAATTCTAATGCTACCTTTTGGTACGGCCTAAATTGTATTATTTTCGTCTTATTTAAATTTATTTCTAAATTTTGCTTATGCAGCCATGAGTCAATAGTACTTAAAGAATCCGATAAAATATTATTAGCGTCGTTAGAGTTGTCAGTTTTAAATAATATTATATTTTCATTCATACTTACCAATTTTCAATAAATAAATTGTAGGGTCAAAGCACACAATTTCTGCAAACAACTTGTGTTGTAGAATACTTATATTTTGTTATAGATACTTATATATATACCTATACACACATCCAAGACCCATGGCAATTTGAATAAGATCGTTGTCCAGCATGACCTGACCGGAGATCATAATCGGGACTACTTGCGTCACAAGCTGGCGTATTTATTACTGCGCCACGGAGGCCGTCTCAATTTTACAATTTTCTCTTGGTAGGTGCTTCTCCAAGTAAAATTTCATTACCTAACTTTTGGTTGCCCTCTTTTCACCAAGTCCTGGCTACGTCTGCTTTCAAAGTAAAATTTAAGCTGGTGAGCTTTTGTGTAGTTTGTTATGAACCGTATTATATAATCGTAGATAGTGCTTTTGAGCCTATGATCTACTGTTATATCAGCATGTTACTTCATTCCATTCATGCTGTGAAATGATTAAACAAAATTTAGGGTGCGTTGGGTACAATACCATTTTGTATTAAAGACTAGCAGCCCTCCCCGGCTACGCCCGAGCACCTATACCTGTGAACCTTTCTCATGAATCACTATCTGTATTATAAGACGAGCGCCGTGGCGCAGCGGTCACCACGCCTGCCTGCGACACGGATGGTCCCGGGTTCGATCCCCGGTCAGGTCAAGATGGAAAATGATCTTTTTCTGATTGACTTGGGTCTTGGATGTTTATCTATATAAGTATCTATTATAAAATATAGAATCGTTGAGTTAGTATCCCATAACACAAGTCTCGAACTTACTTTGGGATTAACTTAATCTGTGTGATTTGTCCGTATATATTTATTATTTATTTATCTGTTGGTTAAAACCACATGATAATCCGTGCAGTAGTTTCTGAGTTTATCGCGGACAGACAGACGCGGTGGAGGACTTTTTAACACGCTTTTATTATTTAAATAAAATTATTTTAATACGGTTTTTATCGCGTTTATTACATTATTTATACACTACAACTACATACACTACACTACAAATACTAGACAAATGTCAACTTAGTCTACCTGCGACCACGACTAAGGTACGCAGGTAGACTAAGTTGACATTTGTCTAGTATTTAAAATACTAGACAAATGTCAACTTAGTCTACCTGCGACCACGAACACTGTAAAGTGCTCGAAACGTTAGGTGTATAAATAATGTAATAAACGCGATAAAAACCGTATTAAAATAATTTTATTTAAATGTGTAACAATCGCGAAAACATAAGAAAACATTACGCTTTTATTAGCTTCACTTGAATGTAAGAAAATCTTGGAATCTTAATTTGACTCACTTCCCGGTCTTCGATTAGGATGAAATTTTGCACACGCTCTGAGTTCTGATGACAATACATGACTAGCGTGCTAAAAGCGTGTCTTTTAGTTTTTTAAACTAATTATAAATTATTTTTAATATGCAGTGAAGAAGATTTTGCCAGCGTGGAAAACATTATGACTAAGATATTTTCTAAAGCTTTCGCGATTGTTACATTATTCAGACACCTAATGTTTTAAAATCTTTACAGTGTTCATGTTGGCAGGCACGATAGACTATTAAAAGTTATTTTAATAAAATTATGACACATATGTAGATCTTTTTTGAGGTCCTGGAAAATCTCAGAGTTGCTCAGAGAGCTATTGAGAGAAAACTGGTAGGTGTCACGCTCAGAGACAGAAAAACTAATGAGTGGCTCAGAAGGCAAAGCAAAGTCACGGTACTGATGTCATCAAGTGTATTGCGAAGCTGAAGTGGCAATGGGCTGGCCATGTCGCCAGAAAACAAAGTTCGTGGTGTAAAGCTCTGGAGGAATGGAGACCGTGGGGCGAAAAACGCCCACAGGGAAGACCTCAAATGCACTGGTCAGACGATGTTAAGAAAACAGCAGGAGTGAAGTGGATTAACATTGCCCAAGACCGACAAAAATGGCATAAACTGGAGGAGGCCTACACCCGTGCGGTTAAAAAAGGCTAAAGAGAGAGAGAGAGAGAGAGAGAGATTTAGATTTTTGTCAAAATTTTATTTAAATTACTTTTAATAGTCTACCTGCGAACCTAGTATACTTATGTACTAAGTATCAGATTATTGTATTCAGAATATTCAAGCCCTAACGTCATCAATTTTAAGTACCAACCAATAGAAAACAATAGAGCCCAACTAGGTTGTGCATTTATTAATCCGCGAACGGGACAATTTGGAGGAACAATAGTGTGGCAACGTTTCCCTCATTACGCGGGACAATAGGCAGGATTTCTAATTTGTGTACAATGGCTGGCGTGGTTTCATGAGGGAGAGAATATTGTTCGGCGCCTAATAGACGAGATACGTGTATTTGTAGAGGAAATCCAGATGTATTCCTTTCAGGATTGTAAGAAACATTACTTCTTTCTTTTCTAGTCCAGGAGAAATTAAAGAACTTTAATGTGTTTGCTTGCTTCTACTTATTTTTCACAATAAGTATGGTAAAATATTGGCGTAGGAATAAGTATCAGAGATAATCTATTAGAATTCAAACATTCATTGATAATTTCTAAATATTATAAAAACTGGCTTCAAAAATGTATTTTGAAGCCAGTTTCGTTTCTCTTCTCGTGCAGACCCTAGAAGCCGGTCAAGGGAATGAGTGAAAATTCAAAAATCATGGCAACAGACGATGCGGCTAGCAACTTATCACTATTGAGATTCCGTTGACACCAACCAACCAACACGCTTAAATATGGCTTTTGATCTTTTATGGTCTGAGGCTCTGCCTGAGATTAGTTTGGGTAGCTCCAAAACCGCCTACCCTTGATAAAGAACTACATTTTTTCCTGCATTAAAACTTAAAAAAAAAACCGGCCAAGTGCGTGTCGGGCCACGCGCAGTGTAGGGTTCCGTAGTTACTAATGGCAACTTTGAGTTCACAGTGTTCACACTCTCACTTCACAGTTTAACGACCAAAAACATCTAACAATGAAAATTGTATGAAATTTTACATTTTTGCCTATAACTTTTTAGTTTGCACTTAGTACTCAGCTCTGATAGTTTTTCTTTCAACTTCAGTATATACAATACTGCTGTAATTTTTTTCACGTATCCATATATAACCGTTTAGCAGACAGAGGGGGGGGGGGGGGGACACTTACCTCTAACAAAAATTTGCACTTTAAAACCAAATATTTCGGAAACGGATCCCTAAATCGAAAAATGGTGTTCTCAACCTCACAATATTTTTTAGAGAACTATTTAACAATACCCCACATTATGGGTAAGTAGAGAAAAACAAATTACTCCCCACTTTACTTGTATGGGATCTACCCTAAAAAAAATTTTTTTTTTGGGGTTTTTTTTCTACCACTTTTTTGCCATGATTAATATACATAGCCATACCAAATTACAGCTTTCTAGTACTTATAGTCTCTGAGTAAAACCGCTGACGGACAGACAGACAGACAGACATGGCGAAACTATAAGGGTTCCTTGTTTACTACGGAACCCTAAAAAGGGCCTACATTCGATTACTGAGTAACAACTAAGTACTTTGCCGGAGACGGAGATTATAAATTTTTCTCTAAAGATGTTTTTTTTTCTTGTTATTATTTAGGAGCTTTGTAGCTTTTGTAGATGGAATATGCGCCAAACTTTTAAACATAAGCATGAATTGACAAACACAACATAGAAACATATAAATTCAAGAATTACATGCCTTGCTGTGTCAATATGGCTCTGGTAATAGACTATAAATTGGAAGCCGCTAAATTCTACCGTGACATATCGTAAATCCATAAGTCTTGGGATCCCGACTACATCTTTACATTATATATTACGTATAGGGCTATAAGTATAAGCCTAGGTAGGTACCAGAGAATAGACGACTGAGTTAAGGATGTGCGCGACGTGTTGTGCTTAACATCGATAAAACTTTCAAATCGTTTATAATCTATGTAAACTGAACGTGCAAAATATGGTTGTTAGACGGGGAATATCTACTTGAAAACTGCTACACTAAAGTGGTATCAAAGAATTTATTTCTTTGGAAACACTTGAATGAAGCGTGGTAGCTCAATGGTAGACGGAACGATGTACAATGACCTAAAGACGCTGGTTCAAACCTTACCTGCGTGGATTTTGTTTAAAATTATAATAAATATTTGGGTTATGTATTTTTCGTGCTTTAAATTCGTAACTCACAAAACAAAAATAAAACCTGTCACAAAATTGTATGAACCCTAAAAAAAGTGTTCGTTGGCACTCTCAAAAATATGCACGAGATTTCCACAGCTTTATCGACATTTTGTCAATCGCAGCCCCATCACGGCTCATTTCATAGCCTATTTATAGGCTTGACATTTGCAATTTGGAGGCAAATTGAACAAAAGCGGAGAACATAATAGATACTGTTAATACCGGCTTTTAGAGACGTCCACTTTATTAATTAAGTGACAAGTGAATTAACTAATTGTAAATAGAAAAAAATATATCTTTAAATACAATAAATAATCAAAAATTGACCTTTATAATTGTTTTTTTTTTGTCTATACTCAAGAATTATTACAAGAGAAGGACGTAGACTTCGGGTGAAGACGATGCGCGTTTGTGATAAGTAAATACGCCTTTTTTTGTTAAAAATTAATTAAATATTTAGGTATATTTGTCGTTCTTAAATTGAATTCGCAATCCACAAAAGAAAGGTAGTTTTCGTAGCTGTGCACGAAATTTTTACAAAGATTCGTGCAAATTTTTCAAAGTCTTTGTCGACATTTTGTATATCGCAGCCCCATCACTGCTCATTTCATAGCCTTATAGGCTTGACATTTGCAATTTGGAGGCAAATTGAACAAAAGCAGAGAACATAATAGAGACTGTCAATACCGGCGATCCTTTTATATAAGACGTCCACTTCAATTATCAAATGACCAGCCAATGAACTTATTATGAAGAGAAAATAATTATATTTTTAAATAAAATTACTTTTATTAGGGTTTTATCGCGTTTATTACATTATAAATATACCTAACGTTTCGTGATCACAGGTATACTAAGTTGACATTTGTCTAGTATTCTATTCTTCTATATGAACTATGCAGAACTACAGCCACGTTCACGGTGTCCGAAGGTCTTGCAGTCTTCTGCTTAGCTTGAGATTTAATTAAATTTATGTGTGGATCCTAAGCTGGTGGTAACTGCCAACCATACTCTCTTTTGAAATTAGGATGTTTTTTAATTTCAATAGCCTCACGAAGCATTCTTGGAATGTATCTGTTTTCTTTTGCAAGAACTTGAGGATTATAAATATATATTATATAGGAACAAATCACACAGATTGAGCTAGCCCCAAAGTAAGTTCGAGACTTGTGTTATGGGATACTTACTCAACGATACTATATTTTATAATAGATACTTATATTGATAAACATCCGAGACCCAGGTCAATCTTCACCTGGCCGGGAATCGAACCCGGGACCATCCGTGTCGCAGGCAGGCGTGTTAACCGCTGCGCCACGCATATAATGGTTGGGTTTGTCTAGGGCATGTTCACAGACTGCAGACTTCGTAAAGCGTCTATTCTTCATGTCAGCGATATTTTAATTTTATTTAAATGTGAGACAATCTCGAAAACATTAATTATAGTTTTTTTACTCAAATGCTGATAAATACCTCAAAATAGCTTTTATTAGTTGCAAGTCAAATTTTTATGATGTCTCTTTGTTTGACTGTGATAAAAATTTGCAAATCGAGTAACAATTATATCAACGTGTGGATGGCTAATTTCTCAACGTTGTTATGTTGTTGTTTGTTGTTGTCACACGTCTTGTGAAGTCACGGGTTTAATTTAAAAAAAAAAAATCCGTTTAAATGGTGACTAGCTGTCTCTCGCGGCTTCGCCTGCGTGATTTAGCCTATGTCCTTCTCAGTACTCTAACCTATGTGTGTGCAAAATTTCATGATAATTGGTTCAGTAGATACGACTTGAAAGCGTAACAAACAAACAAACAAACTCACTTTCAAATTTATAATATTAGTTAGGATTAAACAACAATCATCATCAGGTCTTTTTTAGTCTCCACTGCAGAAGCACGACCCTCTCTGTACTACCCGAGCCATAAATTAGCCAGGCAATTAGAGGATTCGGCCTACATTCTCCTTTGCTGGGCCGAGAACCACATTGCATACCTAAAAGTTAAAATACATATTACAACTAGCATGTCGGTGAAGTAATAGTGCAGCTATTGAGAAGGATCATTTTCCTTGCGAAGGTGGTGGAGGTAACTCATGATGCTTGAAAAGGGGTCAATAAGCGAATAGCCGAAACGGTAAAAGATATTGAGTTCAAATTCTACAAAATCTAAGGGGGAAAGTTGGGGAATTCGAAAATTTTTATCCTTTGGGTACGGAACCCTAAAAAGTTCCGTTTGAATTTTGCCTGCTCAAGAGACCACAGATTTGAATTTTTGATATTGATTTCAACTTGACCGCATTCGCTCGCATTCCCCTGCTCTTTAAGGCACTAGGTTATTCATAACGCCACCCAACATTATTTGTTTCTTATCTACGTGGCGCAGCGGTCAACACGCCTGCCTGCGACACGGATGGTCCCGGATTCGATCCATGGTCAGGTCAAGATGAAAAATTATCTTTTTCAAATTGACCTGGGTCTTGGATATCTATGTATTCATGTATCTACTATAAAATATAGTATCATTAAGTTAGTATCCCATAACACAAGTCTCGAACTTACTTTGGGGCTAGCTAGGCAATCTGTGTGATTTGTCCGTATATATTTATTTATTTATAAATCACAGTGTTAACTGCGCCTAAATCCTTACCAGTGTTTTGGTATCCAAAACACTCTCATCATGAGAGTGTTTTGGACAGTTCTGAATGTCTTCGACATTTTGACGCCAAAATGTGCGGCCGGACCAGTTGTATCATTGAGAAGTACCATTAATGGGACAACTGGCACCGATTTATCCCACTAGTACCATTGATGGGTCTAAGACATTAGACGACTAGAACATTTTTCAGCAGATATATTAAATGTTTAAATGGATTGTTAAAATTAAAGTAAGCTTATCAGTTTATTTTTTACACGACTGCCAAAAAAAGAGTGTACCTATTGTTTTTCGACTACATGTAAGCATGTACGTATATATTAGTACGTATGGGAGTTTTTTTTTATTCCATCGTAACTTCTACAAAGCTGTCGCAACAAATGTGTATTTAAGGGGATCATTTGAATTCTTAAACCCTCCTGAGTGACATCTATATCACCACAGATTTTAGGGGATATCTACTAAAAAGAGGAGATTTAATTATTTGTTTGCATTGAATAGACTCCAAAACTACCGGACCGATTTTCAAAACGTTTATTTAGCTGCGGGTGTACGAGTAAGCTATAATTTAAGCGCATGATGTGGGAAATTACAGTAGGCTATAACATTATTGGCAGTCGTGTTTATATTTTAATTGAAAAAACTTGTTTATCATGGTAATAATATAATTTATTTTACGAAGTCTTATCCGAATTTTTGCCTTTGCTAGACAAATCCGGAACTTTCAACATATTCCAAAGCTTCACTTGTGCGCGCCGCATCAAATGCAGGCTCTTGCAATCAATACATTCTCGCTCACCGTACCGAGATAACTGCATTTATACATACATACGATAACTTTGAGTTTTAGTTTAATTTTTGTTTTTTACTTTGAAAACTTCTTTCGGAGCGTTTGGCATTTTTGAGATGGGAAAAAACCATTGAACTCGCGACACCGTTACCAAAAAACCATCACCTCGTATGTACCTATATAAAAGTATGTCCTGCACAATATAGTGATATTTCCTGACGATTCAAGAAATACACGTGCTTCGTATTCGGTGTCAGTTAATGCTAAATATTATGTTTTGGTCAGAATAGACTTAGACTCCAATTTGGTGTAGTTTTTAGTTGTGCTGGAATATTGTTTCTTGGTGAACAACCGATTCGGTTTTTCTTTCTTTTTGTTATTGTTAGAGAAATTGTATGGTATATAAACGTCCTACATACGATTCAATTTATGTCGACAAAAAATTATAAAGGTTCCGTATGATCCAGAGCTCTCCCTCCCGAGGGACGCGGTGCTCGCATGCAAATTATATACTGGACTGCCAGGAATAAAAAAAGACTAATACAAATTGCCGATCCGGCCGAACACTTGTGTATGTATATTTATTTGTACGTGTATTTATTTGTATGTGTATTTATTTTTAAATTCCCGGTATTCGTTCCATATGAAAAGTTGTTGTTTATAATTTTAGCTATCTAGTTCTTCGAGGTTCAGCGTGGTCTACAAATTACTCAGTATATTTTTTGTATTAACTACTAGTAGTAATATAGTACATACATAGATGTATGTACTATATTTTTACTTTGCAACTGCTATAAACTACTAATATATTTATATCGTTTTGACTATATCCATTTCTTATAGCTATCATAAGTTAAACATTTCTTAATTTTATGTGTATTCAAAAATTGGCAAAAATCATAAACCGCTGTTCGCTGTAGTCGGGTAAATATGATAGAGGTTCCGTATGATCAAGAGCTCTCCCGAGGGACGCGGTGCTCGCATGCAGAGTTGAGGGAATTTTCTATTTTCTGCGCGCTTGGTTTTTGATGTGCGGTTAGGTGAAGGCTGTAGTATGGTTAAGATATACGTAGCTATTGATATTGAAGAATTATAGGATATCATGCCACAAAATAATTAATCCGTTAACATACCTGTGACACGAGTGGTCCTGGGTTCGATGAAGTCCGGTTAGGTTATTATCTTTTTCAGATTGGTATGGGATCTCGGTCTTGGATGTTTACATAAGTATCTATCATAAAATATAGTAACGTTGAGTTAGTGTCCAACGATAAAAGATCGCATCTTTGTCCATACTAAGTACAGATCAATCTGTGTGATTTGTCTCAAGACCTTGAATGTGAGTGGCTTGGAGGCGTTTACGAAATACCAATGATTCAATTATTTATGTATCTTGCTATTGTATGGCATGCAAATAGAGGTCTTGTCGTGGGAATTTTCTATTTTCTGCGCGCTTGATTTTTGATGTGCGGTTAGGTAAATGCTGTAGTATGAGGATAGATATACGTAGCTCTGTTGATATCGAAGAAGTTTAGGGTTTCCTATCAGAAAAGGGTTAATCGGTCGTGCGTCTGTTTGCCAAGACCTATTTCTCAGGATCACATACTAATTTAGGCTGCGAATAAGTATAGTATTCAGGTCAGCCGTTGAAGCTGTAAATTCAATCTGCTAAGTCAACGCAATCAAAAAATACAGCTGTTCGTATTTCCTAGATATTCTGTGGTTCAACTAGAATATTTGTCCATACATTTTGCACATGTTGTCAATATTAAATGTTTGTATTGATTAATATTATTTTTAGTACTCATGTTCTTTTAAATGTTTCCTATTTGAACTTTATTTAATCTTCGAATAAAAAAAAATTAAGGTCATTGCACCAACATTAAAATTGTTAAACAAAAAAAGGTACGTTAAGCCGTTGGTCCTGGATGTCATCATTGATGGCAGTCATTAAGCCATGTTAGATGCATTTGAGCAGTTTGAAAAATCTGACACCAGTGTTGGACATACTAATGAAAAACAAAAATTGCTCATAGGAAAAACAAAAGAAACATATATTGAAGCTCACGGATCCATTGATTTGTTGTTGTTAACCGTAACGGCGATATAGTATATCATCGCTCAACCACCGCTCTACTCCACAAGTCTTATAAAATCCTTGGTTCCGCGGCTGCATCATCTGCTTATCCGGGTCTATTTGCCAATATGGCGTTCGATAAGTGAGTATACGAGTACTTTATAGGGAAAATAAATATAAGAATGTGCGGGTTAAGGGTTCTTTATGTTGCTGACCTAGTCAAGAAAGTGAGGTAAAAGTGGTCTGAGGGAAAATTCACATTTTCTCTCCCAAATACAGGTTTCCGTATTCGTATTTCCAAAAAGATGCCGTATAGGTTAGGTATTGGTACGTATATTCGGAATAAATTGGCTGTGACAGATGGATGGACGGACAGACAGACAGACAGACGCACGAGTATTCCTGTAAGGTTTCCGTTTTTTCATTTCTTGAACAGAACCTTAAAAAGAAAAATAATGTTTTCAATCCTCATGTGTTTTTAATGAAGGTGCCCGGTGGCCCAGTGGTCGAGAACATTATTAGCGCTTACGCATGTAAAGCAACCCCAGGCGCAGTCCCCACTTGGATGGGTGACCGCAAGTCGCATAAAAATATCTCGAGCTTCTCCATGCTTTGGAATCCACGTTAAGCCGTTGGTTTTGGCTGTTATCATTGATGGCTTTCATTAAGCTATGTTAGACGCCTATAGGCAGCTTGAAAAATCTGTCACTAGTTACTTACATACACGAAAAACAAACAAACAATGCTCATGTACATATTTCAGCGATGTAGTTCGGCGAATTAATTCTTTGAAGTGACAGATAGCACGAAGAACCGATGACCGATGGGGCAGAAAGGTACTAAGAATGGTGATCACGTACCGGCAAGCGTTGGACACCCACCGGCAGGTGGTCGGAGGACATGACCAAGTTTGCAGGAATACGCTGGATAACCGCTTCCAACCTCTCACATGCTCACTGAAAACATTACACATATTTTTCGGTGACGCATAACACAAGCACTCCACAAAGTCTTTTATTTCTCTGTTTTTACATCCAAACCAACTTGTTTTCCCTCTTATACTAAAGACTCGAGGGACTATAAAAATATGCCCAAAAAGTGTTTTATAGCGCACATAATATTCCTTTTGGGACGCAAGATACAAATACAGAGACTTGTGGGCTATTGTAAATGGTATTAGGGATTAATCTTTTAAATGCGGGTGTTCCTGTGGGAGCCGTGGGTAGATATCGGCATTAGCTACTGACAGCAAATTATAGAGAGATCTGGACTGTCTTCATAGGTAGGTACTACACTGGTCTGGATACAAATTAAGAACATAGAAAGTAAATCAAGAACCCCGGCTTAACGTTATTTTAGAAAACCTGTCATTTCAGGGATCCTTATTCTTAAATAAAGTAATAAAGGCATTATGCCGTGTGGTTCCCGGCAAAGTAAAATAGAACCACTCCAAGTCTTCTAGTGGACGTCGTAGAAGGCGACTTAGGGAATACAAGCTAAAAGTCATCAAAGATACCTCTCCAACGCTTCCCCTATTCGAAATCTAATGCCGTTTGATCCAACATAATTTGCTCGAACACCTTTACTCAACTGTCTTTAAGACCTACAATCAGTGTGCTCTATAGCTTGCTACATCAATGTTTTTTATACGTCCATGCATCAATGCATCAAAATCTCTAATGGTTAAAATAAGTAAACGCGAAGTCTCGAAATATCGTCAGATCGAATCGTGTTATTCACAAAGTACTATGTTTTTATACTAAACTATTTGATAAAAATTCAAGCAAAACAATCGATCGAAAATAATTTTCTCATTCGGACTTATATGAAGTGTAATTGTTTGTTTGGGTAACCAAACTAACGACATGGAAGTTATAAGTCAACGTTAACTTTATATTTTACGCGTTATTATAACAATAATTTGTGCAATAAGTTTTGATTAGAAATCATATTAATTAAAATACTTAGTGTTTAAAACGATGCGATCTTACGATATCTCGAGAAAACGCGTTTCCCTATTGTAACCGTTAGAGATTTTGATGCATTGATGTGGCATCATCATCAGGTATTTTTTAATCTCCAAAAAAGACTTGATTATGATGATGATGAAGGTATGGATTTACTACGGATGCTGCATTTTTCCAAGGACGTGAGGCACTATTTGTATAACATTTGAACTCTAACAACCAACGTCACTGACAACAAATTTGGATTGTATATACTAATATTAAAAAGAGAATAGATTTGATTGTTTGTTGGCATTGAAAAGGCTCCGAAAGTACTGGACCAATTTTCAAAATTCGTCCAATAGTTTCAGAGTTCATGTCAATTCTAGTCCTGTACCCTTTTTATTTTGAAATATTGAGTTATGTAGGCGTAATTAAGAAAGGAACTGAATGGAAAAAAGAATTGGCTGCCGACTTTTTGAATTAAATGTTTTTGTAAACAAGATCCGGGTGTAGAAGAAGAAAGTGTAAATATTTTTTTTTCTAGGAATACCAGCTACGATTTGTATTATTTTATCATATTTGAATTAAATTTGAAATTTTACTTCTTTTAGATAAGGTAATTTATAGTAGTCATCATCAGGTCTTTATTAGTCTCCACTGCAGGAGCACGTCCCTCTCTGTTCTACCAAAGCCATATATTAGCCAGAACAGCCAGAGGATTTGGCCTACAGTCTCCACGCTGGCCAAGCGGGTTGGAATATTATGGACGGGTACTAGTAACAAGAAGGATTAAAGTAAGAAATTACTGACAACCTTCGTGGAAATGAGGGTTTGATTCCCGGTACGAGCAATTCTTGTACTTAATACTGGCAGGTATTTTTTCGCGGTTCAGGTTCTACCCAAGGAAGATTGGCGGATAGTCGGCCAGCCGCAAAAACTTCGCCAAATCATAAAAGCGGACCCCGGGCTTTGACGCCCCTTAGCCGAGGATGCAACCGGAAAACACTGGGATGAATTCGAAGATCAAGATTAAATTAAGTACTTAGTCTTTATATAAAACATGGACAAAAATTATGGTCATCTATAAAAAAATCAATGATGCCACACATGAATTGACACACGTGGCTTACTAGAATGGCGCATACGTAGCTCAACGCTGGCAACGCCACGCTGTACACATTTATAAATGCGTGGGCTCCACATGATCTATCATTCAAAACTGTGCTGCACTACAGTTGTACATAGTCGTGAGTTAATATGTGGAAACATTGACCCACGTTGTCAAACAAATGAATCCATGCACCGCGTGGCCGTGCACAGCGTGCGCTGCGGTGGGTCCATGCCTTAAACGAAATACATTTTTGGATTTCCTATAAGAATTTGGCCATCATCATTATCATCAGATCCTTGTTAGTCTCCATTGCAGAAGCACGACCCTCTTTGTACTACCAGAGCCATATTTTAGCCACAGCAGACAAAGGATTTGGCCTACACTCTCCACGCTGGCCAGACGGGTGAGAAAGGTCTCTTTGATATTTAAAAGCTTGTTTTTTCTAAGTCGCCTCCTACAACATTCCCGGGAAGACTTGGAGTGGGAAATTTGTTATAATAGTTAAATTAAAAGTAAAATTTAAAAGCATCCCTTTGATATTATTTTCTCAAAATGCTTGTCTAACTCTTCCGCCGTTGCACGTGGGCGACATTGCAGGAAACACTCAAGAAATATCTAGCTAAGTCTGCGAAGTGCACTTACAATTTAATTAAAATGAAGACTTATTAGCTGCAATCATTTCTCGTAGGTTCAATGCTTTGGAGTATTTTAAACTTAGTTTTCTTTGCTTATACAGACCCGTCAGTAAATACGCCAAATAAATATGTAGTTGTAGGGTTGACAACTGCAAGTCTCATTGCTAACTTTTGACAACTATGGTGTACAACGTTCTGATGGTCACTTCAACATTAATTACGGTTATTACTTGCTGTTTATCGTGACTTCTTCCGCGTTGATTTCGGTTTTGGGAATCTTATCCGTCTTTGTGCAGTATTATAAGCTTTTCGCTAGTATAATCTGCCCTGCAACACCTAAAATGCAGTAAGAGAAAAAAAGCGGTCTCGATAAAATCGCGAAAAACTTTTTGATGCTTTATTTTTCATATTATTTCATAAGTTTGGTAAGTTGTTTTTTTAATATATATTTATTACGATGAATAACTGATAACAAAGGTTGAACTGACCTAAAAAATATTTTAAACAAATTGTTTGTTTCTAAATAAAATGTATTTTTTCAAAATATGGTCTGTTACTTACTGCATACTAAATTGTAAACTTATGCAGAATAAAATGCGACAAAAATCCTAATACTGCGACTATTTTTGATTCGTTTACAGCCTTGCAGACTTATTTTAATTTGTATCGTGAATAAGTGTAGATTAAAAAGTAGTAAGGAAAAATAAAAATTATGATTTTGCTGCAAGTTAGTTAGTTTTAATTTCAGAAACCACTTTATGGATACTAAATAAGATACCGTATTTAAGTTTTTTTGCTGCATTTTAATTAGTAATTACTATAATATACATTAATGCAGTAACAATGTTTATAATAATAAAAAATATTACTGCATTTAAATATATATGCATTAATATTTATTTAGGTATAAACGATATTGACTGCGTTTAACTTGGTAAAGTCATGGAGCCCTCGTATACATAAATGCTCTTACTGTATGTTAATTAGATTTTGAGGTACTGCAATCTTAAATTGATTTTTATGTTTTAAAATCATTATATTAAAAAATCGGTCCAATCAGAATGCTCCTTATAACGTACACTTTAAGGTTCAGTAGGTATTCAACTAAAATCTCTTGAAAATTTTATTACTGCATTTAAGGGTCTGCAGGGCAGAATTGCGCTTTGAAACATAAAAAATAGGTACATCCTATACAATACTTTCTCTCTCGAGAGTGATTTCTACCTTACAAATTTATGGAAATCTTATCTGAAATTGTTTAGTAATAAAAGCTTTTCTCCAGCATAACTGCACTTTGAAATAGAAAAAAATCTTTCAATCCTTCTATTTCAAAATTCCGATGCAGAGTCTACAGTTTTTTAAAGACATCTAAAAATAATAGACAAGACAAGTTAATGCGAAGATTCTGTGAGATTTTTCCTACAAGTTGCCTTCAATTTTTGTTTTTATTTCGTTATATTAATTATTAATACAGAGTGTAAAGCTTATCCTACAAGCCATTAAACCAGTCCCTCAGAATAAAACATAATAAAAACATTTCAATAATTCACTTCACAAGATTAAAAAAAAAATTAAGGCAAAAATCCATACATTTGACATCTTATTCCGGAACAAATGTAAACATCGCGATTTTTCTGTCTATTTATCCCGAAAGCTAACTGGTAGAGAATGCTTTATCATCAAGGCCGCCCTTTGTATCATAGTGGTCAATCATCATCATCATTATCATCATCACCATCAGGTCTTTCTAGTCTCCACTGCAGGAGCACGACCCTCTCTGTACTACCAGAGCCATATTCCAGCCTGAGTAGTCAGAGGATTTGGCCTACACTCTCCACGCTGGCCAGACGGGTTGGAGAGGTCTTTTTGATGTGTAAGCTTGACATCTACGGAAAAACTTGGAGTGGTCCTATTGTACTCTGCTGGGAACTACACGGCGAATAAAGATATAGTGGTCAATAATAGTAAATTGTTGCACTGAGCAAAAAGTAAGTTATTGCTGCACGAGTGTAATATAACTTAATGCGAGGTGCATAATCTGCTTTTCTTTTAACTACTGCATTAAAAATTGGTGAAAAATATAACTGAGATAAAATTAAATTGTTGTTTACATTCCCGCCTTTCTCTTTTTTATGGCCTGTATTGATTTAAGCAAGGCAATACACGCATCACTTTGTATAACTCCATCCGGCCGTCAGGTTGGCCAACCTTTTTTGTGACAAGTGACACCTATGGTCCCGCGATTTAAAAAAAAAAAAACGAAATTGTGCAGTAAAAGATTTCCATACATTTTTTCTGCTCTAGTGCAGCAAAGTTTCGCTTTGTGCTGGATATGTAGTGCAGTTATGATAGAATCGCAGCGTAGTTGGAAGAAAAGGTTTTGAAATAAATAAAAAGCGCCACCCATGTCAGTTACCATCCCTATTCTACGTGTGCAAGTGTAAATGCTCTGGAGGGCGGTAATTTTATACTTACGAATAATTGACTAGTCTATGGTCTAACTAGTCTTTGTCTTTTTCAGCAAACATTTGAATTCCATTGTTGATGGATAGCGCGCCGTATATCCCAGCTTAGCACTGTTCGACATGCCAATGCATTCTCTTTTTCCTTTTTTATTACCTTCACGTTCCTTTTTATAACTGTGAACTATTTTGTGTTAAAATAATACTTGTCATAGTGTTTTAAAATTTGTAGGTATAACCTGTACTAACTATAATTCAACATGGCACCAAACACCGTTAAGTGGTAAAAAAAGAAATTATATGTTAGGTACATATACTTATATATCTTTTTCTATACTGTATTTTTATCACATTAAATAGGTATATTTTCATCTCTTCCGTGAAAATTAAAAAGTGAATGTAAAATAAATAGGTATAGTTTTGGTATACGCTGAGCTCCAAGGGGTATCGAAAGTAAATTTACATGTCGTCTTCCTTCCTTCCTTCCAGCCTTCGTCCTATAGAAAAAGTTGAACATATTTGGGCAGTATTAATAAATTGTTTGTTTGTTTTTCGTAAATGTAAGTGGCCAACACTGGTGTCAGATTTTTCAAGCTGCCTTAAGGCATCTGACATAGCTTAACGACTGCTTAACTTAATAAATTGGTATCACAAAAGACGTAAAGTCATCTGATGTGCATTTTCTAACTTCCAATCTTACAAGCAACTACATACTTAACAACTTAGAAGCAACATAACTAAACTATTCCAAGTAACCACTGGCTTCGACGCACAAGTCGTGGCTGTGTATAGATTTACCCCGTGGCCTACAATATTTGCACATTAGGCGAACACAGAAGTTCCATTTGGCGGGAAACTTGACAAGTCATGGCTTTCCAACCTCGTCATGTTTATAAAGCAATGGTGCGTTTTAAAATTATTATATTAGTTTACTTGTAATATTGAATTATTGGATTATATTTAAAAAGTTTAAGTAAATTATAGGCTATGTTACCTGCAGATAAATTAGCTTTCTATAGGTAAAATCAGTCCTGTAGTTTCGGAACGTACTAACTTCGTAATAACGTAACAAACATACGAACTAAATGAAAACCTCCTGAACCTGAACCTCTTGTTTGCGGTTAAAAATAGGAATATCAATTTTTGAATAAAAATCGGTACGATGAGTTGTATTGATCAGCATCTGAACTTTGATGCGTTTTATCTTTATATTTTTTGATTAATTGACGAAACAAAAATACGTATCCAATTTTTTTTTATTATCTATCCAATGTGTGAGGAATGATATGAAGGAACGGGGAGCAAGTGCCGATATGGTTGGTAACAGGAAACTTTGGAGAGAGTTGACATACAGAGCCGATCCCAAATAGGGAAAAAGGCAAGGAAGAAGAAGAAGAATCAAATGGACTAATTTTATTGTCCCAGGAAACCAGCCTTATCATGCAGGGGTGCAAAAACAAAAAGTTGGTCATCAATGAACGTCTGACAAATTCAAAATACCAAAATTGCAAAGAAAAGGCATAATGGAGCGTAACTACGGTTGCCATCACGGCATATATAATTATCATGCTTCTTCATCTTATATCATGACTAGCTGTTACCCGCGGCTTCGCCCGCGTAATATATAGCCTATGTCCTTCTCGGTACCCTAACCTATTTTTATGCAAAATTTCATGATGATCGGTTCAGTAGATACAGCGTGAAAGCGTAACAAACAAACAAACAAACAAACTCACTTTCGCATTTATAATATTAGTTGGGATTGGGATTGGGATAGTTGGGATAGTTGGCATTGGGATTGGGATGGCATCTACTCTGATCGTTCAATGCGGTTTATTCCATTTTGATCACCGAGGTGATATCACCTGTGTGAACAAAGTACACTATTTTAGTCCACTTTGTTCACCTCGGAATTTGAGCACCTAGGTCACGTGACCTGGGTGATCAAATGCGACTTTTTTAGTGTTCTTTGTTCACCTCGGAATTTGAGCACCTAGGTCACGTGACCTGGGTGATCAAATGCGACTTTTTTAGTGTTCTTTGTTAACCTCGGAATTTGAGCACCTAGGTCACGTGACCTGGGTGATCAAATGCGACTTTTTTAGTATTCTTTGTTCACCTCGGAATTTGAGCACCTAGGTGATCAACGGCGACTCTTTTTTCCCACGCTAGTGGAATCTGATCACCTACATAGAAGTAACTAAGATTTTTATCAATGTTTAATTTTGTTTTGTCTTTGATATTTATGAATAAAGAGGCAAAGAGATTTTCTTAATTTATTTAAATGCGTGAAATGATGGTGATATCACCTAGGTGATCAAAGTAAAATAAACATTCGATGCCGCGTGGTTCCCGGCAGAGTAGAATAGACCACTTCAAGTCTTCCCGTAGATGTCGTTTCAAAATCTTCGATATGGTTTCTAATTCCTAGCTCTGTCCTTTTTTTAGGGTTCCGTAGTAAACTAGGAACCCTTATAGTTTCGCCATGTCTGTCTGTCTGTCCGTCCGCGGTTTTATTCAGAGACTATAAATACTAGAAAGCTGTAATTTGGTATGAGTATGTATATTAATCATGGCAAAAATGCTACCATACAAGTACCTAAAGAGGGAGTAATATTTTTTTTCTATACAAACCCATCGTGTTGGGTATCGTTAAACAGGTCTTTGAAAAATATTGTGAGGTTGAGAATACCATTTTTTGATTTAGGGATCCGTTTCCGAAATATTTGGTTTTAAAGTGAAAGTTTTTGTTAGAGGTAAGTGTCCCGCCTCCCCCTCTATCTGCTAAACGGTTATATGAATACGTGAAAAAAATTACAGCAGTAGTATATATACTAAAGTTGAAAGGAAAACTATCAAAGCTGAGTACTAAGTACAATCTAAAAAGTTATAGGCAACCAACTTATAAAATGTACTCAAAAATGTAAAATTCCATACAATTTTCATTGTTAGATGTTTTTGATCGTTAAACTGTAAGGTGCGAGTGCGAACAGTGTTAACCCAAAGTTGTCATTCGCAACTACGGAATCCTACACTGCGCGTGGCCCGACACGCACTTGGCCGGTTTTTTTTTCGATGCGTAGCATCAGAAATTGTCATTTTATTACAGCATAGATGTTATTAATCTTACTGTCACCCTCGTTCTAATTCAACCAATTACAGTTTATTTTATTTAATGATGACCTAAATTACAGATTTCGAGTTTATCCTTTACATACAAACAAATATTACATTGTCGAATTATGCAGTTTAAAAATGAGAAAAGTAATTTGTAAATCTGGGCGTATTTTTTTTCAACCTTTTCTTTTACTTAGCACAGGAAGATATTAAATCAAAATCTGAATACGGTATAAAATTGTAACTCTATTCATTGGACTATTTTCATTTATTAGATCAGAATAGCAGTTATTCATCCATTTTATTAAATCCCGCTGGGATATTTCGAAAATGAGATTGCCAACTAAAAAATACATGACACGAAATTAAAAATGTCCTTTTATTGCGTTGCCTGTACATGTGTTGATTTACAAAGATTCATATTTTCTAGATGTTTTCGCTACGCCGTAGACTTGTAGCGATACAAGTCTACGGCGTAGCACTTGGCTACGAAATTTTCATACACGATATCGTAGACTGTGATATTTAAGTTTGAAGTGAATTTATTTATTTAATTTCACCATCCATTGTTTCCTGAGAGGATAAGGACCCAGGTTTCTGGTTATTGGGTTTTTTTTGTCTGTAACCTTGTATTGAGTATTTTAGATACTTCTTTGTAAGCCACACTTATTTCTCCTTTATCTATGTGTTTATTTCACCCAAATAGCATCATCATTTCAGCTGAAAGATTACTATTGGTGGACATCGACTCGCAAAAGAATTTCCAACATTTCAAGTTGGAACAGGGTTGTCCAACATTTCCCGTGAAAAACCGTGGTCTAGTTGTCTAACCAATTGGTCGGTATATGTTCTACGCAGAGAAGATCTGCCATTCCAGCCAACGTCTCTACGGCCGGCCACTGCCAATTTAATGACCTATCTGCTGATGTCAGCTGAGGTAACGTTTTTACATCACCTAATTTCCTCATTTCTGATTCGATCTTTCTCTCTGAGCGTTTGCCCGGTTGCATCCTCAGCTCTGACGCGTGGGAGCCCGGGGTCCGTTATTATGTCAACATTAATGCTGTTTTGATTAAAAAAAATACCTATATGATTAAGAACATTAAAAATAACTGATTGCCCTTTATAGAAAATTAGCTGCTACCCGCGACTTTGCCCGCGTGATTTATAGCCTATGTCCTTCGTGGTACCCTAACCTATGTGTATGCAAAATTTCATGATGATCGATTCAGTAGATACGGCGTGAAAGCGTAACAAACAAACAAACTCACTTTCGCATTTATAATATTAGTTGGGATTGGGATGGAATGTGCCACACAGGGCAAAGTGAAGATTTCAGTTTTTTTTCCTTTTCTTGATAGCCATACTGCTTTAAAACAAACAATGGATCAAACCATAATATATACTCACAAACATACAAACTTTAATAATTAAAACTCAATCGGTTAAAACACACAGATTGATCAAGAAGCCCCATAATAAGTTGTGCAAGTGTCTCGGAGATAGTATTCTCCGTAACTACTCAATTATTTCGTTAAAATTAAGTTAGTACTCAAATATACTTTTTTATTACAGATACTGAAATAGATAATTTTCTATATGACCTATAGCTGAAGATTGAACCCATTTCAAAGGCACTCTTACATTATGAACCTCAGTGTCATATACAGGTCGTCAATCATCGTAATCACTTACACGCACGAAAAACAAAAAAATATATCGTGACACTGCCCTTGCAATAGAACAGCCAAGATCTAGGTCATGAAAGTGTTAATAAAAAAAATAAACTTACACATTTTATCGTCGAGCTCCGCGGCGCGTCGGTCAACACGCTAGCCTGCGACACGGGGGTCCCGGGTTCGATTCCCGGTCAGGTCACTATGGAAATAGATCTTTTTTCATATTGACCTGGGTCTTGGATGTTTATCTATATAGGTATATATTATAAAATATAGTATCGTTGAGTTAGTATCCTGCGACACAAGTTCACAACTTACTGTGGGGCTAGCTCAATTTGTGTGAAATTATTATGTCCCTATATATTTATTTATTTATTATTATTATTTTATAGAACATTATTTAATCATCTCAACAGAAAAAAATGTCTATTGCACAGAACAATACGAAGCCATATCTATTGACTCAACGTCAACGTAAAAGGATTTGCGCGTATTGTTGCGCGACGTAATTTAACTCTTTGAAGCCAGCCAATGAAAGGCCCGCGCCCGGAATATGTTAATATCTTTATCTAATGGATAAAGCCTGTTTCCATCTCCTTTCAATCTAGAGGACCTTGAACTGTATGCTAAAAAGCGTAATATATTACTAGCCGTATAGGTCGTGTGCTTTCCTGCAGAGTAGAATAGGAAAAACTTAGGAAACACGAACTAAACGAAGCTTATACACATCAAGGAGCCGTGTGATTCCCGGCAGGGTAGAATAGGACCACTTCAAGTCTTCCCGTGGATGTCGTAGAAGGTGACTTAGGAAACACAAGCTAAACACAGCTTATAAACATCAAAAAGACCTCTCCAACCCATCTGGCCAGCGTGGTGAGTGTAGGCTAAATCCTCTGACTGCTTTGGCTAATATATGGATCTAGTAGTACAGAGAGGGTCGTGCTCCTGCAGTGGAGACTAAAAAGACCTGATGATGATGATAAAACATCAAAGAGAACTCTCTAACCTGTCTGGCCAACGTGGAGAGTGTAGGAACATGAAAACAGGACATAAAAACATAAACACACAAAAGTATTATTGTATAATGACTACATCTTAATCCTAACTAACCTAACTAATATTATAAATGCGAAAGTGAGTTTGTTTATTTGTTTGTTTGTTACGCTCTCACGTCCTATTTACTGAAACGATCATTATGAAATTTTGCATACATATAGGTTAGGGAACTGAAAAGTACATAGGCTATAGATCACGCGGGTGGAGCCGCAGGGTAACAGCTTGTTATTTATATACACGCCATAAAACCTCATTAAAATCAATTTTAGAACATCAGTTCAGATTCCGAATTTTATATTTAAAATACTGAATAAACATTTTCAACCTTTTTATTTCCCATTAATCTGACTTGTTAAAAAGAAAACAACTTAAGCAACCACGAGATTAAAGTAAAAATAAAATTAATATCCAGTTACCGCTGGACGTGGGTGGGGAGTAATTAAAACATCGGCGTTTTAAACATTCTCCCCTTGCTTTGCCCCTTAAGAAAAGTAGACTGACATTAAAACGCTTTGATGTTGTTTACACAAAATCATACAAAAAAAATTAATTGCGCGAATCATACTTAGTAACTTTGAAATAATTTTGACCGATTTTGTGCTGTATCTCTATATCACCTACATATTATCAAACAAAGGCCTCCGCCGCGTCTGTCTGTCTGTTTGCGATAAAATCAAAAACTACTGCACGGATATTCATGTGGTTTTCACCATTAGATAGAGTGATTTATGGGTATTTTTAATTTAGGAAGGTTTATAGGTTTAATTCATGCCCGGGCGCAGCTGGGGAGGGCTGCTAGTTTGATAATATACCTTCCAATATTTGACCGACACAAATGTAGCAAGTTTAATAAAATATATAGGTAATATTGAAATAATTTTAAATAATTTATTTAAGAACTCAGAAATACGGCAAAGATATCTACAATTATGTCCATGCTTCTAAAAGTACAGCGGGAATTAAAAAACATTACAAAAAAATTACCGCTTAGTTTAAAACTTTTACGGTGTCTTAATCAGTTTGTTTAGCAGGAAATCATATGTTTAAAGTTAGTCCACTTTGCTCCTAGCTGTTGGTATTTAAGTATAAGTAGGTACTTTAAAGATTAATTCACTTGTTCCGTTCTTTAACAAAATGTTTTACATTTAAAGCGTAGACATTTTAATCGACTTCTCAAAGGACGAAGAAGTTAGTTGTCAAGTACATTGGAATTGCTTTATGATATACTAACTCCATCCTAATCCTATATTCCTAACTATAATATTATAAATGCGAAATTGAGTTTGTTTGTTTGTTTGTTTCGCTTTCACGCCGTTTCTACTGAACCGATTATCGTAAAATTTTGCATACACATAGGTTAGGGTGTGGTTAGAGAACGACATAGGCTATATATTACGTAGGTGGAGCCGCGGGTAAAAGCTAGTCACTTATAAATACATGTTAAAAATTAGTTTTTCATTTGAATGGGTATTAACTCCTTAATTAGTTCCATTAAAAGTTTATCAAATCAGTGTCCTGGTCGTAGTGGTCGTTTAAAAGATCTTCAACAAGTCCAATCTACTGGATTGAACGAGGACTTTTTTATCTGATAAATTATATAGATTACTGGTTTTCGCACGCGGCTCCGTTCGTTTAAGTATCGATCCCTCGGGAACATTACTTTTCTCTGGAATAAAAGGTAGCTCATGTCGTTTTCCAAACTCCAGACAACGTGTATGCTAAATTTCATGATGATCGATTCAGTAGATACCGGTGCAAGCGTAACAAACAAACAAACTCACTTTCGCATTTATAATATTAGTTGGGATGGCATTTAGATTTATATAGGTATATTTGTTATGTATACCTGTTTGAGTCAAATCACAAAAACAAAATGAGAACTAATTTTATTTACTATTTCGATAACCTTTTTAAATGGGTAACCATGCAACATTTAGGATTCGTAAAGCAGAGCCTGTCCCAGGAATATAGTTATCGCAGATATTTTTTTATCGATGTAACATCTATTTAAAAAATTACATATCGTGTCATAAAAATAGGCAGATACTGCCGAGACTGCAGATATTACTAATCTCAAATAAGCAAAGTGAAATTTGTTTTGACCTAATAGAGAATATGCACGTATTTTAGTTTATATGGGAATTATTTTGCATTCACAATGCTATTTTACCTTATATATTAAATATAGAATGCACGTATTTTTTTTTATTTGCTTAGTATAATCCCTAATAACCACAGTTAAAAAATATGAAAAAACTTTTAAAATATACTAATTAGACTGCAGATATTACTAATCCCAAATAGTAAAATGAAATTTGTTACCCAGGCGAAGGGTAAATAAAGTTTTTCGCACGTATGTATGTATTGTACCTATGCATGTCAGTAAGTATAATTCTGTACCATTGTTGACTAACGTTCCCTAAACTTGCTTGATGTTCAAGTGTGAGGTATCATTAGATTCGTATTCTTCCTCTAAGTGTCATAGGCTATGTCCACGTGAGCAAAAACTTAACCGTCAAAAACAGCAATTTTTTTTTAATTTTTTAAAATATTACTACTCGTTATCATCATCATCATGATCAACAGGTCTTTGTTAGTCTCCACTGCAGGAGCACGACCCTCTCTGTACTACCAGAGCCATATATTTACCTTAGCAGTCAGAAGATTTGGCCTACACTCTCCACGCTGGCCAGACGGGTTGGAAAGGTCTCTTTGATGGTAATAGCTTTGTTTAGCTTGTGTTTCCTTAGTCGACTTTTACGACATCCACGGGGAGACTTGGAGTGGTCCTTTTCTACTCTGCCGGGAACCACACCGCGACTACTCGTTATATTATTATGTAAATATCCTCTTTTACTGTCACGCACTGTGACTTACAGAGGCGGAGACGAAGATTATCCCTAAGGCAAACTAGGCACGTGCCTAAGGGTACGAGCTTACGTAGGGTTTACAACATGGATCTATGAATAATCAGGATAGAAAACTAAAAACGTAACAGTGACAAAATTCGCCAGCCTCCATTGCGCAGTGGTTAACCCCAGCCTGCAACACGGGGGTCCCGGGTTCATCATCCCCGGCTAGATCTGGACGATCTTTTTCAGAGAAATTAAATTTTAGACTGATAAGAGCGACTGTAAACTGCCATACGAATAAAAAAAGAACAAAAAGTATATTAAATCCTATATATTACCGATGTAAAGAGATAACACAGGACCGGACTGAATGGAAGAAGTGAAAGGAGGCTTTTACCCAGCAGTGGGACACTTGAAATAAATAATAATACCTACCCTTCCAACCAGTCTGGCCAGCGTGGAGAGTTTAGGCCAAATCCTATGACTGCTCTGGTTAACACATATATGGCTATGGTAGTATAGATAGGGTCATGCTCCTGCTGAAAAGACCTAATGATGATAATGATGATGATAATTTCTACAAGATCTCCATTCCCCATAGCACGTCGGACACTGGGCTCCGAAGTACCACAGATGCATTCTCAGCAGGAAAAATGCTTAGATGCGGAGAAGAAGAAAAAGTTAAGCCAATTAAAACATTCAATGCTTTCATAAATAAGCACATCCATTTAAAACCTCGAAAATAAAAGCGTGAAAAATAACACTTGAAAAACAAAACCAGTAAAATTAAAAAGCTCCTAAACCAAAATTAATAAATGATTTTCCACAATCCAATTACAAAAGAAAAGAAAGGTCTTCACAAAGATGAATGGCGAATGAGAAATGATGGCTGTTTTGTTTTCCGATGAAAAAATACGACTTTATGTATTTTTCTTGGAGACCGAATTTTTGTGACAGCTCAAGGAGGTCACAAGTGGGTCAAATAAATTGGTTTTGCGGTTTTGACTGACTTTGAAAAAAGCTTATAAACATCAATGAGACTTCTCTAACCCGTCTGGTCAGCGTAGAGAGTGTAGGCCAAATCCTATGACTGTTTGGCTAATTAATTCAAAATAATTCATTTGCTTAAATAGGGTTGGTATCATAATGTTGACATTGAATCGTGGAAGTACAAGCCTATTTAGCCGTTTTAAACAGCATGCAAATATAAAATTGTCATGGATTTAGTTTTATCATACAAATACAATTTGGCGTGCCCTCGGGGAGGCTTATGTCCAGCAGTGGACTGCAATAGGCTGATGATGATGATGATGATGATACAAATAGCTATATATAAATAATTAATTTGATTAAAATTATATAAGAAATGTCACTACATATTATTATAATCCAGAAATTCTTTAATTGTGTAAAGGCATCGGTCGAGAAGCCATGTGTTTAGTTGTCTCTTACAATTATTTAATGGCAATTCGCGAATAGATTTTGGAATATCTACACAATACAATTTAATGGCTCTGGTAGTACAGAAAAATTCATTCTCCTGACTGTGGAGACTAAAAACGACGTGATGATGTAACTGGACATACATACATACAAGCCTAACTCATTACCCAATTTTTAGCATTGCAGTCTAGTTAAACAAACACAGATGTTCCTATAAGAAAAAGCAAATAAAATCTCAATTTTCTCCGAACAACATAAAATAAAAGAATCTTACGATTCGCTGTATAAAGTCGTTATGTTCTATTTTACAGCGTCGTTAAATAAAATTTTATTTTACAATCGACCCTTATTTGATAACTAGACATTGATAAGGCAAGATTTTTTAATAAAAATAAATGGATTCTTTGATATTTTTTACTGGCCAAAGTGTTTTCAAGACTGGAGTCTGGAGGCAGAGCGGATTGCTAGCTGAATAAGGAGGACGGCGACGTGGAGTCGATGAAGGCTGAGGTGCTGGGAGAGATTGAGAGGTTTTATGGAGCCAAACGCATTGTAAGTGGGGCCAAAGATCCTAAAGCACTATACCGTATACCCGTATAAGTGCGAAGTACATACATTTGCTACTAAACGTTTAGTAGGAATTGTATGAACTTCGCACTTGCACTAATCAAAGTGTAATACCAGCTATTACATCCGGCCGTATACCGAAAATATACCGGACATACGCCTGTAATCTCATCCCAATCCCAACTAATCTTATAAAAGCGAAAGTTAGTTTGTATATCTGTTTTTTTTTGTTTCCTTTTCACGCTTTATCTACTAAACCAAAATTTTGCATACACATAGGTTGGGGCACTGAAAGTACTGTTCCCGTGGGATTTGTAATAAACGGCTCGGCAAAATAATACGCTAGCTAAATAGCGGGTAAAAGCTAAAGTATCGCATAAACCGACAGAACTATTTTTGAGTAGTTAAAACCAGTTTCAAGTGTTGAAAGGTTAATTACATTGCGACCACGGTTCTGACCGCAACTAATTACTTTGATAAATATGAGTAATTTGCGCTAATTAATTTGTGTCACGTCACTATATCTACACAAAACTAGCCGTGTAATTTTCAAAATTGAAAAGGATAATTATTTAATTGTTTACGAATATCGTACGAGTTACTTTTTGACAGCTTCATCATCGTCATCATCATCAGGTCTTTGTAGTCTCCACTGCAAGAGCACGACCCTCTCTGTACTACCAGAGTCATATATTAGCTTGAGTAGTCAGAGGATTTGGCCTACACTCTCCATGCTGGCCAGACAGGTTGGAGAGGTCTCTTTGATGTTTATAAGCTTTGTTTAGCTTGTGTTTCCTTAGTCGCCTTTTACGACATCCACGGGATGACTTGGAGTGGTCCTATTCTACTCTGCCGGGAACCACATGGCGAAGTTTTGACAGCTTACGTCCATCATATTTGCTGATGCCAACCTTCGAACAATACGGCTAGGTTGTCACATACCCTATTATGACACTTCGTCGAAGAATACGAATGTAAGGATATTCTTCTTCAAAATCAATCCAATCAGGTCAATCCTTGTAAGCTACAGGAGGTGACAAAAGAACAGGCATACTTACATAATACATTATTTAGATACATGCATACGCGCAAAAAACATTACTCTCCTTCTGGGTGGGTCGGTCAGGTAATGACTTACAAATTTTGTTCAAATGTATATGTCGCAGTCATCTGGTTGAATCTGCTATTTGATTAAATGACTAGCGCGTTCATTGAATGACCACGTTTAATTGAATGTCATTTAGCGAAGTCGTTGAATCTTAGCCGACTTTGTAATATTTGGTGGTAGAATTATTTCTAAAGCTTTTAAAGTAGCAGGCGGCGGCGTAATAATAGGTAAATCCATAATGTCATACTATTTTATTAGAAATAACGCACTTTTATGCAAATTTAATTGAAAAATATATCAACACCGTGCCATCTGTTCGAGCTGTTTGACGCCATATTTGTTTTGGTGACTACTAGCGCCGCAATGGTAAAAAAATGAACTAAATTTGAATCACCTGACTGATTTTATGTCCGCTCTGTTCAAAGGGCTATATTACAACCCGCTAACTAGTTGGACGTTGAGCGACGCTTGTTCAATCAACGTTCGGCCTAGTCATTCAATTAAACGTGGTCATTCAATGAACGCGCTAGTCATTCAATCAAATAGCATTTTTAACCAGATGACTGCGACATATAGAAGGGTGTCTGACATATGTAATCGTCAGACACCCGTATGGAAATCATATGAGGAATTAAAGCGACCACATTTCTAACCGCCACAAAGTGTTTCGTAAAATGTGAGCAATTTACATAAATTAATTTGTCCCACCTCGCCCATTACCCTACCTCAAATTTTTTGCTCTTGTGGCCGTTTGAAAATTGCTTAGAATCACAGATCTGTATAGTGCTAAGAATATTATAGTGTGGAGTACCATACAGCTAATAATGTCCATATTTTACGTTGAGTTGTGTTTTACTTGTGTGACGGTGTGTGTGCAATTATTCTTCTTATCGTATTTAACGGATTGCTTTTTTAAGGTTTTGATAGTAAAAAATTTACCCTTTTGCAGATTCGACTTGTTCATCTGTCCATCTGTCTATCTTTTGAAATAAAAGAGTGAAAAATCTAAAAATAATAGAAGTATATACTGTAAATCATAATGAAAACTTACAACGAAGATTATTTTTGACGAGATATAGTCAGCAGTTTTTTAAATGCAACCCATTTTCATAAACAGCAAATATAACTTGAACTCAAACACTTATGTAAATATTTTTTGCTGGCAATAAATGATAGTGCTATTTTGACTAATCTAAGGTTGTCAACTACGGAACCCTTCATGGGCAAGGCCAACTTACACTTGGCCATTTTTAAATATGTGTCGAGTTTTCAAAACATATCTACGAGCGACCACGTTTCTGACCGCGATAAATTGCTTGTAAAATGTGAGCAATTTGCATTAATTAATTTCTCCCGCGTCACGCATTAGCCAACAATAAAAGCTTTATATGGTTGGCTTAGCTTGGCCGCGCGGTTTCCGGAAGTTCCCAGAAGCAGGACCCTCTCTGTTCTCAGCATCATCATTTCGTGTAGGTGACACGGTCAGTCGACCATGCACAGCCTGGTGTCAGAGTTCTTTGGAACCGCCTCAGTGGAGAGTAACATGACCTGATGATGACATATAAATCGAACTCAAACCCTTGGTGAGCGTAATACCGTGTCAACCACTGCGCCACAGCTACGTTTGCCATCAACTTGATTAATTTGCATAAAAAGTTCCTCGGCCCGGGATCAAAGCGACCACAGCTTAACATTGATAAGCTAATTGAAAAGCTTTCCGGATTATAAATAAAAACGTGCATAAAATATATTAATGAACTAACATTGCAATAATACTGATTAGTGTATTTTTCACAAAATCCTTTTTGTGACACAGTATACTCATGTGTGCTGATACCTAATAAGCGTTGGTGACAGGCAGGCCAGCCGGCTTTAAATTTTTTTGCTAAATCTCAGCTCGATTGCTGTCAGATTCAGTCCCATCACAGCTGTAAATGCAACACAGGAAACTCCGACTTTTAGATAGATACTCGTATCACGCTAAACAAATTCAACGCACAACTAAAACCTCAGTAAACGCTAAATACCATCTCTTTTGATCGGTCAAAGTCAGTTCTTAAAAAGGGTTATATAAATTATGAAATTACTTAACATCATAACGGAATATGGACTAAATGACAGGTGTTTGTGAGAAAAATTACTTTATGCCAACTAATTACGACTGTGTGGTCATGCTATTTCCCGGCGGCTACAGTTTCGCACATCGCTGCGAGTTATTTTATAAATTTTGCGAGGGTTTTCTGTATATGTATGCGTATGACTTAAGAGTCGCCTGGACGCGCATGTCTCCATACAAACGGAAAAAGGGAATTGTGGCAATATTTGATAATTTTGGAGTAAAATTATGCATCCAATCAATTAATCTAATTATAATCTACGTACGTTCCTATACAGTTTGGTTAAATTATCAATAGTTTGAGAATTATACGCCTCTCAAGATTTCCATACAAATTTGAAAAGGCTTGTAATTCTCAAACCATTGGTATTTTAACCAAGCTGTATAGGAACGTACGTAGATTATAATGAGAATAATTGATTAAATGCTTAACTTTACTCCAAAATTATCAAATATTGCCACAATTCCCTTTTTCCGTTTGTATGGAGACATGCGCGTCCAGGCGACTCTTAAGTTTCCATCCTAATGTACTGATATTTTGACGTCCAAAAATAACGAAACTAAAAATCAAATGCGGTAAGGCACAACTAAAACTGCAGAAAACCGCAGAATAATACTTTTAATCGGTCAAAGTCGGGCCTTGAAAGGATGGATATAAATTATGAAATTATGTAACATCAAAACGTACTAAATGACAGCAATTTGTGTGAATAATTGCTTCACACCAACTAATTACGGCTGTGTGGTCATGTGTGTGACATTACTATTTCCCGGCGGCTACAGTTTCACACGCCGCGAGTCAAAGGTAATTCAATTACAAGGAACTGATGCGAAACTCATTATAACTGGAAACAAGCTTTCACTGTGCTTTTCATTCCATCCAACTTATTAGCCGGTTGTTTCTGCTTATGACATTTTAGCTTGACTGTTTATTATTCATTCTTTATTACCGAAAAAAAAAACACCCATATGCCTATACCAAAGACAACAATGTTATTGGAGTTTGTGGTGGGAAGTCAAGGGGTGCAGTTGGGGTCTGCCTTGGACGATTTTGCAAATTGATTTTGGTGGACTTTATAATATGAAATTGGTGTAGTTTGGTGTTATAAATGCTCGTGCTCATGGAACAATTTGTGAATTAGTTAAAGTGGACTGTTATAAGGACTCGTATAGACTTGTCACCATAAGCTTCCGACCACGCGGCATCAAAGAACATACGCCATCTTTGATGCTACTTGTTAAAACTTTACTGTACAACACCGATACTTAGTATTTCAATTTACTGGACATTGGCAGAATCGCTGAAATTTCGGTGGAAGCCATATTGTAAAACAGAAGAAGAAGAAGAAGAACAAAATTATTCGACGGTGTCATAGGCAACGGCGCTGCATAGTTCTTTTCCACTTATTACAAAATAGCGTAAATCCGCGTTAGCCTAATCTGGTCAAAACTGCAATGTAATTTATAAACTTTATGCAAAAAATACTTGTTTTTAATATCAAATAAATAAATGTTTTTAACATCAAGATATAAGAAATGCTGCAACTGCTAGAAAAAATCGTGCGATTAGAAGTTGGGACCACATGTCTCAGATCATTTACAGAGGCACGGGGCGTCTTGCGTTGTGTTGTGCTGCGCGTCGGGCGTCGCATACTTATGTCGTCTTCCATTTACGGAAAGGCTTGCGCGTCCATCGTAGTTGCACGCTCAATTTAAAAACATATGGTATTACGTACTTTCGTTTACGGAGACGAGTAGCTAGATGGCGCTTGCGTCATGTAAACATTGAGCTCTGCGTATAAGTATTAAATATAAATTAATTAATGAGTAAATAACGAAGATTGTGTGTGACATCTAATTATATAGAAACAATATCAAGGTGTTAATGTTATCCAGGCATATAGTGAAGTGAATAAAGAAAAAAAAAACGTTCAAAAAAGTTATAAGACAGTTTTGTGATTTTAGAACCATTTAATAGGTGAGAAGTGACTTGACCATTCAGACAATATAAATAATCAACAAACGAAGATATTACACATACAAAAACTGATAAAGGACAATACAGTGTCTTAAAATACTCAAAATCTTAAAACTAGTGACCGTTTTAATAATTCAAATAACTTGAACGTAAGCACAATATAAAGATAAGGAGCATACGCACATCTGCTTAAAGCATTAGCAGCGACAGTGCTGCCACCAACAGGATTCACTAAACATTAAATACTACGACAGACAGAACTAGTTGAATAGCATTAATGACTGTGTACTTAATTTACATATAATAGTACATTAACTTGATACGAGATGGCGTTAAATTGTAATAAGTGTAACAAAAATATTACGAATAAACAATTTTTAACATGTATGCAATGCGAAAACAAATTTCATCTGAATTGTACCTCCGTGCCTATTCAAAGATTCAGATTAATGAGCTCAGAAAATAAAAAAACATATAAATGCCTAACATGCCAATCAGTATCGCATAGCAAGCGCAAATCTCTGTCCGCAAGCAGCACTCCTGTGACTAAAGAAAAATTGATAAAGTCAACACATTATGAGATAAATGTTTCTACGGAAAACTCATTTGAGTCACTCTCCGATGAATCGAATCCCACAACACCGGAAAAAACTTTAAATAGAAGTCTTTCGCCTCACCGTGCTTCTTTATGGAATAAAGACGAAATGATTAAACTAAAACAGAAAGTCAATAAATTAGAGGAAAAACCTCAAATGGATTACTTCTGGGTTAAAAATAAGCAGTAACACAAAAAGAAAAATGCGTTTTAAGTATTACTCTACAAAAAAAGAGATTGATAAAATAAATTATAATAGATATAATAAGCTATTTAAAAAGTGCACTTGTTTATCTAAAAGGATAACCAACCAAAAATATGTAATGAACAGTAAAAATATTTGCAAAGCAACGTGGACTGTGATTAAAAATGAAGCAAATAAGCAAAATACCAAAGACTTCATTAATAAAATTGTACATCAAAATCAAGAAATTCATAAACCAAAGGATATAGCTACGTCATTCAATGATTATTTTATAGATGAGACAAATAAATTAAATAGTAATTTGGCAAATACACTAAGCTCGATATTAAACAATAGTATTTTTCTTAGACCTGTAAGTGCAGAAGACGTTTTAAGGATTATAGCATCCTTAAAAAATACTCAATCTGAAGGATATGACGGTATATGTACTAATGTTATTAAATATTGCAAAGAGGTTATAAGCCTGGTACTAGCATATTTAATAAATTTGTCGTTACAAACAGGTGTTTTCCCTGAGAAACTAAAAATTTCAGTAGTTAAGCCTTTGCACAAAAAAGGGGAGAAAACAAACATGGCTAACTTTAGACCTCTTGCATTACAATCGATATTTTCAAAAATTTTCGAAAAAGTCATGCACAAACAACTTTCTGAGTTTTTCAGTAAGTATAAATTAATAACTAATAGTCAATTTGGATTTCAAACAAAAAAGTCAACGACACATGCAGCCTTCAATTTAATTAAGCATGTACTTGAAAATGTCAATGAAAAAAACTTTACATCGGTGTTATTTCTAGACATGACGAAAGCATTTGACTTTGTATCTCATGAACATTTGCTGTATAAGTTAGAATGTAAAGGCATAAGAGGTCCGGCATTAAACTGGATTAAATCATACTTGAGTAACAGATTACAGTATGTGGAGGTCGACAAATTAGATTTAAATGGCACTATTCAAACGCATAAATCTGAGTTAAGAGAAAATAAATTTGGTGTGCCTCAAGGTAGTGTATTAGGCCCACTACTGTTTTTATTTTATATAAATGACCTACCAGATATAGTTACACATAAAACAATCTTATTTGCAGATGATATATCGATCATAATCACGACTGATAAAAAATCAACTTTGGACCAGCATAAACATGACATTTTAGATAATTTAACACTAGTTATTGAATGGCTTAATAAAAACAATTTAAAAATAAATATTTCAAAAACTAAACTTATAAATTTTAATAGTTTACAAAATCAACAAATTGACATTTTATATGATGGACAAATTCTAAGGAATGTTACAAGTACGACATTTTTAGGTATAATTATTGATTGCAAATTAAATTGGCAGGAACAAATTAATAAAACTTGTAATAAAATAAATCAATTTGTTTATGCAATTTTTAAATTAAATAAAATAGCTAATAAAAATACAGCTTTGACTAGCTATTTTGCTTATGTAGAATCCTTAATTAGATATGCATTAATTATTTGGGGAAATGGCATATACATAAAAAGATTATTATTGGCGCAGAAAAGGTGTGTGAGGGCAATCTGTAATATTGCGCCATATGTATCTTGTAGGCCATATTTTAAGTCACTAAAAATACTGCCTGTGCCTTGCTTATACATATTGGATATAAGTATTTTTGTCAAACAAAACCCAGATCTATTTATAAAGGCAAGTAATTTTTACCCTAGATCAACGCGTAACGGTAACAGGTTAGTACTAGATTTGGTTCCTAAGAGCGAAAAATATAAGAATAATTGTTATGCAATGTGTATAACAATTTATAACAAAATTCCTTGCGAAATAAAAGATCTACCATTTAATAGATTTAAGATAAGGTTGCGAGAATGGTTATTAGAAAAAAATTTTTATTCAATAGAAGAATTCTTAAGTTATTAATTATATATTTATCAACGATGCATGAATTAATATCTAACTTTTAAAATGTGATTTGCATGCTATGATACATGGCTAAATAGGCTGAACTGAAACATATTGTAAATTGTGATAACAGCTAAGTGTGTACCCTATTTATTGCAAATAAAGGATTATGATTATGATTACGTTTCCTTCAAACTTGCTTTTTACCATTTATGTAGTTATCCCAAACAAAAAAGGAAATCAAACATCACTAACTTTGTTGGTTTTTATTTATCGTATTCATTTAACAAACTTATTAATTCTCTAAATTTTAAAAGTTAAAAGAAAAAAGCTAAATCTTCGAATCGCTAGAATTCTCGGGAACAAATAAGCCGATTTTAACGAAACAACGAAAATTGCATTGAAAGTGTGAAAAGCTGGCCGTTATTCTATTTAAAAGTCGCGGGGTAGACTTTTCTGCCAGCGGACCAGGATTAAGGAGTTCACAGTGAATAATTTGTTGGATATGCGCAGAATATGCATATACTTGTCACTGTCACATGCTAGGCCCGAAACCGTATATCAGTTTCATGTAGGACATTTTTAAACAAAATCATTTAGATAACTGATGCGAAAATTCAATGCAGGAGCTTGAATGCTCATAATTATTTCATTAGAATGATTCCATGTTATCTTCCATGGGAGACAAAAAAACCTAGAATATATCAGCTGCTTCTCATCTCGCGTAGGCCGTAGAAACCGGCCAAGGGAATGGGCGCAAATCTATGGAATCATGTAAATAGGCAATTCAGCTAGCTACCCATCAGTTCTGAGTTAAGGTTCTTATGGCCTTAGGCTCTGTCTACCCCGTAAGGGATAAAGACGGGATACTATTTATGTATGTATGTGTATGTTAAATGTTTGTCTTATTGATTTTTATTTAGGGTTGACAGTTTGAAGCTATTTTGGAGAACAGCATGACAACCATAGCAACGATTGCCGTATCGCTATCTTGTTTTAATATCCAAACGCGAAATAGTTTAAAGTGCGATGTAAATAGAATCGCCCTGCTAATAAAAAATATGAATATGCCTGTATTTGCAATATGATGTCCACATTGGTATTAAGCTCTCATTTTTATTAGAATAAAATAAATGCTCTGAATCGTTGCCTATTGTTGCAAACATTCTACCGGTATGCTTCATCGGGCATTTGAGCAGTTACACATGTTAAGGCAACTTGATCATGTCCCTTAACATGAGGCACCGGCAAGTGGCTAAGGTATAAATACTTTAAGCTACTCCAAGCTTCGGAAGGCACGTAAGCTTTTGGTTCAGCTATCATCATTTGCGGCGTTCATTAAGCTATGTCAGATGTCGTGTTCCTGTAGCAGAGACTTAAAAAGATAATGATGATGAATATGTATTTAGGCCGCTTCAAAAATCTGACACCATTTTGGTCACTTTCACAGTGAAAAATAATGAACCTGGCTAAGTGTGAGCCGCACACCATACCTCAACCAAAGTCGTCCTGCAAGGACACAATTTTTCATCTGGGTTTTCACGTCTCAGTAATAAATGAGTAGCAACTTTGACAATCGAGAAACACAAACAATTAGATTTCTTTTTTGTGTAGGGCGGTAGGAGATTTTTTTACATTAGATTCTTTATTATTAATAATAAATTTTAAAGATTTACTATGTTATTAAATATAATTGCAAACCAAAACTTAACAAAAAAATGTCGCTCAGGTTGTTGTCACGAGAAGGGTACACAGAATGCTGGCAGCATTGTCACGTTGGATTTAATTTATTTTTTATTAATTGTGGCTATTTGCTTCCAAATGTGTTCAAGGTTTCTACCTACTCGTACTACGGTTCTAAAGACACAATCCTGTGAAGGGAAGGGACGGATAGTTGGACATCGGAGGCCCAAGCCTTCGAAAATGGGACTCTATTGCTAATAATAGGGTCCCATTATCACCCTTTGGCAACGGAACTTTCAAATCAACAAACAATGTTGTATGTTTATCACAAACATTCACCTGTCCAATTTATATGCAAAGCCGTTAAGGATGTCCCTGGGCCGAAATGAATGACGTCATTATGACGGTAAACCAGATTAATGAGGTACCCTTCAGAGCACATTATTAGGGATATTTTTATGCCGCTTACAAAAATTTATACTCGACCTCCGGTGGCCTATAAATAGTATAATATTGTTAGGTCGCTAACTTATATTGTTTACTAGCTGTTGACTGCGGGTTCACCTGCATGATGTATAGCCTATGTCCTTCTCCGTAGCATTATCAACGTGTATGCCAAATTTTAAGAAGATTGGTTCAGTAGATTAAGCGTGAAGAGGTAACAAAAAAACAAATGTACAAACTCATTTTCACTTTTATAATATTTTATATATTTATATTATTATATACAAAGCCGTATAAGATGTCCCTGGGCCGAAATGAATGACGTCATTATGACAGTAAACCAGATTAATGAGGTACCCTTCAGAGCACATTATTAGGGATATTTTTATGCCGCTTATAAAAATTTATACTCGACCTCAGGTGGCCTATTAATAGTATAATATTGTTAGGTCGCTAACTTGTATTGTTTACTAGCTGTTGACTGCGGGTTCACCTGCATGATGTATAGCCTATGTCCTTCTCCGTAGCATTATCAACGTGTATGCCAAATTTTAAGAAGATTGGTTCAGTAAATTAAGCGTGAAGAGGTAACAAAAAAACAAATGTACAAACTCATTTTTACTTTTATAATATTTTATATATTTATTTTATTATATACAAAGCCGTATAAGATGTCCCTGGGCCGAAATGAATGACGTCATTATGACAGTAAACCAGATTAATGAGGTACCCTTCAGAGCACATTATTAGGGATATTTTTATGCCGCTTATAAAAATTTATACTCGACCTCAGGTGGCCTATTAATAGTATAATATTGTTAGGTCGCTAACTTGTATTGTTTACTAGCTGTTGACTGCGGGTTCACCTGCATGATGTATAGCCTATGTCCTTCTCCGTAGCATTATCAACGTGTATGCCAAATTTTAAGAAGATTGGTTCAGTAAATTAAGCGTGAAGAGGTAACAAAAAAACAAATGTACAAACTCATTTTTACTTTTATAATATTTTATCATCATCATCATCATCATCATCATCATCATCATCATCATCAGGTCTTTCTAGTCTCCACTGCAGGAGCACCACCCTCTCTGTACTACCAGAGCCATATACTAGCCTGAATAGTCAGAGGATTTGGCCTACACTCTCTACGCTGGCCAGACGGGTTGGAGAGGTCTCTTTGATGTTAATAAGCTTTGTTTAGCTTGTGTTTCCTTAGTCGCCTTTTACGACATCCACGGGATGACTTGGAGTGGTCCTATTCTACTCTGCCGAGACCACACGGCGAAAAATATTATTATTATAAAGCCGTATAGGATGTCCCTGGGCCGAAATGAATGACGTCATTATGACGGTAAACCAGATTAATGAGGTACCCTTCAGAGCACATTATTAGGGATATTTTTATGCCGCTTATAAAAATTTATACTCGACCTCCGGTGGCCTATGAATAGTATAATATTGTTAGGTCGTTCATATTTATCGTTAACTAGCTTGCATCCGCGGCTCCGCCCGCGTTAGTATCGATCCCTTAGGAGCAGTACTTTTCTTCTGTATCTTCTTCTTAGCGTTTTGATGACAAAAACATTGTCGCAGCCCAGAAATTAGCCACCCCAATCGAGTTGTCGGTGGCATCCATTAGGTCCTGCTGCGTACAGTTGTTCGGGCACGCAGAGCACGAGGTCAGGTGGGCCATTGTTTGCAACGCACCACACAAACAGCTCAAGTCTGTGCCATAAAAAAACCTCCATCTGGACATATTTTCTTTGCTCCGACCGACCTGTGTCCGAAGTCTATTTAAAAGACTTCCAGGTTAGCCATGGTAGTTTATGCCCAGGAGGAATGTTCTCCTCTGGTGGAACAAATGGGTTTGGCAGAGAGACTCCTTCACTCCATAGCTTGCACCTAGCTTTTGATGACTCCATGGACAAAGGCTCAACACACTTGGTGAAACTTTAGCGACTTTTGAGCCTTGGTAGCACAGGGATATGCCCATGCATGGGATGCCGTGTGTCGGTTAACATTTTGGTCTTCTCTGAGGTATTTGCCACAGACCTACGGACGGATGGCGGCGCTATACCAGCCAGTGGGTACAGCAACCTTACCGGGGTCGGTTTCAAGCAACCCATGATCCGGTAGGTTTCATTATAGCTGTATCCACTAGCTTTGTAGCTTCTTCGGTATGAATATGATATATTTGGAATGACAGGTAGCATGGCCTTTTCCGTAATCCAGACAACGTGTATGCAAAATTTCATGATGCTCGGTTTGGTTGATACGGCGCGAAAGCGTAACAAACAAACTTACGAGCTTCGTGGCGCAGCGGTCAACACGCCTGACTGCTACACGGATGGTCCCGGGTTCGATCCCTGGTCAGATCAAGATGGAAAATGATCTTTTTCAGATTGACCTGGGTCTTGGATGTTTATCTATATAAGTATCTATTATAAAATTATAGTATCGTTGAGTTAGTATCCCATAACACAAGTCTCGAACTTACTTTGGGGCTAACTCAATCTGTGTGATTTGTCCGTATATATTTATTTATTTTTAATATTAGTCGTTTATCGTTTATATGCACGTATGGAATGACTCAGCCCGTCAATATAAAACCATTTTCTATGAACTAATGCTAAAAATTGCAATAAAATATGACGTCCGGTTAAAATATTTTCCATTCCACAAACTAGAAACATTGTCTTTCTACATTTCGTTCTTACATACTTTTAGACCTACAAATTGGTGTAATCATACATCTACAAATGCGTCCAGCAATCGTTATGATCTGTAATGACGAACTAGCGTGATCAATGCAATAATAAATATATTCCAAATACAGTAATAATAATCCATAAAGAACAAAAATAGAGAAAATGAAACTACTAAAAATAATAATAAACTGATCTCGCTTTGTTAACAAAACTTTAAAACGTTTTACATTTTACAAAAATATAATATTTCATTGTCAACACTAAACTTAAGAGTAAAAAATTTAACCTTCATGTTCTTAATGGCATTTATTTAGATAAAAATGATTTTTTATCCAAACTGTGTCAGAAAGTACACAAATTAATCCTAATCCTATCCTAACTTTTGTAACTAATATTATAAATGCGAAAGTGAGTTTGTTTATTTGTTTGTTTGTTACGCTTTCACGCCCTATCTACAGAAACCTACACTCAGAAGTAACGGAGTTGCTTCATAAGTTTCATAACTATTGCGCTATATAAGTTGTACCGTATAGTGTTGAAAGCTATGCATCTACAGCCATTATTTTGTGATCCTTGACAAGGAAAGACGTAGTAGTAACACAATGGGCACAATGCCGCTTGCCTTAGGCCCACCCTCTCACTTCAGATTCGTAAATAAATATTTAGTAAGAAATTTAATACTAGTATATGTCTACCCTTGAAATTAAACTCAACCTCACGACTAGCGAGTTTGCTTCATACTTTGCTCGACTACTGTAAATTGACCGTCGGCATTACGTCATAGGGGTGACTCAGCCCGTCTGTAATATTTTTTTTATTAATCCTGGGAACTTCATTTTTTTACACATTTTCTTAAAATATGTTCAACCGTCCGGGTAATTTGTTGGTCCAGTGGGTGTGAGCTCTATGAGCACTTACGTATGTTAAGCAACCTCTGGTGCAGTCCCAACTTGGATGGGTGACCGCAAGTGGCATAAAAATATCTCGAGCTCCTCCGTGCTTCGGAAGGCACGTTAAGCCGTTGGTCCCGGCTGTCATCGTTGATGGCAGTCGTTAAGCTATGTCAGATGCCTTAAGGCAGCTTGAAAAATCTGACACCAGTGTTGGCCACTTACACATACGAAAAACAACATTTGTGTGAGAAAGTCAATAAATTTTTCGAGTGTCCAGTATTAGGCCCAGGAAAAGCTGTTCATATTGACTATCTTAGTCACCCCGTTAAGGGACTGACGAAGGTCAATTTTAAAGGCTGTATAAGTCATACCGTATAGTGTTGAAAGCTATGCATTTACAGCCATTGTTTTATGTTCCTTGACAAGGAAAGGCGTAGTCCCGAAGATAATGGACACGTGTCGCTTGCCTAATGCCAACCCCTTCACTCCAGATTCCTAGATAAACATCTAGGAAGAAATGAAGAACCTAGAATTATGCGTCCTCCCTGGAAATTAAACCTACACTCAGAAGTAACGGAGTTGCTTCATAAGTCTCATAACTATTGCGCTATATATGTTGTACCGTATAGTGTTGAAAGCTATGCATTTACAGCCATTGTTTTCTGATCCTTGACAAGGAAGGCGTAGTCCCAAAGACAATGGACACAATGCCGCTTTGTCTCGAACGAATCCGGCCTGTTGATTCCGAATGTATAAATGATGCAAAGGTTTATTTATAAACGTCGTTTTGTTACTTTGAAATTCAGTTTTAATTAAACTTTTAGCTTCTTTTTCGCTCGTATTGTGCTTAAGGGAATTGGCGTCGCTAGAGTCCCTAGGCACACTAGCAACGCCAATAGTTTTATTCCTAATACTTTACAAATCGAATGAAATTCAAGAATTTAAATCATATTAACTTTATAACTATAAATGTAATAACCGGGACTAAACGCGATAGGCATTTCGTAGTATTACTACCACTTACTTCCTTGACGTTTCGACCGAGTTGCATCGGCCGTGGTCACAAGGCGACTGACGGGCGGCGGCATCGTCTGTTCGGGCGTCGTGAAGTATTTTCTTCCACCCGCAAGTTGTCACTTATTGAATCACTAGTGATGTGGCCACGACAAACTACACTCACGGTATGCGGTTTCGGTTTTAACGGTTTCACTCGCGGTATGCACCCATTAATTACAGGATTCCACGCTGGAGACAACTTAAATCCGTCCTCCCGATTGAAATTTTTGTACTTCTTAATTTCAATCGCTTCACGTACCATCCTGGTGTGGTAATGCCGATCAGTGGAGAGAATTTTAGGGTTATGTAGCTCCATCCAGTGGTTGACTCCCGTATCCAATAAGTGTTCTGCTACCGCGGATTTACTCGTCTGTCGATTTTTCACTGCGGCAATGTGTTCCTTGACGCGTTCGGCTATAGTCCGTTTTGTCTGGCCAATATACGAACTGCCGCAGCTACAGTCGATTTTATATACTCCCGGAGTTTGTAACGGCAAGGTGTCCTTTGGTGATCGTAGTGACTGCGACACTTTACGTAAAGGCGTATAAATAGTCTTTATTGAGAATTTTCTCAACACCGTCCCAATTTTATCCGTTACGCCTTTAACATATGGTAAAAATGCTGCCTGACGATTCACTTCTGGACATCCTTGTCTTTTCTTCTGCTTTCTCCACTCTCTAGACACCCTGTACCCGTTACGTTTCAGTACCTCCTGAACATGTAAAAGCTCCGTTTGGAGATGGTCAGGGTCACATAGGTTATGCGCTCTGTTCGTTAATGCAGACATAACGGATTGAAGATGCCGGGGATGGTGATGAGAGGATGCATGCAGGTATCTGTCCGTGTGTGTAGGTTTTCTGTATACCGTGTGAGATAAATTACCATCCGGTTTGACCTTAATCATCATGTCCAGGAACGCAAGAGATCTGTCCTTCTCCATTTCATAAGTGAATGTCATCTTTGGATGTATGGAGTTGAGATGTTTGATATATTGCTCCACTTCTTGATGGCCTCCATTGACAATGCAGAAGACATCGTCGACGTACCTCCTCCAGAGCTTCACGTGCCCAGGTCCAGTGGCTAGTGCTCTGTCTTCGAAGTGCTCCATCCAGATATTTGCAATCACCGGTGCGAGTGGACTACCCATTGCAACTCCATCGATCTGGAGGTAGAACTGGTCTCTGAAGAGGAAGTAGTTGCCGTCTAAACACTGCTCAATGAGAGCAATATACTCATTAGGTAACTCATGATCGAACAGTTTTCCCTTAATGACCTCAAGGCATTCCTTTAAAGGAACATTTGTGAAGAGTGACTCAACATCGAAGCTCACCATGATGTCTCCAGGTTCCAACTTTATGCTCCTCACTATGTCCCTAAAGTGAAGAGAATCTTTCACATAAGACGGTGTTTTCCCAACTAATGGTTGCAGCACTCCAGCAATATGTTTCGCCAAGTCGTAGGTCGGAGAGTCAATTTGACTTACGATCGGTCTCAATGGGATACTGCTTTTGTGCACTTTCGGCAGACCATAAAGTTTAGGGGGTTGCAGAGCTTTGGGCTTATGTAAATGAGTGTACTCGTCCTCCGTGAAAATCTCCTCGTGGTCATGAATCAAGGCTCGAACGCGACGTGTAACCCTGGCTGTGGGATTGAACGACACAGGTTTGTAAACTTTCCTGTCTGCCAACAAATCCTTAACCTTTTCGACATATTGTTCAGTATTCATTACTACAGTGGCGTTTCCCTTATCGGCCTTTAGCACTAAAATGTTTTCATTACTCCGCAGCTGTTTCAGTGTTGTGTTTCAGCACAAAAGCAGTATCCCATTGAGACCGATCGTAAGTCAAATTGACTCTCCGACCTACGACTTGGCGAAACATATTGCTGGAGTGCTGCAACCATTAGTTGGGAAAACACCGTCTTATGTGAAAGATTCTCTTCACTTTAGGGACATAGTGAGGAGCATAAAGTTGGAACCTGGAGACATCATGGTGAGCTTCGATGTTGAGTCACTCTTCACAAATGTTCCTTTAAAGGAATGCCTTGAGGTCATTAAGGGAAAACTGTTCGATCATGAGTTACCTAATGAGTATATTGCTCTCATTGAGCAGTGTTTAGACGGCAACTACTTCCTCTTCAGAGACCAGTTCTACCTCCAGATCGATGGAGTTGCAATGGGTAGTCCACTCGCACCGGTGATTGCAAATATCTGGATGGAGCACTTCGAAGACAGAGCACTAGCCACTGGACCTGGGCACGTGAAGCTCTGGAGGAGGTACGTCGACGATGTCTTCTGCATTGTCAATGGAGGCCATCAAGAAGTGGAGCAATATATCAAACATCTCAACTCCATACATCCAAAGATGACATTCACTTATGAAATGGAGAAGGACAGATCTCTTGCGTTCCTGGACATGATGATTAAGGTCAAACCGGATGGTAATTTATCTCACACGGTATACAGAAAACCTACATACACGGACAGATACCTGCATGCATCCTCTCATCACCATCCCCGGCATCTTCAATCCGTTATGTCTGCATTAACGAACAGAGCGCATAACCTATGTGACCCTGACCATCTCCAAACGGAGCTTTTACATGTTCAGGAGGTACTGAAACGTAACGGGTACAGGGTGTCTAGAGAGTGGAGAAAGCAGAAGAAAAGACAAGGATGTCCAGAAGTGAATCGTCAGGCAGCATTTTTACCATATGTTAAAGGCGTAACGGATAAAATTGGGACGGTGTTGAGAAAATTCTCAATAAAGACTATTTATACGCCTTTACGTAAAGTGTCGCAGTCACTACGATCACCAAAGGACACCTTGCCGTTACAAACTCCGGGAGTATATAAAATCGACTGTAGCTGCGGCAGTTCGTATATTGGCCAGACAAAACGGACTATAGCCGAACGCGTCAAGGAACACATTGCCGCAGTGAAAAATCGACAGACGAGTAAATCCGCGGTAGCAGAACACTTATTGGATACGGGAGTCAACCACTGGATGGAGCTACATAACCCTAAAATTCTCTCCACTGATCGGCATTACCACACCAGGATGGTACGTGAAGCGATTGAAATTAAGAAGTACAAAAATTTCAATCGGGAGGACGGATTTAAGTTGTCTCCAGCGTGGAATCCTGTAATTAATGGGTGCATACCGCGAGTGAAACCGTTAAAACCGAAACCGCATACCGTGAGTGTAGTTTGTCGTGGCCACATCACTAGTGATTCAATAAGTGACAACTTGCGGGTGGAAGAAAATACTTCACGACGCCCGAACAGACGATGCCGCCGCCCGTCAGTCGCCTTGTGACCACGGCCGATGCAACTCGGTCGAAACGTCAAGGAAGTAAGTGGTAGTAATACTACGAAATGCCTATCGCGTTTAGTCCCGGTTATTACATTTATAGTTATAATGCAACGCGAAAGTTTAAAATCTCATATTAACTTTAGTAAATGACCTGAAGTATTTTTAGACTAAAACGGCCGTTTTTGGCGGTAATCAGTAGTTGTCTTAATGGCTGAATCTAATAAGATTAAAACATTATTCCAAAAATTGCCTTTGTAAAAAACTTCAGGTTATTTACAAAGGCTTATATGATTTACATTCTTGAATTGCATTCATTTTTGTAAAGTATTAGGAATAAAATTATTGGCGTCGTTAGTGTGCCTAGTGTGGGCCCTTAATAGGCTTAGCTCAGCCAACTAGCGCTATCCCTAATTTTTAATTTATTTTACTACTAAATAAGATCAAATTGAAAAACCTACAAAGAACTTAGGTAGAAAATGACTTGTAGTAATTTTAGTATAACTTTTCCTTATTTAGCATTTGATAAATTAAGAGAACTACTCATTATCGCCACTAGCGGTATTGAATGATGTTCATGAAGAGTTATACTAAAAAACTACAAGTAATTTATTACTGAAGTGACGTCGATTTTTTCAATTTGATCTTATTTAAGAGTACAAGAATAAAAACAGGGGTAGCGCTAGTTCCGCTGATGTAAGCCTCTAATTGAGCTGTGTGGGACTCCAAGGACGGCTAATCAGCATGTTGGTTATTATACTACAATTTGATTCCACCAAGCTTTGACAGCCAATCTTATAGGGAGTGAATTTTAAAACCTCAGACAACATATACACATATCATCCTGCAAGTCTAATGCCGTGTAGCTGGGAAACAAAATCTAAATAGCCATATAATAGGATTGCTAGCCGCATCGCTGAAATGTAGGCGGGCGCATATAGCAAAGAATCGACGGATGGTAGGGCAGAAAGGCTCTCGAATGGCAACCATGTACTGGCGAGCACAGCGTTGGATGACCCGACCAAGGTCCCAGGAAGTTGCTGGATGCAGGCCGCTTCCTACGGGTCGTAATCCTTGGGCAATGTTCAGCGGTGGACTTCTTGCGGCTGAGATCATGACAAGTATTTGCCCGCACTGAGACTCTTGGTGCGCATATGTATCATGTACACGCAGCGTTCATAATAAATAATTTCAGGACATAGTTAATACCTTCATTTCATAATCACGTTTCACCGAAAAGCAGTCATTGCCGTGTTTGGGTAGAAAGTGTTTTCTAGGAATTGTAGTGTGACGACACACGACCTCATTAGCATTCCACGTATAAGATAACTATCTAAGAATTTACCCTTGAACCTTGTTAAATAGAAAATTATTAAAACATTATTTAGCACAAGTATGTACACGTGTAACCTCAATAGACAAGATAATGACGAATTATGTCCTACTTAAGATCTGTATAAAAAGCTATGTTAATTCAATAATAAATGGGCAGTCAATAGTTTATCTTCGAACCTGCAACAACTGAGTTTCACTTATAACAACACCCCGTCCGTCAACCCTCCATATGGCGACCCTAGCCAGTGCCGTGCCTCGTCGGTACTGGGGGCAAGGATGTCAGTTCGCGTTTATCGCGCAAATTAAATAAATAAGTGCTTCCCTACAAGAAGAAAAGAAATTCGGCGCACATTAAAGAAAAATTAAAACAAGAACAGACTTTGCGTTTAAGAAACGAATTACGGAGAAACGCACGGAAATTAGAAGTTCAATATAAATAAATATGAAAATAATAAATGTTTACGAAGATACTAATTTTGAAGAAAGAAAATAAATAAAGAAGAAAATATTACGTAGTGACGTCATAACTATGAAGAGTACTTATGAAGAAAGAATATATTTTATAAAGATTTATTTTGAGAGTTTGAAGAAAGAAGAAGGAAAATTTATTTGATGGAGCGGTGTCCAGGTTTATCCCGGCCCCCGGAGTCCAGGGTATAGCCCGGCCCACCCAGCGTATCCAGCGGCTTTCAGCAGTAGAGCGCAGCAGCACCCAGCAGCACATCGCAAGCGGCAGCCAGCAACGGCAACCAGCAACGGTACCAGTATTTCACTCCGGACAAGACAAGGAAACATATCCTTTTACAAAACGTAACATTGACCTTAATCTCGAACAGGTATGTGAAGTGTATCGTCGATAATAAATAACGATTACTATAAGAGTAATTGAAAAATTATAAAATATTGAATACGCGAAAATAAGAAGTAAGTTTTTCACCAAGATGTAAATTGCAAAAATATATTCATTCTTTTTAATTATAATTACTTAATCTTGTTAACGGGATAAAACATTTATTCAATGGTATTTTATGATTAGTGGATATTTTTGTTCAAAATAGAACGATGAAAAGTTACGAAGTTACGTATCTTACGCTTCGTGTATGACGTGTTGATGTTAGCGACTAAGATTGGAATGCAGCGTATGCTGTCTATCTCATGTTTCATATTGATTGTGACGATTTTGTGCATCGTATTATTCAACGACAGAAAAATTAAATAACGTAGCAAAGATAATTAGGTATATCTACAAATATATAAATGTGTAATGAGTTTTGTAAAACATGATCAGTAGGTTGCACGAGCTGCACTACTGAAAGGGATCATATGAAAATGTCAAGGTCATAAGGATACAAGAGCAGGCTAGCATCTATTCTATCTAATCCGATCATGTCTAGGTCGAGCTACCATTCGTGAGGTTGATATTTAGAAATTTGCCTGTAAAAATGCCAAACGAGCGAAAATGCCGTTTTCGGCTTGGCCCAGTAAAGGAGCCTTTTAGAAACACAAATGTTCTAAGAAATGAATAATGAATAAAATGCCAAACGAGCTAAAATGCCGTTTTCGGCTAGGCCCAGATAAGGAGCCTTTTAGAGACACAAAATATGTCCTAATAAATGAATAATGTGTATTCATAATAATTACCTTGTATCCTGTGTGTGATATGTACCTTGTTAATGTTATAATATGATGATCTTTATTATTTACACTATACCTATGAACTTTCACATGTAACTAAGTCACTAATTCACATAAGATCTAACTGACGAATTTATGATCAATTATTACTAAGCAGCATTAAAACGAAATTGCTCTTATTATTTACTTTTTCCACTGAACTTAATGATCTAGATAACACAGTGATGCATACACACGTCATGCTAATACTTATACCAATATTAATACAGGAGATCTTCCATGGAGATACATGTACTATCATATTACTTATTGCGGCAAGTTGAAATAGGAAGACCTGACGTATAAATTTTTGTCATTATACTCAACATCCATCTGATGGCTATTTGTAGTATCTTAATATTAGCTGATAATATTAATATTGAAGAAGATAATATATTTCTAAAAAATCACTACATTTAGAAGTAACTAAAAATTGTAATCCATTTTACTATATTAGGTACTAGCTACTTATATTTCTAAGATATATATTCATTACTTATTAAAATAAAAATTATACAGAGGTACGACATGACTTATGTATGCTTATGCTTGTGCTAACGCTTAATTATGTAACCTAGAAAGAAAATGAACTGGTTCTTCTTAAACAACTATGTATTTGAATAACCTTAACTATTTTTTGTATATCTACTTAGTGTTGTATAGCTTTTTGAAAATGTTTTCTTTAAAAAAGAAGAAGATAGTCGTAACTGTAATATTTAAATTAATTGTAAACATTTTATTAGCCAAAAATTATTGTTAATTTTTGTCTCAAAAAAGGGAAGGAGGTGTAGTGTGACGACACACGACCTCATTAGCATTCCACGTATAAGATAACTATCTAAGAATTTACCCTTGAACCTTGTTAAATAGAAAATTATTAAAACATTATTTAGCACAAGTATGTACACGTGTAACCTCAATAGACAAGATAATGACGAATTATGTCCTACTTAAGATCTGTATAAAAAGCTATGTTAATTCAATAATAAATGGGCAGTCAATAGTTTATCTTCGAACCTGCAACAACTGAGTTTCACTTATAACAACACCCCGTCCGTCAACCCTCCATATTAATTTTAAAATTAAAATTAACGAAGGAAAAACGATTCCGCATTTTGTAAAGGCCTTAATTATGTTATTTGTTGAATTCTAAGACCTAATATAAAACTATTCGGTGTATAATTTTATCGCTTGTGAAAGCCACAGAAGTCTATGCCGAGTAAAATTATTCGTCTTCATCGTCACTTACCATCAGGTGAGATGGGAGACAAATGCCTAATTCAATACTTAAAAAAAAAACAGAAAATGTAGAATTTATATATCACGAAACTTTTCTATACTTAGATAATTATAGTGTAAAAAAGTAATGAAAAACTATACATTTCAATTAATATATTTTATTTGCAACTATGATATCGAATCACATAAATAGTTCAATTGTCAAAACATTAATAACATAACCTTACATAATAAACTACACAACGATACAACACAAATTATGTCTATTATGAAGGAAGAATCAGACTTGGAAACATTGTTTAAAATATTTATGCAATGATTTTGTCACTGAAATGTATTTCGATGAAATATAATGTATACCTACTGTTTGTTTCGGACAAATATCATATGTCATATGACACGAGAAAAATATTATTTTATAAGTTCATTTAAAATATAGTTAAATACACAAATAGGTATATTAACCACATAATACAGTTCAAATATATGTGATCATATTGAACAAGAAGATGATAGGCAATCGATAAGTAGTTAGATAAAGTGCTTGGCTGATTGAGAGGTGATTGTGAGGGTCTAAGGTATCTTAGAAGACTTAATTGTCCGTCTACTTGCATAGTTCAGATATAGTTTAGAAGGAGCGTAATGTCATCATCGCCTGATGCAGAAACCTGCAGATCAGTGACAAAATCGTTAATCCTAAGATACACAAAGCATTCAGCACCCATATTTTTAACTCTCACTCAACACAATATTTTTGTTACAATATGTATGGAATTGTTAACTACATGAGAATTTGAAACACTTTTCTGACGAAGTGTGTAAATAAAAAGATATCATATATATATCTTTAATTGTTAACACTTTTTTGATAGATGAGGGTTGTACATTTTCTAATGCATTTATTTGTATCGACGTCAATATATACGATTATCAACAAACACACAAGCAAGGAGAATCACATATTCTTCTTAATTATCTTAAAGCTCGATCTCCCCGACGTAGTCAGAATCTGTGCAACATTTTTAATTCGGAAATGCAAGAAATTTACTGGTATTTAATACATTGAAATAAAAATATAACCTATTTTAGACATTAATTTCAAAGTACTAATGAAAATTATTACTTCGCTAGTCTACATACTATATTCACTCGGTTAAAATAAAATAATCGCTTAAAAATGTGCATAGACTCTAATACCTTTAACTCCTATCTAGGATTCTCTCTTTCTTTAGTTACAAGCTTACAATCTACAAGTAAATAATAAATAACGGAATATAAAATATATTTTGTGCTTGAATTCATATTTTATTTAAATGAATAAAAATTAAATGAATAATAGGAAAATCCCAACTTTTTAAAAAGGTTGGCATTATTTTATTTCCCCCATTTTAAACTTTTCAAACTTTTTTTCCACGTCGCAACATACTTTTAGCATAAATAATTTAGTCTCATATAACAAATTATTTTAATTATACATGTTTAAACCGACAAAAGTGATAATGTTATTTTCAATATTATTTTTACCTAGAGTCTACACATGAAAAACAACGCTATAAAGTCGTAGAAAGTCTCACATAGAAAAATATAATTAGTTATCAATAGTAACACGCAGATTTACAAGTATTTTTACATACATATTTGAGGATATATTAGATTTCAAAAAGACTAACCAAAAATTTATATAAAAGTACAAGTAATCATTAATTTGTTTCGATAAGAGTTTACAAGTAACGGGCCTCATTCTTTCTTATTGGTAAATAAATACTTAAAAATCGCAATTTTATAAATTTTAGGATCCCATAACCAAAGAGTAAAAACAGGATCCTATTACTGACACTTTTAGTACGATAAATAATTAAAAGGGGAAGCAACAAATGTGATTTTTACCCGCATTTTGCTCGATATTCTATTGGTGTTTAGATAATAATAACGGTTCGTGCTCGAGTTCGATTCGCACTTGGCCGATTTTTTAATTAATACACGTTTATAGTTCCTAGAGACTTTTCTCAGAAATATTGTTATATCTTGTTGTTTTCAGTTTGCAATGAACATAACACCAAACATTTATATTATTTATATCAAAATATACAATTACTTCGCGTTTTTCAACAGTTTCGAAACTAAAGGTATCCTCAAATATATAACACTAAACAAGCGTATTATTTTATATCAACCTTAGGTAATACTGACATACATTTAGACCTACATATTTTATCTACTGAATGACTTAGTAAACACTTTTAATAATATGAAGTTAAAATAAAATTATAGGTATGTTTTAAATTTTAGTACATTTTGTGCACTGAAAATGAGTGATAAATGCATAAAAAAATTAAAGGCACAAAATCAAAATTAGATATTGATTAACAACAGCATTGCCATTTACTTCTAAAGTTATTTTTATTCTAGTATGTATAAATATAGGAAGTATTGATATGACAACCACAATAAACTAAATACTTCTTTGCTTCACATTTTTGGAATTGTTCTTTAAATTTTTTTTTAGCAAATAAACCTCTGTATAAAAATTAAAAAACATTTATTAAGGGTCATTAAAATATTTGTGAGTATAGTGATTAGCATTAGTACCTATCTATATCTAAATAGGTTTTACTTTGGTTAGAAATATTTCAAGTCAATTATTAAAATTGTATTACAAAAAATCGTATACTTAAATAATACCTTCGAAGTTCTTAAAATGTTTTTACAGTATCCATAATTATACAAAATATGAAAAAATCGAGTTTAAAAGAGGACTATCATAGAAATCACGTTTCACCGAAACACTGTAAGTGTTTCGGTAAAATGTAGTTTTTGCGAACTGTATTGAACAAAAATGTAAACGTATTAAGCTGTGATGCCTCATATTGATTCATTTTGAGAATCCATTAAATTATCCATTGTCAATAAACCATTTTCATTAGCGCCACATCAAGGCTTTACACGGAAGTTAAATGTAAATAAGTGAAACGTAAACAAAAGCACCCAATTTTTACAGATTCAATGCGATTTATACGCCATTGTTAAAAACGATTCAATGTTCTTTAAAACTTTAGAATATTGAAAGATTAATTAATACTTTATTTTGCTTCTTTCTCTGATTTCATTTCTTAGTGGTTAAGATTTGTTTTATTGCACGTTTGTAGTATAATATAAGTCTGAATGTTTTAGGATTTTTAAAGTTTTCAGAGGCAATCTCTTCAAAAAGTAGGTCCATTATGAAGAGATTGCCTCTGAGAACTTGAATAGACCCGTTTTACACGAAATATCTTTATCTCATTACAAAAGTTCTTATTAAATAAAAATTAAACTTATTTTAGCCAGCGTATTAATTCTGATTTTTATATGCACATACAGAATCACTTCTCTATGTCTTGCGGAGTAGTTAGAGCCTAGAGTCGTATGACCAAAGGAAAGATAGTAATTTCATAGAGAGTTCCGTGGCGCAGCGGTCAACACACCGGCCTGCGACACGGATGGTCCTGGGTTCGATCCCCGGTCAGGTAAAGATGGAAAACGATATTTTTCAGATTGACCTGGGTGTTGGATGTTTATCTATATATGTATTTGTAATAAAATATAGTATCGTTTAGTTTGTATCCCATAACACAAGTCTCGAACTTACTTTATGGATAGCTCAATCTGTGTGATTTGTCCGTATATATTTATAGATTCATGAAATCACAGAAAGATAGTGATCAGCTTAACAAACTGCACAGAAGTTGGAGATTTTTAATTTTGTTATGTTATGCGAAATAATTATGTCAATATCAAACATTTGCAAGAAATGAAACATAATTATCTAGACTCTAATTCAGCCTAGTAAAATTTTACACATAAATGAATTTATTTTTAATAGGGTTTTTAAAATAGAGGGATTTTCAGGTTCAATCTGCCAAACAGTATAAAACAGTAAAAACTTATTTTAAGTAGAAAATCTTATATTAAATTAAAAACTGATATACATCTTAACAAGATAGGATTCCTTACCAACTGGACATAGTTCTGAATGGAAAATGTAATAAAATAGATACTTATTTTAACCCTCAAGGCAAACTTTGTACCTAGCAAAAAAATTTAAATACCCCAATAAAATACATATATTAATTTTAATGTATTAAAATAAATAATTTACTTAAATTAATACATATATAAAACTCTATAGGGTCTTCTCGTCTTTTAAATTTATTTTAACTTTTTAATTAAAAAATTAAATTCTACATAATAAATAAGAGACAGTTTATATCTCATCAAATCATTCATACAAGTCACCAATTAAGAGACTAATGATTATGCTTCCTTTGTACTGTTTAAATTTTTTTTTTTTTTACTTTGTATCTCCACCGCAAGTAGTCCCATGGAAGCAGTTATACATAATTTAAAAAATATGTCGGTATTATTAATTTTTGGGACTATAGTGGGAAAAAACCAAGTTTAAAGTCTAAGTTTCATATCGCGGCAATTGGAACTTAATATATTTTTATCATTTGAAAAGTACCAAAAGCTGACAAATGCTTAAAAAAACCCTCAAACTTACAGTTTCACAATTTGTATAGATAAGTGTCCAGATTCAAATGTCCAGTTGGTAATGAACTGCAAGAAAGTACCAGGACATCATAAGTTTACAGCACATGTAGGTTCTCGCAAGACTTGGATTTGGAGATGTCATTGATGCAAATCTTCTGTAGGAGTTCCCTGGCGATGCTGAGTGAGATATGGGTGCGGGAACTGGCCAGCTTTGACGGTTTTGATTCCTAATTACAAACGAAAGAATTAAAATTATTGCAATTAAACTTATGCAATTAATAATAAGGGAAATGGCAAAGAAAAATATATCTGTAGGGATGTCTCAAAACTAATTTTTGCCATGAAGCAGGTGTGTTATTTAATTTTAGGCAATTTGGTTTGTAAAATTATTTCGTGAGTGACCTGATGATAAGTTGAAGACATCTGATGCCATTCAACTTATCATCAGGAGGATCGAAGCTTCATCACTTTGTATTCAATACTTCTGTGCATTGTATGCTCACTAAGTGATTATTTAAAGCAGGTATGAAATGATAAGAAAAAGTATGGAAGCCACAGTAAAATGTGGAAAATATTAGAAATTGAGGTAATACAGAAACTTGAAAAATATAAGAGCCCAAGATGGTCAAGAGAAACTTTTGAAATGAACAAGATTTATAGAAGGTTACTGAGCTAAACATAGAAAACCGACTAAAAAATATAAATTACCTTTGGTTTCCCCACTTTCTTTGCCTGTTTCTTCTCCCGGCTCTCCTTCAGCCTGATCTGCTTTAAGATTCCAACGAGCAACTCGTCCACGTTATGCTGGATGCCCGACGACGTTTCTATGAATTTGCAGTCTTTGGTTGTAGCCAGCGCCTTACCTTCTGAAAAATGTTACAACTGTTAGTTTTTAATTTTAATTTTGCCTTATTACATAGAGCAAGGAATGTCAAGTTGAAAATCCTTGCTCTGTGACTTATTAGATCAAGTAAAGAAACGAATGTTGAGGGTTTTCTGTAATGTTTAACATAACAGCAGTGAATCTTAGGATCTTAGAAGCCACTGTTATTGGATAATATTTGATAAGCTACAACAACTTATAGATTATTGTCGAATACCTACATATAATATTATCTTATTGTCTCTGTCAAAAAACCCTAATAGAAATTGACGATTAAAATTTTACAATTGGAAATATATCAAGATTTTGACGTCCATATTTTTGTTTTTAAGTCCTGCCACCAAGGACTGAAAATTGTGTTATATCAAGACAAAACGTTTAATCGCAATCCCGACTAATATTATAAATGCGAAAATGAGTTTGTTTGTTTGTTTGTTACGCTTTCACGCCTTATTTACTGAACCGATCATCATGAAATTTTGCATACACATAGGTTAGGGTACCGAGAAGGACATAGGCTATATAATACGCGGGCGAAGCCGCGGGTAACAGCTAGTATCTAATAAAAATATTGATTGATTAATTGCCTAATTCATAAAATGGCATCCGAGACTGAAAAGAACTTAAGTACTAAAATAAACTTCCATAGTCTCATACAAATTATCCCGCAAATCCCTGCCCTTCGGAAATATACCTAGCAGGCTGGCAGCATTGCCATGTTGGATATTTGTTAGTTTCTTACCATTAGTAGACACTTGTCGCGCCCTAGCCAAGTCAGCTTTGTTGCCCACCAACACGACAGTCCTCTCTGCCGTGAACTGCTCCCTGGCCAAATAGGACAGCAGCTCAGCAGCTCGGGTGAACGAACTCTTCGCCACCACGGAGTAGATCACCACGCACGCGTGTGGTTCATAGGTTGACAGACAATTTTCCACCTAAAGGAAAAGTAAAATTTTTAATCAGATATCGATACATTAAGTTTGTTTATTTGTCAAACGAACAACAAAATAATTGGCAAAGTGTAAGTCGGATTCGCACACGAAGGGTTATTTAGTACCATTATCTGTACAACATTAGACTATCAAGCAAATACGGCAAAAAAATCTAATTAAATATTTATTTTATTCTGTTTTTAGTATTTTTTGTTACAGCGGCAACAGAAATACATCATCTGTGAAAATTTTAATTATCCAGCTATCATGGTTTATGAGATACAGCCTGGTGACAGACAGACAGGCAGACATCGAAATTTCGTAAATAGGATCCCGTTCTTACCCTTTGGGTACGGAACACTAAAAAGTAACACCAAAAATGCTACAAATAGTTTACTTGTACCATAAGAATAATTTACTTGTAAACAACATCCTTGTAATAACCTATACATATATATATAATAAAACAACGGGTCACTGGGTTAGGACCAGAAGGCACGTGCTATTTGTCGGGATTGTCGACTATAGTTTGAGTGAGTGACCCGTTCTTACATATGTCTTTATCTCACGTTAGTTTTAATGATATAATCCTTGTAATTATCATAAGGCAACTAACAGATATGACCTTGCTAAACAAAATAAAAATTATGCTGAAACCATACGAAACATCAATCAATTTACTCTCCAAAACCAACATTGGCGCATCCAATTTGTCGGCCAGCAGCGGTTCGTCCTACCTAACTACTAGCTACTCGTACTAGCGCTATCCAAATATTTGTATTCGGCTTGTAGACGACGAGAACTTTATTCGGCTCAACCTTGAACCCCGTAGCTTTATTTTCTTGGTAGTTGTGTTGTAATATACAACGTGAGATTAAACAAACTGAAAACCTGTAAATAGTTTGTTAAGAATTGAGAAAAGAGTCTAAATTATATATATATTTTTTAAAGGCGAAAAATACTTTTGTTGCTTCCATGCTGGGCTGTGAGAAAAGAAAAAAAAACGTAGAATGTACCAGCTGCTTCTCTTCTCGCGCAGACCGTAAAAGCCAATCAAGGAAATGGTCGTCAGGAATTATGACAAGCAATCACTATTTTGATTCAGTTTTCCACCTACAAGCTCACCAATATGCTAAACGTGGCTTTTAGGTTTTATAGAACTGGGCTCTGTGATAGTATTTATGTATGTATTATACGGCCAAGTACACAGACATAAGAACATACCTACATAGTACGTCTACCGAGAAGGCTATCGCGCAATTTACTCTTCAATACCAACATTGGCGCATCCAATTTGTCGGCCAGCAGCGGTTCGTCCTACCTAACTACTAGCTACTCGTACTGCGGCTATCCAAATATTTATACTCGGCTTGTAGACGACGAGAACTTTATTCGTCTCAACCTTGAACCCCAGTAGCTTTATTTTCTTGGTAGTTGTGTTGTAATATACTTACAACGTGTAATTGAACAAACTGAAAATAGTTTTTCGAAATCGAGAGTGGAATCGATATTACTATTACTTTTTAGGGTTCAGTAGTAAACAAGGAACCCTTATAGTTTCGCCATGTCTGTCTGTCTCTGTCTGTTTGTCTGTCCGACCGCGGTTTTACGCAGAGACTATAAGTGCTATAAATCTGTAATTTAGTATGGGTATGTATATTAATTATACCAAAAAAGTGGTAGAAAAAAATCTTGAAAAAAAATTTTTTAGCGTAGCTCCCATACAAGTAAAGTGGGGGAGTAATTTTTTTTGCTCTATTTACCCATCGTGGTCATCTTTAAATAGGTCTTTCAAAAATATTGTGCGGTTGAGAAGACCATTTTTCGATTTAGGAATCCGTTTCCGAAATATTTGGTTTTAAAGTGCGAATTTTTGTAGAGAATCTAACCCACTAAGTCTATCTATATAAAATTTGTAAGTATAGGTTCAAATAAATAAAACTCGTTTGCTTCACCACGTCAAAATAAAAACTTTAACAGCACTTTTTTTAGTCACCGACCAGGTATCAAAATTTTATCAAAAAGTCATATATGTAAAAATATTTTTTGTTTTTTTTTGTCAATTTTGTCAAATACAATCTTAATTATAAAAAAGTCATACTATAGAAATATTTCTATAGTATGACTTTCTTATTATATGTGTATAAACACACACATACATGCATTGCAATTTAAATAATAGCTTAAAAACAATTGGAACACATACCTACGTGGTGAAAAAAGAGAAAATAAAATAGCTACACAATTGCATTGTGAATGCACCATAAATAACAATTATAATTACATATTAAATAAACTAACAGTTTTTTAGATTTTCTGTGCAATTAAACTTTTTTCTTCACGAAAAAAGAAAATCAGTCAAAAATGACTTTCTTTGATGGATTTATTTGTCGTATTTCAACATCGCGCCACGAGATCTTGATAGACAAGCCTTTAATTAAAAAGTCAAAGATGTTCCAACATTTCAAATCCGCGGTTTGAATAACGGTTCTTTAGAGTAACACGAGACTTTGTGAAAGGGAATCTTATCCTTATTTATTTAGTCCCAGATTTTCGGAAGTCGACGAATTTTACATTTTTAAAATATACCTTCGTACTTTTAACAGATCATCATCATCAACAGGTCTTTGTAAGTCTCCACTGCAGGAGCACGACCCTCTCTGTACTATCAGAGCCATGTATTAGGCAGGACAGTCAGAGGATTTGGCCTTCACTCTCCACGCTAGCCAGACGGGTTGGAGAGGTCTCTTAGATGTTTATAGCTTTGTGTAGCTGGTCTTTCCTTAGTCGACTTCTACGACATCCACGGGGAGACTTGGAGTGGTCCTATTCTACTCTGCCGGGAACCACACGGCAATGTACGAAACGGTTTTAACAGATACTTACATGAAAAGCATTTTAAATATTTAATTTTTTAAGGGCTGGCACTAGGCCAACTAGCGGCACCAATATTTTTATTTCTAATATTTTACAAATAAAATCAAAATTTAAGTAACATAAGCGTTAGTAAATAACCTAAAGTATTTTTGAAATCATGTTTTAATATTTTGAGAATCAGTCATTAAGAGACCAACTGATTACCGCATGATTAAAATTTAACAATTGGCGGTAATCAGCTGTTCTCTTAATTTTAAGGTTGTCTTATATTAAAATATGATTACAAAAATCATCATCATCATCAGGTCCTTTTTAGTCTCCACTGCCGGAGCACGACCCTCTCTGCATTACTAGAGCCATATATTAACTAGAGCAGTCAGAGGATTTGGCCTACACTCTCCACGCTGGCCAGACGGGTCGGAGAGGTTTCTATGATGTTTATAAGCTTTGTTTAGCTTGTGTTTCCTAAGTCGCCTTCTACGACATCCACGGGAAGACTTGGAGTGGTCCTATTCTACTCTGCCGGGAACCACACGGCAAAATTCCAAAAATACTTAAGATTATTACTAAGGCTTATTTTACTTTGATTCTTGAATTTGATTTTATTTATAAAGTATTATGAATAAAATTATTGGTGGTGCTAGTTGGCCTAGTACCGGCCCATAAGTCTTTGAGGTATAAAAATGATGCCTCATTTTCCTTGGTCACGCCTTAAGAGTCTCAGGTAAAGGCGCAATCCCATACAAACGTAGTTTCGTTTTATTTTTACTACAACAGTTAAGCCAATCTCAACCAAAGTTCGTACATACGACCGGATAAGGCATATTGATGTTTATAATCAGATTTCGATTTTAAAAACAATACCTATACAAAATTACAGCGAGTTGAAGTTTACAATACGAAACGAAGATTACAAGTTTTCAATACGAAACTTCAACTCGCTGTAATTTTGTATAGGTATTGTTTTTAAAATTGAAATCCGATTATAAACATCAATATGCCTTATCCGGTCGTATGTACGAAATTTGGTTGAGATTGGCCAAACTGTTGTAAAACTAAAACGAAACTACGTTTGTATGGGATTGCGGCTTTACGTGGGACTCTTAACTTGAGAATGACTTTATCGATTTATTGATTTTTTCTGGTTTTCTCAGTAAGTTTTAAGCAGAGCTAATACGATATCACTAGAGAACATTGAAGTCGGTTATTTTTACTCTTTGTTAACTTCTGTTTATTATGGTAGTATGGAAACTGTGTAAGATACACAAAGAATCATGTATTGCTTAAATATAGGCTCGGGCAACACGTGAGTATTTTTATTTTCGGTGTACAGTTAATGTTGATCCCTCTAGGCGAACATCGCCATTTTTCCGGAGAATTATCACCCCGTTTTTGAATACTTAAATATTTAGATAAAAAGTTTACTTGCTGACCAAAACAACAGCAGAAACTTAACTCTTCTTAGTTGGAAAAACAACAACCCTAATAGGCTCCCGACGGAGCAACAAAACCTCTAATATAAGTACTATATGTTTGTGGTAAACAACAATAAATAGCCCAAAATAAAAAAAAAATCAGAAGTGGAATTTCACTATATTAATTAGTATCAATTAAATTTCGGAGGACCCGGTGGCCAGTTGGATTTGAGCATTATCAGCGATTATTCATGTTCCCACTGGGATGGGTAACCGTATGCATGTGGTCTGTTGTGTCTGTGGTTCTTAAAGATTCACATAGATGGCGCTACTCGTTGCTACACGACATTGTATCTTTGGTATTATGAGAATATAGAAGCATTATTTACAAAATATATCTTTTTTATAATTAGAACAAAATTGTTGGCTTATTAATTTAAAATTACGCCTCAGTTTTAGTAAGTTTAGGCTGACGCAAGACTACCGCCATCTAGTATCGATTGGCTGCTTGCCACTCGCTACTAGATGGCGGTAGTCTGCAGCGCCATACTTGTGCCTACTTTTGCCACCTTAAGTTGATCCAATATTTTTGTATGAGGTCGGCAGTCTATTACGTTAGTATTGTATTGTCTTTGCCGTATGTGTCATAAAAATATCTCGAGCTCCTCTGTCCTTCAAAACACATGTTAAGCTGTACCAACAGCTTAATATGTCTTCCGAAGCATGGAACAAAAAAAAGACCACCCAGCAATCATAATTGATGGTAGTCGTTAAGATAGACGCGTTGTAGCAGCTTGTAAAATCGATCACCAGTGAAGGCCTCTTACAATTTAAATATTGTATATCTTTATTACTTCTCTTACTCTCTCTTCGATTGATCTATCATCATCAAAATCACCATTTTCGTTGCCTTTTCCCTGTTTGGAGTTGACTTGATTACTTGATTTCTTCCTGTCATTGACCACATATTTACATTTTCCCTCCGTCTCACATACCTCGTCTAATACCCTCATTTCATGTAGATTTTTGACGGTCTTCCCAATGAATACAGACAATCTGTCCCAATAATAATTCGGTAATAATTCGTACTCTTAAACTTAAATTACAATATCTAAGAAAAGTAATAAAAAGAATACTAAAAGTAATTTACTAGGGCAATCAACTATTAGACTTTTTAAAATTTGATATGATTTAGGACTTATAAAATTTATTGCTGGGTGGCGCTAGTGTGTGAACTTCACACAATGTGAAGTCACTTCGCCTTAAAGCAGTTATTAAATTTCATAAGTACTATGCTTTCACAAATAGTACTTACGTTCTGCAAATTTTATATTTTACACTGAAGGTTAACGTCTAGGGAATGAAAGTTTAATAAGAAAAATCAACATGAGAAGACACAACCATCACACTTTGTTTAAACTACTACTTAAATATTTTACTAATTTGATTTGTCAGGTTTATTTGTTCTGATTTTGATATACATATCGATTTTATTTTTTTATGTGAATACCACATCCTTTTGCCTTGCCGTGTGGTCCCCGCAGTCTTCCTGTGGATGTCGTTGAACGCGACTTAGGAAACACGAGCTAAACACAGCTTATATACATCAAAGAGACCTTCCCAACCCGTTTGGGCAGCGTGGAAAGTGTAGGCCAAATCTTCGGACTGCTCAAGCTAATAAATAGCTCTGGTAGTACTGAGCGGGTCATGTTCCTGCAGTGGAGACTAACAAAGACCTGATGATGACCACATCTTTTTAATGTGTGATGTAGCAAGGAGGTTTCATTAAGATTTTGAAATGCTTTTGATGTATTCCAAAAGAGTTCGTTTAAGAAAAAAGATATAACAGAATTGACAGAGAAGTCAAGCTACGTTCCTCGTATGAGGACATGATTGTATTTATCTTGCAATAAAGAAATGACTTCGAATCAGTGTGTTATCTTTTCAGCACGAAACCCTACTCTGTCCCGTTTACAGTACCATTTACCACGTACCAGAATATAGAAATCTCAAGAAGCCACACTGTCGTATGATCTCTGCAATCCGTCTGGCCAGCGTGGAGTTTAGGCCAAATCCTCTGGCTGCTCTGGCTGATATGCGCCTCAGTTAGTACAGAGAGGGTCGTGCTCCTGTAGTTGAGGCTAAAAAAGACCTGATGATGATGATAGAATACTAACCGACATCTCAGTGCTGGGGTGGTCGATGAATATCAGCTCGGACTCTTCACCGTCTAGCAGCACCGACACAGACTTCTCACCAAACTCGTCATCTGCAACAAATAATCAATTGATGAGAGCTTATTAAAGAGAATGACAACGCGTCGAAACGCGTGTTACATTGTCTAAGGATATTTCTTTACCGTAGAGAAATTTCTTATTTGCATGAAATATACAAAAATAAATCAGTTGATAATGGATATCTATCATTCGTACTTCACTATTTAAATAAAAATGTACCTCCGATAAATAAAGTTTTATAGTAGAAACGGTCCTTTTGACAAGTGATGGTTTATTAAATAAAGAGAAAGAATAAAACGAAAGATAGTATAGTACGAAATATAATATAGATATAAAAGAATAAAAAAAAAGACTAATAAAATACTAGGTGTGCGACTAAATTACTAAGTGAGCCACTAGAAATACAGAGAGGGTGACTTTGGGCAAAACCCCCATTATAACCAAACAATTTGGCCATAAAGAGCAGGTTTTATTCGTTAGGTTTCATTGTGACCAAAACAGAAGCGAGGGAGCGATGTGAGCATCCCTAACTTACGGCGAAACCCTCAATAACAGAACAACTGGGCTTCAGTGGGTAGGTTAGGTTCAATTTCTCGACACTTGCAGTCAGTCACTCACTTTGTATTTTTATAAGGCCCAAATCGAATAATTTTGACCCCTACTCGTTTAAATGCCTACGCCGTGATAGCACTGAAACAACTTCTCTTGTAAATTTCTGTACCTACTACCATATGGTATTTGTTTTTCTCAATTGAGTTCTATAAAAACCTTCATTGTAATACGAGTTCTGTGTTGGGGATTAAAATTTCGAGCAATTCCGTAAAATTGCCGTGTGAGAACCACACGGCAGAGTTGAGTAGGACAACTCCAAGTCTTCCTGTGGATATAGCTAAAGACAGCTAATAAACATCAAAGAGATCTCTCCTCTTCAACCCGACTGGCCAGCGTGGAGAGTGTAGGCAAATCCTTTATGGCTCTACTAGTACAGAGAGGGTAGTGCTCCTGCAGTGGTGACTAACAAAGACCATGATGATGAATAAAATTCCATTAATTTCAATGATTATAGAATTTATCGATATTTTGAATTCTCTAAAGAATTGACTTAAAATACACCTAGGACATATGGAAGTATTGTTCCTATTATTCATGTAGATTCATTAAAACTGGATAATAGTAAGCAATGTTGAAAATTAAGGTATTTAATCGGGCAGTTAGTATTTTATTTTTATTTTAGAGTTAAGATCTATGCTACCAGACACAAATTTTACGGACAAGCAAGCAATGACGCTACAAATGTCTAAAAAGGTATAAAAGTACTAAAAAGCATAAAATTGTGAGGTATCAAACAATTTCACCAAAACTTTTAAAAATATCGATGGCGTGCAAGAAAAACATAGGCAAAATAGTATCGATAGAATATAGCCCGTGGTTCTGCAGACTTAAGGTATTTGACTGTACTAAGTATAAAAATGGTAGGTAGCTGAGGTGTAGAAGTAAATTTTCTGCCTTAATTTCGAAACCATTTCCACTCTATCTTCGCTTCAAACTGAAGTAAATTCGAGAGAATCAAGAACAATTAGTACAGCTCTCTATTATTAGATTCCGGTGTCCATTTCTCAGAACGGAGTAATTCAAATACCATTTAACTATAATTTAACTGCTTAGCTAGAAGCTTCTGTAAATGGAAATATATTGTTTTGTCTAGAGTCTAGACGGTAATAAACTAAGCACTAATTTATTTGCTTTCTTTATGTGTAAGTGTTTGATATTTGCTCCTCTGACCGTTCTGGCTAATATATGGCTCTAGTAGTACAAAGAGGGTCATGCCCCTGAATTGGAGACTAAAAAGACCAGATGATGATGTTGGTGACAAACTTATTAAAATATGTTAAGCAGCACCGGACGCGGTCTTCGATGGGATGTAATATAGCACACACACGTAAAAAATAAATTGAATGGACAGTGTCGTACAGAAAAAGAATGAATTGAACTAGATTTTTTTTCTTTTTTCACTTTTGACTTACGATATCCTAAGTTTGTTTGGATATTACGATTTTCTACTAAAGCGTTCATCACCCAATTTTGCATACACAAGTCTTGTCCTCCAGACTAGATTATGCAAAATTGGGTGATAATCTACCTACTCCTGTAGAAAAGGTCAACGACGTCCCCCTACTGCCTGGTGTACTAGTAGATATAACAAAGCTTGTTAAAGCTGAGAATCTACCCAATTCGACAACTCAAGACAGATTGTCTTGGCGCCGTCTGACTAGGAGAGCAGAGCTGACCCTGTATTTAGGATAACAGAAATGTACTAGAAGATGAAGTCTGGAGTAAGGAGTTATATATATATCAAAGACATCCTTTCTTTGTGGTCACTTGCACCATGAAAGGAACTTCTGTACCAAATTTTAAGTTTCTAGGTACCATATATTCGGCGTTTATATATAAGCCAGTGAGTCTCGCCTTTTATTATATTTAAAGATTTATATTTGACTAGTTTTACTAAACAATGCATCTGGCTCATCACTCATCGTCTTTCAATACTCGCTTTTGATCGACTCGTCTTGGCAGTGTGCCTATATGTTGTTTTGTAATGACGATGACTCACATGTTTGAACGGAGAAAGTTGTTCGTGAATATAGAACATTATGTTTGAAAATATGACGTATTACTTAGTACGTAGTATTTCAAAAGACTTTAAAAATCTTAGGGATTTAGAATTCAAAGGAAACAACATGGTATCTTAATTTCATTACTACCCTAAATGTTGCAGAAATTATACAATATATATATGCTTGTAAGCAATACAACTAAAGTTACATTGATATCGTTACTTCTACCAATGTGAGAGTAATTTTATGAAGTGTTCATGTTTTCATCTATTTTTATCGCCTCATCGACGAGTTTTCCTAAACATTGCGTGCGGTTCATCACTCATCGTCTTTCAATACTCGCATTTAACTTGGCAGAGTGCCTAAACGCAATTGTATTGTTTTGCTTCATATATTATGTACTTCATATGTTATGATCATCATCATCTCAGCCGCGAAAAATATACTGCTGGACATCATAGGTGAAGCAAGGATTTCCAATACGACCGATTGAAAGTGGACTTAATCAAAGCCAAACAACGAGTCTCGTACTATTACCAAAGCTGCACTAAATTTTCGCAGTGTCCTTGCATCCATTTATAATGTTTTGCCGCATCGACACGCTTTCCCAAATTTCGTTACACTCATCGTCTTTCAATTACTTGCTTTTGATCGACTCATCTTGGCAAAGTGCCTACACGCAATTGTAATGTGATGCTTTGTAAAGTCACCGACTCACATCAATAGAGAAAGTAGTTCCATTACAACAATATCTTTAAATAATTGACGCATTAATTCGTACATGGTTATAAGAAACAATAAAAATTCGTAGACATCTTAAAAAACAACGTATATTATTTCAATTTCATTACCACTCCAAATTTTACAGTGTCAGGTCACACACAATATTTTTAGGTAATTTCAAAAAATACTTCTTCGTTTTATTACAATTTCGTACCACCTAAAAACAAACAATAAATGGCGTACTAGTACCAATTTTACACTAAATTCACGCAATGTTTATAATTGCAATCATTTATTTTTGATGCCGCATCGACGAGCTTCCCTAAATGCGTCTGACTCATCACTCATCGTCTTTCAATAACTTGCTTTTGATCTACTCGTCTTGGCAAAGTGCCAAGACACAATTGTAATGTGTTGTCATGTTGCGTTGTCGTTAATTCATATGTGTGAACAAAGAAAGCTATCGATCTTGCAAAGTGCAACAGAAAGACGGAATAACTTCCATACAATTTTGTATTCCATAAAAACACGACCAGTTGTCTTGCCTTAAAATTTATAACCAGTGTTACTTAGGGTGACATGATGATAACTTTGTTTTTTTTTTTAAGTACTTTGCATTTTCAGTGCTATTCTGATATTCTATTATTAAACTAACAAATGCAAAATTAAACAAAAATAATATCTTTTATAGTCCCATACCATGTAACCAAAGATATCAAAAAAACAGCAGGAAACACCAAATCCATACTTCCATACTAATATTATAAATGCGAGAGAAACTCGGTTTGTCTCGCTTTCACGCAAAAACTACGGAACCAATTTGGTACACAGATAGTCTAGAGCCTGAAAAAGGACAAGGCTACTTTTTTAAATGAAAAAATGCTACCCAAACTCACTATTCCACACGGACGAAGGCGCTAGTTTCAAATAAGCCAGAGACAATAACGTGATCACATTATTGCAAATCTAATAAAGTGCCCGAAGGATGTTGATGTAAGTCCATTGTAACCGCACTTACAGCTAATCAGTTCTTATTATGTGAATTCAGTCCAAATGGCTAGACACTAGACACTCCAGGGTTTTCTAGTGCGTTACTGTTGAGGACTTTGCTGTTTGTTTGTAATGGATATTTGAAAAAAGTACAAAAACTAATTTGAAAAAAAGACCTATAGAAAACGACATTATTGGCGGGTAACTTCGATCCTAATTTAGGCGAACGAAGTGGTAGAAAAGCAGCTAGTTTTTGAATAAGATAACAAATATATTCAGGTAGTTATATTAGTTGAATGTGGAAAAAGCTAGTTTCACATCAGCCAGAGACAATAACGTGATCAGACAATTGCAAATGTAATAAAGTGCCCGAAGGATGCTGTTGAAAGTGTGCACTTAGAAGCTCACTCTCAGTCCATTGTAATCGCACTTACAGCTAATCAGTTCTTATTATCTGAGTTAAGTCTAAATGGCTAAACAGAAACACGCTAGCGTTATCTAGTAGGCTACTGTAGAGGGTTTATTTCATCATCATCAAGTCATTCTAGTCTCCACTGCAGGAGCACAACCCTCTTTGTACTACCAGAGCCATATATTAGCTTGAGTAGTCAGAGGATTTGGCCTACACTCTCCACGCTGGCCAGACGAGTTGGAGAGGTCTCTTTGATGTTTATAAGCTTTGTTTAGCTTGTTTCATAGACTAACTAATATTAAAAAGAGTAAATATTTAATTGTTTGTAATAATAAATGGATAAAATCAAAAAGTACATTATTGGCAGGTATAAACATAGGTTATTTTTTACGCGACCGAAGTGGTTGGAAAACAGCTAGTTTTTATAGAGATAACAATAATATTCATGACGTTATATTAGCTAAATGTGGAAAAAGATAGTTTTAAATAAGCCAGAGACAGTAACGTGATCACTGATCACCCAACTATAGCAAATCTAATAAAATGCGCGACGAATGTTGTTGTAAGTGTGCACTTAGAAGCTCACTCTAAGCCTATTGTAATCGCACTTACAGCGAATCAGTTCTATTATCTGAGTTAAGGGTGCTCCTTGGCCATTTCGACTATGTTTAACCTCTATAAAAATGGTCAAACATAAAGCACAATACAAAAAAAAACATATATTGTAGAATGGTTTTTAATCTTTACTTGCTGAGGAGGACTTTTTTTTAAAGTTCATAGTTTTATAGAAAAAAAAAGTACCGCGTACATCGATTTTTATTGCAAATATAAAGGTCATTAGCGCTTGTACGAGCCTTAAGCCCAAATTGCTAGACACTCGAGTGTTTTCTAGTGCGCCACTGTAGAGAGTTTATACCATAGACTATTATAAACAGTAAATATTTGTTTATTGGTGTGTATATTTGTAATGGAAAAAAGTACTAGACTGATTTGAAAAAAAAAGCCTATAGAAAACTACATTAACGGGCGGTTAACTTAGTACATGATAGGGTTATATACTTAGTACATATACAGAGACATGTATGTACGACAGCAACTTTTCTGCGGTTATTATGCTAAGAACTAGCAAAAAACCTATATTATTTTTATACAAAAGCACCTATTCAGTAACTAAGTACTGTTTTCAAGAAGCGTACGCGATCGAAGTTTCTCGTAAAACCTAGAAAAAAAACGTTTACATAATAAAGGAATATTAATAGATGAAGTAATTATGTGAGTGCAAATAACATAAGTGTAATAGTGCTACTATTTACCCAAAGGAAAAGCAAGCGAAACAAAGGACGGGGTTCGGCTAAGGCAAACTTATTTGACAAAGATTAGGGTAACAACAAACTTACCGCGTTTTGCTTCGCCGATAGTAAGCAAGCAAAAAGAAGTTTGGTTATTTACAAGAGAGTTAGCATTAGCCAGCCATATAAGAGTAAGATTGCGGGCACGGTGTTAGGCGGAAGCGGAAATACCAATTTTATATACAGAAATTTATAAATTTAGTGAATTATACCCCTTATTTGTTGTATGTATGTGACAAAGTTATATTCATTTATTTTAGTGATCCCTTCGAGGCATTTTTGTAATAACTTAACCTTTTTTTTCATTCATTATATTTTGCCATTGCTTTTATTATGATGACTAAATTCTACTTTGGATTGTACGTCACATCAAAGTTCCCCATAATCTATTAATATTCTCGAACTCTCAGACTCGGTAATTCCATTACTACTACCAAAGTTGAAGTGGTTGTTCTTTTTTTAGAGGTTTTAAGAGGTAGTAAGATACATATTTTCTAGCGATATTTCCGCTCCCGCCCCCGTTCCCCTTGTCACTAAAGTCAAAGCTTAACAATCACAGCCCGAAGCGTCAGTAATCTACTGAAGTACATACGGTAAACATCATATCTATTATCCTGTTCAAGGCTAAGTAGTAATTATCCAGCTTCAAGAGAACTCGAAACTTCAAGAAACTGTTTTGTTGAGTACCAATATAATTGTAGTAAGTAATTTTGTATAAGGCACGTCTTAACATATGAAGATATAGTAAATAAATAAATAATTATATACGGACAAATCACACAGATTAAGCTAGCCCCAAAGTAAGTTCGAGACTTGTGTTATGGGATACTAACTCAACGATACTATATTTTTATAATAGATACACATATAGATAAAACATCCAAGACCCAGGTCAATCTGAAAATGATCATTTTCCATCTTGACCTGACCGGGGATCGAACCCGGGACCATCCGTGTCACAGGCAGGCGTGTTGACCGCTGCGCCACGGAGCTCGTAAAACTAACATGAATATTTCTTTCAAAATTGAGACAGGACTGTAACAGATAATGTACCAAATATTAAAAGTGTAGTATATCGACATATTTAAGGTAACCAGACTAATGTTTTTTTTGTGTACCTCTATTTAGTGGATATTGGTCTCCTCAATAAACGCTTTATTCCGCGATCGTCTTTGTTTTATGCATACATCACAAAAAGACCACAAAGAAACATTTTGTTTTGATAATATAGATTTTTTTATTCACAGCGACGTGCGACTTACATTTTTATGACAAGTTATAACAGCGCATTTTTAAGTTTAATGTAATTAATGCATTTTCTCTCTTTACGAAGGACTCTTTGCTCTGTCAGTTGTATAATTTTGTATCAGACAGACAATTCTTCTCGAAATCCCAGAACTGGCCCCATATAAATTGACGGCTTAGTAAGTCCCTTATGTAAGTTTCAACCTAACATTTACACCTGGTATTATCATCGTTAATAGCTTACAGTCGTTAAGCTATGCAGTGCCGAATTTATATTTTTATGACTGAAGGCCACTTTATTTCCGCCGCCCCATGTAGGTACATACCTTTCTAAAATAATAATTTTCCATTTGTAGTAAAGGGGCCTCTTTTACTACAAATGGAAAATTATTATTTAAATAAACAAGTGAAAGTTAAATAAACGAATGAATTAGTCATTAAGAAAGAGAGCGTAAAAAAGAAACAAGGTATACAATTTTTTTTATTGAAATTTATCTGAAATTTACCGCCCCTAGGACGCTGCCGCCCCTAGGCCGCGGCCTATACGGCCTATTTATAAATCTAGGACTGAAGCTATGTCAGATGCCTTAAGGCAGCTTGAAAAATCTGACACCAATGTTAGCCACTTACACATACGATAAACAAAACAAACAATAATAAGATTATTTAGGTTCTCTCAAAGCTTAATAAAAGTAAGTAATAAAAAAAAGATCATTGTATTTTTATTTGAATTATTATTAGTTGATTTATTTACCTTTTATACAATAAAGAATTAATTTATATAAATTTCGCGAACGAGAGCTTAGCACGAACCTTTAAAAAGGGTAAAAGACAACCAAATAAAGGCTCGTGTTAAGTGTCGTTATAATGCTTAAATCTAATTATATCTACCACTACACATGCACTTTTTTATAATCTATTAAAATCCCCTGATTATAAGGTTTCCTTCAAAATCTTTTGCGTATTAATCCAAACCAAGCATAATGTAAGAGCACCAAAAATTTACAAAAGGAAAAAAAAACTACATAATAAATATATGGTCATAGGATTTAACTTTCAATTTGATATTGTTCGATAAATAAAAAAAAAAAAAAAATTTTTTGGCAATGGCAAGACAGGGCACTGGATAGGACTAGGTGGAAAACAGAAGGGGAGGCTTTTGCCCAGCAGTGGGACCTAAATAGGTAGATTAAAAAAAAGTCTTTATTACAGTGATCCATATTATTTGTTAGTATTAATATAATTCGGTATATAAGTTAGTCTTAATTAATTTAATATAAGTCGGTACCTTTTGCAGAATATTAGTTAAATTGGCGAAAATCTATGACATCATAAAAGTAGGCGATACGGCTGCCAACCCATGACTATTTTGATTCCCTTTTCTACTTTGACGCCCAATAAAGTTGTGACGACCTCTACACTCGCCACAAGAACTAACACGAAGATTCAACTGTGAATATGACGAAACAGCAAAAATAGCTACAAGACTTCTCACAAGCTGGCGCTGCACAATTCTGAAACGCGCAAACAAAGTTTCTTCACATTTGAGACATAAGAAACACCTCCGACAGAACTCAATCGGAGCCGTACGGTTCCCTGGGCGCACACCTTGCCCAGCGGGAAGATCTTCCCTTTGTGGCGGTCGAGCATACCACCTCGCTCTCGCTACAAAGTGCTAACTTAGCTTAGCTCTCAAAGATTAAGACTTTGTCTACCTCGCAGGGGAAAATGACGTGAAATTGACGCTTAACATCAATGTCACGTCGTTTTCCCTTCCCTCCCTCCCTTATAGAGGTGCACCAGACCGTCAATATTAACAACTTTTCTCTACATAATTTTGGTCCTATAAAGCCAATGCTGGGAAATTGTTTTTCTTTTTAACGTTCCCACACTAATTGTCATCATAGGAAAAGTTGTATACACACTTTATAAGTTTTCATTAAGTTAACAATTTTTTTAGCCGGCTAGTATTTAGTTACTTATCTTTATTGTTAAACAATAACGGCTGCCACAGGAAAGGCATGTTGCCCACTTTGCCCAGTAAGGACCATTGATAAATCAGAAGAATTTTTTTCTGTTCAAATAAATAAATTATGATTTTTTTAGTATGCATGTATTACTGAACTCATCAACCGCCAGATTCGACCCGTGTCTGACACGTCATGGTGGTGATTACGTATTAATTCACAGACTCGGGTCACACCATGAATCTAAGAATAATCAGGATATGCCCTTGGAAAATGTAACAGTGACGCACATAAAAATCCCTACACTCGTGTCGCGACACTAGCGCACGCACACATCGGCACAAAAATCCCTACACTTTTCCCCGGTCGAACGAAATGTCAAATTTCCCAAACGTCAAATACATGCTGCACACATGCGACTTGATGTGACGTAAGTTATGCTTCACTTTTGATGTGTCTAATGCCGGGTCCATATTATTCCTAGGTCCATGGGTCACACTAGGTGTGGTCGGGACTCGGGACAAGTTTCTAAGTACTACAGAATGTCGTTTGATTAAGCCTGAATTATGTTCTGTGGAAGTACGGTCCTCTGTGAGGGTTGTCGGAAGGCTAATTAGGAGTTACTCGTAATAAAGTAATTCTGATTTTGGGACGGATTAAGAACTACTATTCAAAAAAGGCCGTGTGGTTCCCGGAGGCCGTGTGGTTCCCGGCAGAGTAGAATAGGACCACTCCAAGTCTTCCCGTGGATGTCGTAAAAGGCGACTTACGAAACTCAAGCTAAACAAAGCTTATAAATCAAAGAGACCTCTCCAACCCGTCTGGCCAGCGTGGAGAGTGTAGGCCAAATCCTCTGACTGCTCTGCCAGTACAGAGAGGGTCGTGCTCCTGCAGTGGAGACTAATAAAGACCTGATGATGATGATGATCCAAATAAGATAAAAATAGACGTGATAGAATATAAACCACATATGTCAAGTGTTTTAATTTTAATGTTACGGCAAGTTAATACCGGTTTCCTTTTTTTTTTCTTTGTTCTTGCTCATTGCTCCTAAAAGGCGTCTTTTAGGAGAAATAAATTATCAAAATTTCGATATCGTGAAGCTACTACTATTCCATACATATAATTATTTTATTATTTTTATTCCATATAGAATAGGAACCGGTAAAAATCTGTGTCTAAATAAAACATCGAGTGGTTTCGTAATAACCCCGATGAAGTTAGTGATAGTTTTTACTGTCTTCGTTTCAATGAGCGCTTATCACCTGACCTACCAGTTCATTCAATATTTTGAGTTTTAATATCTTCGCGATTGTTACAGAATTAAATAAAGTTACATTTTAATTAATAAAAAAAACATTCTAATTTCAATAGAGAGGAGGGTTGACATTTACCACCAGCTTGGGATCCAGTCATCAATTTGATTAAATCTCTAGTAAGTAAGCCAATACTGCGTATATCAGAAACGTTATCAATAAATATTTAAGGCGGTAGTTTAAGTCTAGTTCTTAGAAAATAAAAGACAAATGTCAACTTAGTCTACCTGCGAACATGAACCTGCGAACATGAACCTGCGAACAGAACATGAAAGTGTTCGAAACATTAAGTATATAATAAATGTGATAAAAGCAATCAAACTGTATTAAAACTATTCTACATTTCAATCATTTTTCTTCAATCAAGTTTGACTTGAAATTGCAATCTTGAATAAAATATCGAGTGGTTCCATGATAGCCTGAAGGCAGTAAATACCGGTTAGAGCTAGCTTTTCCTTTCTCCGTTCAGTGGGCGCTCATTGCTGGAATGCCTTTCTGACTTAGTTTGCGGAGAAAAGGTTTAATCACGCCGCTTAACGAGTTTTCCTAATAACAAGACGGTATATTTTATTAATTATATTCTGATGAATTGTTTAGTTGATGGCTGAATAAAAGACAAATGTCAACTAAATATGTCTGCGAACAGGAACACTGTAAAGTATTCGAAATCTTAGGTGTAGAAATAATGTAATTAAGCGATAAAACCGTTTTAAAAGTAATTTTATTTCTATATTTTTTTCTAAGGCATCAAGTTTGACTTAAAATTGCAAATTTAAACAAAATATTTAGTGGTTCCAAAAAAACCCCGAGGCAGTTAATACCGGTTAGAGCTAGCATTTCCTTTCTACGTCCAGTGTGCGCTCATTGCCGGAATGCCTTTCTGACTTAGTTTGCGGAGAAAAGGTTTAATCACGCGGCCTAACGAGATTTCTCATTAACAGGAAGCCATATTATTTCTGTATAAGAACTAAAGAGCAGTAGAGAAATTCTTAGAAGAATAAGTTTTCATCAAAATACCTATATTTTCATGATTTACTTAGTTTGTTGCTGAATAAAAGACGAATGTCATCTTCGAAACTTTAGGTGCATAAATAATGTAATAAAAGCAATAAAACCCCTTTTAAAAATATTTTTATTTCAATAACTCTTCTAAGCAATCAAGTTTGACTTGAAATTGCAATCTTGAATAAAATATCGAGTGGTTCCATGATAGCCACGAGGCAGTAAATACCGGTTAGAGCTAGCTTTTCCTTTCTCCGTTCTAGTGGGCGCTCATTGCCGGAATGCCTTTCTGACTTAGTTTGCGGAGAAAAGGTTTAATCACACCCGCCTAACGAGATTTCTTATTAACAGGAAGCCATATTATTTCTGTATAAAAACTGAAGAGCAGTCAAGAAATTCTTAGAAGAATGTAAGTATTCATCAAAATACATATATTTTAATGATTTACTTAGTTTGTTGCTGAATAAAAGACGAATGTCATCTTGGAAACGTTAGTTGCATAAATAATGTAATAAAAGCAATAAAACCCCATTTAAAGTATTTTTATTTAAATAACTCTTTTAAGCAATCAAGTAAGACTTGAAATGGCAAACTTAAATAAAATATCTAGTGGTTCCAAAATAGCCCCGAGGCAGTTAATACCGTTATTAAAATACGTAACAACGGGTTACTCACGTAAATAGTCAGCTACAAGCCGACATGTTTCAACCTCATCCTGAGGTCTTCCTCAGGGCGAATGTGAATTGAGACGGGCGCAAGGTGTCGTCCCAATCCGCACTGACTATTTACGTGAGTAACCCGTTGTTACGTATTTTAATAATGTCTTTATCTCACATCAGTTAATACCGGTTAGAGCTAGCTTTTCCATCCTCCGTTCACTGGGCGCTCATTGCTGGAATGCCTTTCTGACTTAGTTTGCGGAGAAAAGGTTTAATCACGATGCCTAACGAGTTTTCCTAATAACAAGAAGGTATATTTTATTTATTATTCTGATAAATTGCTTAGTTGATTGCTGAATAAAAGACAAATGTCAACTAAGTGTATCTGCGAACAGTAACACTGTAAAGTGTTCGAAACCTTAGGTGTAGAAATAATGTAACAAAGCAATAAAACCGTTTTAAAAGTAATTTTATTTCAATATTTTTCTAAGGCATCAAGTTTGACTTAAAAATGCAATCTTAAATAAAATATCTAGTGGTTCCAAAATAGCCCCGAGGCAGTTAATACCGGTTAAAGCTAGCTTTTCCTTTCTCCGTTCCAGTGGGGGCTCATTGCTGGAATGCCTTTCTGACTTAGTTTGCGGAGAAAAGGTTTAATCACGCCGCCTAACGAGATTTCTTATTAACAGGAAGCCATATTATTTCTGTATAAGAACTAAAGAGCAGTAAATAAATTCTTAGAAGAATGTAAGTATTCATCAAAATACATATATTTTCATGATTTACTTAGTTTGTTGCTGAATAAAAGACGAATGTCATCTTCGAAACGTTAGGTGCATAATTAATGTAATAAAAGCAATAAAACCCCATTTAAAGTATTTTTATTTCAACTCGTCTAATCAATCAAGTTTGACTTGAAATCGCAGACTTAAATAAAATATCGAGTGGTTCCAAAATAGCCCCGAGGCAGGTAATACCGGTTAGAACTAGCTTTTCCTTTCTCCGTTCCAGTGGGCGCTCATTGCCGGAATGCCTTTCTGACTTTTTTGCGGAGAAAAGGTTTAATTACGATGCGTAACGAGATTTCCTATAACAAGAAAGTAGGTATATTATTTCTGAATAAGAAATGAGAGTGAGTAAAGAAATACTTAACCAAATGTTAATATTTTTGGTGCATTATTTAGTTGTTTGTTGAATAAAAGAAAACTGTCAACTTAGTCTATCTGCGAATGAACACTGTAAACTTTTCGACATGTTAGGTATATAAATAATGTAATAAACGCGATAATACCGTTTTAAAAGTAAAATTATTTCATTATATTTTTTCTAAGAAAAAATGTTCGATTTGCAATTACAATCTTAAAATAAAATATCGAGAGGTTTCATTGACTTGAAATTACAGACTTAAATAAAATATCTAGTGGTTCCATAATAGCCCCGAGACAGTTAATACCTGTTAAAGCTATCTTTTTCTTTCTCCGTTCACTGGGCGCTCATTGCTGGAATGCCTTTCTGACTTAGTTTGCGAAGAAACGGTTTAATCACGATGCCTAACGAGATTTCCTTTTAACAAGAAGGTTTATTATTTTTGTATAAGAACTGAGGGTAAGTAAAAAAATTCTTAGCCTCTTCTAAGTATTCATCAAAATAAATATATTTTGATGAATTGCTTAGTTCACTGCTGAATAATATAAATAACGGTACGTTTATGATTACAATAAGCTCCAAAAAGTAGAGTATGCAAAATGTAAATATTTTGCAGAATTTATTTATGGTGGCTGGCGTTAAAACTATGCCAAAACATATTATGACACAGATGCTGTCATAATAGTGGATCTCGGGCTCCGATGCCTCACAGCTGAGGAGGCAACCTGCAGGCCTATTTGCTAACTTTTGACAACTATGGTGTACAAACGAACGATTCAATGGTCACTTCAATATCCATTACGGCTTTCGTACGATTGACTATTTATTTTTTTGATATATAAACCGTAATAGATGCTGAAGTGATCATTAAAACGATGAACACTGTAGCTGTCAAAAGTTAGCAAATAGACCTGCAGGAAAACACTCAAATAAGAGACAGAACCTATTTGGAAGAATATCGTGTCGTCACTATGTGGCGAGATAGTTACACAATGCCTAGAACCAGCTATATATTTCTCTAACTATTTGTTAAAGAAAGTTTCTACTAAAGCCCTTATGAAATTACGGGTAATTCATACGAATTGCGAATAAACAGAATTCTAGAAAATACCCAATGGTTGCTATGATGAATTAAGACGAATATTATATGAAGGATCGATAGGGATTAATACGAATATTACGACGCAGTTACTGGTATGATAAATACGGGCTTAATCAAATTATAAGACCAAGATCATAATAAATGGGCGAAACTCGGAGGTACAAGAAGCCTGCCTGACAAAGTGAGACACGAAAAACCTGGAACGCACGAAAACTGGGTCAAATGATAAGATTTAAGAGCGTACACTAGAAGGAACAATTAGCAAAATATAGAGAAAAATAGAGTTTAGGCGCGAAGAATTGAGACGCAAATTGTTAAAATAAAACCCGGCTGTTAAATAAAACAAGATAATGCACGCCAAATTTTGAAACAAGCGCACGTGCCACCACCCAATGGCCGTGTTCAGACCAAACTGACTGTCAGCCGCCGACAGTGAGCGAGCGTTACGCAGTGTATTGTAATTACATACATATTCGCTTTTTCGTTCACACCAAAAACCGACAATACGCCATTACTATTATATGGGCCAATTGTACCTGCTCACAATCGGCGGCTGACTATACGTTTGGCGTGAACACGCACTATGGCTGAATGCATCAAGAGTGGAAGGCCATATACAAAAAAATTGGCCAAGTACCAGTCGGGCTCGTTCATAAAGGGTTCCGTAGAAGCAAGCTTAGATTAGCCAAAAAATCTATAATTTTCCGCCAGCAAAAATAACTTTGTTATTTTTGCGGTTTATGAAAAAGTGCTATAACTGTTTAGATTGTACTTAGTACTCAGTTCTGATAGTTTTCTCTCAATTTCGTTATATATACTACTCCTGTATTTTTTTAAATAACCATGTATAATCGTTTAGCAGATAGAGGGGGGGACACTTAATTACTTCTAACAAAAATTTGCACTTTAAAACCAAATATTTCAGAAACGGATCTCTAAATCAAAAACTGGTGTTCTCGCCCTCAAAGACCTATTCAACAATACCCCACACGATAGGTTAGTAGAGAAAAATAAAAATTAATCCCACTTTACCTGTGTGGGACCTACCCTAATTTTTTTTCTAGATGTTATTCTACCACTTTTTTGCTATTATTAATATACATACCCATACCAAATTACAGCTTTCTAGTACTTATAGTCTCTGAGTAAAGCCGCGGACGGACAGACAGACAGACATGGCGAAACTATAAGGGTTCCTTGTTTGCTACGGAACCCAAAAAACCGTTTGGCGCGCATTTTCTTGTTTTATTCTTTATTGCAAATTGCCAATATATTTCCTCGCAATCATTATGATAACTAGTACAATTACACCCCTTGTATAACAATCTACTAATGTGTGAGTGTTCATCAACACTATGCCAAGCGAGGCTTAGAAAATAAAGCAAATATTGCTGCTCTTCAATTCATTCCCGGCTGAAGATCTGGAGGACGATCTAAAACGGAGAAGACGGATGAAGAGAGGTGGCGGTAAAAGATATGGTGCATGTGTGCCGACCTTCTGTGGACTGTTCTTTTCTTAGGGGCTGGTATTACCTCGGTGGGCGAATAAAAATCTGGAGTTTGACCAAAACGCGTATTGCTTCCAACATCGGTACAAGAAAGAGAAGATAGAGGCAATGTTACCATTATACAAAAATACTTAAGAACTAAAAAATACTTTGGTGTTGCTAGTTGCAACAGCATGCCACTTTATCTTTTGAGCAGGATGTGGCAGATAGGGCGAAATGAAAAAGACAACATGGAAAGCTGACACACCACCATGTGGTATAAATAGCCAGAAGGAGAGATACAGCTTTAGTGTAAACGTAACCTAAGGCTACGAGACAACGCAATTACTAGAATTGACGGTAACTTACAGGCCTTAATAGAATTACATGCCCTTCTTCACATTCTATTTATGATTTCTTAGGAATAACAAATTACTTGTCTAGGATGTTATGGTAACCACCGTTATCCCTCAAATAAGCCAACCAAAATGAACGACATTTCAAATGGAACCAATACTGGAAACTCTTATTTTGAGTTTCCAGTATTGGTTCCATTGGAAGAATCGGCCAAGTACAAGTCGTACTCGCGCACGAAGTGTTCCGTGCCATTATCATGATTACCTACACGCCTATACAAAAGTTGTGTATTACGCCAACAGAGCATGTGTAATTCGAGTTATTTAGTTCACCTTAAATTCACCTTAGAAACTGAGACAAATAATTCATTAGCTTTTCTTGACATTTTAATAATTAGAAATCCTGATAATACTATTAGTCATACTGTGTATAGAAAGCCTACCCATAACGACAAATATCTCAATGGCAAATCCCATCATCATCCATGTCAGTTGGCTACCGTTGGTAAATCTTTGTTTCAGAGAGCACATGGTATCTGTGACACCCACCACCTCAAGGAGGAGCTTCAACGAGTAAAATCGGTTTTAAGAAGCAACAACCTCAACCTCCCAAAAACACATCACAGAAGCCGCCCAAAGCCTCACACAGTTGATCGCTTTCCTGCCATCTTACCATATGTAAAGGGAGTCACAGACAAAATTGGTAATATACTTAAGCGTGCTTCAATCAAGACCTACTCGTATTACAAGCCGCACAAGAAAATAAACCAACTTTTAAGACCTGTCAAATCTAATATCCCGTTACAAGATGCTGGAGTTTATAAAATTGACTGTGAGTGTGGTTTATCATACATTGGGCAAACAAAGAGAAGCATCGGTACCCGTATAAAAGAACATATTGCTGATATAAAGCATAGGTGCTCAACGAAGTCTGCAGTCTGTGAACATGCCCTAGACAAACCCAACCACTATATGCGTTTTGATAATCCTCAAGTCCTTGCAAAAGAAAACAGATACATTCCAAGAATGCTTCGTGAGGCTATTGAAATTAAAAAACATCCTAATTTCAATAGAGAGGATGGTTGGCAGTTACCACCAGCTTGGGATCCAGTCATCAATTTAATCAAATCTCAAGCTAAGCAGAAGACTGCAAGACCTACAGACACCGTGAGCCAATACTGCGTACATCCGGAACGTTATCAATAAATATTTTAGGCGGTAGATTTTGCAGTTCTTATAAAATACTAGACAAATTTCAACTTAGTCTACCTGCGACCACGAACACTGTAAAGTGCTCGAAACGTTAGGTGTATAAATAATGTAATAAACGCGATAAAAACCGTATTAAAATAATTTTATTTAAATACACTCGCTTATTCTGCTGTTAGTTACAGTGACAAGACGTAGTTTCAGATAGCTTTTAACATAGTTACATATTGCGAGTGGTTTCCATTTGAATTAAATAACTCTTTTAAAGTAAGAGATAAACCCACACATTATACAAGATTAGTATATTGCGCAAAAACGACAAAAAAAAACACGTTTGTTGTACGGGTTCCCAGCTTAAATACTTATTTTATTTTAGTTTAAAGATTTATTTTAAAAATTAATGTACCACAATTACCTATATTATATAATGTATTCTGTGAATATTTCATAGATCTACAAGTTGCCGTTATTATTATCCAGCAAAAAACCACGTATGGGTGTTGTATAGGACCGGGAACATACATACACGTACATTAAATCTAACTCTTTACCAAAAGCGTGAATCAAGATTTTTGATAAATTAAAAACTGTTGCTTCTAAAGCTTAAGATTAACACGAAACATAATTATCGGGGAAAATAAAATAATTCGAATGTTAAATAAATAACGAGGGATTAGACTTCACAGGGTCCGAAATGTATTAAAATATTCAATTTTGCGCGCGCCCCGGCTTTACAATTTTATTATCTTTTGGCTGAAAGATTAATTTACCTTTTACTTCAATCCCATTCGATAAAGGTAAAAATTTATTTACTTTTGAGATGAAATGTTTGAGATAAAATAAAGTGTTTTATTTGTTTTGGGTAGGTACGTTTGTATTTATAAGCTACTAGCTGTTACCCGCGGCTTCGCCCGCGTAATATACAGCCTATGTCCTTCTCGGTACCCTAACCTATGTGTGTGCATAATTTCATGATGATCGGTTCAGTAGATACGGCGTGAAAGCGTAACAAACAAACAAACTCACTTTCGCATTTATAATATTAGTTAAGATGACTAACTGGTAATTCCACCTCTTTTTAAAGTTTATAAAATTAAAAATTAAACTTTTTATTTTATTCTGTTTTTAGTATCTATCCATTCCCTCAAATATTTATTTTATTCTATTTTTAGTACTTGTGTTAGCCGTGTGGTTCCCGGCAGAGTAGAATAGGACCACTCCAAGTCTTTCCGTGGATGTCGTAGAATGCGACTTAGGAAAAACAAGCTAAAAAAAGCTTATAAACATCAAAGACACTCGTCTCTCCACTCGTCTGGCCAGCGTGGAGAGTGTAGGCCAAATACTCTGACTGCTCTGGCTAATATATGGCTCTAGTAGTACAGAGAACGTCGTACTTCTGCAGTGGAGACTACAAAGAGACCTGACTATGATCGTGTTACAGCGGCAATCATCTGTAAAATTTTCAACTATCTACCTGCCATGGTTCATGAGATACAGCGTGGTGACAAGCAAACCGGACGGACGGACAAACGGACAGTGTAGTCTCGTGAATAGGGTCTCGTTCTTACTCTTTAGCTCTATACGAAACCCTAAAAAAGGTTGAAGTCGCGGGAAACGACGCTAAGTGGTGAAAATCTTTTCACGATCAAACAGACATACCCACATATCCACTCACCCACACACACACCAACCCACACTTACACACACATACACACAAACACGCACGCACGCACACACACACACACACACACACACACACACACACACACACATACACACACACACACACACACACACACACACACACACACACCATACACACACACACACACCATACACACTATATTTCATTTCTTTGATTTAATTTTATTTGGTAACTTGATATTGTAATTAGCGATAAGAAGAGCGGGGTTTCCTGGCACAAGCATTTTTTACTTAAAAGGAGACCCCAGCAACTACCTATGTTTGTTAAATATTGTTACCTAATAAACATTTTTATTTTTTTATTTTTCTACAGATGTTTAAGGTCTTTTACACTAAAGGTAATTAATCAATACTTGTGTATAGAATAAACTCAAACGGAGAGTGAACCAACGCGCTAGTATATTTGTTAGTAAACATTGATGGAAGTATTTATTACCTTGAATCAAAATCGCTCGTTTGTGTACATTATCGGAAAAACATTTCATTTTTTGTTTTCACATCTACATCAATGTTTTATCGGATATTGGATTAAACGAGTTAATTTATTATGATTTCTATTAAAAATAAACTTAAATTATACCTTGATATTAGTTTCGTAACAGCCTCTGTGGTCCAGTGGTTAAGGCGTTTGCTTTACTGACCCGGGGGTCGTGGGTTCGATTCCCACGGGAAGCATATTTGGGGTGATCGAGAATCAAACACAATATCGTCACAACAAGAGTTTTACTGTTAATTCACGGTATACACTGTGGTTGGTCACAACTTATAAATAAAACCGTAATGACTGAAGCTGAATTAACACCGACTGCGATTTAATCGGAGACGCGGTGAAAGAAACGAATAGTCGCCAGAGCTCGTCGTGTCGTTTTGTGTGTTGACAGCAACATGGCCGCGGCAAACGTTCAGAAACCATCCGAAAACAACCGAGCGTTCGGAAACGCGGGGCGGCCAGTGTTGCCACACATACTTTGTTAAGTTGTTTCCAGTTTGGTTAGGACAATGCAGGCTTGAATCACCTGATTGTCTGATAAGAAGGATGATTTCGTGCTTCGGAAGGCACGTTAAGCCATTGGTCCCGGCTGCCAATTGGTAGTCGTTAAGGTAACCACGTCAGAGGCCGAGAGGCGTTTCCGAAGAACTCTGACACCAGGGTGAGCATGGTCGACTGACCGTGTCACCTACTCAAAATGATGATGATGATTAGTTTCTTATTGGTTTCATAGATATAATGATAGATCAATTTAGTATTAAAAGCTTACATTACAAGAATGTTCATACATTCATACTGTCATATCTTTTCCCTTGTGGGGTAAACAGGGCCCAGGTATATAAGACCTAAGGTGACGTTTAGCATGGTGGTGGGCGTTAAGGTGCAAAGCGGAATCAAAATAGTAATGGGTTGCTAGCCGCATCGCCTATTGATAACCCTTAGCCCAATCCCTTGACCGGAATTTACGACGGGAATAAAAGCAGTTGGTATATTCTATGTTGTTCCTTTTCTCCAAAAACAGCATGGAAGATTAACAAATTATAGTTGTGGTACAGCAACCTTACCGGCAAAATTCACTTTTGCTAGTAGCATGAATGGGTCGGCTCGTTCAGGGACGTACCACACTCTCACAGAAAGTCGACGTTTGAGTAGTAGCTTTACCGCTTCTATGCTTAGTTCGGTGAGTGGGAGAGCCGGAGACCCTTGTCTCCTCTGGGAAAGGAAAAATAAAGGCCGGCAACGCTCTTGTAACACCAGGTGTGTTGCAGTTGTCCATGGGCAGCGATAATCAGGTGACCCGTGTGCTCAAAAAAATTACAAACAGGTAGTTAAATATATGAGAGGAGTTTATTGGTTAATTGAGTAAATTACTCGTATCGCTAGATGTTGTAACATTTTATTTTGTGCAAATATACTTCGAGAGAATGCGGGAAAGTGTTTCATTTCATTTTATTTTATGTGTTCAGTATTAATTTCGTAGACGTTTATTATGTTCATACGCTGTTATTTACAAAATACATTGTAAGTATTTGCCATCGAATATTGAACACATATTATGAATTGAATGGCCCAGAGCGTTCTGTATATCTTTAATAACAAAAAATGGTTTGGGCTGGTTTAAATGTGGTTTTTACAAATATGCTGAATTAATATAATATACGATCTGATTTAGACTGAGCGGAACCTGGGCTTTGAGGCACCCCAGCTGAGGATGCAACCGGGAACACGTTAAAGTGAGCGATATAGAAAAATACAGATTTAATTAAGACTTAAAGAGAATATACTTGATTTATTTTTATCGTATGGAATTTAAGTTATGTATACATTAAAACATAAAATAAGGTCTTAGGTCAAAATAATAATATTAAAATTGAGTACTTAGTCAATTAAATAATCAAACCAAATTGAACGCGTATTTTTCTTTTGTCCCTATAAATGATAAATATAGCGCGTAAAAGTTCATGACTCATGACAACAAAGTTATCTTAAAAGTTTAAAAAATTGTCATGTAACACGGAAATTAAAAGGGCTACATCTTATTATTTTTCTGTTAAATTGACAAGTGATAAAATACGTATATCAATAAAATCCAGTATTTTTTGGGAAATAATAAAACGGTTGAATAAAATTTCAGGCGTGCATCTAAATTAAGTACCAAGTGAGCGACTAAAAATGTAGAGAGGCGACTTTGGGCAAAACCATTTGGCCACATAGTGTAGGTTAGGTTCGTTAGGTTGCCTTGTGTCCAAAACAGGAGCGAGCGAGCGTTCCCAACTTAGGGCAAAACCAATACCAAGGGCAAAAACAATATATCAAATCGACTTAGCCTCATTTAGTAGGCTTGGTTTAATTTTCCGTCACTCTTAGTTAGTCGCACACTTATTAATACAATGACGTAAATTTATTATATTAAATACTCAACATTTTAATTAACAGTCACAATCACACTAAATACCTACTGGTCATATTTTATGAGTATCTAAATGATAAAATATGTACTTATAGCTCCGTAGCGCAGCGGTCAACACGCCTGCCTGCGACACGGATGGTCCCGGGTTCGATCCCCGGTCAGGTCAAGATGGAAAAATATCTTTTTCGGATTAACCTGGGTCTTGGATGTTTATCTATATAAATATCTATTATAAAATATAGTATCGTTGAGTTAGTATCCCATAACACAAGTCCCGAACTTACCTTGGGGCTAGCTCAATCTGTGTGATTTGTCCGTATATATTTGTTTATTTATTTGTTTTAATATATATTTACAGAAAACTAGCTTACTGATGCTAGAATATACAATAAGACTTTTTTCAGTATGTGCAAAAAATAAGACCGAACGAATTTTTCAGAGCAAAAGCAAGGTTAAAACTAGTTTTTTATTATTTTTGTAAATTGAGTAAAATTAGCTTCTACCTCGTGAATCAATCACAAAGCAAATATTCACGTCTAAAAAAGGATTATATCTTCTTCAAACACTAATTCAAATACTAAATATACACTTCGGGATCTCGTTTTGTGATCTCTGTTTAATTTGAAAGATAAATACAAAACTTCTCCCTGTAGATTCACAAATGAAAGCTACAAAAGTTCCTCAAACTCGTAGTAGAGCTCGTTCTACTAATGTAATAAAAGTGACATTTAAAGTTTGAATATTAAATTTCAGGTATTAAATACATATCATTAGGATTTTATCCCTTTCGGGGTAGACAGAGCCTACACCCATAACATAAGTGTAGATAAAAATAAAATTAAAATTGTGATAAGTTGCCAGCCACATCGCTTATTGATATGACCCCTTAGATCTTCGCCCATTCCTTTAATCGGCTTTAGAGAAACAGCTAGTATCTAAATTTTCCAAATCTGCATGAAAGTGATAAAAGAACTGGCTGTTTTTTCACCCAACTGTTTTTTTGTTTGTGTTGTGTTTTAACATAGCTATCCAACGGAGAAAGCAGCTAGCATTCTTGGTACCATGCACATGGGCAGGGATTATTAATATGTAAAATACGGGTCACTCACGTATGAAGTCAGCTACAGGCCGACATGTTTCAACCTCATCCGGAGGTCTTCCTCAGGGCGAATGTGAACCGAGACGCGCGCACGAAGTCATCCCAGTCAGTGCGGACTGTGTCGGCCTGTAGCTGACTTCATACGTGAGTGACCCGTATTTTACATATTAATAATGTTAACATCTCACGTTAGTTTTAATCAAAAAATTAGGCAGGGTTTGCCTATTTTTTATATCCCCTATCCCCTCTGTTGTTTTCTCCTTTTAATTTTAATAGTTTATATTTATCACATCAAAACTCCAAATCATGGAAGACATTTAAAATTGATTTCTCAATCATGCCTAAAACTTTATTAAACTTGGCATATTGAGAAACCATATCCGAACTTTCCTATTAATTCACGTTTTTTAATTATCACGATAGGTTTTTGAGGTAAACACGCAAGCAAAAACTTAAGCAACATAATTCTGTTTGAAACGCTACAAAGTTATTTCGTAGCGGTTTCGTAGCTGCGTAGCAAAGACGAGTAGTCTCGTAGAACCGCTGCGTGGAACCTACCTACATAATTATATGAACGACAACTTAGAAATTTGGCGTCTGCAGTAAGTGACGCACATTTTGAATGAAATTACAACTTCGCGTGCTGTAATTTTAAACGGGACATATGCCGTTACCACTGAATTCAGTAAACATAGTATGTATTGTCATATTTATTAGCATGGTGGTTTTTCGTATCATAGTTTCCTTTGAATTCGATGCAACTTAACGTAGGTAACCATATAATCAAGATCTTCCTTAATAAATCAACACGGGTTTTAAGAAATAATTATTCAAAAGATTTTTAAATAAGGTTAGTAGCACACTTTTTATCTTGAAATTTATTATCTGAATTACACACTAAGGCATGGGCGTCCACGAGCGAGAGAATCGCGACGATTTTATCTTCGTGCCACGTATTTCCTTGGTTTCATAGCAATAAATCAAAACTTCATAGAGCAAATTTCAAAAAAACAATAATGAAATGAAAAAATTTAAAAGACCAAATGTTTCAGTTAGAAAAAAATAAAATCTCAATGTTTATGTCATCAAATGGACGACTGACCAAAAGTTGCTAGATATAAATTTAAAATACCAAATCATTCCTAGTCATAATTCATAACCGCAAATGATTAGAAGGGTAGAAAAGAAGTTAGGTTCAATTTTTTATGACCATAACCTCTTAATATAGTAATCAGAATCCTTTACATGATATAGACCCACTAGAAAAAAGGCGAACATCGGAGAAACAGAACTGGACCTTCCATCCATACAAATTCACCGATCAGCTGGCCGAGTTTCTATAGGAATTCTAAATATGTTTTTTTCGATTTTCACCGTTTTCTTGTGGGTCTAAATTATGCTAGTGATTCTGATTCCGATATTAACAGGTTTTGATGTTTTACAAATAACCCTGTATAAGATAGAAGCGCGGACTCGTCGCGATCCTCTTGCTCGTGGAGGCGATCCCCGAGAATCGTAATCGAATAAGATAGTAGTAAATAGTACAATATATAGAAAGGGCAGTAAACAAGACGTTACAAGTCTGAGTTTGTTATGTCTGTACCGACCGTGAAACACTAATAATTCCAAATTTGTCCGGAGCATAACTATCCATAATTTTTTTATAAAAATAATTTATGCTCTCTTCTCAGTAAGCCCTCATGGAATTTGTATGGAATCTTTTATCGCGACCAAAATAGAGATTTGTATAGAATCTTATATCCCGGGGTCATAATACTGACCATCCAGCCCAATTTGCTGGCATTTAATGTCACTGTTTTAGTATAGTGATGAAAATAGTAAAAACATGTAATGGATATCATTTTCAAGGTTCGTACACGCGATCCGTACTACCTGCGAGAACGTCTGGCAGGTTTCGTGTCACGCTAAGTGCGTCCTGTGGGATTGTCCATTGTTATTCTGTTATACGAGACGCGATTGCTTGTCACTCTTGTATGAGCTTATTTGAAGCTTTTATTTTTTAACAGAGCAAGTCTCTGTTACTTTGGTTGTCTGTGTGTATTAAAGCACCATATATCCACGCCAGGACACTTTATGTATTCCATATCAATATACAATTATAGTGTCAGAAGTTATACATACAAAACACAGTATTTACTAATTAATTAAATAATAAGATATTCCGCAGAGTGAAAACATTTTTCGAAAAGAAATGCCTTAAGTTTGGATTTTTTTTCCCTAATACAATCTCAAAGGCCTTGGCAATTTATTACAAAATTTACTAGCCTGAAAGCGTGCACTATAACACAAGCTACAACCAGCCTTGGTACAAAATTATGACTAACATTTTATTCTACGATTTTAGTATAGTATGAGAGCCTCAATACATTTCTCATAATCCCACCGATACATTCTACAATTTTTTTTTTCTTTCCGCATGAAAGAGTGGAATAAGAATGGTGAGTAGTAGTCAAAATTAAAACGTTTATTCAGAAAAAAGGTTCTTTCAAGCACTGTTTAACGTCAAATTACATACAAATCTTATAATAATATCAAATGTCCTTACTTCTTATGTATGGCGTGCGACGTGACAAATAATAAAACAAATTTTTATAAGTATTCATATATTACGGTTCCTGTAGGTTACACATTAATAAAAACCTTAATACAAGCGCGAATGACGACGCGGTTACGTCTAGTCTAAAATAAAATCCCATGTACTGTCATAAAAGGCGCAAAAGATTATTAAAAATTCTGCCGCCAACCACACAGTACTTCACACGTAACGCAGGCTCCGTTTGAGTCCTTTGACGCTTTCATTTTACCCGGTGAGAGGATGTGACATTGGAGCTAGCTTTAACCTAGCTTGGGGGGATTGTCTCAGCATACTCGCTCTGTGCGAAAGAAATAAATTTTTACACATATACATACATATTATCACGTCTTTATCCCTTGCGACGTAGACAGAGCCTAAGGCCATAAAACCCAAAGGCCACGTTTAGCGTTTTAGTGGTCACTAACTAAAGTTAAAGCTTAATGATATTTTTTAACAAAGTTGTGTCCACCTATAATAATATAATTGTACACGTAGTTTGGTTGCTATTTCCTTCCCCACTTCACTCCACCCACTAATTTCGGGAAGTGTGCGCATGCACGATTTCCCCCTACATCCTTCCGTCTTCGGAGGATACGTCAAGGGCAAAGATTCCATCAACTCGTAAAACTTAGGAATTTTCAAGGCAAGAGTGAATAGGCATTACTTGAGTTGGTATATACCACTCTAGACCTCATCTTTGTTCCCCATCAAGCAAGTTATCATATGCACTCAAATCATAAAAAAATGAAAAATTACTCAGTATCATTTATTTTGACGAGCTCTTTGGCGCAGTAGTCAACATGCCAGCCTGCGACATGGGGATCCCGGGTTCGATCCCCTGTCAGGTCTAGATGGAACATGATCTTTTTCAGATTGACCTGGGTCTTTGATGTTTATCTATATAAGTATCAGTATAAAATATAGTATCGTTGAGTCAGTATCCCATAACACAAGTTTCAAACTTACATTGGGGCTAGCTCAATCTGGTGTGATTAGTCCATACATTATCACCGGCAGTCAACAAAACCCGTGCAACTTAAAAACAATCACGTGCCGCTGATGACACGCTGTTGCGTAGGCCTAAAATCCTACACACGTTTCGGTTCGCGTCAAACAAGGCATTCCCCGTCACGCTGACGTCATGCCGACCATCTTTTAAATGCGTACCTTATAATTGTTCTTTCATTGTAGTTTTTGATAATATTAGCCTTCTAGTGACACGGGTGGTCCCGGGTTAAATACTTGGTCAGGTCAAGATGGAAAATGATCTTTTTCAGATTGACCTGGGTCTTGGATGTTTATCTATATAAGTATCTATTATAAAATATAGTATCGTGGAGTTATTATCCTATAACACAAGTCTCGAACTTACATTGAGGCTAGCTCAAACTGTGTGATTTGTCCGTACATTTTCACCGGCATTCAACAAAATCCGTGCAACTCATCATCATTTCGTGTAGGTGACACGGTCAGTCGACCATGCACACCCTGATGTCAGAGTTCTTCGGAACCGCCTCTCGGCCTCTGACGTGGTTCCTTTATCGACTACCACTAGGCAGCCGGGACCACCGGCTTAACGTGTCTTCCGAAGCACGGAATAATCTTTCTTATCAGACAATCAGGTGATTCATGCCTGCAATGTCCTAACCAAACTGGGAACAACTTAACAAAGTATGCTTCCCGTGGGAATCGAAACCACGACCCCCGGGTCAACAAGACAAACGCCTTAACCACTGGACCATAGAGGCAGTTAAAACTTAAAAACAATCACGTGCCGCTGACGACACGCTGTTGCGTAGGCCAACGATCCTACACACGTTTCGGTTCGCGTCAAACAAGCCATTCCACGTCACGCTGACGTCATGCCGGCCAAACTAAATTAGCATGCCCAATTATAGGATATGCATTTAATTTTTATGCAGGTCATGATTTTATCTTTGTATGTAAAATAAATCATTATTCTAAGAAACCGATTTTGGTATTTTTGCGATTCAATAAAGTTTTCATTCATAAACTTGAATTTTAAATTTTCTCTTTTTATTTTTTGGAATAATGGAGAAAATCAATATTTTTAGTAACATAATATCATGCATGATGTCTATTATTATGAAAAATAATAGTTTTTGTATGAAAAATCTATATTAACAGGATTAAATAGGGGTTTGAAAAATGCGTCCGCAAACGTCACAAAACGTGAAATTTATTTCATGAATATCTCTCACTAATCCTATGTTTTTGACGTCTGTAACGTAAAAAATATTGTTATCTGAGCGTTTATCTCGAAATGGTTTTAGATTCAGCCAGATGAAGTAAACTTTCGAATAAATAAAATAAATACTGCTGGATGCAAATGGTCTGCAGACCGTTTGCAACCATACAAGCTTGCAGGTCGTATTAATCCTTCTTTCTTCTTTTTAATTATGGCTTCCACCGAGATTTCAGTGATTCTGCCAATGTCCAGTATAATGAGATACCAAGTATCGGTGTTGTACGGTATGTGGCATCAAAGATGGCGTATGTTCTTTGGCAGCCTCGTGGGAGATTTTGGCGACAAATCTATACGAGTCCATTTAACAGTCTACTTTAACTATTTCACAAACTGTTCTCGAGCACGAGCATTTATAACACCAAACTACACCAATTTCATGTTATAAAGTCCACTTAAATCAATTTGCAAAATTGTATAAGGCAAACGACAACTGAACCCCTTGACTTCCCACCAAAAACTCCGTATTAATCCTTGTGCGTTTACAAACCCTACTTATCAAATTCAGTCACGTCACGTGTCATTATGAACACACTGTTACGTAGGCATACAATCCTACATACATTTCGGTTCGCGTCAGCAGAGCCATTCCACGTCACGTCGACGTCATGCAAGCCATACTTTCAGATAACTAATTCAATGAATTAGCTGAAACGTTTGCAGTTCTCAAATTTTGAGAGTGACGTCAGATTTGAAGCTCATCGCAGTTTGTAGAGTTTAATTTTGAACACATTTAAATCTTGAAATCAGGATTACAAATGAACAAAAAGATTCGGAAGAAAATAGACTGTCACACAAATCCGCCTATCTGCTAGTAAAATTTTGATGGGAGACCAATATTTTATTTATATTTGTAATTCTGATTCAAACATTTAAAACATTGCTAAGAGGTGTTCAAATTTTCCCTGTTTCAGTCAGAAATAATGATGTCAAAAATAACAGTTATAATAGGATAACATGGTGCTCTTAAACAACAATGCTTAGTTTGGATAAATACTCTAATAATTTTAAATATTACCCACTAAAATTAATTTTCACCCAAAAAACTAACATCTAAAGCATATTAACTATGTGGCTACATAAACTTACCTCATGCAATCTCTAAATCAAATCTACTACAAATTCTCCAAGTTTTCTAGAAAGTTCCATTCAATTCGCTGAAAGGCGGCGATTGGAAAGTAAATTAAATGTACGAACATGCTTGAGAGGAAATCTTTTGCTCGCCAAAGTCACGTCTTGTAAGAGCGCATTCACACAGACTTATTGGGAATTGTGATATATATTTCTTGATTGGAAGTACTTAATTTCCGTTATGAATAAAAAAATATTATATTGTTTTTATATATAAATAACTAAGTAGGTAAACAGCACACGGCCCGCATGATGGAAGCTGTTACCGTTATAAGTTACCGTTGTTAAAAAACTATCTAGTCTTTTAAAGTCATGTATTTTTCTTTTCACTTTATTGTGTACCTACTTAGATAGCAATCTAAATAAGTATGACCGAAATAAAGCTTGAAAGATCGTGAAAAATTGAAAAAAGAGCCAGGAATTTTTCGCTACAAATACAAAGAGTGGATTGCTAATATCCATAGTACGGGAAGAAAAAAAAACATAATTTTAAGAAGCTTTAGGAGCTACGCGAAGAAAAGTAAACCATCTAATAAAAATATGACAAAAGATCGGACTTGATAAATATTACACCGAACTCATCGTTTTTTGTCAGTCATATTCTTCATGACTAATAATAAAGTAGCTGTCAATGTGAACACGCTCTTACTTTGAAAGGAAAAGCAACGTCATTGTAGAAGGCAATTTTAAACGATGGCGGCAAAGTTTTATGACAAAGACGAATTTGTTGAAAAGAATTTGAGGAACAGGATTTTTATCCATATTTGCATAAAACTTGTTAAAATTGTTTCTCCTCTTCTGAATAGATACATAGAATTTCTGACGGCTTATAATATCTTTTACAAAGAATTTAAGTTCAAAACCAATATTTCTAATTTAAGAATTCATGAATTAATGAGGCTGGTTGATCACCAAAGTTTAGCTAGAAAGATGTTGAGAATACAAAATGTTATCAACAATAAGTCTCGTGAAAACATCTTCAATGATTTTTAAATTATTAAAAGAATATATATGTATATTCATGTCTATAATTTATTTAAAAAAGATCTTTAACTATACTTCGAAAAACCGGCCAAGTGCGTGTCAGGCCACGCGCAGTGTAGGGTTCCGTAGTTGCGAATGACAACTTTGCACACTATTCACTCTCGCACCTTACAGTTTAGCGACCAAAAACATCTAACAATGAAAATAGTATGAAATTTTACAGTTTATAAGTTGGTTGCCTATAACTTTTTAGTTTGTACTTAGTACTCAGCTCTGATAGTTTTCCTTTAAACTTCAGTATATATACTACTGCTGTAATTTTTTTCACGTATCTATATATAACCGTTTAGCAGATAGAGGGGGGGGGACACTTACCTCTAACAAAAATTCGCACTTTAAAACCAAATATTTCGGAAACGGATCCCTAAATCGGAAAATGGTGTTCTCAACCTCATAATATTTTTGAAAGACCTATTTAACGATACCCCACACGATGGGTAAATAGAGAAAAAAAAAAAATTCCTCCCCCAATTTACTTGTATGGGAGCTACCCTAAAAAAAATTTTTTTTCATGTTTTTATTCTACCACTTTTTTGCCATGATTAATATACATATCCATACTAAATTACAGCTTTATAGTACTTATAGTCTCTGCGTAAAACCGCGGACGGACAGACAGACAGACAGACAGACAGACAGACAGACAGACATGGCGAAACTATAAGGGTTCCTTGTTTACTACGGAACCCTAAAAAGCCGTATTTACCAGATAGATCAACTATTAAAACAAACAAAAATGTGCTTACTAAGAAAGCATGTTGACTCATACTAACTGTCAACGCTCCCATTCAACTTTGACTTAAAATAGTTACAATCGTTTCATATCCCAACCATCACACCTTATGTGGAGAACCAGCCTGTCATCACTTACCCAAACTTGCGTCATAAGTGTTCATGTACTCTGACGTCATGAATTGAGACACCAGCGCTGTCTTGCCAACTCCCGCGTCGCCTAGTAATACCACCCTGTATTTTGGTATCTGCAAAAAATATTAGCTTTTAGATATAATGTTAAAAACAAGAAATAACTGATTGTTTTTTTGGAGAATAAAACGAGCTGAACTAACGTACTGAACCAATTATGATGTTTAAATGAGACCAATCAAAAAAAATATCTAGGTACCTTTCCAAATAAAATAAAATCCCTATTCATATGAAGGAGTTATGAAGATAACAGAAGGATAACATACATAAAAAAAAGGAAAAAGGTAGAATATTCTGAAGGATTAATAACTTCTTATTTAAAGTCGGGTAATAAATCTTGGGCAATATAGTAAGTTGTAAAAAAAAATGTAAATAGTTAAGTCAACTTATATTTCACCCGTGTGGGAACCATGACTTTATTTAGTGATGTTATCGCCACCTAAGCCATTGAAAGCCATCTCCTTCATAACCACGAATGTATTCTGTTGATGTAAGGTGTTACTAGGCATGCATTAACAAAAAAGGTGTAAACTTAAAAAAGACTTCAAACTTATTGAATCTATATCTTCCTCAGGGATGGCTTGCCGAGTCCACGTCACGTTACGACGTTACTGATCAACGTTTTTTGTTAAAGCACTGTGTAGCGTCAAGTGAGCTTTTCCTACTTCACCGGACTTTAACTACTGATCAACGGTCGATGAAAACACATTATTGACCAGCGCAACGATGACGCTTTTCCATGAAATACATAATATAAAACTAAGTCGCTTCCCGCTGTCTGTCCCTATGTACGAGTATGCTTAGATCTTCAAAACTTTGCAGCGGATTTTGGTGCTCTTGAACCACTCTATAAATTTTTTTTAATAGAAAGTATGATTCTAGATGAAGATTCATATGTATAATACATGCCCGGGAGCAGCCGTGCAGGGTTGCTAGTCTTAGTATAAATGTTTTTAACTCGCATTGAAACTCCATGGATCCATATAGTCCTCATCGGGCGTGGTGAGGCTCGCAGAATCTATAAGCTGGTAGCCCGAGCAGCAAGTGCCTCATATTAGCGAGGCAATACAGTACGAGAAGAAAACGCTCACTGAGATTATGTAGGCGTAACGACGGTGATGCATTTATACATTACCTTTAATTTCAATTTTTAAAGGTCTTCTTCAAACTTACTGGATCCTTATACCGTCTTCGATAGTCACGGAAAGCTCACGTCTCGTTCGTTAGGTACTGATCAACGATTCGTCGAAATTGCTTATTAACTGTAAGCACAACGGTGACGCTAATACATTATCTCTAGTATAAAATGTTTTTACTTGCCTTGAAACTTCCTGGATCCATATCGTCCTCATCGGGCGTGGTGAGGCTCGCGGAGTCTACCGGCCGGTAGCCGGAGCAGCAGGACCCGTCGAAAGGTGACCGGTCCGAAGCCCTGTCGGTAAAACAAACTCAATAAATGACTGACAATATGTTTTAATTACTTTTCTTCCAACTACGCTGCAATTCTATCATAACTGCACTATATATCCAGCACAAAGCGGAACTTTGCTGCACTAAAAGTAAAAAAAAAACTAAACAGTGCAGTAAAGGATTTCCATACATTTTTGCTGCTCTAGTGCAGCAAAAATGTATGGAAATCCTTTACTGCACTGTTTAGTTTTTTTAAATCGTGGACAATAGTTGTCACCTGTCATAAAGAAGGTGGGCCAACCTAACGGCCGTATGGAGTTAACAAAGGGACGTGTGTATTGCCTTGCCTAAAAAAAAATACTGGCCATAAATAAAAAAAGCGGGAATGTGAACAACAAATTTTTAACTATTGTAATTTGTCTTCAATTTTATTTTTCAACTACTTTTATTGCAGTAGTTGAAAGAAAAGCAGATTATGCACCTCGCATTAAGTAAGTTAAATTGCACTCGTGCTTTTTAGAGCCCTCGCTAGCGCTCGGGCTCCAAATAAACACTCGTGCAGCAATAACTTACTTTCTGCTCAGTGCAACAATCTACTATTTCTATACAGTGTAAACCTTTAAGCTATAAAGAAATTATTTTCACTACTGGGCTTACCGAAATTATGAGTTTCGTCTGATCTTGTGTGCTCAACATACACCACCGCAGTTGAGACCTTAGTCAGTCAGTGAAAGTGGCAGCTGCAATGTTGTCGAAATATCAGACGAAACTCAAGACTAATCGCGGTAAGTCCCGTAGTGGAAAGATTATAGTGATTGTGACCGCGAAAGCTTAAAATCATTTTTGATTTTGTGAGCTGTCATTAGATTCGTTTTCTTTCCCTTAGTGTCATGGGCTATATAACATCAAATAACTGAGATTGATTTTATGAACAAAAGTTGGTTTTTTATCTATATTTTTATCATCATCATCATCAGGTCTTTTTAGTCTCCACTGCAGGAGCACGACCCTCTCTGTACTACCAGAGCCATATATTAGCTTGAGTAGTCAGAGGATTTGGCCTACACTCTCCACGCTGGCCAGACGGGTTGGAGAGGTCTCTATGATGTTTATAAGCTTTGTTTAGCTTGTGTTTCCTTAGTCGCCTTTTACGACATCCACGGGATGACTTGGAGTGGTCCTATTCTACTCTGCCGGGAACCACACGGATATTTTTATACTAATATTATAAAGAGGAAAGATTTGATAGTTTGTATTGAATAGGCTTCGAAATTACTGTACCGATTTTCAAAATGATTTCACTAATTGAAAGCTAATTTTTGTACGGCTGGCATAGGCTAGATAAACATCCAAGATCTAGGCTAATCTAAAAAGATATATTTATACCATGACCTGACCGGGGATCAAACCCGGGATCTCTCAAGCCACAGGCTGACGTGTTAGCCACTGTGCCCGGAGTATGTCATATATGGAATGTAGTTGCAAAATCACGGTATAGTCACTCACGGTGTAGTATGTGTAGATCATTTTTGTCTGGCCATGAGTACCATCGATCGCCGGGGTCAACGCGCTCACTCTGTCGTCAATGGTGAATTTCAGCCGAGAATTAGCCTGTCAAGTTTCGGAAACAGCATATAAATGAGTCTGACTAGTCGTTTTTTGTAAAAACTTATTTTCTCAACCTTTTTGTGCGGTCAACGACTGCTTAAATTATTTTAAGTGCTTGGTGGAGTTTTCTGCGGCAATTTTAGTATTAAATTGTGGCCGTGTGGTTTCCGGCATAGTAGAATAGGACCACGCCAAGTCTTCTCGTGGATGTCGTAGAAGGCGACTTAGAAAACAGAAGCTAAACAAAGACATCAAAGTCTTCTGACCTGTCTGGCCAGCGTGGAGAGTGGAGACCAAATCCTCTGACCGCTCTGGCTAATACCTACCTATATGGCTCTGGTAGTAGGTACAGAGAGAGTCGTGCTCCTGCAGTGGAGACTAAAACAGACCTGAAGATAATTATGTTTTGTAAATTGATTCTAGTGGAATTTGTAATGTAAAATAGTAATTTGTAATATGAAATAGAGGTAAATAGACTGTCATGGTGCGGCTTGAAGTGAGATTTACTTAGCGGGGTGCTGCCGCCTTGCTGTAAATAATTATCGCTAAGGGCTCCGTCGAACTAACGATACGAATTTTACACTATAATTTCGATATGCTGATTAAAAAGAATAACTCAGAAAAAGTGCGGAACACTTTAAATTTTCGTCACGCATAAGAGCCACAAAAAAAACTATTTTTTACCTTAAGCTTGAGAAAAATTGTGATGTCTAAGAACATAACTCAAATTTCATTATAAATTTTTAAACGAAGATATCTTTAGTAAATAAAAGAAAAATGTGCTAATATATAGGTATTTATTTTTGTAATAATTTTCTATAACAAAGTCTAATAGGTATACAAATTTTAAAAATTGTGAGAAAATATCAAAATTCCTTATCAAGTTTATTAAAAATCGTAGAATTCCATTGGGAATTTTCCAATAAAGCGCCTGAGGTAACTTGGACAATGTAATCGCAGCAATTAAGTTGTGAACAATAGGACCCTTCCAAGGGCAGGAAGTCTCAATAGTTCGTCAACTGAAACTAAGGCAGATAACGTGCTCTTTGACCCATTCGACTTTTGTGTTAGATAATTTAATTTATTAGTAAATAGTTATTTTTTTGCAAATCCGATATCCATATCCTATCTTATCAAATCGGAGTTATTTTTATTATATTTTTTTACTTCTAAACACTTCATCTGCTCAATCGATAAATATAAAATTTTGCATATATATTGTATGGGGTACGGAGAAGGACATAAGTAACATTGCATCCTGGAAACCTCTCGTACTACTCCCGATTCTCGACATCACAGTGAACACGAAAAAAGTAAAGTTGGGCTTCATACTTACTCTGAAGAGAGGGACACCGCAGTCCGTTATGCCTTGGGTTCCTAGAGTCCGTCCGAGTAGGACAGAGCTCTATACGTTAACGTGAAAGATGACAAGGTTTATCTCTTACGTATATAGGTCTGTCCTACTCGGACGTACTGCATCGTAAGAGCGCAACGCAACGTAGGAACCCAAGGCATTAGACACAACATATCTACATTCCTGTCTAACGTCGTAGTACGTTAGACAGGCGTCCCTCTCATCAGAGTATGAACCCAGAAAGGTGGAAGGCCAGAGAAGGCTAACCGGCCGGCGGTTTGTCTATCTGCTACCTATAACCACTGACCATTTGACTGATTTAGATGTGATATGGAGGTAGTGCTAGGCCCAGAAAAAGGAAATAGGTGACCTTTCATTCTGAGAAAAATAATTATTCCACATTATTTTAATACTCTTTTCCCAAGGGATACACCTTCACGCCAGGGAAACCGATGGTAAATGTTAGTTCTTAATACCTTATGGGACATGGAAAGTTTGATAAATTAAATACTTTATCTAATTAATCAAAGTCCGACACGCAAGTAGTGAAGAATTAAAAAAAATATTGACTCATTTTATTGAGTACAATAGACCACTTACTATCCAAACTTCCTAACTTTTATTGTAGATAGATACGAAAGTGAGTTTGTTTGTGACGCTTTTACGCCTAATCTACTAAACCTATCATCGTGAAATTTTGCATACAAATAGGTTGGGGTACTGAGAAGGACATAGGATATATATCACGCTGGCGAAGCCGCGGTTAACTGCTAGTATTATATAATTGGGATGTTATTAAAAGGAAATAAATATAATGAGGCAATAGGCGGACGAAGACGAAGTGGGCGTACAATATAAGGGGCAACATCTTTGGATGAATGGGCTTGAGAGAGATAACAGGGTGCTATCGACTCCAAACAATGGACCGCAGCCCTTCGAAGCTCCTGAGGACTTGACGAATTCTCATAAGTGTCAAGTATTTTTTAAATACACTAACTCTATGAAATGATTAATAAGAAATAAATATAATGAGCTTGTTATAAATATAATTAGCAGCCGAAGTGACGGGAAAAACCAAAGTTATTTCAAAGAATAAGGTAGCTTTACAAAGGACAAAGTGGGCGTACAATATAAGGGGCAACATCTTTGGATGAATGGGCTCGAGAGAGATAACAGGGTGCTATCGACTCCAAACAATGAACCGCAGCCCTTTGGGAGCTCCTGAGGACTTGACGAATTTCCACAAATGTCAAGTACTTGTGGAGTACCTATTGAACCTTAATAATTCAATATTGAGTCACAAACTTCAAAATGGGTTTGTTTCTTTGTACTGAAGAAAGGCCTATCACACTTTAATGTTGATATAAAATAGATTCTGAGTTATTTATTCTTCTTCTTAAAAGGTGCCTCTCCAACTAGTGAAGGTCAGTAATCAACTTGGTACCGTCCTCTCTGTTCCTAGCTCGCCGGAACAGCTCAGCTGCTTCAGCAATGAGTTATTTATGTATTCTGTCAAAACGAATACGTTTAACGTCTAATATGTTACCAATACACATATTTTAAAACACAAATGACATCTACTGTAAAAAAGTTTAACATACTTAGCGCAATATAAACAAGTTGTACATGTACATTATATAGGTAAAATAAAAAAAAAATTATGTAACCCCCCGACACGACAATCACTCTATTTTGCAAAAGGCTGGGTATATTTTCATAAAAATGTCCAACAACATCATCATCATGTCTAAAATTCTTTTAAGGTAATGTTTTTAGTTTTTTAATAAATTAAAATAAGTAAAACTCCATACAAATGGGCTCATCTTTAGAAATACAGACGACAGACTTATAATACTCCTATTTTAGCGTCAGGCGATTGGATTATTAGTGAAGTATCCCAAAGTTATGTACACTTTATACCATATTATTAAGCATGACAAAATACCTTTTAATGCGTGTCGTAATACAGGAAATTAAGTTCATGAAAATTATTAAACATCGCTCGTTGTATCGATCGATCGCTTCTAAAAGTAGCAAGTTGAGAGGACGCTTATCTCCTACCAGCAACGAGCTTAATTCAATGAATTAACAACTTCAAAGCTCCAAAGATATTACCGAGCTTCCAGAGAACACCGACAGATTTGTTGTATTGATAATACTCAAAATGAGGTGGCTACATAATAGACCTACCAAAAATAGACCTCATTAGACAAAATAAATAAAGTTTTTATGACAAGTTTGGTTTTATTCTCTTAATTTAATCACTGCTTTTATAATTCATATTGATTTTAATTTGTTTTTATTTTGTTTTGTAGGTTTGTTTCTGTTTAAATATTAGTTTTAGTTTGTAATCTTTATCTGTAACGAAAAAAAAAAACGCTACATGCCACGTGCGGGTAGAGATGGCGTCACTTTTTTCTTGCGATATTGGTCGTTATAAGGAAAACAATAAGACATAAAATCCTATGTTAGTGCCCCACGCCTGCACCGTATATGCGCCATGCCTTCGCCGTATACACCTTTTCTGGCCAGTTATGCCTACGACGATAAGTCATTGGATCGAGGATGACCAGTATGACCACATCCATAATCCTATTCGACTACAATTTTTTTAGTTATGTTGGGGTCACCCTAACTATCTATATAATAGGCCGGCTCACCCGGGAATGTACCACACTCTCACAGAAAATCGACGTTTGGGTAGTAGCTTCACCGCTTCTTTGCTTCGTTCGGTGAGTGAGAAAGCCGAAGGCCCATCCCCCCTTCCCCTCTGGGGAGGGAAAATAAAGGCCGGCAACGCTAACACCTAAACACCCCTGGTGTTGCAGTTGTCCATGGGCAGCGGTGATCACGTACCATCAGGTTACTCGCTTGCCGTCATATGACATAAAAAAACTTGGATTTCCTAGGATTTAAACGTCAAAGTCACATTACGGTCGTAAATTACGTTGCGTGAGTCACCGTTCTTAGAAGTCCCGAAGGGTCTATTGACTTTATTACTTAATCAGTCACACCATACTATGATAACGATCCGTCTAGGGCGGTAAGCCAAAGGGCCAATGCTGCGGTTACTACGAAGATTGTCCTCAAGTATGCATGCATTATATGGAATACAAATTTATACCAAAAATTATATACCAATACCAAAAATTTAAGAATTTTTGGTAAAATTTACATATGTAAATTTTACCAAAAATTCTTAAATTTTTGGTTAGGTAATCAATAATTAAAAATTTCATCTTGATGATAACATAAACATTGTAAGTAGATACGTAAATAGATAAAAGTCTCAAAGTGAAAAATACAGCGTATAAATCTTTCTACATTCCCTTCAAGGTGTTACTCAGCCCATCAACATGAACAACTTTTCCGAAACCTCAATTCTTTTTTAAATTTTTTTTTACTCATGACTAGTTGTGGTCGCAGTCGCACACTTTTGGGTTTTTTTTTTAGTTCCAAAGTTTAGTCCCATAGGAAAAGTTTTTCATTTGAATGGGCTAAGTCAACCCTTCACGCCTGTAGCACACAGCCGCGAATGCGAAACGGAAGCGTTCCGGACCGACACATTGACGAAACCGCGAAACGCTGTCTAGTATGATTTTGTTTGGTGCGTCTCACACCGCAAGCGGATCGAAACCGAAATGGAATCGTACAACAGCGTTTCGCGGTTTTGCCAATGTTTCGCTCCGGAACGCTTCTGTTTCGCATTCGCAGCTGTGTGCTACCAGGCGTCAAGGGAATGCCGTAGGTCTACACGTTTACACACACGTCTACACTAGGTTTACACGCTGTATATGTATAGGTAAGTATAATATGCTTAATACTTTTTCAACCCTTGTTGAGTACTAAGGTTGGGTGGGGAATACTTAGAAAGGGTTTATTGACATCATTAATCATTAAACACTAGAGTAACAATCCGTTTTAATCCTTCTAAGTTGGTAAGTCAAAGGCTGCGGTTTCTATTGTGAACTCGAGCCGATATGCGTGGTCGTATAGATAACTATATTAATCCCAACTAATATTATAAATGCGAAAGTGAGTTTGTTTGTTTATAACGCTTTTACGCCTTATCTTCTGAACCGATCATCATGAAATTTTGCATACACATAGGTTAGGGTACCGAGAAGGACATAGGCTATATATAACGCGGGCGAAGCCGCGGGTAACAGCTAGTGAACTGTATAAAGACAAGTGAATTGTAAATCCTAAGTAGATCAAAGTACATAAGAATTATTAATTTTAATAAATCACGAAGAATAAAATAGAAATACATACTTAAAAGAAAGTTTGAACCAAACGTTATACGTATACATTGTTTTTTGGTGTTTGTTGATTTCAATAATATTCTATTGACATTGTTATGTTGACATGCTTAACAGGACCTATCTGTGGCTTTTTTTGATTTTTTTTTTTGTAAACGTTTATTACGATTGCTTGTTAAAAAATATTTTATTTTTAATATGTCTTCACGTTCGTAGATTTTAAATTTTAATGCTCTTATAGAACTAAACATCGAAAAATCAACATCAAAATAAAAATTGATTAGTCCTACTTAATTTCAAAATCATAATTTTAAACGCTACTCCTTGGATAAAGTCACAAAATTAGGATCCCTCATAAAATGAAGGGCCAAAGTACATGTCAAGACATTCCTAACGGGTGCAAATGGGGCGTGTTGTGCCCATTCCAGGAATTGGGGCACGTGATATTTTTAGGGGCCCGCAACTTAGCAACCAGAACGCCCGTAATTAAATTAATTATGTCTGTTATGTTGACGGCCTTCTAATGGACGCTATGCGGCCTTTTGTGGAATTATTTGCTGTTTTATTATTTTGGAGTTGGAAGCACTTTGGCATTACTTCTCTTACAGTATAAGTCTGTTTTTTTTAGTGAATGAATTGTTTTTAACTATCTGGAAATGTTAGAGCATTCTAAATTCTTCTTAAAACAAATAAGACAGATACAATTAAAAGTTTTGATATTTAAATAATATAATATATTTTTTTACATAACTTTTATAAGCAATCTTTCCGCCACTTCGTCTGAGTAAATTATAATTTACTCAGACGAAGTGGCGGAAAAAACAAATTATTAGAAATTATTAATTAAAAAACCGGCCAAGTGCGTGTCGGGCCACGCGCATTGTAGGGTTCCGTAGTTGCGAATGACAACTTTGAGTTCCCACTGTTTACAATTGCACCTCACAGTTTAACGACCAAAAACATCTAACAATGAAAATTCTATAAAATTTTACATTTTCCAGTACATTTTATAAGTTGGTTACCTATAACTTTTTAGTTTGCACTTAGTACTCAGCTCTGATAGTTTTCCTTTCAACTTCAGTATATATTCTACTGCTGTAATTTTTTTCACGTATCTATATATAACCGTTTAGTAGATAGAGGCCCCCCCCCCCTTACCTTACACCCCCACAGTTACCTCTAACAAAAATTTGCACTTTAAAACCAAATATTTCGGAAACGGATCCCTAAATCGAAAAATAATGTTCTCAACCTTACAAGGTTTTTCAAAGACCTTTTTAACGATACCCCATACGATGGGTAAGTAGAGAAAAAAAAACTCCCCCAATTTACTTGTATGGGAGCTACCCTAAAAAAATTTTTTTGAAGATTTTATTCCCCTTTTTTTTGCCATGATTAATATACATACCCATACCAAATTACAGCTTTCTAGTACTTATAGTCTCTGAGTAAAAACGCGGACGGACAGACAGACATGGCGAAACTATAAGGGTTCCTAGTTTACTACGGAACCCTAAAAACAAATTATTAGATATTATTAATAGAAAACTAATTTATCTGCGGGTGACATAGGCTATAGCCTATGTCACCCGCAATATAGGTTCAAGGTAGTACAGAGAGGGACATGCTCCTGCAGTGGAGACGAAAAAGACCTAATGATGATGATAGGTGAAAGAATTTAGAAAATTGGACTAGTCGTTTCAAAACCTATTCTTTCCTCTTTATAATATGATGGCGAATCCTATCGGAAAAAAACTTAGATGATCAATCAATCGAATAATTAATTTGATGAAGAGAAATCAATGAGGATAATAAAGAAAATCATTAAAAACGCCGGGCTACTTAACATTATTACACAAAAATAGCTTTATTTCCAAATTTTAAAACCCGGCGCTCTTTTTTGAAAGTTTACTTACCCCATCCTACTTTTTAGCCATAAAGTTGAGATAATCCTGTGACAGTTTACGCCATTCTGATTTTTTTGCCGCAGAGTTAAGATAATCGTGTTTCTAGCTGACAACAAGCCTTTGACACTCCGTCAGCTGTGTTAATTCAAAGACAGGTATTTACCAAAAGCTACGTTTTAGTTTCTAGTGTAGCGGTTTTAGTAAAAAGTATATTATACTATTTTGATTCCACCTTTACGCCCACTACGATGCTAAAGGTGGCCTGTAGGTTTTATGATCTCGGTCTTTGTCTACCCCGCAAGGGATAAAGATAATAAATAGTACGTATATAATATATAGATATGTATAAAATTCAAGAGAAAATTATACGGAACCTTACATTATTTATTGTTCACCCTAATTCGTTTACAAATAAACACGGAACGAGCTGTATCGGCCGATTATGTAAATGTTTTCCAGACACCGAGAATTATTTGATGCAACATTGTTGAGGTGTTGCCTCCTTAGAAGCTTAGAACAGCGAAACTAGCATCATTTTATTCTTGTACTCGTAGATAAGATTAAATGGAAAAAATCTACTTTTCTACTTCACTAAAATCGCTTCGGTAGTACTTGTTATATTTCTGGTAACTTTTAACTAATTCGTATTTGAGAAATTAAGAGAAATACGCCTTACCGCCAAAATTGGCCATTATTTGGCGGTAATGAATAGTTCTTTTAATTTAAAATTTTTATACTTATTGATAAAAACTTATATCAAACATAGACATACAAGTGATTTACTAACGAAATAATTTGGATTTATTTCACTTACATCTGATTTAGTAGTAAAAAAAAATAAATTAAGGGGTGGCGATAGTTGGCTGATGTAAGCCCTTTATATGAAGTTTCTCATCATCCTAAAGTGTCCCTCAAACTTGAATATAGGGCTTTTCAAATTAGTGCTTTTGCTCTTTTAGGAGGTGGAGTTCAAGTTTTAAGAGGGGAGAATAAAAATTAACTCATGACTTTTGTTCTGCATCAAGTTGAGAGCAGTGACCGTAAAAGGACCGTAAGACGGTACGTAAGACCTTGCATTAGTCATTTAACCTTATTCGTTTACAAACACTGAATGAGCCGTGTCGGCCGATTATGTAAATGTCTTCCGAAACACCGAGGATTATTTGATGGAGACATTGTCGACGGTGTTGCCACTTAAGTCAATCATAAAGTTTCCGTACCTACAGTGCGACAAGGATCTTTTGGCACTTGGATGACATTGAAATGGAGGCGCTGTATATAATTACGAGTGTGATGAGGACTAGGTACCAGCTAGCAAAATATGCTAAGTTTTTTTATACAACGTGGAAGAGACATACCCGTAATTCGAACCACGGTCTATACTAGATCATTATAGTATAAGGACATTAAAATAACTGCTAAAAATCAAAAATAAATTTCGCCATTTCCATACTAAAGTGTGCAACCGTCACCAACTGGAGGACCGCGGTCCGGATACGGTCCGTAAGCCTATTTTATGAGGACCTTTGTGTTGAGTAATAATTTGTTGTCATTTTCAAACTTCGGACGGATAGTTCGAGAAAAATTGACATTTTTCTTCATGTAAAAAACCTGTGGTACTTACTTTCATTAATAACGTTTGATAAAGTAATGTTCGGGCATTTTCGTTTATTTTTTGTTAAATAGTACTTCGTAGCCTATGAAATTACGGAGAAGAAAACGACATTAAAAAAATCTAAATGGCGGATGTGACAGTCAAAAAAGGCAGTCGGGTTGTTTTTAAATACACATTGTTTACATATTAGCATTAGTGAATGATAGGTACCTCTAGTACTTACTTCACTAAGTACACTTAAAGATATTTTTCATTCACCAACGCATTAAAGTCTGTCTCGTGTTACAAATCGACAGCTTAACATCTAAATGACCGAATCATTAAGCTGTCTCGAACTACCCTTAATAGAGGCGAATGACCTTATGCAAATGCCTGAAAGACACCCCCGAATTAATGGAGGGGATGCAAGTAGGTCACGTGGTCACGCGAACGGACTATCAGTCAGGAATCACTGAGTCGGGTGGCAGCGAGTTATTTAGTCAGCGAATTGGTTGTGTTTTGGTTCTTGATTAGATTTATCTTAGCGTTTGTTAGATTAACTTGAGTATTTGTGTGATCATTAGCTTGCTTTAATATATGTAGATTGTCTTCTTATTTTAATAACATTAATGTTATAATATAAGTACTTATTAAACATTTGTCGTACTAAGGGTGTGTAACTTTATTAGATTTTTCTGTGGAATAAAATGATACAAAAGAAAAAAGTTTAACAGAAAAACAAACAACTATCTTATCCCTATAATGTTACAAAATAAGTAAGAGAAAGAGGCAATTAATTAAAAATATAATGGAGGGGATGCAATTAGGTCACGTGTTTGGACGATTAGTCAGGAATCACTGAGTCGAGTGGCAGCGAGTTATTTAGTCAGCGAATTGGTTGGGCTTTCGTTCTTGATTAGATTTATCTTACGCGTTTGTTAGATTTACTTAAGTATTTGTTTGTATAGTAAATGTAGTAGTGGCGTATAAGTAGTATTTACTTTATTAATAATTTAATTAAATTTGTCTTAAAAAAGTTTGTACCTACTTATAACTTTATAAGATTTTTTTGTAGTATAAAATATCTACAAGAAGAAGGTATATCTGGTAAACAAACGAATATCATAATTACTTTAATGTTAACAAAAAGAACTAAAAGAAAAAAAGGAATGAATTTTTTTTAAATATGTAGAGCATGCATGTAGGTCACGTGGTCATGCGAACGTACAATCAGTCAGGAATCACTGAGTCAAGTGGCAGCGAATTGGTTGTGTTTTGGTTCTTGATTAGATTTATCTTAGCGGTTGTTAGATTAACTTGAGTATTTGTGTGATCATTAGCTTGCTTTAATATATGTAGATTGTCTTCTTATTTTAATAACATTAACGTTATAATATAAGTACTTATTAAACATTTGTCGTACTAAGGGTGTGTAACTTTATTAGATTTTTTTGTGGAATAATATGATACAACAGAAAAAGGTTTAGCAGAAAAACAAACAACTATCTTAATCCCTATAATGTCACAAAATAAGTAAGAGAAAGAGGCAATTAATTAAAAATATAATGGAGATGCAATCAGGTCACATATTTGGACGATCAGTCAGGAATCACTGAGTCGAATGGCAGCAAGTTATTTAGTCAGTTAATTGGTTGTGTTTTGGTTCTTGATTAGATTTATCTTACGCGTTTGTTAGATTAACTTGAGTATTTGTTTGTATAATTAATGTAGATTGTCTTAGTGACGTATAAGTAGTATTTACTTTATTAATAATTTAATTAAATTTGTCGTAATAAAAGTTTGTTCCTACTTATAACTTTATTAGATTTTTGTGGCATAAAATATCTACAAGAAGAAGGTATAGCTGGTAAACAAACGAATATCATAATCCCTTTAATGTTACCAAAAAGAAGTAAGAGAAAAAATGAATTAATTTTTTTAAAAATATGGACGTTATACGTGTAGGTCACGTGGTCATGCGAACAGATGATCAGTCAGGAATCACTGAGTCGGGTGGCAGCGAGTTATTTAGTCACTGAGATTGGTTGTGTTTTGGTCCTCGATTAGATTTATCGTAGATTAACTTGAGTATTTGTTCTTTTATAATTTATAAGCTTTAATATACGTGTCAGCCCACGTCCGACTAGTAAGCTGAAGTCGAATACTCAGTCTGTCAGTTCGTGCTCAAAAAATCGTAGAAAGCCCAATGTGCTGTGGTATGGTATCATAGTTACAGTAAAAAGGTTAATAAACAAAATTGTGATGTAACTTCTATCACAAGTAGAGAAATAACAGATTTTTACATTTCTACAAGTTCCAAAATTACCTTGGAACCCACAACCTTAGTAAAGGGTACCGTCCCCTGACACACTTTTTTCGTATAAAACGTTTTGTAAAGGCGTCTCTAGTAGTGCGCGAGGGACCGTCCCATTCCCAGCAGTGAGTCACAGAGCACTGTGAGTAAGTCTTACAGCACAAATAGTATTCAAATTAAAAAGATGTAATTTTTTAACACATAGGACGGCAAACGAGCATGCGGTTCACCTGATGTTAAGTGATCACTACTGGCCATTGAGAACTAATACCAGGTGAATAACAATAGCGTTGCCAATTTTCTATTTTTTCCTTCTCAGAGGGGAGGGGGAATGGGGCATCCCGCTCTTACTCTTACCGAACGAAGCATAAAAGCAGAAAAAGAACTCGCCACTGATAGGATTCGATACTTCCTACCTACTACCTAACCTACAGATGTAGTTGCTACACTACTACTAGTAATAGTTCTCACCTGCTGTTTGTAGAATTGACGGACGTGTTTGAGCGACTCCTCCTGTTGCAGATGGAGTCTCCGCAATTCACTACGCCGCCCTTGGTGGTGATGGAGAAAGTCCGGAGGCGGTACAGGTCGTCTGACAGCCGAGGGTTGTATGGCTTCTCTGGTAGCGAACATACTCGCGGTCGAGAGTGCTCCACCACTGTTGAGGAGAAAAGTTGGTTATTAGGTTAATCAGCCAACAATCGTTTAACTCTCGGATTGCGATAAGTGTTACTAATAATAATTATTAGGTTAATAGGATTGCCAATACAACGTGTTACGTAATTTCCCATCAGAAAATATAATATTTATAAAATCTAAAGTGCCAACCCTAATCATTTTTTATACAAACTTCATAGAAGTTTTAGATTTTTTAAAGTAATATGTCATCGTCGCCCATAGACATCTGTAATATCATAGTTGTTATTTTAACAAAAGATAGGTTTGTGAGGATTATAGGGTTGGCTTGCATTAAATAAATGAGGACTTGAAAAGAAAAAGAAGACAGAAATGTAAAGTTTTCAATTCAATTGAATTGAAAACTTCCCGTCAGTCATGAGATAGACGGATGGACAAATGGAAAAACGGACGGATAGTGGAAGCTTAATAATACAAGACTTTTTCACCGTTTGGGTACGGATCCCTTACCTCAGCATTTAAGCACTGGTCACCCATTTGCGGGTTTCCTATCCAGACGGGAATCCGGCCGGTTCGGGTGGAATCGATTCCATACGATTTGTAAGAACTTAATCACATAGTTCAGAGCGGGACCGTCAATATCCCGGTGATCGCCCGGACGCCCTTCGGGGTCTTCCGATTTTACCGTAAGTGACTCTCCGCGGACGACATTTCTTGTGTTATTGAACAAATTTTGTGCAAAAAATCTTTGACAGACCTGTGACGGATATTCTGTGCCCGACACTACAATTTCCCGGCAAATGACAAACAAAGATTACACTAACACCGATTTCCCTGATATGTGTGAACACAGACTTAGGACGGCCCGGCCCTGTCAGGAAAACGGACACGGACGGCCCTGACCCAGAAACGTGTGAACAGTGCTTTACTCCTGATCCTGCGTCTGAAAATTTGCACTCAAGGTATAATTTATACACGTCATGGCTACCCTGTGGTCGGGGGAGGCACCGTTAATATTTTACAGGCCCCTACCCTCACGTAGAGCATGGTGTAACGAGCGGTGAGAGAAGAAATGGTTTTATATATTATGAAAGCAACCTTTTAGAGCCTTAGCACACATGCTACTTTTAGCATCGGCGATTCAACGCTTTTTAGAAGCTAACCGCAGCGACCAAACAATCCTCAGTACATACATACATATTATTACATCTTTATCCCTTGCGTGGTAGACAGACCCTAGGTCATAAAACCCGAAAGCTTCGTTTAACGTATGTTAGTGGGCGCTAAGATGGAAAGCGGAATCAAAATAATGATTGGTCGCTAGCTGCATCACCTATAATGTAATGCCTTAGATTTTCGCCCAATCTAAGGCAATACGTTATGCAAATAAGGGATCCTAAATATTAACATCGTATTAGATAAGTTAAGTACTAAAAATATAATTACGCATTTCAAAGCCTCCTAATCACAAAAACGAAATCAAATTATGTAAACGTCAACAGCATTCCTCGAAAATTTAAATGACAGAGAAAGTGTCGAAACAATATACTATGTACCAAGTTTTGATCGAATCAAAATCAAAACGTCTGAACTTACTCAATTTAATTTTGAATTTGATCTCGATCGTAGGTAGGTGCCGTAGAGTTATTTCAAAGGAGTTGACAAGGTTTGTTTACAAAAGAAGTGTCAAGCTGTCAGTCAAGAACGCAATCCCTTTAAAAGATTAATTTTCTAAATAACTTCGTCTATGTTCGTCTCTTAAGTAGTAACAACTTCATACTGATTTGTTAGAGCGCTAAGAGCATATCAACCAATTCGAACTACAACCCTAAGGAAAGGCCCTAAATAATTTTACCTGAGGCGAGTTCTTTTTCATTACATATTTTCAGTTTTAATAACCTGACACTAGTGCATTTACACGTATACCAAACTAAGCAATAAAACCAAACAAGCGAGAATATGTTCAGTCTAAGATAAAAAAGAATTCCCCTAGGAACATATAGCGAACAGGGAATTAAAACTCTCAAATTCACATAAAAATAAACTATGCAAAAGTGAAAAAGGTGACACAAGTGTTGGTTACTTACATAGTATTACGTCTTTATCCCTTACGGGGTAGACAGAGCCAAAGGTTATAATGTCCAAAGGCCTCGTTAAGCATACTTAAATATAAAACAGCAGTGTAAATCCCAACTTCCCAACTAATATTATAAATGCGAAAATAAGTTTGTATATTTGTTTGTTACTCTTCACGTTTTACCTGCTGAAATTTGGCATAGACTTCGATAATGTTACGTAGGACATAGGCTATATATCACGCGGGCGAAAGCGCGGGCAGCAGCAAATGCTTCTTTGAGTACAAGTGAAGTTTCAAATGACAGCTCTTGTCATTTCATTTCAGTGCAATCTTGAAAATAAATTAAACGAGATACAGTTCGGCTGATAAGTAGAAACAATCTTCCAGTTCGAATCAACAATTTACAAAGAATTCCATCTTATTCTTTGTGAAATGCTTAACGTTGTTTGTCAAAACAGACTGGCTAGTTGAGAAGTTAAATTTTTTGTTTTTTTTTTTTATTATTGTTAAACCTATAAACATCAAATACAAATCATTTTTTTTTTCTTTCGAATCAAAATGGCAATAATTAACACTAGTCTTGAGTTGATTAAAATTTTGCTACCTCAATAGCACGATCGCTTGCCTCAAATAGGTCTTTTGCTATAGAAATATCCTAATCCTAACTTCTATCCTAACTAATATTATAAATGCGAAAGTGAGTTTGTTTGTTTGTTTGTTAGGCTATCACGCCGTGTAAATTTTGTACACACATAGGTTAGGGTACTGAGAAGGACATAGGCTATAAATTACGCGGGCGAAGCTGCGAGTAACAGTTGATCCATGATAAAAATTAAAAATTATTTTTCTATAATCCGCTCAAATTAAAGCTGTGATACGATAAGTTTTAAGTGTATTTGGTAGAATAAACAACTAAATAAACTCAAGCTAAACAAAGCTTATAAACATCAAAGAGACCTCTCCAACCCGTCTGGCCAGCGTGGAGAGTGTAGGCCAAATCCTCTGACTGCTCTGGCAGTACAGAGAGGATCGTGCTCCTGCAGTGGAGACTAATAAAGACCTGATGATGGTAGAGTAATGGTTTAAACCAGGCATTAAAGTTAATCCTACTTTTATTAATAAGATGGTATGAGTTTCTGGTATTGACGCCGAGAAATATTACGGGGAAAAAGTAATTTCGTATTTTCATGTGTAAAGTTGAAATCAAATATATTTTCTGGCTGAATAGGTACAATTTTCTAGTAAAATGGTATGGTTCTTAGTTTAGTTTTATCCTCATTGTACATTGCTGCCCTGTTGCTTTCTTAATTGTCCTCTTTTATTCTGGATTGACTGGAAGAAACCCCTTCCTGGAATAAGTCCGCAGTCAACGTGTTTACTTTTTAAGAATTGCCTTTTGTTAACTGTATTTTTTATGTACAATAAAGAGTTGCAAACAAACAAACAAACAATTTTCAAGAATTATATAGAAATTTACAAAAGAATTATATTAAATTCCCGTAATTTTTTAACCAAATGTTTTATTAAAAAATATATCAGATAAACGAAAAGAAAATGACATTTTTAAAAGTTAATTTAATAGAAAGGAATATATGCAAAATATGCCAAAAGTGAATTTTGGTGTTAATGGACATACTGCAAACAAAATATTGATGTAACCTTCATCAGAAATAAGTAAAAAATAGCAGATTTGATAGTACTGAGTGCCCTCTTTCAATATGTAACGTGATTTACCAGTCAGGCTGTATAACAGAGCGGGAAATACTTACAACTTATGAAATACTTAGAAATACTAACTTTATGCTGAGTAGGTCCCTTTTGGCAACCTCTGCGACACTCTTTGACTATTATTGTAACTGGTATATAAGTAGCCTTAATATAGAATATAAGAAATAATTTAATAGTTTATTATTTTAAGTTTAATTTATAAGGGATTAGATTTATAAGATCTTTTGTTATGTGTCGAACTGTGTGAGTAGCCAATAAAGTTATTTTCATTTCATTTCACAACTAAATTCGCTTTAACATACGTATAAAGGTACTACGTGGTAAGTTTTTGATGAATTGAATCGTGTTTAAGACATTTCAATTTCATACACATGCGTGCGATCTCACAACAATAGAGAGACTAAAAGCTATTTGTTAGTTCGCCAAAAAACAATATTTCATCCCATCTAAAAACTAGTCTGTAGTCAACCGAAACAGAATATCTTGCCAAAACCGAAACCGAAACTTATTTAAAAGTGTGAATAATAACAATTCCTTATACTAAATACTAAAATTTACCATATTCAACACATATTCAAAAGGGTAAAACATATTAACCGGTTCACAGGCCATAAATGAGACACCTATGGTCAGTTGGGCTGTGTACCATTTAAGTTAATAAAAGGATTAACAAATTCCACATACATACTTACATATTATCACGTCTTTATCCCTTGCGGTGTAGACAGAGCCTAACGTCGTAAAACCTAAAGGCCCCGTTTAGCGTGTTGGGCGTTAAGGTGGACAGTGGGATCAAAATAGTGATGGGTTGCTAGCCGCATCGCCTATTCACGAGATTCATTAGCCCTATCCCGTGACCAGCTTTTAAGATCTGCGCAGGAAGAAGCAGCTGTTATATTCTATGTGTTTCCTTTTCTCCCATACCAGTATGGGAGAGACCAATTCAACACCTTGCTTAAAAGTCCTAGTATAAGATCAAAGAGACCTCTCCAACCCGTCTGGCCAGCATGGAGAGTGTAGGCCAAATTCTCTGACTCCTCAAGCTAATATATGGCTTGGCTGGTAGTACAGAGAGGGTCGTGCTCCTGCAGTGGAGTCTAGAAAGACCTGATGATGATGATGATGATAAGACTGGGATGAATATTGACCAGCACATCGTAGCACGTATTCACAAGCAGACGTGAGCAGGATTGAATAACCGAAAAAAATACGGTTAAATCGGTAAGCGGTATGACGTCATACCTTTATATTTCGATACCTTAGAATAACGGTACCTTCAAATTACCATACCATAAAGAAACGGTACCTGTACGATTTTGGTATTGTAATATTGCGGTATCGTTATTTTTTTCGATATTGGAATTATGAAATAAAGGTTTTCATTGAATTTCACCGCCGAGGATTCGCCTCAATGTTTTTCGTCGCCATTTTTTCGGTACTGAAAATATTTCAGTTAAGGTACCAGTAATTATAAAGGTATCGATACATAACGATATCGTAAATGTATAAATACCATTATTTAAATTTAGCTATATCACAATCGTAATTGTCAACCGATTTGGTTCTATCGTTTTCAACCCCTGCACGTGAGTTTAGCAAGGCCGAAAATTCGGTTGATTTTATGACGAAACCGAACGAAAACTTTTTAGTCGAAACTCGCCGTAACTTGATCCGCAACCGGAACTGAAACCGGTACCGAATCCAGAATCGAAACCGGAACCGAAAATAAAACCAACAAAACCAGAATCAAAACCGAAACCGGTATTTAAATCGAAACCTAAATCTGAAACGAAACAAAACCCGAAACCCGACCTATCGAAATCGAAACCTAAATCTGAAACGAAACAAAACCCGAAACCCGACCTATCGAAATCGAAACCTAAACCTGAAACGAAACCGGAACCGTAACCGATATTTCGCTCGGTCTCTAACTAAAACATACCTTAGCCGATACCTTATTTGCGTTCGCGTATATTCACTGAGTCGAATACAGATTGACGTATTGATATTTAAACGCGCGCAGCGGAATAGAAAATACGCGGCGTTGCAGAAAATACAAAACTTATTTTATGAACATAGTTTGCTGATACTAAGCTTACGAGACAATATTTAGTTATTCAATTCTATGGCATATATAAAAAACATTATAATAAAAACTATTTAGGGTATTTGGTCGAATAATGTTTTAAACCAGGCCTTTCAGTTAGTCCTACCTTTAATATAAGACAGTATGACCTTTTGGAACAATTAAATTAGCGGACTTGCGCTCCCAGAAATATGATAAATGTCTTCAGTACGCGCGTAGAGTAAGTGGTAGAGTACAATGCCTACTGCTTTACCAATTCAGGTACTCTACCAGTTTGGGCAAAGTTGCTGTTAAACTCGAATTTTGCCAGTAGAGTCAGAACGCTGCAGCTGTCATTAGCAATCTAACTTTACAAACTTAACATGCGCAGATTACCTTAAAATTTGTATATAGTACATATCTAACACATCTTACTAAAACATACCTTATCCGATACCTTATTTGCGTTCACGTATATTCACTGAGTCGAATACAGATTGACGTATTGATATTTAAACGCGCGCAGCGGAATAGAAAATACGCGGCGTTGCAGAAAATACGAAACCTATTTATTAACATAGTTTGCTGATACCAAGCTGACGTGACTATTCAGTAGACAAGACAATATTTACTTATTAAACTCTATTGCACACTAGCATTTAAACTATAGCCTATGTCACCTGCAGATAAATTTGTTTTCTATAGGTGAAAGAATTTTGATAATTGGTCCAGTCGTTTTGGAGCCCATTCAATGCAAAGAAACAAACGAACAATCAAATCCTTTCTTTTTATATTTTTAAGTATAGATTAATATAGATAAAAAGAACATTAATATAAAAACATAAAATAAAACGTATACAATAGGCAGCCGTATCATAATAGCAATCTCTTCCAGGCAACCTTAAGGGGGCACACTAGGCACAGTAGCGACGCCAATCATTTTATTCCTAATACTTTACAAATAGACAGAAATTTAAGAATGTAAATCATATAAACACTAGTAAATAACCTGAAGTATTTTTGGAATCATGTTTAATATTATCAGAATCAGTGAGAATTATAATCAGATTACCGCCAAAAGCGGCCGTTTTTGGCGGTAATCACGTTTTCTGTTAATGACTGATTCTCATAATATTAAAACATGATTCCAATAATACTTCAAGTTATTTAATAGTGCTTATATGATTTACAATCTTGAATTTCTTTCTATTTGTGAAGTATTAGGAATAAAATTATTGGCGTCGCTACTGTGCCTAGTGTGCCCCGGGGTTAAGGGTTAGTTGCAAATAAAGTCGTAAAAAGTGGCTAAGTGCGAGTCGGACTCGCGCATAAAGAGTTCCGTTGTAGCAAGAATACATTTTTCGCCAGCTAAAACAGCTTTATTTTACATAGTCGGTGTTTGAATGACAAAGCTATTTAGCGGTTTGTGAAAATATGATATATCTCAAATCATCATCATCATCAGCCTATATTCGTCCACTGCTGGATATAGGCCTCCCCAATATCTCAAAAACTGTTGATTATATTCCGTTCAAACCAATTTTCATTGAAACTGTTCATTGAGATCTACAACATATTCTTTTTATATTAATAATGCTAATATAAATGCTTTCGCATTTATAATATTAGTTAGGAGCCTATGTCCTTCTCAGTACCCTAACCTATATGAATGCAATTTTGAATCCATATTTTATTGCTTTTTTAGCAACAGTAGAAACACATCATCTGTGAAAATTTCAACTAAGTGTGTAGCTATCACGGTTTATGAGATACAGCCTGGTGCAAGACACACAGACGGACATCGAAGTCTCAGTAATAGGGTTATTTTTTACCCTTTGGTTACAGAACCCCAAAATCTATACTAATATTTAATTATCAAATAGTAAAATATCTAACTAGTTTCTGTAATTTACAGGACGTCATAAAAATATATGAATTGAAATGTTTAACTTTATGAATTGAAATGATAAATTGAAACTTTAACCAACAACTAAGTTAAGAATTTTCAATAAGTATTAAAATAGTTAAGTTTTCATTCCAACATTCGTTTGTTTGAATATTTTGAATGAACAAAAGGTCAGACAGTACTTAAATTAAAATAGTTATTGAAATATTATTTAAACTTATACAAAACTTTACTAATAAATATCTTTGTAATAATATAGTCCCAAACTTATTAGGCTAGCTCAATCTGTGTGATCTGTCCGAAGTTATTCATTAATTATAAATCTGTGTCTGTCTGTGGTATGTGCCTCTTTTAACGAGAATCTTGTTTTTCGACATATTGAACCTTATTGCGTCTAAATTACATTTACAAGGGCTACAGAAATTAAGCAAAGCTTTGTGTTCAATATTAAAACCAGAGCACTGATATGGAAATACAATTTCAACGATTATATACCCGTACTCGTCTATGTGTGAGTTAACAATCAGATTCGCTAACGCCGAATGTAATCAACTACTTGTCATCATCAAGTCTGTTTTAGTCTCAACTGCAGGAGCACATCCCACTCTGTAATACCAAAGCCATATATTAAATAGGCAGAGCAGTCAAAGGATTTCGCCTACACTCTCCACGCTGGCAAGACGGGTTGGAGAGGGGTATTTGATGTTTATAAGCTTTGTTTAGCTTTTGTCCCTAAGTCGCCTACAACGACATCAACGGGAAGACTTGGAGTGGTCCTATTCTACTCTGCCGGGAATCACTCGGCATAAGTTCAACTAATATATTTGTTAGAGTCGTCGCGCTAGGAACAGCAGCAACCCTATTTTTCAAAACGAGGGAGAAGTTAGGAGATGCCACATTGTGGGAAACGTTCTTTTCTCTCTTCTTTCCACCGATATTTCCGTGATTCTGTCATTGTCCTGTTTAATGAGATACTAACTAAGTAAGTATCGGTTACTAATCTATACGAGTCCACATGATAGTATACTTTAACTATTTCACAAATTGTTCATGAGCACGAGCATTTAAATCACCAAACTACACCAATTTCATATTATAAAGTCCGCTAAAATCAATTTGCAAAATCGTCTAAGGCAAACTCCAAATGCACCCCTTGACTTCCCACTATAAACTTCCGCGGGAAACGATGCGAATTTTTGTTCTGAACGTTAGTACTTGTATTAAATATGTGACTAGACTCCCAAATAAATCTATTGCGAAAAATATATCACTTGGGAATAAGAATTCTAACGAAAATCCGTGGAAGAATGCCGTTCATGAATTCTGAAAACATTACACTCCTTTTTTACAAGTCCTGTAAAATCTCGTATATAAATTACCTATTTGAATTGAATATATGTGACCAAAAAGAACTCGCCACAGGTAGGATTCGAACGCGTAGGTTTACTCCCTAAGTATACTACCAACTACACCACCGAGACTTCGAGTTGGTTCGAGACTTGTAAAAAAGGGGTGTAATGTTCTCAGAATTCATAAACGGCATTCTTCATCATTTGTAGCAGTCGATAAGCTAGGTCAGATGCCTCTAAACAGTTTGAAAAATCTGTCACTTGTGTTGGCCACTTACACACACGAAAAACAAATCAGACAAACCTGTTAGGTATACATTTAAGTCCTCTATCTGTACTGGCTAACCTTGGAAACTATTGGGGCGATTTTAATGCGGTTTTCACTAACATGTAGAGCATTTGACATGACTCTAGTTACATATAAAAATCGTTTATGACTAAACAAACGAAGTCAATGCAAAAACTAGTTAAGATAAATTAAATTCCATGATAAATAGAATTCTTAATTAAATTCTAGCCATTGACATTGCTAAGTTTATTTCAGAAATTGAAATTGAAGAATAAATAAGCTTTTGAATGAATGCAGTTTAGTTTTAGACGTTTATTGAAATTCTTAAGTACAGATAACAAATATATCTTTTGTCTGCTGAGTAGCTAAAGAATTTGTTTAACAAAATATAATGGAAAATCTAAAAGAGAATAATGGAGTAGTCGTAGAAATTATTTTGTATAAGTGTACTTACACCAGTTTTAAGCCCCCAACTTACGGAGGTAAATGCGTGTGGTTAGTATTTATCTATATTGTATTTGAGTTCAATAAACAATATAACCTGACTCTTTCATAATTTAACTCTTTACTTAGGACGGACTTACACGGACGGTCCCGAGTTCGATCACCGGTCAGGTTCCTGGGTCTTGGATGTTTATCTATATATGTTTTAGTTATAAAATATAGTATCGTTAAGTTAGTATCCTACAACACAAGTTTTTACTTTGGGGCTAGCTCAATCTGTGTGATTTGTCCGTATATATTTATTATTATTACATTAACTTTACTTTATATTGAGAGCCTGATGGTCCAGTGGGCGTGAGCATGATTAGCGCTTACGCATGTTAAGCAATCCCGGGCGCAGTCCTCACTTGGATCCGCACCGTAAGTGGCATAAAAATATCTTGAGCTCTTCCGTGCTTCGGAAGTCAAGCCTTTGGTCCCGGCTGTCATCATTGATGGCAGTTATTAAGCTATGTCAGATGCCTTTTTAGGCACTTTTAAAAATCTGACCCCAAATTTGGCCACTTACATATTATACCAAAAACAAAAACAAACAACAACATTTACAATGTTGCTAATGAAAGAAGCTGATACACTAAATAGTATCAAAATTTTAAGCACTCCTAAACCTGAATACTGTACTGTATGGCATACCTATAATATACCAGTATTTTATAGCCCGGAATGTATTTCGTCGCTCACGCCTTCACGAGCTACATTGAAATTCCGAGGTATTCCTCGTAACGCAACCATTCTGAAGCGCACCTAATAATGCGCAACTAAATTATTCCTCGGAGCGCACCTTTTAGTTGCGCATGTTAGCAATTTTAAATATCTATCGAGCTCCGTGGCGCAGCGGTCAACACGCTAGCCTGCGACACGGGGGTCCCGGGTTCGATCCCCGGTCAGGTCAAGATGGAAAAAGATCTTTTTCATATTGACCTGGGTCTTGGATGTTTATCTATATAAGTATATATTATAAAATATAGTATCGTTGAGTTAGTATCCTGCGACACAAGTTCACAACTTACTGTGGGGCTAGCTCAATTTGTGTGATATGTCCCTATATATTTATATTTATATTTTATTCCGCGAAACGCACCTATCTTTAACATTTGAATAGAGCTGGGAACTAACTGAGACTATCGATAACAAGTAGTGCACTTTATTTCTTAAACATGGGTGCACTTCGCGGAATTATTTAGTAGCGCTTCATTAGGCGCGCTCCAAAATGCTTGTGCTACGAGGAAAACCTACCTGTGCTACCTTGAAATTCCTTGCTCAGTGCTGTATTCTGAGCAAGTGAACTATGACTAAAATAGTTTTTGGAACATATCGGTATAGTGAGTCATTAAAAGCAATCTCAAAAACTATTGCAGAAATTTTGATACACATAGCTATACAGTGGCTTTTTCTAGTCAAAACAAACCTACACAATTCCTACCTGTGGCGAATTCTTTTTCATCACATATTTTCAATTTTCATTATTGTATTACTTCAAAGTTGCTCCTCTTTAAATAAATGGTAAATACTTACCTCAGGTCATTTTTAATCCACAACAGTGAACATCAGACATTGACCTGTCATTTTAATTTGCTTTCAACCGAACTTAGTTTGGGTAAGAAGTTGAAATTTATTTTTTTGTTTTTTTTTTTTGTATTTTGTTTGTAGTTAATTTTTCAGTGGCATGATATCAAATTATAAAATATTTTAATATTTTTTCTTATATAGCAAGCTAATTTATCTGCGAATGACAATCCCAACTAATATTATAAATGCGAAAGTGAGTTTGTTTGTTTGTTACGCTTTCACGCCGTATCTACTGAACCGATCATCATGAAATTTTGCATACACCGAGAAGGACATAGGCTATATAAATATACACGCGGGCGAAGCCGCGGGTAACAGCTAGTATGCTATAATTTAGGCGGACAAAGCTGTGGAAAAATTGCCAGTGTTCTATATTATTAACTCACCTGGTAACTCCAGAAAATTCGACGTCCTCCTTTGCCGGCCACGCATCGTATTTTGAAAATTTAGAGGTCCGATATCTTCGACTGAGTCGCAATTTGACATCGTGGACTCTCTCGAGCCTCTCCTACTCGCCAAGTACGCTAGGCCACCCTTCATAGACCCCCTCCTCATCGGCGAACATGGCCTGCTAATGCTTGTAGACCTCGTCTGTGGCGTATCATCAGTAAGGTCTGTCAGATCTGACGTAGACTTCCGACAAATGCGAGAAGAAGTTGTCGTCGCTTCATCATCTGCATCATGAACGATTGCTGATGGAGTTCCTGGCATCGCGTCAGTAGAATCATCAGTATGACTTGAAACAATACTCGGTGACGTCACCAGCCTTGGTGAGCTCACTGTGGAAGTAGAACCGTATAGTTTTCTGGTGCGATTCGGGGAGACATAGCCAGGATTCGTGTGGATATGAACTGGTGGGGGTTTTGGCGACCTGGACTTTTCTCGGCGACTGTGTTTAAGGGATGTGGAGTAGTTTAGGCCGTGACTGCGGTCAACGAAGTTGCAAGGACTTGAGCGCCCGGAAGGGTTTTGAGGGAAATTGAAGTGCCTTGGGCTGATGGGGCTTCGGTGCCCGTGGGCAATTGGAGACTTTGGTGGTTGGTTGTGCTTGTCATAGCTGCAGCCAGATTGGGGAGTGTAGTACCCTGAAGAAGACGTGCTGGACGTGATTGAAGGACTTTTCTGGGGAAATATGAAGTGGCGAGGACTTTTAGGAGTGTGAGGTTTGGGGGAAACGGGTGGGTATCCACCAGGACTATTCACTGCCATCACTGTATTTGTCACTTCACTTTGAACTTTCACTCATTTCACTGGAACACTACCTGTAACAAAAATAGCTATTATTAGAACCATTAATCTACTTATACTATATTAAAAAAATACTGGACCGATTTTCAAAATTCTTTCATCTATAGAAAGATAATTTATTTGAGGGTTACAATTAACGCGGACGAAGTCAGTAGCCGTGTGGTTCCCGGTACAGTAGAATAGGACCACTCCCAGACTTCCCGCGGATATCGTAGAAGGCGACTAAGGAAACACAAGCTAAACAAAGCTTAAGAATATCAAAGAGACCTCTCCAACCCGTCTGGCCAGCGTGGAGAATGTAGGCCAAATCCTCTGCCTGCTCTGGTAGTACAGAGAGGGTCGTGCTCCTGCAGTGGAGACAAAAAGGACCTGATGATGATGATGATGATGGACGAAGTCACAAGAAAAGTACTAGTTAATTATAATTTGTATGTTCTAAATCTTTAATGACCCTAACGTAAACGTTTAAATTGGTTCGTAAAAAATAAATTGACGCCAATACGCAAATACATAAAAAATTACGAAATAATTTGCACCCAATTTAAGTAAATTTTCCTTTTGACGGTCAAAAATTATCAAGTAATTTACGTTACGTTTATTATTATTTTTACTCATAAAATTTTTAAATATTATTGATTTGCCCTTCCTAAAATATTATATGTCAGGGACTCTTGAATAAAAGCACAAACAAAAGCAGCTGAAAAAACATAAGTAAGTCTATTGTCTTGAAATTGGTAAAATAAAACGTTAAGTGGCTTAGATCTGCCAAGTTGCGCCACTTCTCATTTTATTTCTTTTACTTCTAATTAAAATCAAATTGAAAATCTTCGTCACTACTCATTACCGACAAAAACAACCACTTTTGGCGGCAATGAGAAGTTCTATTAATTTGAAATGATGATGTTGACGAAAATTTATACTAAAAATACTACAAGTAATGTACTACCGAAGCACCGACGTAGATTTTTTAATCTGATCTTATTTATGAGTAACAATAAAATTGCGTGTGGTGTTAGTTTCGCTGATATAAGCCTCTTAAAACAAAAGAATTCTAGGCATTTCAAAAATGGTGCCACCGGCGCCAGCGTCAGAATCATTTAAAGAAAATGCCTCGTTATTTTCGAAGCGTTACACGATAATTCTCATAATTTCACCTATTTCGACGTGGCTGTCATAATTATTAACAAATAATATGATTAATTTGCATATTTTTGTCCCCTCGGGCGTTTCGTAAGAGCTATTATTTGTGTAGGAATTCGAAGCATTTGATCGCGACAGCTGCAGGGTGGCGATTAATTATAGATGGCTCTAATACGTTACATTCCAGAGACATGTAACGGCGTATGTTTTCACTCAAATCGTTGCGACATTGTTTTTTATTGGGTGGTGTAAGATGTAAGCGAGAGCGTTTTCATCTATACTAATATTAGAAAGAGGAAAGATTTGATTGTTTGTCTGTCTTCATTGAGGCTCCGAAAAGTAAAAGAATTTTAAGGACTCTTCGTAATTCTTTTACCTAGAGTAAGCTAATTTATCTACGGGTAAAATAGGTTATAATTTACACGGAAGAAATCGCAGGAAAATTGATAGTAGATTCATAAAGCAGAGAGTCGCTTCTTTATTTTCTTTTGCTTACTGGGAACCTACTATATAGGTATACTTTGACATTCTGATACAATATTACCCAAAAAACCGGCCAAGTGTGAGTAAAACTCGCGCAATGAGGGTTCCGTACAATATGCTTCGTGAACGCACACACAATGTGCAAAAAATGTTTTATTCAATTGACTAGCGCCATCTAGTGGTGTTTTAGTGAACTATTTCCCTAGATGAACTTATTATTGTGAGTTTACCACTTAATTTTCAAGTGATAGAATTCTTATTATTTTTCCTGTAATCTTCAAGGAATGAACTATATTTTGTAATTTTTTCAAAATTTTCGGCCCAGTAGTTTCGGAGATCAGGGGGGGGAATGGTCAATTTTTGCCTTCTTTCATGAATAAAATGAAAAGTATTGATTTTACCCGAACAAAAAAAAATATTTTTGAGATCCTCATAATGAGCCCTTTCATTTGATATATGACACAGTAAGGTTTGCAAAACTTTTTTTTTAAATTTTGTAATTGGGCCCCTCAAAATGACCCTTATTTCAAAAAAATCTTTATTTACTTTGCACATCCGTATTTGGGTCATAGGATTACACTATCTTACCAAATTTCATCTAATTTGGTTCAGTAGATTCGGAGAAAAGCGGCTGTGACAGACGGACGGACGGACAGACAGACGCTCGAATGAACCTATAAGGGTTCAGTTTTTCAACTTTTGTACGGAACCCTAAAAATGATATACCTTTCTTATTTATGATTTTGATGATCTGTGATTGCGGTAAGTTATTTCACAAATGAAGTTGTTAGCATCAGTAATGGCAATCTGGGTTAAGCTGCACCAAAAGATGCAAGTTCTTATTTCACGCGATCCAATTTTTACCTGTGTTTGATAAAATTAATGCACACAAAATGCAATGGTGCACAATAAGAGGATTCAATACGAATAAGACAAAAATACTTACACAACACTCTCAAAATCGCCGTGTGGTTCCCGGCAGAGTGGAATAGGACCACTCCAAGTCATCCCGTGGATGTCGTTAAAGACGACTAAGGAGACACAAGGTAAACAAAGCTTATTAACATCAAAGATACCTCTCCAACCCGTCTGGCCAGCGTGGAGAGTGTAGGCCAAATCCTCTGACTGCTCAGGCTAGTATATGGCTCTGGTAGTACAGAGAGGGTCGTGCTCCTGCAGTGGAGACTAGAAAGACCTGATGATGATGATGATGATGACTCTCAAAATAGTAAAAAAGCGTGAATTGAAGAAAATACAAGTCTATTCTTTCGGTAGGAATTGAACAATGGTGGATTTGCATGTTACCATCGCGCCAACTAGCCCACGCTCCTGCTTTTAACTTATACCACGTGACAGATCTAATTTGTCTCCCTCGCGACATTTCGGTCAGAGATCACGCACATCAAAGTAATCGGCTGCTATTCAGCGCACTGTCTATCTACAAAATAAAGATCTTGGAGAAGTGAAATGTAGGATTTTATATGAATTACGCCGTTGCACCATAGAGTATTGGAAAACACATGAACTTGAATCTTATTGAAATATATATTTTACTTCATTTACGGTAATACCAAGACATGATAGAAATGATAATAGTTGTACAGTACAACTATTATCATTTGTATATGCAACGTTAAACAACAATTAATCTTCTTTGTCTTTATTGACATTTGAAATTGTTAATTTAATTGTTAATTTTGCCGTTATCAATGCAAAAAAATAGGAATGATGAATAAAAAAGGAATGATGAAAGACCATTATAGCCTAGACCATTAGACCACACACCAAAGCCAAATATATTATCAATCACACACGTCAGCATAAAAAAAAACAATATTCATCTTTTGGCTTTGATTTATTTCTATTTAATACAGGATCTTTGTATATTTCATTTATGGTGCCGAATGATGACATAAATAATATTTGGTACGCAGTTCATATAATTTATAATTTAATATCTTATATTCCAGTCTATTAACCTTTTTTCTAATACCTAGGCTAGTACGTAGGTTACCAAATATAATGAACTAGCTATGACCAGCGGCTTCGCCCGCGTAATATATAGCCTATGTCCTTCTCAGTACCCTAACCTATGTGTATGCAAAATTTCATGATAATCGGTTTTGTAGATTCGGCGTGAAAGCGTCACAAACTAACAAATAAACAAACAAACAAACTCACTTTCACATTTATGATATTAGAAGAAGATAGATAGGAAGTTAGGATTAGGATTTGGAATAAAAAACACAGATTATCCAGTCCCACTCGACTGAAGTTCGAAGCTGTTTTTCTTAAACTCAGATCGCACCTTAATAACTTCTGCACCACTTTTTTAATTGGGAAAAGTGTCACTTCTGTATTCTAGTTGTATCGTTGGCCACGTGAGCAAGGTTTGTGATACAATAGCCCCAAATGCTCCAACATGAACTATTGTTGGAGATTGAATGATATTGTGGTATGGTTTTCAAGGGATTTTAAGAAACTACCCATTTCTGGGTTCTACCCATCGCTAGGCTTTAGATATATAATACCTTAAGCTAGAACATTCTTACGTTTTCTTTTTGTAGGAGAGGATGATAAGAATCTTAAAATGGCAAAATAATTAAGCGTAAAGCGGGGAATTATAAAACTATAATTTCATAAAAATAGGAATCGTAACAAGCAACCGCATTTTTGTATTTATACACCAAAAGAACACAAAAACAAAATTCGAAAATTAATTAAATTTACACGAGAATTTTGTAAACAACAGCCGGCTAAAGGGATCTCTTCCGTTAGTTAACCGTTAAAAGATAGAAAAAAATAACAACTAATAAAATACATGGCGCAGACTAGTTTGATTTTTTTTTACATTAAAAATATTTAAACTAATGTACTTAATAATACATACTTAACAATAATATTGAGCCAACCAAGTTGTTGGTGGGCTCAAAATAAGTATTCCTTATATTTGTGAATATACAAACAAAAATAGGACAATAGAACAAACACATTTTGCGACGGCCTCGTCTCATCTTCACCTTTGGCCTTTTTATAAATGCGAAAAGGTAAAAACTGTAAAAGCATTTCTAATTCGTTATATCAGAAAAAGCTCTCAATTTCTGTTCAAAATAGCTAGTTAAACATGATTTCTCAATGTTGCAGCCAAGCCTTATTGAAAACTTCATTCAAAACCTATCATATTTCGTAAAATATTTCAACTAACTTATTAAATTACTCTTGTTTACTTGCGCATCTGTAAACTAATTTAATCAGAAAATTACCTGTCAATCCGTCATAGATAAATTAACTTAATCATCAAACTGAAACAACTTCAAAGTGAAAAATAGTATTTCAGAGAGTAATAATAAAATCCTCGCAGATTATAAGTTTTTCTTAAGCTTCTTAGAGTAGATAAAGGCAAAGCTGTCTGGATTATGCAGGATTCAACTTCAGACTTGAAACATGATGAAGGCAGTTATTATTATCAGTATTTGTACACGTTAGTTTGTATGGTCAGGGTTATCATCCACAACTGCCCGTCCGGTGGTTGAAGTTTTAAATTAATTTAATGAAATCTGGGGGCACGGCAGTGCCCCCGCCAAGTCGAGCAAAAAAGCGATTTTATTTCTTGAATTACCTATATAACCTTTTCCAGATTACTACAGATAATCTAGCAGTAGTAAGCGGAAGTATTTTTTTTTTTGTACGCCTTAAAATTATTTTTTATTATTTTACACAAACCTTAGATATTAATGATAAACAATTAACTAAATCTAACAGTATAAACTAAGATGTTTACCCCTTTAAAAGTGTAAATACTTTTAAATATGATAATTTTCAATAAGTTACTATGACTCATCATCATTATCAGGTCTTTTTTTCAGTCTCCACCGCAGGAACACGTCCCTCTTTCTACTACCAGAGGCATATATTAGCCAGAACAATCAGAGGATTTGGCCTTCGCTCTTAACGCCAGCCAGAAGATTTGTAGAGGTCTCTTTAATGTTTATAAACTTTGCTACGCTTGTTTCCTAAGCCGCATAATACACGAAGACTTGGAGTAGTACTACTCTACTCTGCCGGGAACCACACGGCACTATAGCGCAAAAACAAATAAATTAGTCAGTATTTTTAAACGCTTCTAGAAATGGTCCTGACGACTAGAGCCTGACTTGTAAATAAGAGCTCAATCTACAACAGAAGTAAAAATATATTTATTGTTATATTATTATTCAAACTTCTACTCTCCTTATGTTAGTTAACTGTATCATTTGTCAAACTGGATGCCTGGAACAGATCTCTCTTAAGATAAGTCCACCATTGCTACGAAGTCTTAATCTAGTTTTTGTTAGGGCTCCGTAGTAAACAAGGAACCCTTATAGTTTCGCGATGTCTGTCTATCTGTCCGTCCGCGGACACAATAAGTACTAAAAAGCTATAATTTGGTATGAGTATGTATATTAATCATGCCAAAAAAGTGGTAGAAAATAATCTTAAAAAAAATTTTTAGGGTAATGTAAGGGAGTAATTTTTTTTCTCTATTTACCCATCGTGTGGGATATCGTTAAATAGGTCTTTAAAAAATATTGTTAGGTTGAGAACACCACTTTTCGATTTAGGGATCCGTTTCCGAAATATTCGGTTTTACAGTGCGAATTTTTGTTAGAGTTAAGTGTCCTCCCCCTCTGTCTGCTAAACGGTTATATTATATAGATACGTGAAAAAAATTACAGAAGTAGTATATATACTGAAGTTAAAAGGAAAACTATCAGAGCTAAGTACTAAACACAAACTAAAAAGTTATAGGCAACCAACTTATAAAATGTACTGGAAAATGTAAAATTTCATACAATTTCATTGTTAGATGTTTTTGGTCGCTAAACTGTAAGGTCCTCGTGTAAACAGTGTGAACTCAAAGTTGTCTTTCGCAACTACGGGACCCTACACTGCGCGTGGCCCGACACGTACTTGGCCGGTTTTTTTGATTGTCCTTTGTATTTGGTACAATAAAGATTTTAAAGAAACAATCAAATTAATTATTCATAAATCCTTGATCTAAGACCATTGTATAACGTATTTTAAGGAATAAATGATCTATCTATCTAAATTGTTATAAAAACATCACAGAAAGGATAGCAAAATTCACACGTCACAGGAGAGACGGATCGCCGCAATCTCTCGCTGAATCCTTACAAACCAGTGATCGATCACTCACTACTCACCGTTTAATCTCCTATATACATTGTTTTCGATTAAATCCATAAACGAAATTGCGCTTAATCTTATTAAACATTGGGTTCTAGTTTAAATAAGGTTTTAAGTGAATAATTTGCTATGGATTCAACTTCTTGCGGCGGTACTCCCGAATGCTTAAGACATTGGAACATTCAAAAAACATCTCTTTGTTTTTCAGACCGACCTAATTCAGGTCGCTGGACAGATTGCTGTTGTCACACTCCTGGTGCAGCAGTATTCCATGGGCAGCGACCAGTGACCAGTGTGTAATTCACATTTAGTATTTCCGTGATCGAATACTAGATATTAAAAACAATATTCCTAAAATAACGAACAATAATATTGTTCATTCGCTGACAAAATAGACGTATCGACACAATCTTTCGGCGAAATCCTCACAAACCAGTGGTTGATCACTACTCAGTCTAATCTCCTATTGACATTGTTTTCTGCGCAATCCATAAACGAAATTGCGCCTAATCTTATTTGGCATTAGGTCCTAATTCTAATGAGCTTTTAATCGAATATTCCTCAATCTCGGCGCATTGTTAGCGATAAACTATCTTTTGACTGTTCGTTGATTGGTTTGCTCATTTTGTTAATTTTGTGTTCTGTACTTCAGTATTAATGAACCTTATCTACATTTTTAATTACAGTTAATGAAAAGCGAATAAGGATTTCCGTGAGTAAATATTTTATAGGTACGTAACATGATTTACGGAAAGCAATAAAGAGAGAGGCTATAGAGTTCAATATTTAGGCGAAATCCTTACAAACCAGTGATCGATCACTGCTCAGCATTTAATCTCCTATTGACATTGTTTTCTACGCAATCCATAAACGAAATTGCGCTTAATTCCATTAAACATTGGGTCCTAATTCTAATAAGCTTTTAATCGAATATTCCTCAGTCTCGGCGCATTGTTAGCGATGAAATATCTTTTGGCTGTTCGTTGATTGGTTTGCTCATTTTGTTAATTTTGTGTTCTGTACTTAAACAGTAATGAACTTTATCTACATTCTTAATTACAGTTAATGAAAAGCGAATAAGGATTTCCGTGAGTAAATATTTTATAGGTACGAAACATGATTTACGGAAAGCAATAAAGAGAGAAGCTATAGAGTTCAATATTTAGGCGAAATCTTACAAACCAGTGATCAGTCACTGCTCAGCATTTAATCCCCTATTGACATTGTTTTCCACGCAATCCATAAACGAAATTGCGCTTAATTCCATTAAATATTGGTTCCTAATTCTAATGAGCTTTTAATCGAATATTCCTTAATCTCTGCGCATTGTTAGCGATGAAATATCTTTGGCTGCTCGTTGATTGGTTTGCTCATTTTGTTAATTTTGTGTTCTGTACTTCAGCATTAATGGATTTTATCGACATTCTTAATTACAGTTAATGAAAAGCGAATAAGAATTTCCGTGAGTGAATATTATATAAGTACGTAACATTATTTACGGAAAGTAATAATGGGAGAGAGCCATACAGAACGGAAACTCGCGGAATCCCCCGCATTATGGTTACCTCCGCACCTCTCCCCTATTCTCAGGTGTGTTTAATACCTAGCTTTGAAAAAGAGAGTAACCTGCTACTATAATAAATTAGTACATTAATTCGTTTTGAGGTGGTGACTCGGATTGCTAACTCACATATTGACGTGTGCACGGATGTATAGTTTTGTTTGTGAGTTCCCAGCGTTGGTCCCATATGAAAATTTGATCATTTTATTGGGCTTGTTTGATGGTTCAAACGGTTTTTACCTCAAAATACTGTATATTTACAATACAGTTTTCTCACATAACATGTTGTGAGTCGATAAAAGCCTTCAGAATATTTATCGCGACAGACTGGAGCGGAACTAATGCGTTCCCACAATTTCCCTCTTCCCACTCGGAGAATGTTCGTAGATACATGTACTGCAGATAAGGGCCGAGTAGGTTGGTGCAATATTAAGTCAAGCTTTATATTTTACTAGTAATGTCATTTTCAAACCTAAAAATACCTACTACCATATATCATCGAGATATTATGTACTACCAGTATTTCGACGGTCGATGCCGTTCCCGGCATAGTAAAAAAGGACCACTCCAAGTCTTTCGGCGTTTGTCGTAGAAGGCGACTATAAGGAAACACTATCTAAACAAAGCTTAAAAACATCAAAGAGACCTTTCCAACCCGTCTAACCAGAGCGTGCAGAGTGCATATAGGCCATTTGGCATACCACTACTACCAATACCTTTGGTACTGCTCTGGTTCATGTATTATAGTACAGAGAAGGTCATGCTCCTGCAGTGGAAATTAAAAAAAAAACCTAATGATGATAATGATAATCTAGACGCTAAATACTCGATTAATCTCTAACCGCGCAGAGTTAGGAAGTCCAAAATATTCATACTTGTTTCTATAGTATAATTTTTTAACCGTGGGTTAACGATATATAAGGAAAATCGCTAGATTGCGATGGATAGAGATAGAGAGAGATGGCGCAGACAAAATGAGGTTCATACCCCGGCAGTGGAATTGTAGAAACCTAATGAAGATGTCATAATTCTTAACCCACTTTGTTTTTTATGTAATACAACAGCAAACGATGAAGTGGGTCCTGATTTTAAATGATCACCGCCGCCCATGGACAACTGAAATACTAGGAGTGTGACAAGAGCGTTGCCGGTCTTTCAAGAAGACATAGACTCGTTTTTGAAAGTTCGAATATCCTGTATTTCAAAATGAACAATGACATAATAAAATTCTTCCAACTCTTCACCTTGAGGCGAGCAGAATATACTGGCTGCATTACCTCGTTGTACAGCAATGAAAGAAAGAAAGAAAGGTAATTTTTTTATTAGTACTACATTCACATAATTTATACAACGCTGAAATTCAATACTGATTCGTTAAGCGAAATAACAGCCAGCTTATCCCGCTTTCAATAAGAAAATAATTTATAACAGAAACAAAAATATTTGCGTAATCTGTGCACTTAAAAGTAAAAACAAAAAGCGTTTTGATTGAGTACACAGATTATGGATACACGATACACAGATATATTTTACTTGCATAATGTGTGAAAAAACATTCTGTTTTTTGTCAAAAAGTTGCTGAAACGAAACGTAGTAGCAGGCTACGTTGTTTCAGCATTTTTTGCAATGAGCCGGTAACAATACACATATAAACGGCTCATTGTACCTTGACAACTTTTGCGTGTTGCACATTTTTCCACTTTTCTGTTTAATTTTAGGGATTGTTTGTCAAATTTAGCGACAACCTGTAGGTTCCTGATATAAGCAGGTACTGTATTTATTTATTTAACTTAATACACATACAAGTGTAATGGCGGACTTAAAGCCTTTGGCTTTATCTGCCAGTCAACCAACTGGTTGATGTTAAGAATTATTGGGGTAGTGCAGAGTTTCGAAAATTAGTAGAGAAAAAAACAATAATTTAAACAAATTTGATAAAGTACAAAGAAATGTACATGCTAGTATATAATTATTTAATATATATATAATTACAAGAAGAATATCAGAGAGAACTGGTGACTCCCGCTCTGGCTCGTTTCTCGTGCAAAGAATGGCCATAGCGATCCAGCGTGGAAATGCTGCCAGCGTATTGGGTACCGTTGCACGGGAAGCAGCCAGTGGCGGGCTATAATTGTTTTATGTGATTTTATTTTATATTATGAAAAAAGTAAAAAATAAAACCGACCAATGAAGCTCATTGTATATAATTATATGATAGACAATACATACATGTATGATGTAAGTAGGTACTATGTAACATTAGTATCCGCTAGCAACTTTTAACAAGGTACCCAAATAACTCTATTAGTGTTTTTTGCATTCACAATGCTACTCTGATCTTTAAGAAATCATCGTCATCATCAGGTCTTTTCATTCGTCTCCACTGCAGGAGCACGACCCTTTCTGTACTACCAGAGGCTACTCTTTAAGAAATAAGATATGTAAAATCTACGCGAGCAGGATTTGAACCTGCGTATATGGTCTTCAAAAAACATTTAATTTAATAAGAACGTGCCCACATCTAAACCTGTTACATGGATTTATTAACCTTACTACTTAGTTGCATATTTGTGTGAAAAGCGTATTTATCTTTCGTTATGTGTTCTTACAAAAGAGGTCTGTTGACGCCCTATACAATGTAAGTAGGCAAGTTAGTACGCGGCCGGTCTGAAAGGGACGTGCGTAGGGTTGCCAGGCATCAGGATAAAGCGGGACACAGTTAGGCTTTTTGGTTGTCTGGCCAAATTAGTCGGAATCTAACCCGTCCGGTTTTGGTTAAGCTTTTTAAATGAAGATAGTTAGTATTAAGATTGACAGAATTTATTTTGGTCGTGTGATTCCCGGCAGAGTAAATTAGGACCACACTAAGTCTTCCCGTGGATGTCGTAGAAGGCGACTTAGGAAACACAAGCTAAACAAGGCTTTCAATCATCAAAGAACTCTTACCCGTCTTGCCATCGTGAAGAGTGTAGGCCAAATCCAGACTGATCTGGCTAATATATAGCTTTGGTAGTACAGAGAGGGTCGTGCTCCTGCAGTAGAGACTAAACCTGACAATGACGACGATGAGAATTTATGAAAATTTAATGATAATGAATCCCTATCTGATTGACATCAAAAACGTCGTGTGACTACAACTAAAATATTAAGGAACTCCGGAGTTTCTTACCCAAATGACCGCCTTAGCTAACTGCTGTGTCCGGCTATTCACTTAGAAGACCTGGCGAAAGTAGGTAATTCAAGGGCCATTACCGTCACTATTCACGACCTCGGACTATTTTATCCTCTGTGGTCTATCTCAATTTAGACTGTCAATAAAGATAGAATCGTTGTCTTTCGTCTGTTGAATGTCCAGACAAATGTCCGACTAAACTGGTTGCTCTGTCCGGCTTTTCACTTAGAAGACCTTGCTACCCTAGCAATGCGTGGGTGAAAGTAGGTGATTCAAGGGCTGATCAATTTGTTTATTGTCAGAGATGCACATGTTTGCCATTACCGTCACTATTCACGACCTCGGACTATTTTATCCTCTGTGGTCTATCTCAATTAAGATATTATTTAGATTAAGAAGAAAATTGTCAATACAGATAGAATCTTTGTCTTTCGTCTGTTGAATGTCCAGACAAATGTCCGGCTTAACTAGCTCTATCCGGCTTTTCACTTAGAAGACCTGACAACCTAGCCGTGCGCGGGCGAAAGTAGGTGATTCAAGGGCTGATCAATTTGTTTATAGTCAGAGATGCACATGTTCGCCATTAACGTCACTAGTCATGACCTCGGACTATACTATTTTATCCTCTGTGGTCTATCTCAATTTAGACTGTCAATAAAGATAGAATCGTTGTCTTTCGTGTTTTGTCACAAATGTCCGGCTAAACTGGCTGTTCTGTCCGGCTCTTCACTGTAAAGACCTGGCAACCCTAGCCATGCGTGGGTGAAAGTAGGTGATTCAAGGGCTGATCAATTTGTTTATAGTCAGAGATGCACATGTTTGCCATTACCGTCACTATTCACGACTTCGGACTATTTTATCCTCTGTGGTCTATCTCAATTAAGATATTATTTAGATTAAGAAGAAAATTGTCAATAAAGACAGAATCTTTGTCTTTCGTCTGTTGAATGTCCAGACAAGTGTCAGGCTTAACTGGCTCTGTCCGGCTTTTCACTTAGAAGACCTGGCAACCTAGCCGTGCGTGGGTGAAAGTAGGTGATTCTAGGGCTGATCAATTTGTTTATAGTAAGAGATGCACATGTTTGCTATTACCGTCACGGGCACGAAAGTATAGCGTAGTACATATATCTCCATGGTCACGGGTCACGACTTCACGCTGTTTTATCCTCTGTAGTCTGTCTCAATTTAAACTGTCAATAAAGATAGAATCGCTATTTTTTGTGTTGAACTAAGTTACGGGGTGTATGTATAGTCATAAATGAGTTTGTGAGGCGATTTTTATCTAAGCAGGTAGAGAAATAATTGTCAAATGTAGAGAAAGGAAACATGACTATGAAACTAACAGCGCCCACACGATATGGCGTCCTTTCAACTCTCCCTCTTATAAGAAGTTTTTCTCACGTCTTTATTCCTTGCGGGGTAGATGGAGCCCAATTATTTATTTATTATTTATTAATGTGAAAGTAGCTCTGTCTGGCTCTTACCCCTTCATGCTTTAACCACTAAACCGATCCAGATGTCATTAAACACGTTGATAATGCTACGGAGAAGGACATAGGCTATATGTCACACGCAGTGGCGGCTCCCCCTTAAGTGCACTCGTGCGGTGCACTACCAGTTTAAGCTTAAATATATACTAAAAACTAACATTGATATAAAAAATAAATAAGCAGTTTAACGTAAAAATATATTAATTTTGTGTCAAATGATAATCAGTCGTGTCGTTAACAAAATAAGTATTATTTTCGCTTGACAAAATAGTTTGCCGTGCGCCCGCTCCCAGTGCACGCAACGCGCCTATACAGCTGCTATGGAAAAGGCGACGAAACGCCTGGCGCGTGAGATGGAAGATTAGTATGGAAGTTTAGCGAAATCTGGTGCGCCGCACGGGGCCCGATGCGGGCCGAACGCCGACGTTCGGATATGTTCGGATTAGGTAGTTTTCGTGTAAACGTTAACTTACGTTTGTATTTGTTCGTGTTTTACTTTCGCTGTTTTTATGTTTTGTTTTACTTATCAATCTTATTATTATACTTTGTATATGTTAATAGAAAAATGCCTATCAAAATAAGAGAATTATTTCTGCTGTTAGGAATTATCCAAACAATTTTAGGCATGTTTTATGATGTGCACCACCAGGTCTTTGAGTCACGAGCCGCCACTGGTCACACGGGCTAACTCGCGGGAAACTGCTAGTACCTTATTAGCGTGTGCAAAAATACATAATTTTAACGTTGTTTCTCAATCTAATGTTAGCGCGGACAGTGTATGATACTTGGTACGAGAATGTTAGTATACATGAATATTTAGTAGGGTTTTGCTTTGCTCTAGGCAACACAGTAAGAATGTGGAAAGAACGATATCCTTTGATAGTCTTCAACGAAAACAAGTAAGGCATGAGACGTAGTACATATATCTCTCGTAGAGATACTTATTCAGAGATCCCAAATGGAGAGAGAGTTTACAGATTTACGTACGGCTTTACGGCAGAAATGTTATTAAAACATTGTATAATCTTAAAAAAATAACACAGAACATTAGGTAAAAATATTTTTCATGAACAAAAATACTCTTTAAACGATATATCTACTGTGTAGGCAACGCAAAAAATGATTTCAAAATGTTATCTCAGCTTAAAAGGGCGCCAAGGAAAGCAATCCAATTTTACATCAAAAGAACAATTTTTGGTGTTGTTTACACAACATTGAGATTGCTTCGTCGTCTGCCTACCAGAGCTTTAAACGAAAAGCAAAACTAGGTAGACATAACAAACATGATTTTTCCATTATTTCATTTAGAGGTACTTTTTTTACCCGATTGAGCCACCCGGATGGAAGGTAATGTTTGTCCTTTGACTATTAAGTCTGTACCATTATCACCTCCTGTAGCCTCAATTTTGAAGTGTGAGGTGTCATTAGATTTGTATTCTTCCCAGAAGAGACATAGGCTATGAAACGTCGGCAAAAAAAATTAGGGGATGTAAACTGTTAAAAAAAGTTCTTAGTTATTTTTGTTGAAATGAAATGAAATGAAATTTATTTGCATTGAATGAGTGAAATATAGTTATTATATACATTAATTTATAGTCCTATACATTCAGCCATTGACGGCGTGCAAATATAGTATCTAAGTATATTTTTAAAGTTACCAATATTCAAACAATTATCAGGAAAAATCATGCAATAATAATTTATCATTAGTATAGTCAATAAGTATAATTGACGTATAATGAACTATAGTTCCACTCCATTTGAAATTCAAAAATTCCTGAACACTGTAAAAACATCTGTCTTTGAGTAGTTTATAAAGTTGAGTTTTAAATGAGTTTAATTTTAATTCCTTTAAGTTTTCTGGAAGTTTATTGAAAAAAATTATGCAGCTATAGTAACTGTTTCTTTGATAATATTTTGTTTTCGTACAAGGTAACAGTAGATTATTGGGATATCTAGATGGTTTTGTGTGCTTTATATAGTCATCTTTCAGTTTAAACAAATGTGGATGGCTTTTCATTGTTAAATAATGTTACTTGTTAAGCAAATGTTACACAAACCGAGCTATCTCTATCACTGTTACATGACTGCCCAAAAAGGGAGTGTTGTGGTTTTCACTTAGTGCGGAATACTTAATGGCCAATGGGGTGCGAAGATTCTCGAATGGCAACCACGCACCGGCAAGCACAGCATCGGACACCCACCACACCGCCAGGTGTTTTAGTGTACCTACATAACCTTCAATTTTATCGGAGCCTGTATTTTTCGTTCCAGTTCTCACCTTTATTCTTCTCCCACTACCATTGATCCCGCCAGGTGGTTGGACGACCTGACTAAGGTTGCAGAGAAACGCATGATGCAGGCCTCTTCTTATACATCATTTTGAAAATCTTTAGGAGAGCTATGTCCAGCAATTGAGTTCGTGCGGCTTCTTGCGGAATAAATATAATTTTTTTTATCTCTTTTTGAGATAAGTTATTATTCAAGATCAAGACATTGATATGGCTTTGCAAAGTGAGAAAATAACTATATAATAATCCCGGATGACCTTTACCGAATCCTTGCATCGTAACTGACTTTGAAGAGTCTGAACTCTGGCATATCATTGTTCGCTAATGAACCCGGAAAGATTTGGTAGTAAGTTCTACTAATTTAGTACGGTTATAAAAGGTTCGTGAGCCCGATGGTCGAGTGGGTGTGAGCTCTATAAGCGCTTACGTATGTTAAGCAACCCCTGGTGCAGTCCCTACTTGGATGGGTGACCGCAAGTGGCATAAAAATATCTCGAGCTCCTCCGTGCTTCGGAAGGCACGTTAAGCCGTTGGTCCCGACTGTCATCGTTGATGGCAGTCGTTAAGCTATGTCAGATGCCTTAAGGCAGCTTGAAAAATCTGACACCAGTGTTGGCCACTTACAAATACAAAAAACAAAAAAAAAACAACAAACAGGTTCGTGCTAAGTCCTGTTTGTATACAAAATTATCTTTATGGTTGTTTGTTTTTCATAAGTTTAAGTGGCCAGTACCTGGTGTCGGATTTTCTAGCTGTTTTTACAATAAAGCCTTTCTTCAAGATCAAGACATCCATTAATGTGGTATTGCAAAGTGAGGAAATAACCTTGAAATAACCATGTAACAATCCCTGATGACCTTAAGTCGTTGCATCGTAACTGACTGTAAAAGGTCTGAACTCTGGCATTTCATTGTTCGCTAATTAACTCGGAAAAGTTTAGTAAATAAAGTTCTACTGATTTAAGCACGGTTGTTACTTTTTTATGAGTGTAAACAGCCAATAGTAATGTAAGATCTTTTTACTGTTTTAACAGGAAAGCCTTTCTTCAAGATCAAGATATCTATTTATATGAGGTATTGCCAAGAAAATAAACAACCATATAACAATCCCAGATGCCCTTTTCCGAATCCTTGCATCGTAACTGCCTGTAAAAGGTCTGAACTCTGGCATTTTATTGTTCACTAATGAATGTGAAAGGTTTGGTAAATGAAGTTATCCTGATTTTAGTATAATTGTTAGTTTTTCATGAGTGTAAATGGCCAAATAAATAAATAATAAAGAATCCTTGCATCGTAATTGACTGTATAGGGTCTGAACTCCGACATTTTTTCGTCTTGCTTGCCTTCTACATATTAGAGGTCGACTCAGTATGTCGACTCTCCCCATAGTTTTCTATAAATACTCGTGAAAAAAGCGTCAATAAAACTTGAAGTATCTCATTACACTAAACCCTTTCGTCAAAATCAAGACATCTATTGATATAGTGTTGCAAGGGGAGGATATAACCATATAAAAACCCCGGATGACCTTTTCCAAATCCTTGCATCGTACCTGACTGTGAAGGGTCTGAACTCTGGCATTCATTGTTCGCTAATGAACACGGAAGGGTGTGGTAAATGAGGTTGTACTGATTTTAGTACGGATTGTTTGTTTTCATGAGTGCAAGTGGCCATTACTGGCGTTGGATTTTTCTAGCTGTTCTGCACTAAAGCCTTTATAGTATTGCAAAGGTAGGCAATAACCACATAATAATCCCAGATGACCTTTTCAAAATCCTTGCATCGTAACTGACTGTGAAGGGTCTGAACTCTGGCATTAATTGTTCGCTAATGAACGCAGAACGGTTTGTTAAATGAAGTTGTACTGATTTAAGTACGTTTATTTGTTTTCATGAGTATACTTAAAGAGCAAACACAGGTATAGGATTTTTCTAGATGTTTATCCTTTCATCGTAACTGACTGTGAAGAGTCTGAACTATGGCGTTTCATTATTCGCTAATGAACGTGAAAGGTTCAATTAAGGCCCCACACTAGGCACACTAGCGACGCCAATAATTTTATTCCTAATACTTTACAAACAGAAAGTAATTCGAGAATGTAAATCATACAAGCACTAGTAAATAACCTGAAGTATTTTTGGAATCATGTTTTAATAATAAGAGAATCAGATAATAAGAGAATAACTGAATACCGCCAAAAACGGCCGTTTTAGGCGGTAATCAGTAGTTCTCTAGTTTGACTGATTCACATAATATTAAAACATCATTCCAAAAATACTTCAAGTTAATTACAAAGGCTTATATGATTTACATTCTTGAATTTCTTTCTATTTATAAAGTAATAAATAAATAAATAATATATAAATATATACGGACAAATCACACAGATTGAGCTAGCCCCAAAGTAAGTTCTTAAGTAAGACTTGTGTTATGGGATACTAACTCAACGATACTATATTTTATAACAAATACATATATATAGATAAACATCCAAGACCCAGGACAATCTGAAAAAGATCATTTTTCATCTTGACCTGACCGGGGATCGAACCCGGGACCTTCCGTGTCACAGGCCGGCGTGTTGACCGCTGCGCCACGGAGCTCGTCAAGTATTAGAAATAAAATTATTGGAGTCGCTAGTGTGCCTAGTGTGGGCCCTTAAAGGTTAAATTATAGAGAGAGTCGACATACAGAGCTGACCCCAAATATAAGGCGAGGAAGAAGAAGAAGAACGTGAAAGGTTCGGTAAATGAAGTTCTTCTGATTTTAGTACGATTGTATTTTTTTCATGATTGTTAGTAAGTAGCCAATAATACTGGGGAGTCATATCTTATAGCTTGAATGGAATAGTATATCATTAAAAATTTAATCCATAATTTTTTTTATAACTTAACACAAACATGTTACGGATTTCTCTTGTAATATCCGCAACATGTTTTGTCAATACTTACAAATATATCATCATCAGGACTCTGTTAAGTCTCCACTGACGGAGCATGACCCTGTGTGTACTACCAGAGCCATATATTAGCCAGAGCATTCAGAGGATTTGGCCTCACTTTCCATCTTAGCCAACCGGGTTGGAGATGTCTCTTTGATGTTTATAAGCTTTATTTTTCTTGTGTTTCCTAAGTCGCCTTCTACGACATCCACAGTAAGACCTTGATCTTATTCTACTCTACCGGCACACGGCTCAACAAATATAGTATCAACATCATTGATTAATGGAATTAGATTACCAAGTTATCATGTAGATAAATAAATATATACGGACAAATCACACAGATTGAGCTAGCCCCAAATTGAGTTCTTAAGTAAGACTTGTGTTATGGGATACTAACTCAACGATGTTATATTTTATAACAAATACATATATAGATAAACATCCAAGACCCAGGTCAATCTGGAAAAGATCATTTTCCATCTTGACCTGACCGGGGATTGAACCCGGGACCATCCGTGTCGCAGGCTGGCGTGTTGACCGCTGCGCCACGGAGCTCGTCAGAAATCCGATGAATAAGATCAGTAGGAGTTTTTGGTGGGAGTCAAGGGGTTCAGTTTTCGTTTGCCTTATACAATTTTGCAAATTGATATAAGTGGACTTTATAATATGAAATTGGTGTAGTTAGGTGTTATAAATGCTCGTGCTCGAGAACAATTTGTGAAATAGTTAAAGTAGACTGTTAAATGGACTCGTATAGATTTGTCGCCAAAATCTCCCACGAGGCTGCCAAAGAACATACGCCATCTTTGATGCCACATACCGTACAACACCGATACTTAGTATCTCATTATACTGGACATTGGCAGAATCACTGAAATCTCGGTGGAAGCCATAATTAAAAAGAAGAAAGAAATAAAGAATCAGTAGATGACTCAATAATATTTAAATATAGCTTCAGTACGACTATAAAGAGTATCATGAAATTGCTACATTACCCCGGAGAAATAAAACCGTATGTCCTTTGGATCGAATGAATTTACTCGGAAAGTTGCGCGGCGGGCCTTTTGGGGTCTGTTACTAGTCGATTCAAAAGAACATTTAGATACTTACCTACAAAGGTAGTTGGTATATTGTAAAACTAGCCGAAGTGACTATTTATCTCTGAGTGTGATGAGACGAGAGAGAGAGAGAGAGAATGTCCATAAAACAAAAGAAATCTTATTCTTAACTTTTTTTCTTAAAATACAAGTTGCCAAATTTTAAACACATAAGTAATCAAAACTATGGCAGAATAAGAAGCTCTTTATATAACTCAGTAAATTCCTTCCACAGTCCAAGATCTGGCATTGAGTTTGAACAAAAACAAAATAATTCATATTTTGAAGAAGGCGCTTTCTTTTTCTTCAAGTTAAAGTAAAAAACTCGTAACAAAGAGAAAGAAAAAACCTCGTGAACAATACCTACAGTTGGTATGAAAGTACAAAAGTCACCTTCAAATTTCAAACTTTTTCATCTAATATTATAAAGCTGAAGATTTGTTTGGTTAGTTGTACGCGCTATTCTCAGGAACTACTGGACCGATTTTAAAAATTCTTTCACAGTTTGATAGGCACGTTATTCTTCAGTACCATTAGCTAGGTATGTATCACGGGCAACACTGGGGTTGACTGCTAGTATTTATATAAAGTAAATACGGTACCCTCCTTTGTCCTTCGTAAGCTTCATAAAACTTTCAATATACTTTAGCAGTAGTATATTAATAATCCTTATCATATCTGAGCGTATCTACAGATAAAGTATTGATTGTAACATACGTAAAACGCAGGAAATTAAATATTTATGTAGTTATTAAGGCGCTCCTACAGTAACACTAGCGCGACCCAGTAATTAATTCTTTTAATCCTAAATTATGTCGAATTTTTAAAATCTAACAAGTACATAACTAGTAAATTCCTTGTAGTATTTTTGTATTCATTGTCACTAATATTCATTTGATAAAATAAGAGAAAAACAGGTCAACGCCAAAAGTGGCCACTTTTGGCGTTAACCGATTTTTCTCTTTAAACATGGCACTAGTAAATTACTTGTAATAAACAAAAAATACTATAAGTAATTTAGTAGATATGTACTTGTTACATTTTTAAAATTCGATACAATTTATGATTTAAGGAATTTAATTGCTGGGTGGCGCTAGTGTTACTATAAGAGCGCCTTAACTGCGTTCTTCGAGCAACACGGCCTTCCCGGTACGGAGGCCGTGTAGCTGGAAGACTGCGTTGAATCTTTTACCTAGGTACCGTCAAAAGAGATTTTAGACCCCTAGCCAAAAAGAGTAACCTGCAATCGTCTTGTGTCTTCATGACATCCTCGCCACCAATCGGGTGGACGCATTTGAATGCAGTTTTGCAGATTTAGAACATAATTAAGCGAGCTAGGTTATCAACCATCATCAGGTCTTTTTTAGTTTCCACTGCAGGAGCATGACCCTCTCTGTACTACAAGAGTAATATATTTGCCAGAGCAGTAAGTGGACTTGGCGTACACTCTCCACGCTGGTCAGACGGGTTGGAGAGGTCTCTTTGGTTAAAAGCTTTCGTGTGTTCCCTAAGTCGCCTTCTAGGACATCCACGGGAAGACTTGGAGTGGTCTTATTCAACTCTGCCGAGAACCACACGAACATTTTTCCTTAAACAACCTTATAAAAGAGAGAAAAGAAAAATAGTAGTAACGTAGAATGTACCAGCTGCTTCTCTTCCCGCGCAGATCGTAAAAGCCGATCGAGGGAATGGGCATGAGGAATCATGTTAATAGGCGATGCGGCTAGCAACCCATCACTATTATGATTCCGCTCTCCACCTACATGCCCACCAACATGCTAAACGTGGCTTTTACGTTTTATAGACCTGGGTTCTGTCTACCCCGCAAGGGGAAAAGACGTGATGGTATGTATGTATGTATGTACGGACATATAACCATTGCGCTGAAAATATAAACAGAAAATGTCACATCAGCATTTTCAGGCGATGACGGCATGAACCCCTTATGCATAAAATATCGGGACTTCCGAGAGCTTACACGCGAGCTTTCCACTTTCCAGAGCATTGCCGCCTCTTGGCAGAGCTTTGGTTCACGAGAAAGTTTGTGATAATGGTATTTTAGGAAGATCATGTCTATGGCTATAATTTGTTCATAAAATTTGAATCCCAACTAATAGTATAAATGCGACGCGTTTGCTTGTTTGTTACGCTTTCACGTTCTATCTACTCAACCGATCATCATGAAATTTGGCATACACATAGGTTAGTGTACTGAGATGGACATAAGCTGTTACCGCGGGCGAAGCCGCGGGTAACAGTTAGTAAGAAATACATTATTCATTTTTCGAAAATTATTATTTGACATCTCTCATTGAATTTTAAATTATTATTTGACATAACTAATATTAACTTAACGATACTATATTTTATAGCAATGTATCTAAATGAATTATAATAATTAAAACTACTTAAAATTAATTAAAATATTTACAAATTATATAGTCCCTGCAAACAATCACCTCGCGGTAACGTGCCCAAAAGGCTGGCAGCATTGCCACGTTGGATGGCAATGCTTATCCTTTGTGCCAAGTAATTGCCAGCCCTTTGGTCACGTGATACCTCGATAAGCCTCTTTGACAAAAAGTCAAAGAGACGATGGGCTGATGGACCCCACGGACCCATGGTTTCAACCCCAAAAGGCTCAAATATGTAGCTATTCCCAATACTAACATATTTGCGCCTCTTGAGGCTTTCTGCCGCGGCTGCTGCTGTACCGGCCTTTGACTGGGTGACCTGAAGATGGGACGACGCTAGGGTATCGACGCATGTAGCATCCCATACCAAAGGCCGGCCCAAACGCCAGGGCACCAGAGTCATTCCATCCGGTCTCTTGCCATCATCACGAACCAGACCACTGGGTTCTAAAGCGGCAGGCATGTTAATGGTGGCAAGAGAGCGGTGGATAATATTTTAATTAATTTTAAGTAGTTTTAATTATTATTATTCATTTAGATACATTGCTATAAAACATAACTAATTGAATTTTAAAATATCACATGACAATGTAAGCTCACATCCACATATTAGTTTTAAGTAGGTACTCGTATGTCGTAGATTGTAAGTTGACGTCATTTGGAGAAAATGCGCTGTGCAGTTTGTTGCCGCTTCTTCTGCACTCCGCCTTGGAAGCGGTGTAAACTTAGCTTTAAAAGTAAATTATTGACGTCAACAATAACATAACATTGTTAACCAATTGTAAATGTAAATTGACGTTCACCAAATGATATTTAGAATATCTTAAGATGAATAAAATTTTGGCTTTTGACTATTGACTATACAACTTCGGCCCGTTGGCAGCGACATTTGCAGCTGCGATCTTACTAGTTACTATCGATTTGTATGTGTTACTTTTGAACTTCAATAACTGGAGGTATCGATCAGTGTATATATAATATAATATTCCATACAAAATGACCTGTCAGTTTATATAGAACTTTAATGAATACACTGTGTAAATCATAAATAAAAAAAATGTTTCGCTTCTATGGTGTAAATAACCTTGCCATGTTTTAAAACGCGTCTATACTGCTCATACTGAACGTCTTTCCCCAAGGAATATAGATCAAATTATAAAAATGGACTTCACATACTAAATCGATAAGACGTTTTGGAATGGGGTGCCCAATTATTTGTTTCATATTTCGACCTACTTACTATGTATGTCGTTCGAAAATATGGCATACTAATCCAGTTCAGACAAATCAAATATAAATCTAGATGTTGTTCGTAATGATCGGAAAGGTAAGTATAGACTCGAACGTACCTTACCGATCATAACGAACTTAGGACTTTGCATAGGCAAAGGCTACAGATTTACACAATTTATAATAATCACTACACAAGAGATAGTCCGGTCCAGTCATTGGCTATCTGCTAACAATTAATTTAACAGGTAATAGAATAATGTGACCTTCGTTATGCACATAAGTATACTTCTTCAGCATTCTAGGGCCTACATCTTTTGAAATCTTCTTCTATACATATATAATTCAGTAAGGTTTTTTTTAAACGACTACGTAGCTAGCTCCTTATGAGATTTCGCTATTTCACCGGACTTTTTGAGGTGAGAGCAGAGTGCCCTCAACCTGTAAGGCAAACATCACCAAAGGGTCCCCGGGAGGGACGAACCTCGGCTTTGGGCGTTGCCTGGGTGCGCAAAGCTTGGAGGAGCAAACAGCAGGCCGCGATTTGCATGCATGACCTGAAGGGCCGAACTGAGAAATAATGGCAAAGCCTTTAATAAGAGAGCAGCACCTCTCATATTTTGCCGTATGGGCCGAAAGCTACGGTATCCGAAGGACCTGGGTGTACCTACCTACCTAGAAACTTGAAATTTGGTACAGGATTTCCTTTCATGATGTAAGTGAGCAGTTACCAAGGATTTTAGGAAATTTAACTCCAAAGGGGTGAAATAGGGGTCCAAGTTTTACACGGACGAATTAGCGGCAAAATTGCTAGTGTACCTATATATTTTAGAATTCTCCGGTTTACATCTTTTGCAATAACAAAATAAAGTATTAGCAAAGAAAACGTAATTCATTGTACTTATCAACTTTTTCACGCGGAGATATTGTGAAAGGTCGAAGTTCGAACATTTTAATAAAACTTTATGGCTCGGTCAAAGTTTAATACGACTCAGAAATACTTTGTACCTTATTCCACATATTCATTAAGAATATATTCCCTTGGCATTATGATAACTTGGAAAGATCGTGAAATATTTAAGGCGAATATATGGAAAAATATACAGCAAATTTTGTCATAATTGGCTACTTGACTAAAAAAATTTTCGTTTCGCTATGTAAAGACCTGCCAAAAATAAACACAATAATGACCGAAATACATTTCTAAACAAAAAACTCTTTCAGATATAGAAGTTTTAAAGACACATATTTTTAGACGTTAATTTTTAGACGTGAAAACGCGCTCTTTAAATGCCTACATATTTGTGACGTCACAACTTTGTATTTTGTATGGGCGGCGTGAGAACTTTGTTTGGTAGCTATACGAAATATTACGTTTATGGTAATGGTTTCATAACAAAAGTTGCTACAAATTTTGCGGACTACAATACAGTATAAGTGTAATTTAAGATTTTCATACTTTTAAAAATGGTCCTATTCACCCAACTTTAAAGAAGCTTTAAGAACACTTAACGAATCTATATCAAATTAAAAGTGTTTTTTATAGTGTTTTTAGATAGAAATGAGTATCATTGGAAACAAATTTTATATAATCTTAACATTAGGCAAATACCGAATTATCTTTGAGGGCCAATAAACTTGATGGTATTTTACGAGGGAAAATAAATTTGTATTCGTGCTAAAGTATGATAAATATAGAATTAATATTCTAAGTTAATAAAAGCTTATGCTTTTGTAAGCTTTTGTCCATGACTCGTTTAAGCGCATCTCTTGCGAATGGATAAATGATTTTCCTCTATATGGAATTTCAAAGAAACCATTTAGTAGTACTTTTATCCTTACTACTATTACACTGAACCAATATAGATGAAATTTTGTAACTACAAAGAATGTTTGAGACCCGCGAATGACATAATATCTTTTGAAATACATTTGCTATTCCTCCTTATAGGTCCTCATGACATCGAAACTTGGATTCCTAATATTGTATTTAATACCGTCTATTATTAAACAACCCTTTTATTTACACCAATTACAACTGCTCGATATCCCAATGGCACAGACGCACGATTTAAGTAACGCAAAACTCGTCCAAGCCGAACTCTAGAAAGACAGGAATAAATATCATTCCAATTAATTTACAGCAAGATAAAATTGTAAATATCTTGGAAAATGAGATTTTCAAGAGCGCAGCGCGTTGGCCCCACAACTTTCATTAAGGAGCTTCAGCCCACCTTTCTGAGGTACAGTCATGTACAGACAGGTTGAGATAAAGCTGACCCACTAACAAACTTATTTTAAATTATAGGGTAAAGTTTATCTGCACACGACTGTACTAGTCACCTCAAATACGTAAGCTGTTGACTTCTTTACACTGTGATGTCAGTTTTTAATAAGCCTTATCTTAACTATCATAGCTTAGAGTAATAATTCCGAAATAAATAAATTTTCTTTGTTTGTTAATAAATCATTGCAATGGCGTAGAGTTAATTAAAAAATTCTGCTGATAAAAAACTTCATTCAGCGCGCCGCATCGAGGCAATTTACCCAAAATACTGATAATCAACCAGAAAAAAGTACAGTTTTATGGTATGTGATTTAGCATAGGGGACCCGTTTCGAGAAAGGGACTCACATTAACATAGGCGGAGCCGTAAACTACGCTGTTAGTTACTTTTGTAAATAAAAATATCTTGACGTTTGGTTGGACCAATGGTTTGAGAATTACAAGCTTTTTCAAATTTGTATGGAAATCTTGAGAGGCGTATAAGTCTCAAACTATTGATATTTTAACCACGCTGTATAGGAACGTACGTAGATTATAATGAGATTAATTGATTATAAATGCTTAATTTTACTCCAAAATTATCAAATATTGCCACAATTCCCTTTTTCCCTTTGTATGGAGGTATGCGCGTCCAGGCGACTTTTAAGAGTCCCACGTAAAGCCAAAATCCCATTTTCGATACGAAACTTCTACTCGCTGTAATTTTGTACAGGTATTGTTTTTAAAATTGAAATCTGTTTATAAACATCAATATACCTTATCCGGTCGTATGTACGGAATTGGGTTGAGATTGGGCTTAACTGTTGTAAAACTAAAACCAAACTACGTTTGTATGGGATTTCGGCTTTACGTGGGACACTTAACCACTGGACCACGGAGGCAGTTATTATAAAGTTCATACGAATGTAATTAATGTGAAAGTGAGTTTGTATGTTATGCTTTTACGCCTGAAGGTCATGATACACGATAGTGTATTCATATGAAGAATACAAAAAGCCAGTATTCCATTTATCCCGATTACGCTTGTGAAGTCACAATACTTTATTTATAGAATTCTGTTTAATAGAGTGTAGGTAAATTTATCTTAATGCATTCATAAATAGTTTTGTATGGGATTTAGATAAACTCCAGGAAAAGCTTCTTCGTTGCGAACAAAGCTAGTTTTTTGAGACTGAGACTTCAATGTCCATCTGTCTGTCTGTCCGTCCGTCTGTCACCGGTATGTATCTCATAAACTGTGATAGCTCGACAATTGAAATGTTCACAGATGATGTATTTCTATTGCCGTTATAACAACAAATATAGGGCTCCCAACATATAACAGACATGATTTATTTGCCGTTTCGATATTAATTACGGCAACAGGTAGACTCTTGAAATATTCACAGTATAAGAAGTTTTATATAATAAATTCTTTATTATATAAATCTTTTACTCTATATAAAATTTTTCTATATCTATACAACAGACATTATTTTTATGCCGTTTTTGCTCGATAGTCTAATATTATATAAATGTTGGCTTGGCAAATTTTTAATAATCTTGTTTTTAAATAGTAAGTTCAAGTATATTCCTTTTACGTTTTGAAATCGTATTAGATTATTTCAAAACCTTGTTTTCTCGCCTTTCTGTACACTCTCCACTTTCACCGTCGAGAGGTTTTTAGGAACATTTGAAGACGGCTCGAGGACCCTCGACGCCAAAGCTACTGTCAAAGACCACTGTAATGACCGACACCAATGTGCCAGAGGTCACGATGAAGTATTGGTTTTCCAGGTACACATTTTAGATTTTTTATTAAAAGCAAATAGGAACTTCAATTCATAATATGAAATTAATATAATTATGATGTGATTATGATAATGAAAATAGCAACTGACTCAGATATGAAAATGGCAGCGCAAAACTAATTGTCGCTGCATATGATATGTCCTAAAATAATATGAATATCTTTATTTTTAGCCTTTTATGTAAGTAATTACTACATAAGAACAGGAAAAAACATTTAACCTTTCATTAAAAATAATACAACTATAACTTAAAAATACATTTTGTTATTTGTTTTTATACAATAAATACACTAATTTCTCGGAATTGATTTTACGAGCTTTGGTCAGTTTATAAAGAAAAATATTTTTTTAATCAAAAGTCCATACGTTTGAACGTTTGTTTCGGAACAACCGTAAACAACGTCACTCTCGATAGTGGCAATCCCCATTTTAGTTTAATCTACTTTTTTTTAAACGGCGGCGGGATCAAATACGAATGAAGTCATCAATGTTCAAAACTTTTTTCTTAAAATCGGTCAGTTGTTGCGTTGCTGCTTTTCAAATAATCACCAATGACAGCGATCAATGTGACCTTACGATTCAGTGCTGTTAGCTGGTGGTAAGCATTTCCAAAAACCCTATTCCAATGATTGGAATTCCAAGATAATAATTATCTTTGGAATTGAAACTCTCTTGTGCAATATTTCCCTGAACAGAAATTAGCATCTCCATAAAAAGTTTTCATAACGAAAGCAGTATTTTATGTATAAATTAATAAGTCGTGGGACGTATTCAGTGTGGGATGCTGTAAGGAACTTAAATATAGAAACATCTTTTATAGAAATTCTCAGTACAATTATAGTGAGAGCAAGGTTGTATACTCGACCGCCTTGAGGATCGACTACCGAGGCGACTGCCTACTTTTTCCTTTTGAAATATTGTTTAAAAACCTTTACAAAATGAGGAAATTTCGATGTCATTCGATTTAGCATACCCTAATCTAGGGCTTCTATTTTCTTTTTTTTTATTGATTAGGTTTAGATTAATTTAAATAAATTTAAATGCACCGGGTATTTTTAAGTATTAGGATATTTAGATGCTCATAACTTTTGTCGTAAGCAATATATATTAAATATCAAAACAGACAGTCCTATTTCTCCTATTTATCAATAACGTATATGTTTAAGAGGAAGTTTAACATGTTTAAGGGGGTGGAAAGCGTTATCGCTTTTTGTATGAAAATTTACAGGTAGTCGATCCTCTTAAGGGGCCGAGCGTAGATAGCACCTCAAATCGAATGTATTATATTACTCAACAATAAGACTAAATTTCAAAAAATCCCGACGGACAATCTGTAGTATGTTTTGTGTTTATTATAGGATGTATTTTTTAAAGCATCACTTATTATTATTTTAAGTTATCATCCACTTAACCGCCACGAGCGGCCACTTTTGGCGGTTAAGTGAATAAATACATAAAATTGTTTGGTACGCTTTTACGCCCTAACTATACAAATACACAAACACACTCACTTTCGCATTTACAGTAGTTAGGATTAGGGTACGATTTGAGGAGCTATCTACGCTCGGCGCCCTCTTAAGTGGAAGATTTTCCCGCTGGGTATGGTTCCAGGCAACCATACGGTTTTCAATGTATAATATGTTATCGTTCTTGTGGCGACTGTAGTGGTTGCTAAACTATATGCAAAATCGACTCTCAAGTATTATTTTTATGTTGACATAAAAAGAATCAAAATTGAGTTCTTATGGCAGCGCCCTTCTTTACAGTATATTAAATAAATAAATATATATGGATAAATCACACAAAGTGAGCTAGCCCCAGAGTAGCTTGTGAACTTGTGTCGTAGGATATTAACAGTTCTATATCTCATAATAGATACTGATGCCATGCCGGGAATTGAACCCGGGTCGACCCGTGTTTTAGGCTAGCGTGCGCCCATTGCGCCACGAGAGCCATAATTTTTTTATATGAATTACATTCTAGCATTTATCGGAGATTTTAGGCGCGTATACCCCATGGGATTCAATTTCGGGATAGAAAATATACTATACTAGCAGTCCTACCCGGCTGCGCCCGGCCATGTATTATACCTTAAAACCTTCCTCGTGAATCACTCTATCTATTGGTGAAAACCGTATGAAAATCCGTGGGGTAGTTTTTGAGTTTATCGCGAACAGACAGACAGACAGACGCAGCGGAGGACTTTGTTTTATAATATGTAGTTATGTTTAGCATAGGATATGTCCTAATGTGATGGGTCAGGTAATTTTCAATAACGTTTTATTAGCTTCATAAATTCGTTTTCAAATATTAAAATTTTACTACTGGGCCCTTGAAACGATTGCTTTCCATCGGGCATTCCTGGCGTCGAGTTTATTGCATTGCATTTTATTTCATTTTAAATTCCATTGGAAATTGCAAAGTTCAATAAGTTAGAGAGTTCGATTGCAGTCACAAGGATTTTATAATACCGGATCCAATCACAGTTTGATTTGTATTAAGTAATGTATTTTAACTTATGCAGGATATCAGCAGTATTTTTCGATGAAATATATTTTTTTGTTGCATCTTAACGGATGGAAACTGTAAAGGGCTTACCAAAATTAATCAAATGAGCTCAAACATGACCAACCATGATGATTTTCTTTAACACGTGTCAAAGTAATAAAAATAAATGAAAATTGTTTATTTTGACACTTAATACAAATGTTCCTTTATGATTAAGCACTTACAGGTTTAATAGTATTTAAGGTTGTACAAATGTCCCAAACTAACCACATACTTTTTTTTCACCTGATGGTAATGACTGCTGCCCATGGACAACTGCAACACTAGGCAGGGGTGTGACAAGAGCGTCACCGGCCATTTATTTTTCCCTTCCTCCGTGATAAAAAAAACATGTATTTTGTCGGTATAAAAGTAGGTAAGTGAGTAAAAATACTTAAAACTGTTCATGCCTTTTCAGAAGCCGATTTTCTGGGGTTTTTCTTGTAGCGCAACCATTTAGAAACGCACCTAATGAAGCGCAACTAAATTATTCCTCGGAGCGCTCCATTTAGTTACGCTCACTACAGCAATTTTTTTTTACCTAACCTATGCTGTCCTTCAATAAAGCAATTTTAATTATTAAAATTATATTCCGCGAAGCGCACTCATTTTTAACTTTTGAATAGAGCTGGGAACTAACTGAAACTATCGATAACATGTAAAGCACGTTCTTTTTTTGAACGTGGGTGCGTGTCGCGGAATAATATTTTAATATTTAAAATTGCTAACGTGAGTGCAACTAAAAGGCGCTCTCCGAGGAATAATTTAGTTGCGCTTCATTAGTTGCGATTCAAAATGGTTGCGCAACAAGGAATACCCCGATTTTCTCGCACCCCTTTTACGAAAATTGCCGAGAAATCATTACATGCGCTTTTTGAGTTTCCCATGTTATAGTCTCTCGGGAAAATGATAGTTACCTACTATAGTTAGCCCTCACCCTTAAAATGTCCGAGGGAGGATATTCTCAAGATTACAAACGTTTATTTAATATAGATTTATTTAATTAGATACTTAATTAGATAAATGTAATTCATTTTTATATTTCATTCCGCGACTTTCAAAACAAAAAAAGTTGACGTTAGTAATTTACTTTTGGCTTAAGTTTAGATTTAGGCACTTTCACCGGCCTTGACCTTTTAACCTTAGAAACTACTTAGACATATGTTCTGAGCATGCATTGTTATAATTAAATGTAATGAATGAAAATTTTAATAAATAATGTCATGTTATTAAAATATTTCATTCTCTTCAAAACGTAATTATATGCGCCCTTCGTGTGTGTACTGTGTACGTGGCCAGCACTGATGTCAATTTATCAATTAATGGCGTCTACTGTTGTAGAACCTATTTCGATATACTTAATATTGATGAAATAGAAGTAATACATCATTCATTATCATAATTTTCAACAGGTTCGATGATAGTGATAATAAAAATAAAGGTTTTTATTTGAAAATGAAAATTTAGGTACTGACTGAGTTAAATATTAATTTACCTCAGACTAGCAATTTCCTGCGACTTGGCCGCGTTTATTATAGCCTATGTCACCCGCAGACAAATTAGCTATAGGTGAAAGAATTTTGAAAATCGATCCAGAAGTTTTGGAGCTTATTCATTCAAACCAACAATCAAATTTTCATCTTTATAATATTAGTAGATAATATAGATTATAATGTACAAATACGTAACTGGTATTGAATGCCTTATGGCATTAAGTCCACCAATTATAATATTTATAATCTGCTGTGCAATAAAATGAAAAATAAACAAACTACGGAACCTTGACTCCTTCGTTCTCAATAAAATGCATCGGAAAAACAAAAACGCGAATTCGATTCAATACTGTCTCTAAATGTAGCGTTTCTCGGTAATGACATTGCGAAGAAATCGAATTGAACTCGATATCGCCCTTCGATACTATGAAATGCTGACTTTTATTAAGCAAATACTTATTGAGACGCAACATGATGAGAAATTTTTGAGCGAGTGAGTACCAACGTACATATAGACCACATCAGTGATGTAGCTTTCGGGTACCACACTCTCACAGAAAATCGACGTTTGAGTAGTAGCTTTACCGCTGCTATGCTTCGTTCGGTGAGTGAGAGAGCCGGAGATCCATCTCCCTCTCCCCTCTGGGGAGGGAAAAATAAAAGTGTGGCAACGCTCCTATGATACCCCTGGTGTTGCAGTTGTCCATGGGCAGCGGTGATCACTTACCATCAGGTGACCCGCTTGTTTGTTTGCCGTCCTATGACATAAAAAAAAATCTATCGGCAGGCCTCGCAAGTATATAAAAAAAACAAGAAACTCTCATACATCATCATATTCTCAGCCGCCAGAAGTCTACTGTTGGACATAAGCCTCCCTAAAGGATTTTCAATACGACCGGTTGGAAGCGGGCTGCACGCCTTCCTGCGACCTTAGTCAGGTCGTCGGACAACCTGAGCGTTGGGTGTCAAACGCTGCGCTTGCCGGTACGTGGTTCCCGTTCTAGAACATTTCTGCCATGTTTTTTTAAGGAACTCTTAATTACCAAAAGTTGAGCTTTGATAGAGCAAGTAATCGCCGTGTGGTTCCCGGCAGAGTAGAATAGGACCACTCCAAGTCATCCCGTTGATGTCGTAAAAGGCGACTAAGGAAACACAAGCTAAACAAAGCTTTCAAACATCAAAGAGACCTCTCCAACCCGTCTGGCCAGCGTGGAGAGTGTAGGCCAAATCCTCTGACTACTCAGGCTAGTATATATGGCTCCGGTAGTACAGAGAGGGTCGTGCTCCTGCAGTGGAGACTAGAAAGACCTGATGATGATGATGACAGCAAGTAATATTTCTCTAATTAGGGTTCCTAATTTCTATCTAAACAACATCCACCAACATCATCTTGTCAAATTTTGGCCCAAATCTTTTTCACTTTATCACTATCATCTCCACTCAGGAGAACGATCCTCTCTATACTACCTGAGCCATAAAGATAGAGCAGTCAGAGGATTGGGCTTTCACTCTCCACGCTGGCTAGACGGGTTGGAGAGGACTCTTTGATGTTTATAAGCTTTATTTAGCTTGTGTTTCTTAAGTCGCTTCTACGACATCCACGTGAAGAGCCAAACCACTAACCTTATTACTTTATCACTATGCCTCAAAAATGCATAAGGCTTGCAATATTCAGCAATTCAAGATTCAAATTTTTCAAAAAGACAAGAATCCCCAAGAACATTTTGATACTATCATTTTGAAAATATTTGAGCCTATTCAAAAATCATTTTCTTGTAGGCTGTCACAATTTTCTTATTAATTTATTGGACAATGTTGGCCTCGCCTTTGTGTACCTTCGAGAAAGTATACCTACTTAAGTTGACAAGGGTGGCGAGTGAAAATTAGTCCATTAGTTTAATAGATACATTATGTAATGGACTGTTTACTTTATGTCATTTTTCTGAGTAATATTCATAATTAATAGATGAAATAGGTGAAAGAAAAAATATTTAAGGTGTAAAATGCCTCGCCCCCTATTTTCGAGCTAAGCGACCAAGTTAAGCAACATAAGACATGAGAACAAGTTGAAGAAATGAACATTCGTCTGCTGAAAAAAAGAAACGATTTTGCTGCCACAATCTAATTTAGATAATATATAACATAAAATACTTTTATTATGTATATATATATATATGTATCCAATATCCACAGAGATGTAAATATTCTGATATCTATGCCAATATCAAACGATATTAGTGGAGTAGAAAATTAAATTACTTAAATACTTTTGGTAAATAATGGTTATTATTCTGTAAAAACTACTTCAATGATAGAAATAAACAGAAATAAATTATAAGTTGGCATCAATATTTATATATAAATTAAGATTATATTGATTTTTAATAAGTTATTATTTTTATAGATATTTGTTTATTTATTTTTGTGATCCTGACATTCTTATTTGTATTTTTCATGGTATTAAATTGCTATGGTATTAAAATATTATTGTATGTACGAATGTAAGTATAGTATCGCAACACCCCAGTGGTGTACTTTTGGGTCCCCATTTGTCGGAGTTTTTTGTAAGGTAGTACGGAACCCTAATGGTCTATTAATCTGACTCGTACTTAGCCAGTTTTATTTAGGAAGTCGTGTACAAATCTTACTGTTGGATGGATACACACTCAAAAACAAACGATTGTTTCATAAAATAAATCTAGTTTACACCTTATAGGCCTCATAAGAAAGCTCAAGGTGGCTCAAAGAGCTATGAAGAAGGCCATGCTCGGTGTTTCTCTGCGAGATCGAAACAGAAACGAGGAAATCCGTAGAAGAACGAAGATCACCGACGTAGCTCAGCGGATTAGATCTTTGAAGTGACAGTGGACGGAGCACATAGCGCAAATAACCGATGGTCGATGTGGCAGAAGGTTCTTGAATGGCGACCACGTACTGGCAAGCCCAGCGTTGGACACCCACCGATCGGGTGGTCAGACAGCCTGACCTAGGACGTAGGGAAACACTGAATGCAGGCAGCTGCCAACCGATCGTATTGGAAATCTTTGGGCGTGAACCAGGGACTTCTTGCAGCTGGGAGATGATAATGAAACCAGCTTCACACATCCCATACGCCAAATCTATAAAATCTATTTGTATGCTTGTTAAAATTAGATTAACTGCGTTGTTAACATTAACAAACGATCCTCCGATCTCAATATAGTGCGTAATGTATAGTGTTCAATGCAGATGCATTTTATGCGCTTACGAGCCGAGCCAATTCTAAAGTAATTGCACTTTCTCATTCCTACGTTTATGTGAGTGCGTCACAAGTTTTATGATAAGCTGTTAGCTTAACTAGGTAGGTATGTTTGGATGTGTGGTTTTCGTCTCAGAATATTTTCTGTATTTTGAGGGTTTTGTATAATTTCACTGAGACGGCTCGCTTTTTCAAGGCTCTTATAGCAGTCAACTAGCGCCACCCCTGGTTTTATTTCTTTACTACTAAATAATATAAAAATTGATAAAATCTACGTAAGTAGGTATTTCACTAGTAAATGGCTTGTAGTATTTTTTGTATAGCTTTTCATTATTTTATTTTTGGTAAATTAAGGGAACCACTCATTAACGCCAAAAGCGGCCACTTTTGGTGGTAATGAGTAATTCTCTCAACCTGAAATGAAATACTGAATGAAATACTATTGATGAAAAGTTCTACTAAAAATACTACAAGTAATTTACTAAGGAAGTACTTTACTTACGTAGATTTTTTTAAATTTGTTCTTATTTTGAAGTACTAGAATTAAATAACGGGTGTCCCTAGTTTCGCTGCTGTAATTCTTTTAACTAGCATGCTCAAAGATCGAATGCGAGTAAATTTTTACTACCTTAGCAGCGGGTGTAAGGGGTAAGAGAATTCATTGAGTTTACTGCAAACAAGCATGCTTATTTTAAACACTTGTTTGCAGTGCGTGTGCGGGACACAAGCATGTTCATATAGTAGCATGCTTATAAACATGCTCAAAACTTGCGTGTGTATCGATAGCTTAAGACTTAATCTCTTTATTCGATCGATCGAATCGATTGTTATTTAAAACTTTCATTGCACAAATCACACTAGTAGACATTACATTATATTCTTTGTCCAACACTACAATTGCCAGACAATTAGCAATTTTTTTTTTTAGGTTTGTTGGAAATATTTGGTAACAGTCAGGCAATTGTAGTGTCGGACAAAACACTCGTTACCGATTTTCTTGATATGTATGAACACGGAACCCGAACGGCATAATTTCGCGAATTTATTTTCAAACTTTTGAGTACGTCAAAATATACTTACAGACGATTATTAATTCATTACCAGACAGTCACGCGGCCTTTGACTAAGTACACACAGACACCGTCGTGCCTTTATTTCAATTATTAAAAAACTGGCCAATTTTTCAATGCTTGTGTGCGTGACAGCTTTGTGTTATCACACGCGTCCTGTCAATTTATGCTCACAAAATACTATGGGTTGGGGTTGGACACAATTTTTCTCTACGTTCTAGGCTTCATATAGTCTAAGGTCCAAATATACCTACAGACGATTATTAATTAATCGCCAGATAGTCACGCGGTATACTACTATTTAATTACCAACTATATACCAAGCGGTTTCTATATTATAAACCTCACCACATAAGTTGGAATCAGAAGTTTCGCAATAAGCCAAGTGGAGCATACGTTAATTATAAAGTTGTGGTTTTCGTTGGCAATATCATACAATGTCAGATATTACGTTACTAAGGTGACAAAGTTTATAAAAGTATAACTTAATCTCTCACATTAGAGGATGACCTTTTATTGTTATCGGTACTTATGTTTCATAGAGGAATTATATAATTGTTTGTTTGCATTGAATAGGCTCCAAAACGAATGGATCTATTTTAGAAAGGGAAATTTTTAACTGCAACTCTATTTACAATTTATGCAAACAACGTGTCTCCACTAATTATCTTACTGTATACCTAGAAAAATCCTAGCAACAAATAAACTACTTATCTACCTACCTAATTTAGCAACTCAAAACCTGTTGATCTATTTTACCAGTTTTAAAAACAAAAATACTCATTGTATAACAAAAATACTGACTTGGAAACTAATAGAAATAAAGCGGGATAATAAGCGATATAGTTACATGACTAGAAGATTTGTGGGATGCAATTTGATAAGCGAGATACATTATTGTATTACTTAGATTTTTCAAAATCTTATTCACGTCATATTATATTTAAAATTATCTTATTAGACAATATGTATATATTAATTGTTCAAAAGCTACAGATTACTAGCGTTTCGTTAGCGTTACATGTCCGTCTGTCTGTCTATCCGAATGTCACAGCTTTACTTTCAGATAATAGATAATTACTTAGTAAAACAGTTGTCTTAATCAAATAAAATTTAATTTATTTACTGTGCATATTTAGTGTGCAATTAAGTATTTTAGGACCGGCTTTTGAATATTTTGTTTGAAAAGGGTGATAAATAGTTTTAGAATTTAACTTGTTTCTTGTGCATAATTAGTGTGCAAGTCAGTATTTTTGGTGCGACTTTTGAATATCTTGTTTGAAAAAAGGTAATTTTTAGATGTTGGATTAAATACAACACTTTTAGAAATTCTTCACCTAAAGTTAATTTATCTGCGGGTGACATAGGCAGTATTTTCGTGGACAAAGGTGCGGAAAAATTGTTAGTTGCTTTATAACATTGTATTACATTGTTGCTTCAATAATTCTTAAAATATTTGTCATTCTGATATCTATGATTTGTCACCTTCCCATGTATTGACTCGAGATTTTACTTGTGATAAAAAAAAATCATTTTCATTAAGATTACATATTGTATAGTTTACGCAACAAAATAAGTGTTATTAAGAAGTTATCACCCAAACTAAGATTGTTTCCAAAAGGCAAACATATGTAGTATTAAAGTTTCGCAATAAGCCAAGTGGAGCATACGTAAATTATTAAGTTGTGGTCTTCGCTGGCAATCAAATATTACTTCCAACGTCAAATATTACTTACGTTACTAAAGTTGTATGCGTTACTCCAGCCGAAAAGTATCTCTTTTCGAAAATTGACAATGGCAAATAATTAGAGCCTAACGTAGTATAAAAGTGCCTGAAAGTCTTGAATTTGTGCCGCCAGCCGTTTAAGAGATATACGAAAAAACTATTTCTGGCTGGCGTAACGTTACTCCAGCCGAATTTTTTTGATCCAGCCTACCTAGGTCTAAATGAAGTACACACACGGATAGCTTCAATTTGTGCTCAAGAGTGTCAATCACAGGACCGGATTTGACTTTCCGAAATAAGGAATATCGTCATAACGCACCGAATTTGTGGGATAGGCTGATGATTTCTTCTAATTATGTGTAGTGGTATAAGAACTACATGTTGGTACCACTTTGAATAGGTAAGGTTTCTTTGTTTAAGAGCTAGAGCCTATTTTCGATTTTTAGAGAAAAAATCATAACTCGTTAACCATAATAGTGATACTTATGAAACCTATGGCACAAATCGGCACAAATAGCGTTCTATATCTATACAAAAAACGACGGTTGATTGGCCTGCCGTCTCAGAGATACAGCAACTGAGCAAACGTTACTCCAGCCGAAAATTGAATACCTCTGAAACCGTATGGAGCACAAATTTGAAAATATAAGGCACTCTTGAGCACAAATTGAAGCTACCCGTGTGTGTACTTCATTTAGACCTAGGTAGTCTGGATCAAAAAAATTCGGCTGGAGTAACGTTACGCCAGCCAGAAATTGTTTTTTCGAATATCTCTTAAACGGCTGGCGGCACAAATTCAAGACTTTCAGGCACTTTTATACTACGTTAGGCTCTAATTATTTGCCATTGTCAATTTTCGAAATGAGATACTTTTCGGCTGGAGTAACGCATACACTAAAGTTGACAAAGTTTTTAAAAACTATAAGATAATATATCCACGATTATGCGATGACGAGATCACTTTTATTGTTATCGTTTTATATTTCTAGACTGTCTCATCATTATCAGGTCATTTTTAGTCTCCACTGCAGGAGCACGAGTAGCCATAGCAGTCGAAGGATTTGGCCTACACTCTCCACGCTGGCCAGACGGGTTTCCTAAGTCGCCATCTACGACATCCACATCAAGAAGAAGACTTACATATTGTAACTTCAATAATTCCATAGATATTTGTTACCTCCCCATGTATTTGACTCTAGACATTGTTTGTGATAAATAGATTTGTGATTTGTCCGTATATAATTATTTATTACTAGCTGATGCCCGCGACTTCATTCGCGTGGTCTTTATGACTCCGGTGTATAAATATACCTTAATACAAACTAAAGTCAATACATAAGCGTAATCTGTCAATTTGACCTGCTGTCATGCTGCTCAACCTATAAAGCGCACATATCCAACGGGCCTCCGGGAGAGATGGACCTCGACTTTGGGTGTTGCCTGTGTGTGCAAGGCTTGGAGAAAGCAAACTCTCATGTTTTGCCGTATGGGCTGAAAGCTACGTTGCCAAAAAGGCATATCCTGGTTGTGAGTGACCCGGGCCCGCTGGGCGGTCACCAGTAATATGAGCTAATCGTACTCTATGCACTCTATCCCAGTGGAGAGAGTGACTGTGTAAAATTGACGATATAAAATTTGACATGGTTCTGTATCAGATGTTCTTAATCTTTAATTTAAATACCTCAACAAAAAATGCTCATCAGGTTGAAAACTTTTGCTAAGGCGTCATTATTTTTTTTATTCTAAATTACTTTAAATATTTGCATGCTGATTGTTGGCGCAACACGTATGTTCAATTAAATATGGTCTAATTTTGACCTGCCTTTTATCAGTGTAATACTTGTACCGTGTTTGCTAGCAAATAAATGATTTCATTTCATTTCTCTTTATATATTTGACTATAGACATTGTGATAAAACATAGACATTTACATTATGACTACTTTTGGCTATTAGATGATTTCACGCATGCATAGTCACGTCACAATCTTAGTGTTATTAAGAAGTCCTTGCCAAACTAAGATATGTTTCCAAACCTCAAACATAAGTTGGTTTCAGAAGTTTCGCAATAAGTCAAGTAGAGCATACGTTAATTATCCAGTTGTGGTCTTTGACTTCTGATGTTAGTTACGTCTCAAGTCTGGGCAGAGACATTTTCAAATAGTTCGTTACAGATTTGTTACTTTAACAATATATCCTAACTATCCCAATCCCAATTAATATTATAATTTCAAAAGTGAGTTCTTAAATTTGTTTTTTTGTTTCACGCGTTAACTACAGACCCAAGCTTCTTAAAATTTTGCATACACATAGGTTAGAGTACTAAGAAGAACTTAGGATAGATCCCCTTTATCTCGGAAAAAAGGACTGTTCGAATAATGAGAAGAAAAAGTAATTTAACACTTTATTGCTCCTTATCTGATTATTACTAGAAATATAACCTAAATACCATTGAAGAGAAACATACACTCAACATTCATATGCACTTAGCAAAACCCCTAAAGGCCCACACTAGGCACACTAGCGACGCCAATCATTTTATTCAGTGATTACCGCCAAAAACGGCCGTTTTAGGCGGTAATCATTATTTCTCTCAATGACTGATTATCTTAGAATTAAAACATGATTCCAAAAATACTTCAAGTTATTATCTAAAGCTTATATGATTTACATTCTTGAATTTCTTTCTATTTCTAAAGTATTAGGAATAAAATTATTGGCGTCGCTAGAGTGCCTAGCGTGGGGCCTTAATATAATCTAAGGCAAAGCCCGACAAATAAGTTGCCGACAGAAGTTTTGTATTACGCCAACGGAGCATGCGGAGCATCCGTTAATTCGTGGTATTTAGTTACGCTCGCTTATGCTGCTGTTAGTTACAGTGACTACAAGTAGTTTCAGATAGCTTTTAACATAGTAACAGATAGCGTTACATATTGCGAGCGGTTTCCGTTTACATTAATTAACTCTTTGAAACTTAAGAGACACACCTTTGTGGCTCCTGTTTACTTGATTTAGTACTACATCCACACAAACTTAGTAAACCCCCACAAATAAGTAACAGAAGTTTTGTAACACGCCAACTGGAGCATGCGCTAATTGTGTTATTTAGTCACACTCGCTTGTTCTGCTGTTAGTTACAGCGACTAGACGTAGTTTCAGATAACATAGTAACAGATAGCGTGACATTTTGCGAGCGGTGTCCTTTTGAATTAGTTAACCCTTTAAAACTAAGAGACAAGCCCTTATTGCTCCTGTATATTTGACATCCGTGGGCACAAACTTAGTAAACCCCCACAAATAAGTTACAGAAGATTTGTAATACGCCAACTGGAGCATGAAGTAACTTGTGGTATTTAGTTAAACTCCCTTCTTCTGCTGTTAGTAACATGTAATTGGACTAAGATTTAGATAGCTTTTAACATAGTAACAGATAGCGTTACATTACATATTGCGAGCGGTTTTCATTTGAATTGAAGAAACTCAAGTTTTGAAACTTTGAAAGTATGAGATAAACCCTTATAGCTCCTATGTACTAGAAATTCCCACAAACTTAGTAAACCACAAATAAGCTTTGACTATATACTGTCTAGACTCAGCCATGCCTTTATTTTAATGATTAAAAAACTGGCTAATTTATAAAGCTTGTATGTGTGACAGCTTAGTGTTAGCACATTCGTTATGTCAACTTATGCCATCTAAACGGAATCTATATGACTTCATCAAAGTCTTTGAGTTAGACACAATTTTTTCTATGCTTTTAGGCTAATAGAGTCCATCTAGACTTTTTATAATTAAGGCAAATATGTTAACTTGTGATTGGTTACACTCGCTGTGTTCTGCTGTTAGGTACATGCGACTGGACGCATGTCAGATAGTTTGTTACACTTTTGTTACTTCTTCTTCATCATCCGAGTTTTGTCCGTTTACTTCTTCAGCTGTGATCAGTTGGAGTTCTGTATCCGCTATTATGAGCGCATTTATAATTAATTATGATGAATTGGCGATATTTTTGTTGAAAGTAATGGAAAAGTTTATAACTTTTTATTTATGTTCATCAGCATTTTAATCTTTGTACAGTACTCCTAGGGATTTTAGTAAGATTCTTCTGAGACTGTATCCATTTAACTTCAAAAGAATCGTCAGTAAGTAATCTTAGATCGATACTCTCAAAAAGTTTGTAGGGGAACTCAAGACGTTCAGTTGAAGTTTTCCTTATATAACTTTGCAAATTTACTATAGATGATTTTATAATACGAAATTGTTTGTTTAATTTATCATAAATGCTCGTGCTCATGAATAATGCGTGAAAAGTTAAAAAGTAGACTGTCATGTAGACTCGTGTAGATTTGTCAGCAGGAGCAATTCAAGGACCTTCGACATCTTTGATTGCTACTTGTTAACTATATATCGTATTTATACCTAAGTATTTAAAGTAGATATCGGCAAAATAACCGAAACCTCGGTGAAAGCCATAAAATAAAAGAATAGAATGAAAAATGAATACTTTCTTGTCCATTGTTATCTAATAATTCTTGCAATTCAAATAGCTCTAGATATAAAATAGGTAATGGCATAAATCAATACTGTAACCTAGAAGCCATTGAATCTCCGTCTACCATAACGTCAGCACAGTGAGATTTGTTCAAAGCCAAACGATTTATAAAACGAAGCCCGATCGCTTATTTAAACTGAGCGTTTAAGAATAATGTTTGAACTATTGTGAAGCTAGTTAATACAATATTATTGCACATTTTATGGCAGCCTGGTTACCGGCAGAGAGACCAACCCGTCTGGCCAGCGTGGACAGTGTAGGCCAAATCTTCTGACTGCTCTGGCTAATGTATGGCTCTGGTAGAACAGAGAGCGTCATGTTCCTGCAGTGGACACTAAAAATGACCTGATAATGATGATGATGATGATGATGCACATTTTATTTCTGCTTAATTACCTATGAGTGAATTCATAATGGTGCTCCCACACTGATGTTAGATAATGTTTACTCACATTTACTTACACAAATGTTACGAATTGTTACATGCTTTTAGAAATTGTATTATGATTTGAGTGCTCCTACAATGATGGACAATGTTATCTAACATTTGATAACATGACATTGGCTTGCAGTTTGCGTGCGCTTTTTCGCAGTCACCTAGATAAATTTATAGTAACAACAGATAAAATATGTTTTTGTTACAAATTGTTAGTTAGGAGACTAGAGAGGTTCACTAATATTACATAATTACTATGTGTGTACATATAACAATATATTAATAATAACATATTTTTTTTTATTTCGGGCCATCATGTGTCCCACTGCTGGGTCTCCCTCCACTTCTTCCATTTAGTCCGGTCTCATAACATAATAATATCGCGTGGTTCCTGGCAGAGTAGAATAGGACCACTCCAAGTCTTCCCGTGGACGTCGTAGAAGGCGACTTAGGAAACACCAGCTAAACAAAGCTGATAATTATCAAAGAGACCTCTCCAACCCGTCTGGCCAGCGTGGAGAGTGTAGGCCAAATCCTCTGACTGCTCTGGCTAATATGGCTCTGGTAGTACAGAGAGGGTCATGCTCCTGCAGTGGAGACTAATAAAGACCTGATGATGAACATTGTGATGAAATGTTTGCTAACAATATGTTTACTAACATTTGTTAACATTTTATAAGGAGGAGAGAAGCGAAGGAGTCCATTATGCGTGCTTCCATTCCCTTGATCGACTTGTATGGTCTGTGTGGGCATATCTCTAAAAAAAACCGGCCAAGTGTGAGTCAAACTCGCGCAATGAGGGTTCCGTACAATATGCTTGCGTGAACACACACACAATGTGCAAAAAATGTTTTATTCAATTGACTAGCGCCATCTAGTGGTGTTTTAGTGAACTATTTCTCTAGATGAACTTATTATTGTGAGTTTACCACTTAATTTTCAAGTGATAGAATTCTTATTATTTTTCCTGTAATCTTTGAAGAATGAACTATATTTTGTAATTTTTTCAAAATTTTCGGCTCAGTAGTTTCGGAGATCAGGGGGGAGGGAATGGTCAATTTTTGCCTTCTTTCGTGAATAAAATCAAAAGTATTGATTTTACCCGAACAAAAAAAAATATTTTTGAGATCCTCATAATGAGCCCTTTCATTTGATATATGACACAGTATGGTTTGCAAAACTTTTTTTTTTAATTTTGTAATTGGGCCCCCCAAAATGACCTTTATTTCAAAAAAATCTTTATTTACTTTGCACATCCGTGTTTGGGTCATAGGATTACACTATCTTACCAAATTTCATCTAATTTGGTTCAGTAGATTCGGAGAAAATCGGCTGTGACAGACGGACGGACGGACAGACAGACGCTCGAGTGATCCTATAAGGGTTCCGTTTTTCAACTTTTGTACGGAACCCTAAAAATAAGGAATTTTTATATTTATTCCTATTTTGGATTTTGATAGTTGTAGGTAACTATCATTATGAAAGAGAAACAGAAACCTATCAACGTCAGAATACTATCAATAAAACAGTCCATTACTCTTAATTATTTCATTGCAATAGAAATACCCCTATTAGATGTTATAGCTTCGTTTTATCGCTAACGATAAACTCATATTATGCCCAATAAACATCTTTTATAGCATCATATCTCCCACTAAAGATACAGGTGTGTCCTGATCCCGTAATATATTGTTCCGAAAATAAAGACATAGTTGTATTTGTTGTTGGTCTATTTGTTTGTTTGTTTTGACTCGTAACAACTTCACAGAATGAGCAAGGGACTTTTTACACACTTACTCACACTGTGTTTTGTTTGTTTGTTTATCTGTATAAGTATATATTAAAAAATATAGTATAGTTGAGTTAGTATCCTGTGGGGTCAGCTCAAATTGTTCTTATTCAATTGATGAAGCTGGATGCAGTCAGCTTCCAATCGGTAATTTTTGAAATCACTAGAAGAGGTTTATGTCTACCAGTAGACTTTCTGCAGCTGAAATTATGATAATTAAATTGATAGATATAAATCTAACGAATATTATTAATTTTATCATCATCAGGTCTTATAAATCTCCACTGCAGGAGCACGACTTTCTTTCCTACCAGAGCCATGTATTAGCCAGTGCAGTCAGAGGATTTGGCATACACTCTCCGCGCTGGCCAGACGGGTTGGAATACCTTTCCAACCCGTCTGACGTCTTTAACGTTTATAATCTTTGTTTAGCTTGTGTTCCCTAAGTCACCTTCTACGACATCCACGGGAAGACTTGGAGTGGTCCTATTTACTCTAATAAGAAATTGTTCAAAGTATTTAAAGAATAAAAAAAAAATCAAAAATGTTCCAATATATAGTACTATCAATAAATGAATCCCAAAGGATTTCCTTTGGGTGGATTGTAGAATAGCTCAGCACGAACTTAGATATTCTGCGGATTGGAATCGATAAAATTCACTTTCCTCTTTATTAAGACACCATTTTTAAAGCGCGGAATTACGCCGTTTTCAAATTACAAGCTTTTACTTTCATACTTTGGGCATACAAAATGACCATAACAAAAACATGTTGGTCACAGAAGGTAGGTTAGGTTTCCTTGTGACTAAAACAGAGCGAGCGAGTGAAGCAAGCGATCGCCTCAACTTAGTGCGAAACCCTAACATTTGTTCTGTGTAAAAATTATAGTTGCATTTAAGTATGAAAATTTTAATAACATCTTCGCGCTTTAAAAATCATTTTGCTGAGAAGAGCAAAGCGCAAAAAAAAAATATTAGATCCGATCCTCAGAAAATAAAAATTCGTGCTTAGTAATAGGAAAATCAACCTTTTAGCCTGGCAGGTAAAGATTATTAAAGATTTTGTTTCATCATCATCATCAGGTCTTTTTTAGTCTCCACTGCTGGAGCACGACCCTCTTGCACTACTAGAGCTATATATTAGCTAGAGCAGTCAGAGGATTTGTCCTACACTCTCCACGCTGGCCAGACGGGTTGGAGAGATCTCTATGATGTTTATAAGCTTTGTTGAGCTTGTGTTTCCTAAGTCGCCTTCTACGACATCCACGGGAAGACTTGGAGTGGTCCTATTCTTCTCTGCCGGGGACCACACGGCTTCTGCCGGGAACCACACGAAGGTAAGATTTTGTTTATATTAATGAATTATAACCCACCCTGACTGCATTTTCCTAGTAACTTACGTATCTAATTATTATATTTGTTACACTGTGCCCAATGAATAATTTACCTTTGTAATTTTTAACTAACCTATGCTATCCCAATGCTGCAGCGAAGGTCTCCCCAATTCTTTCCATACCATTTAGCGCTACATCTTATCATTTTTTGTTTTCAAATTTTCACACCAACTTTTCATAGACTAGTTTGTCGAGCTCCCCTGCGACGCGAATGGTCCCGGGTTCGATCCCCGGTTAAGTCGAGATGGAAAATGATCTTTTTCAGATTGACCTGGGTCTTGGATGTTTATCTATATAAGTATCTATTATAAAATATAGTATCGTTAAGTTTTTATCCACACATGTCTCGAACTTACTTTGGGGCTAGCTCAATCTGTGTGATTTGTCCGTATATTTAATTTATTTTTATTTATTTATTATTTATTTATAGACTAATTAACTTGCCTACGCTTCCTGTAACCATAATCCATCATCAGGAGTCCACTTCATAACTAAAGTGGCCCCCGGTCCAAATGCATTTAGCAAATGTGACCCACCAAATCCCATTTTTAAGGTTCCGTTGTAAACAAAGAACCCTTATAGTTTCGCCATGTCTGTCTGTCTCTCAGAGACTCAGAGAGTATATTATAAGTACTGGAAGCTTTTTGGCTAATCTAAGCTTGCTTCTACGGAACCCTTCATGGGCGAGCTCAACTCGCACTTATTTTAACTTGACTGTATACATTAATGTTTGATAATTTTTAGATCAAAAGCTATCTTCAACCAGACCACAGAACTGATATTAAAAAATAAAGGAGACCAATCCATAAGTTTGCTTTGCATTAATCCGTAAGTAAAAAAAAAGAAAGTAAGCGGTTGCTTCTTGGTTCCCGGCAGAGTAGAATAGGACGTAAGACTTTCCGTGGATATCGTAGAAGACCACTAAGGCTAAACAAAGTTTATAATCATCAAAGAGACCTCTCCAACCCGTCTGGCCAGTGTGGAGAGTGTAGCCAAATTCTCTGACTGCTCAAAAAAGACCTGATAATGATTTCAGAACCCGGGTCTCTTGTGTATCAGGCTAGCGTGGTAACCACTGCACCACGGAGGCTGTCGAATTAAATGTAGGAGTCATGCAGTAACAAACACAAAAAAAGACAACACTTTGAAATAAACTAAATAGCAATATATTTAGATTTTTTGGTTAGGTGAAAATATGAAAATGGTTTTTTAAGTTCTTATTTTAGTAGCTTTTTTTTTGAGTAGTAATAAAGCCAGTATTAATTAATAGTTTATTATAATGAATTAATAAAATCGAGTTTAGATTATTACCTTAAAATAAATATTTGTTAATGACACTTCTTTAGACATTATGTTTACTAAGCAAACTCGTATTGGAGATACCAAAGTCAATTGCTGATAGATAAATTCTTTAAATATAGCTAATTAGATATACGCATTCTGCTGATAAAAATGGTATCCAATTGAAAAGGAAAATAAAAAGGGAGGGCCCATCAAATAGATAACATAATTGTGCTTTATGTTCATTTGAAGTACAAGTAATAAATCGTCATCAATACCTGCTGTTCCCAACAATCATTCGCAATTGGTGCCCCGGCGCGATAATACGGCAAATTTCGATCGATACGATAACACACATAGCACCGAACGATACTATGCCTTTCATTATTGTTATCATAAATTGAAGTCCAGTATTTTTCGTGAAAATTTCGATCCCATATCTGTTTAGACTCACGCCGACAGCAACAGGTTCGCGTCATTCATTACTCAAAATACGGCTGAAAATTGCTTACCATGTGAGAAAATCCACTAAGACAGGTCAACGACACTTTTTTTTCGATTTTCAAATGATATTTCACTCAATATTTGATAAATTACACTGTATTTTGGAGCGCTGAAACGACGTGCGCTCCCCGCGGCGGACTGATAGCGACTGACTGGGTGAAGGGATAGGTATACGATAGGAAATTATTATGAGAAACACAAGGGGAATGGAATCCTTTTCAGGTTGTTAGGGGTGGTCGTAATGGATGAGTCGGCCGTTTGCCGGTATCACGTACCGATGATCGCTGGCCGAAAAGGATTTGAAATGTTTAAATTGTTTTCCGAAAGCGAGCTTTGTTTTGGAGTGCCTATTGAAGGGTTTAAAGGGATTTTTTAATGGAGATAATGATGGGTATGCTCGAAAACATTTCTTTTTTGTTTTAAAACTTTCCTTTTTTTCTGTTTACTGTTTTGTATCGAAATGTTTGTATGATTTAAATAGAGTTGATAATTTCCGACAAATCAAGGAAAATAAGTCGACAGGTAACAATCTTTTCATACCAAAAAAAAAACATATTTAAATTAAATTTCTGCTTATTTTTTTGTTTGATTCCACGATGTATATCACGAGTGGACAAGCGTGAGCGAGCGGGAGCAAGGTGCTAAGCTCAACCGCTACAAAGGGAAGATCTTCCCGTTGGGCAAGGCCAGGGTACCTCGCACGGCTCCGACTGGATTTTTTCTTCTTTTTCCTTTTTAAAAGGACTGCACCTTTCTCCAAGTGAGCTTTTCCTATACTTCACCGGACTTTTGACGTGAGGGCAAAGTGCCCTCATCCTTTAAGGCGAATATCACCAAAAGGGCCCAAGGAAAGACGGTCCTTGGCTTTGGGCGTTTTTTTGTGTGCGCAACTCTTGGAAAGACAACAAACTCTCATATGCCTGATAGGCCGCGATTAACATGCATAGCCTGAAAGACTGAACTAAGTCTGACTGTGTTGCTATTTTTTTGAATGGACTATGCAGATAGCTCTACATGAGAAAGAAAGAAAAGAAAGAAAGAAAAATTTGTTTATTTGGTACCCATGAAATACAAAAAGAACAATAACAATTATAAATTACACGCATAGTACCAAAATGGTTTCCGCTCAGCATTTTGTCATGGGGCTACCATGACGCTGATCTTATATACTAAACAAAATGTTACAAGTGATTAATAAACATTCAATACAAAAAGCCGACATTACTTATATTAAATACACCATAATCCATACACATATACACACACTTTTATATACTTAAAATATTAAAACTACATTTTTTTTTTAAATACAATAAGTTAAATCAATTAGCTGCAATACACAATTTTTGAGCATTCAATAATTATCTCTTAAGATTAACTTTGAAACATGAGCATTAACATGAGCTTTCGCTAATTCATCGCACTTTTGAGGTTGAGAGCAGAGTGCCCTCAACCTGTATGGCAAACATCATCAAAGGGTCCCCGGGAAGGACGAACCTCGGCTTTGGGCGTTGCCTGGGTGCGCAAGGCTTGGAGAGACAGCAAACTCTCATTTGCCTGATGAGCCGCGATTTGCATGCTTGGCCTGAAGGGCTGAACTGAGAAACAATGGCAAAGCCTTTAGAGAGCAGCAACTCTCATGTTTTATGGGCCAAAACCGACTGTGTTGCGTTGGCGGTGGTATTTATATCCCAGATCCTATAAACTCTGTTTGCGCGTATCAGAATTGAGTGATAGTGAGGAGTATTGTTGTTATTTATTGTTGGTCGCCAACATGACAGTTAAGTCTTCGTGTTAATTCTTGTGGCGAATGTAGTATCGTCTATCAAAATCTTTATAGATCTTCGTGAAAAGATATCAGAAACTATAGTTTATTAAATCTATACTGTTTAATCTTAGAAAATTACTTGCTTATATACACTTAACTATAAACTTAATTTAAAAAAAAACTTAGTACTTTAGAACTTAACTAACACTTCAGAATAAAACAAAAGATCTTATAATTTCAAACTAAAGATCAAAATAAAGGTTGTGACCCTGTGGTAAAGTGCCAAGAGCACTGACTGCATTTCCGCGCTGAATAGCAATTCCAACTCTCTGTGTGAGGAATGAGCCAGCCCTTTTGTCACCAGTGGCGTCAACCAGCCTGGTAGCCAATACCTTTTTTTGGTGCTGGGACCCCATGGACCACACCAAGCGGAACAAATATGTACTTAATTTTCAGAGAAGTATTTGGGGCTTGAGAAACTGGAGTCTAACTAGTCTACCTACCCTACCTTGCATCCCTGTTAATAGGTTAGGCAAGTCCTATAGACTTCTAAGAAGAAACCTTTGCCCATCAGTAACGCCAAAAAGATTTCGTCATTACCATGAGTCAAGTTTCAAAGTCAAAGACAAAGATTTTTATTCAAAATTGGATAATTGTATCTCTTTTTGAACGTCATATTTTTTACTTTCCTATTATTTTTAATTTTTAATATGCAAAATCGAAAAACTACTAGCGTTTCGTAATGACCACTGGTGAGAAGAATACGCCGAAAGAAACTCAATCCAGACTTGGTACCTACGTGCCTGAAGGGCTTCAATTACAATAGTTTACAAGTATTTATTTATTTCTAATGTTATTTATATTAATTACAATCAATTTAATTACTGCCACGCATTTTTATCATTTTAATAGTTATTATATATATAATTAATAATTAATCATTAATACAATAATATGCCTTTTTTACTAACTGGTTTTTAACAGCAGTTTTAAACTTATGTAAAGGTAGACCCGATATTTCTGCGGGAATTCAGTTTATACTATGGTCTTGGTATATAGCCTACCTTTATTTAAGCTGGTAGCAAATTTACCAGCTAGCCACTTAGAAAAACGTACCTATTAGCAGATAGACATGTGTTAATTGTACTTCACAAGATCAGAATTACTGTAATGTTCCGTAGTACATCCCACATATAAGGTGCTGGATACAAATAAGGCCTGAAATGTAATAAAGCCTACCTGAAAAATAATGGACTTCGAACAGTGTAAACGTCTTGGTTAATAAAAGGACATATGAATTAAAGATTTATTTTAAAAAAAGAGATTAAAAAAATTGCGGTTAATAAGGCCTATGTGCAACACGCAATAAAGCCTATTCCATTGACAGAACCCAATTTTGCTGAAAATGTTGTTCATACATAAATAATAATACCTAACTTAAGTAAACAATGATGAAAGCTTTCAGTTTAAATACAAATAGTAAATAATTTCCAATGATTTGACACTTTTTCGAAAACACGAAAAGGATAGGGCTTTATTAAAGTACCCGGGCCTTATTAGACTGCCTTGTACGTGATTTTAGTTTAATTTGTAGTAAAAATTATGACGCATGAACTCATGTATTTTATTTATAAGCATGTTTAAATTTACAGAAAGCATTACAAACTGATCTCAAAATATTGCTTTTTTTAAGCAATAATGATATAAAGTGGTTCGAAATTAAGTAGGCCTTATTTGTATCCAGTACCTTATTTGTTTTCTTATACAACGTATGTACACCTAATATGATCAGCCGATGTTATGGTTACCTAATTAAGTCTGTTTTTGGAGAGCAAGGCACACAGGGCGGGAAAGATCTATTTTTAGTGCGAGCGATCGTTATACGAGTGCTATGCTACGTGTTAATGCCACAGAGTATGTGATGGTAATAAGATTATAATATGACTAGCTTTTGCCCGCGGCTTCGCTCGCGTTAAGAAGTAGGATTGATCAAAATCCTTTCTTAGCGGATGCCTACGTCATAACATAACCGACTATTTTTAACAAGCTACCAGATGACTTCAAAACTTTAAACATTGTGACATTTAAGAATAAATTAAAATCATTATTAATAGATAAATGTTATTATACAGTAAATGATTATCTGAATGATAGATTGTAATAGAATAGACCGACATTAATTATTATTTATATCTCTTATTAATATTATTTTATAGTGACTACGATAACTAATTTTGCAATTTTAATTTGAATGACAATAATATATGGCATGGTTTTATTTTTGATTTAAATATTGTACGTCCAGCCAAGGACAGGACATGGTGAGACTTATGAACTGTATTGTGTTAACATTTATACCTACCTATGTCCAACAATAAAGATATTTGTATTTGTATTTGTAACATCTACCTGCATGCCAAATTTCAGCCCGATCCGTCCAGTGGTTTGGGCTGTGCGTTGATAGATCACTATGTCAGTCAGTCAGTCACCTTTGAGTTATATATATTTACATTACCACTAAACGGTACTTTCTCTTTAAGAATCTTGATTTATTCCATAAGAAAGAAAATACAAAGAGTTTTTAGGAGAGAAAGTTTATCAAATAACGTGAAATTATCCTGCTATTACGTCCACGTAAAACTTCACCGCTTCACCACCCACCACCTTCACTCCTAAGAGATTGAATAACTAAAAGCCATTTTAGTTGGATGTTTATCTATATAATTATTTATTATAAAATATGGTATCGTTGAGTTAGTTATCCCATAACACAATTCTCGAACTTACTTTTGGGCTAGCTCAATCTGTGTGATTTGTCCGTATATATTTATTTATAAGTGGTCACTACACCATCAAAGGAAGCCCGTGTCCCAAATTTCATGTTTCTACGTACAGTTGTTTCGGCTGTGAGTTGATATATACATATATCATTGACAGGTTTGCTTTTATTAGATTATTTATTAAATATTCATACATTTTCCAAAAACATACGAGATATCACAGTCATATACTATTACTCCAGGGTGCAAACTTGCATCAGCCTTGCCTATGTAGACGTTTTGAAACCACGAAGAATAGGGTGAACTTACTATCATCAGAATACTCTGATATGGGGTATATACATACCCCATACGATCATTGTTTTCAAAATGCATATTTTTTACGCGGATGAAGTTACAGGTATAATATTATTCCTCCCCTCTGTTAGACAATGATTACAGAACACGATTGTTCAATTGATACACTCATATCAAATACAAAATTGGCCTCAGGAAGAGCCAATTGCATCACACTTTCAACGCATCAAGAATTAGGACCACCAATCCTTACTGCTAATATAAACAGTGGCTTGTTTGATTGTTAGTTTGTTACGCTTTCACGATTGAAATACTGCACCGATCATCATCATGGTGAAATTTTGATCACTTTGGACCCTTAAAGGGTGATTTAGCGCGTCGATATAAACAACTTTTCCTATGGGACCAATGCTGACTCAAAAAATTGACATATCCCTATAGAAATATTTAGCCGCCCGGTCAACTTGTATGAGAACGTAATTTTTTTTATCTGACCGACCCACCTAGTAAGAGGGTAATGTTTTTCGCGATTATGTATGTAAATATGTATGTGTGTATGTCAGTATGTCTGTTCCATTGTGGCCTCCTATAGCCTAAACGACTTGCCCGATTTCGAACACAGCCTTGATTGAGTGCAAGCTAGTTTCGCATAAAAGGGAGGCGCTACTGTCCTAGTTGTTGTTTTGAAGGGTTTTTCCAGCGGCTGATTTATGGATGATCTTCGAAGGGACTAAAGGATAAAAGAACTCTCGACACGTGAAAAGGCTACAAAAAGTATAATATATTCTAAAGAAAGTTCTTTACTATACATGGTAATCTGTCCAGCCTAAGCATTTTGGCATAATTCAATGGTAAGCACAGATTTTTCACGAATACTTATTCAAAGTTAATTCATTTTCTATCCAATCCATCAATTAAAAATTTATAATTAGTTTAAAAAACTAACAATAAACTCGCTCTTTGCACGCTAGTCATGTATTGTCAGCAGAACTCAGCAAAATTTCATCCTAATCGAAGACTGGAAAGTGGGTTTTTTTTTCGTATGTGTAAGTGGCCAACACTGGTGTCAGATTTTTCAAGCTGCCTTAAGGCATCTGTCATAGCTTAACGACTGCCATCACCGATGACAGCCGGGACCAACAGCTTAACGTGCCTTCCGAAGCACGGAGGAGCTCGAGATATTTTTATGCCAAAAGCGATACATGATATCCAAATTTGAATAAAAAATTTCATTTCATTTCCACTTGCGGTCACCTATCCAAGTAGGGACTGCACCAGGGGTTGCTTAACATACGTAAGCGCTCATAGAGCTCACACCCACTGGACCATCGGGCTCCTCTGGAAAGTGGGTCAAATTAAGATTCCAAGATTTTCTTACATACAAGTGAAGATAATAAAAGCGTGTTAAAATAGATCATCAAAAACGCTTTCCCTCCAATACCCCAATGTATACTTCATTGACATTGTATCCCACTTTCCTCTGATGCAAGTCAACTTGAGCTCTTGGGATCCTATTCACCTTTGAATCTTCACTTTTTTCGGCCCATTGACTTTCCCAGGGAAAGGGCCCAGTCAGCGAGTCGCACACTGCGCACTTATACCTTATCTTGATTATACATATAATTATTTTATACAAGCCACCTAACTCCTCCTAAATCGCTGGACTGACTTGGATAGTTTAGGATGTATACTTATATACAGCGTGTAAATTAACCCTCGAATTTTCCTTCAAGTGGTGACTCAGCCCGTCACATATTCGAGCATTTTTTTCTATGGATTATCATTATAGGAATCAGAGTTGGGAACTTTAAAAAATTCGACATCTTCATACGAAAGTGACATCGGGCCAATTTTTTTGGGAAAGTCATTTTTTTTAATTTCCCATCATATAGTCAGTATAACATTTTTGGGTTTATTAACCTCTTGAAACAATCTGTACATTTCCTAAGATGTTGCGCGCACATCTTTCAGAATGTTTCAAGCGTGAAGAAATATTAAATATGAATGCCTGACCATAAAAGAAAATAGTCCAGAAATGAAACTTATTTCAATTCTACACCAACATTACTAATAAACAGAAGCTAAACAAAGCTTACAAACATCAAAAGACCTCTCCAACCCGTCTTGCCAGTGTGGAGAGTGTAGGCCAAATCCTCTGACTACTCTGGCTATTATATTGCTGTGGTAGTGCAGAGAGGGTCGTGCTCCTGTAGTGGAGACTAAAACAGACCTGATGATGATGATGATGATGATTACTAATAAGCGTAAAGTAAACAAAGCTTATAGAGTGAATATCTTAAAACCTCATAAGATTTTTGTTTCTTATTGATTAATATTTTATATCATACTAGCTGACCCGGCGAACTTCGTACCGCCTAACAGTCAATGATTAAGTATTCATTACACATAAATTTTGTGCAAGGAGGACATGCAATGGTTCGGGTCAAATAGGAACAGCCAAAACATTGTGCAGAATTTAAACTAACAAGCTATTTTATAAGCGGAGCCAAACTTAAATACACCGCACTGCGAAACATAGAGCGTTACTTCTATTCCTCCGTATTGTGTGACGTAACATATCCGCGGTTCGTACAGCAATAATTACTTGTTACTTGAGCCGCCTTATTGGGGAAATTTCTCTTGTCACGTTTAAGGTTTGTTGGTGGCAAATATCGTTTCTGAGTCTTCCTGTAATGAAAATTTTATATAAGAGTCGTGTAGATAGACTTTGTATTTCAACAGTCATCAATATGACTTGATGACTAATTATTTGTAGCTTGATAGTAATATTTCATAACGTTTTGAATATGTTGATTTATTTTTCCGTCGATCAATGGATTTAGGAATGTAAAATGTATGGTGTAAAATATTTAAAATAAAGGTTTATCAGAAAAGGAATTCTTTGTAAACAAGTAAAAAGAGGTAAAATATCTCAAAGAGAATTGTGTGATATTAAAACCTGTGGCAATCAGATGCAGGTCTAATGGCTTGATCACAGATCCTTGTGGTCTTTAGACAGCTTCCATGGCGCAGTGGTTAACACGCCAGCCTGCTACACTATGCGATCCCCGGTCAGGTCATGATGGAAAATTATCTTTTTCAGATTGGCCTAGGTCTGGGATGTTTATCTAAATAAGTATATATTATAAAATATAGTATCCCCCGGATACTAACTCAACTTTATACGGGATTCTAAGACACAACTTCACAACTTATTGTTATTTATTATATGATGTGTATTTATTTATTTTATATATGTTTGTTGATTTTTCAAAGGTAAAGTTATAATTTAAAAGTACTCTTAAAACCCAAATAAGAGAGTTTATGTAAAAAGTATATTTTTCCTTGGTCATAAATGGAAATAAAACATCTCTACTTAGCCACAAAGCTTTCAAAGTCCGACTCTTTTCATTAAAGTTGCAAGAAGTCGATAGCATTCATTCTGTGCACCACAGAATAAATAATTCAGTAAAGAACCACAACTTTACTGTGTATTTATGTATTGAAATGCAACTAAGCTTGGAATATCAAAGAGATAGCGTTTGAATAGAGTTAGCATTCTGTTTTGTAAAGAGAGTTTCGAGTGGCTTTTGCCGTTAGTTTGTCGTGTAATTTTCGGATATATTTATATTATAAGTTTTAACATTATAAAATTTCATCAATTGTAAGTGACTCTAATGTTGTATTATGTTTTCGCGATTGTTTTATTCTTCTTCTTTTCGAGTCAAAAAGGCTATATTTATAAATCTTATATTATATTAGACCAAAATTTGATGACCCATCTCATAAATTGCCCCATTTCTGTCCTACTTCTTGCACCGTAGGGGATTTGTTGGAGGCTAACAATCGCGCCGTCCAGGTGGCCAAATTTTGGTCTAATAATATTGTTTTATTGATGTTCACATTTTGATAATGTTCCGGAAATATTCTTATATTCACCTTTTAGACAATGCGGGCCAATACTGCATAAATCCGGACCGTTAACCATAAATATTTTAGATGGCCAAAAACTCGTAGTAGTTTTGGAGTGAATGAGTCACTCACGTGTGGATGCTTAGAAAAAATGTTGGAAAACGAAGTTGGGATTGAATAGTTATAGGCTAAAAAATCAAACATCTTAAGAGTGTTTCCCAACAAGTGGGCCTTAAAAAACATGGATAAAACGAAGGTGACGTCGAACCTCGGTGTTTTTTGAAACTGAATCAGACATGAGGTAATCCTTAGAAGCACAAAGGTCACTGTCGCTGATTGAATTAGCGAGTTAAATCTTTTAAGAGGTGGCCTATACGTGCACAAAACCATTGGCCGATGGGGAACATAGGTTCTCGCACACGACTGTTCCTTGGGACAGGCTTATGCCCAGCAATAGAAATGTAATTTAAATGAAGTGTTACATTTCATGTAAATTTAAATGAAGTCGATAGTACCTAAAACCTATCTTCCCTAATACTGACATTACATTTTAATGTTTTGTTCATACCCTACGAGTATAATAAATAATTCAGTAAAGCACCTCAACGTGCCAAAGTGTGTATGTATTGTATTTGTCCCGTATTTAAATTAGAATTAAACAGAATCTGAAATATGAGATCGTTTTGTTTAGGACTACGATGAGATTATTTCTTAGTTTTTCTTATCGACGGCCTCCGTGGCACAGTATTTAACACGCCAGTCTGCGACACGTGAGGCCCGGGTTCGACCCCCGGCCAGATCATGATGGAAATCGATCTTTTTCAGATTGTTTTGTTTATTTTTCGTAAGTGTAAGTGGCCAACACTGGTGTCAGATTTTTCAAGCTGCCTTAAGGCATCTGACATAGCTTAACGACTGCCATCAACGATGACAGCCGGGACCAACGGCTTAACGTGCCTTTTTTCAGATTGGTCTTTGATCTAATATGTTTATCTATAAAATATCTATCATAAAAAAAATATTGTTGAGTTAGTATTCTACGACACAAGTTCGCACTTACTGAGCGGCTAGCTCAATCTGTGTCCCTATAGGTACATACATACTATCACGTCCTTTACCCTTGCGAGCCCAGCAGGCCTATTTGCTAACTTTTTTACAGCTACGGTGTACATCATTTTCATGGCAACTTCAATATTCATTACGGCTTCGGTATGAATGACTATTTTTATTTAAGATATGAAAACCGTAATGGATGCTAAAGTGACAATCAAATCGTTGTACACCGAGTTAGCAAGTCAGCCTGCAGGTCTATAAAACCTAAAGGCCACGTTCAGCACGTTGGTGGGCTTGTAGGTGGAGATCAGAATTAACATAGTGATGGGTTCTTACTGTTGTGTAGCTGTGCGCCCATTGACATGATTCCTCACGCCCATTCCCTCGATCGGCTTTTACGATCTGCGCGCTCCCTATATATTTATTTATTTAATTAAATATGCAGTACCATGTACTTGTATCATGAGTTAAGAGTATAAAATGACAACAGTCCAGTCTTTTCATTAAACTTGCAAGAAGCCTTTATACACAGCCGAGAATAAAATATTCAGTAAAGTACCACGAACGTCTATATTTGTGTAATTTACTTAAATACAAGTTACAACTAGATGCGAAATTACAGACAAAGCCGACACATTTGAATAGAACTGAATACGGTGTGTGCTTTTCGTTTCGCTATGGCCACAACAAAAGAAAAGCAGAAGTTCATGTTCATAACTTAAACAGTTACCTTTTGTAACTTTAGGAGAAAAGAGTTTTGAAAACATTTAAAAAAAAACGTTTCCAAAACCCTCTAACTACGCTCTCAAATCTTATGCCGATTTGGAGAATCTAAAATGAATAACAGTCTTACTACCACAAACAAAATTGTTCTGGTTACTGCCTCTGTAGTTGAGTGGTGCAGGCGTTTACCTAAAGACCGGAGGAGGAATGCCACTGGGAATTCTTTGTTTTTTTTTTCAGTCTGGTCCGAAAAAAAAAAGATAATCCATGCTTCAGAAGACACCCTTTGGGTTGCGGTGGTCAGACGGCAAACGCTCTGTGTAAAAAAGAGTAACCTTGTCAAATCTTAGGATATGTAGCAGACTCAAGAGGCTCTAAAGCTTTACCGCTGAGGTTGCAACCGGGAATACGCACAGATAATGATGAAAGGCACATAACCCATGTCAGTCTCCGTAATCCAAACGACGCGTGCTATGTAAAATTTTATGATAATCAGTTCCGGAGCTAAACCGGGAAAATCAACAAACAAACAAATTGTCGCATTTATAATAATTACTGAGTAAGGATTCGTAGACGCAGCACTTATTGTTATCACGGGCCGAATGAAGACATTGAACATCCAAAACTTAAAACCTTTTCGTACACTGCCTTCTAATAATTCAATTTTTCTACTACATTCCGAGGACATGTACATTTTGTTTTCCATTTCGATCGCAGGTGTTCCGTAGCGCAAAAGGATATGCTATTTCGTGGTACAAACATGAAGGTAATAAAATATATTTCTAGGAACATGCAATTTGCAGTCAAAACAAATAGTGCAGCTTACAACATACACATAAAAGTTACTAGCTATTTCTCGCATCCACGTATTTTATAGCATATGTTCTATTCAGCTAAAAAATAAAATGACGAATTTTTTTTTAAATCTATGCATAAAATAAATCAAGGAAAATTTTATCAAAACCTATCCAATGGTTTTATCGTGAAGGTATAAGCTTACATGCATACAAGGTTTGGGGTCATTAAATTCTTACGTAAGCAGTGAAAGGGTAAGTCCAGGCTTGACTTTTTTTGATGACATGAGGGACCCCCTAAACTGGGTTTACGTGGTGATGACGCCTGCAACGCAAAATTACGGGGGGACTTGTTAAATTATATATATTATATTGTGCTTAATAAAATACATAAAAGAAAAATCTAAAAACAAATGCTTCTTAACTAAATCTATTCTCAAGTCTCGTTCTGTCACTGATAGATAACCTAGCAAGACACAGACAGTCTGAGATTGAAGATAGTCATTATTTAAGATTATTTGAACATTTAAGATTTGAATATTCGGTAAGTCACTAGTAGTTCAACATGGATCATTTTAACATGCAGAACAACTCGATGTCATTGTCAGAGCTATTAATGTTTAGAGCATTTTCTTTCTTTCTTCTTCCTCCACCTTCCACCGACTTCCACCGAGATTTCAGTGATTCTGCCAATGTCCAGTTATATTGAGATACTACGAGTAGGTTTTTTTGGTGGGAAGTCAAGGGGTTCAGCTGTCGTTTGCCTTATACAATTTTGCAAATTGATTTAAGAGGACTTTATAATATGAAATTGGTCTAGTTTGGTGTTATAAATGCTCGTGCTCGAGAACAATTTGTGAAATAGTTAAAGTAGACGGTTAAATGGACTCGTATAGATTTGTCGCCAAAAGCTCCCACGGGGCTGCCAAAGAACATACGCCATTTTTGATGCCACATACCGTACAACACCGATATTTAATATCTCATTATACTGGACATTGGCAGAATCACTGAAATCTCGGTGGAAGCCATAATTAAAAAGAAGAAAGAAAAGAAAGAAGTATCGGTGTTGTACGGTATGTGGCATCAAAGATGGCGTATGTTCTTTGGTAGCCTCGTGGGAGCTTCTGGTGACAAATCTATACGAGTCCATATAACAGTCTACTATACCTTTTTTTAATTTTTCATGAGCACAAGCATTTATAACACCAAACTACACCAATTTCATATTATAAAGTCCACTAAAATCAATTTGCAAAATCGTCAAAGGCCAACTGTACCCCTTGACTTCCCACCAAAAACTCTTGAGCATTTTCAGTAATTGCGTAGTTAGAATCAATATGACATGATATAAAAGCTCATTAGTGCGTTACATAAGTTATAATAGTCTACTACTCTCATTAACAGGTACTTACATTACGTGGAATTATCTCTAGTTAATACAAATTATTGCGCTGCAAAAGTTAATAACTCTAGAACATAATTGATTCTGCTGATTATATTATTAAAATAAGTGCCATGAGCCACTTGTGTCGACTAAAATATTAAAACAAAATAATAATCTACAACGACATAGCAGCCGTCCTGATCATCTTTTAAACTCATGTTTTCTGCATATATTTTTAACAGAGAATAGAGAATGTATTCCTTTTTATTTTGCTAACACACGGATACCTATTTGCGTCTACTCAATTATAAAATAAAATGATTAATTTATTAAGAGGTAGAGCCATCGACTCTCCATTTTATGGTTCAGCTGAAAATCAGCGTTTCATATTTGTGTCTATATGACAAAACGCTGAGCTGAAACCTTTTTGGCTGCATAACATAGAAATGGAACTATGTTTAAAATTAAACCTAGTACATAATTTGTGTCTGTTTGTGTTCATAAAATTAAATATATGTTTGTTGACTTTATGCACCAAATAAATATTTTTCTTTCTTCTTTCTTTCTTTCTTAATTAAGACTTTCAAATAATATTAAAAATCTCCAGGTGTGAGATAAAAAAATACAATGTACCAACTGCTTCTCTTCCCGAGCAGACCTTAGAAGACAGTCGTGGGAATGGAAGAAAATAAGGAATCATGGCGATGCGGCTCGCTTCCTTTTATATCTCCTTTACGAAATTGATCATTAAGTTGTTCACGCACACGATAAGAAGAATACTAGAATAAACAAAAGATGAACTGTTATTCATACACCAATCTGTGAGAGACTCTTTTCCACAGCCGACCTACACAGAGACACACATTCTTGAGTTCACATACACATGCATACTGTCACGTATTTATCCCTTGCGGGGTATACAGAGCCCAAGGTCATAAACCTACAGGCCACGTTTAGCATCGTAGTGGGCGTAAAGGTGGAAAGCGGAATCAGAATAGTGATGGGTTGCTAGCCGCATCGCCTAGCAATGTGATGCCTTCAGCCCAATCCCTTGACCGGCTTTTACGGTAGAAAAGCAGCTGGTATATTCTATGTTTTTTCTTTTCTCCCAAACCAGCATGGAAGAATTCACATCACAATTAAACCTATCTATCAGCCAGGGACGTCCACTGCTGGACATAGGCCTCCCCCATAAATCGCAACAAATTGCGGTTTTGTGCATATTGAGTCCACCAACTCCCGGCGACCCTAATAAGATCGTTCATCCACCTGGTCGGGGGTCATCCTACGCTGCGCTTCCCTGTTCGTGGCAGCCACTCCAGGACTTTAATTAAATTACAAATTAACAATTACACTTAAAACAATCACAATTAAACCTAATTACTGTTTATTTTGTAGATAATAATTACAGCATAATGTAGTTACTGAGTCCCTTCTCATCAATCCTCTTTACAGACTGTTCTAGCTTAATGCTGCTTAAAGCTCCTCCAAGAATGATGATCGTTTTATTTTATTCCTAGATTTACCTTTCAAACTTCTAAATTACAGCTTACACAGAAAATTACCTAGTATCTAGAAATATTTGATGGGTAGTCAATCGCGCCCGGGTTGAATATAAAAACGCCTTTAGCAGATAACTTCCTAAATTTAATTTACCGGCGAGAGGACTCGACGACTGCGCCAGGCGGGACACACGAAATCGGATCACGTCGCGTCGTCACTTGTCAAACTTAGCTTATATAATTAAATGATTTTTAATTTTTAATAATGACTTGAAATTGTTTGCACTGAAACGCCCTGACTTGTTGAAGCTACTGAAAATCACAGAAGATTTCAGTAGTTCCATCAGGATGGAGTTCGGTGTAGATAAATGTGCTGTCATGCATGTTCAACGGGGGAAAGTTATAAATTCAACAAATTTACAACTTTCTGAAACAATATCTCTCAGGTCTATTTCGGAGGCAGAAACATACAAATATCTTGGTATGTCACAGGCTTTAAGTATTGCGGATGGGGACATAAAACAGGCGGTAAAGGAACGTTTCTTCTGTCGTCTGACAAAGGTTCTTAAAAGCCTTTTGTCAGGCGGCAATAAGACGCGTTCCTTTAACGCTTGGGTGATGCCCCTAATCACATACTCCTTTGGCATACTAAGATGGACTCAAACTGAGTTGGACGCTCTGGATAGGAGAGTTCGTCAACAACTCACAACGCATCGCATGCTTCACCCACGCTCATCAGTTATGAGACTGTACATCCCACGTAAGTGTGGAGGTCGTGGCTTTTTGAACGCCAAGACACTCCATAACCGTGAGGTGTGCAGTCTTAGGGATTACTTCCTGAATAGTGAGTGTGGGATGCACCGCGACGTTGTAGCTGTAGACAGAAACTTAACGCCGCTCTCCTTAGCGAACGAGAACTGGCGTAGACCAACGGTGTTGAGCACCGAAGATCGTAAGAACATATGGAAGAGCAAAGAGCTGCACGGGCGGTTCTATCGGGCCTTAACAGGGCCCGATGTGGATCTGCTTGCGTCGGTAAACTGGCTACGATTCGGTGACCTCTTTGGGGAAACCGAGGGCTTTGTCTGTGCAATTGCTGACGAAGTCATGATGACGAACAACTATCGGAAGTATATCCTGAGGGACGGTACGGTCGACATCTGTCGGGCATGCCGCCGTCCTGGTGAATCACTCAGGCATATTACTTCCGGTTGTTCTCATCTGGCTAACGGAGAGTACTTGCACAGACATAACCTTGTAGCCAGGATTATCCACCAGCAACTTGCTCTTCGATATGGTCTTGTGGAATCTGAGGTGCCGTACTACAAGTACACACCGACGCCGGTTCTTGAAAATGGTCGTGAAAATTTTGTTAGTAGACTTAACCTAGTGTTAGTAACAGGACATAATTATAAAACCACACAATACAAAATATTTTCCTAACAGTGAGGTTCCCACCCTCTGGCCATCGGTATCTTTATATCCACCTATAGCAATACAATGCTCGGTATATTATTAAAATTGAAAATATGTTATTGGAAAAGAACTCACCACAGTTAGGATTCGAACCCACATTAGCTTATTTAATTTTCTGTTGTAATGTAAAAATGGCTGGCGAAAGCTTATAAACTTGATTTTACATAAGTATTTCCAATGTTTAGTTAGTATCCCATACCCCGGTCTGAAATCTGCCGGTACGAAACCAGCCCACGTGGATTTTTTTTCATATCTTATTTCTTTATTTTATTAAGGGTAAGAGTACCAAAGTTTGATTGTTTGATTTGAGATTATACAAGTTCGAGGTTGGAGTTATGTGAGCTAGCTCAATCTGTGTGATTTGTCCGTACATATTTATTTATTTGGTTGGGTCACGTTTGCCAAATGGTTATGGAAAGATGAGCTTATAAAACTACTGGGAGCTTTTGTCCAGAAATGGAACCTAAAAAGCTAATCTTTGAAGTTGAGACAGCTACAGTGACATAATTTGTATGGGATGCGATACGTGGACAGCCTACAGAACACGCGTAAACTATCTGACTACCAATAAAGTTTTGCGCAACCTGTACCCTACCGTGGCTAAGCAATATATTCGACTATACTCTACCGTGACTAAGCAATAGATAAGACGATAAAGTACTAACCATGCTATTATCTAGTAGCATAGCAAGCAAGTAGGTAATCTACCGTGTACTCTTTCGTTTGCTTTACGATTCTAATTGGTTCTTAAAAGGCCGTCCAATAAAAAGCCAACTGAAATATTCTGCGAAATACAGCTCGATGGGAATTTAATCTTTGTTACAGAGGATACGGTAGTCTGCAGCTGTATTACACGAACTGAGTACAGTCGGTGCCACAAAATGCATAGTATCGGTCACATTATAGCTGGCAATAGAGGTCCGATTTGCTTCCGATCTAATCGAAGTGTTGCCTTTAAAAAAATAAGTCTTGCTTGCGTAGTCCCTTCGTAGAAATAACTCCTTAGACCTTTATGAAAAATCCTAGATTTTAGGGATATTGCATAAAAACCCCCTAAATATTCCTCAATCACGATGCGAAAAGGAAGAAGAGAGAGAGAAGTTTACACCTTTACATTATTTTAACACTACCCTTAGGTTACAAAGCGCGAGAAGTCTAGCCCAGCTTTAACACAATTTCGCGCGAAACCCAAGCGACATTTTAAACTTAAGTTTAAAATGTCTACACGCTGCAACAATACCCACCCGTGAATTTTAGCACTTTACTGAGATACTCGCGACAAACCGCAATGGGTGGAAAATGGAAATTATTGAAAGGTAGTAAATATATACAAGGTTTACATCTGTAAACTTGCCACATTTTGAAACGTACCTTTACCTTGACTATACTCATTACAGAACAATTTTCCCAACGGAACATAGTTGTAAATAAAAAAAGGAAAAAAAATGGACTTCACTTACTAAATCAATCAGTTGATTAACTGTTTTGTATGGGGAACGATTTTTTTTATATTGCGTGCCTGCAGTGTTACTTTTCGAATAAACATTTAAAACCTTGTAAAGTATGAAGCGAAAACTACAAAAAATTTATAATAGAAGATTCAAAATTTTTTGCTACCAGTATGGTCTGGGAGAAAAGAAAAACGAAGAATGTACCAGCTGCTACTTTTCCCGCGCAGATCGTAAAAGACGTGATAGTATGTATGTAAAAAATTTAGCACGATAGAAACACAATTTTGCCCTTGCCACCGGAAAATGCTGGCAATATTTTAAAACTATATCACCGCGTCGTGAAGGCGCAACACGCTCCCGTGAATTTCGCCTTATTTCGCAATTTTCTCAGGTACTCGTCTCGACCGCAAAGGGTTGAAAGTGGAAATTATGGAAAGTTCATAAATATTTCCCGGAGATTATGCAGCGTGTTGAGGCAAACGCTTACGTCTTATTTTGTATATGTTTATTCGTAGGTAAGCATACTGTATGTCTGATTTATTTTTACACGCCTGCTTAAAAAGGAGTGTGAAAGTCAGTCTGCTTTCACGCCAAAACTACTGAACCGATTTTAAATATAAGTACACAGATAGCCTGAGAAAAGACATAGGCTTTTTTATTTAACACGGACGAAGTCGCGGGCTCAACTAGTAATGTATATGTAAATTTGCAGCGTCTAAATTTACCCCAGAAATTCCCTTAAGACGATACGAGTATCGTCTAAAGGAAATTTTTTGGGTAAATTTTAAGTGGCTCCCATGTTAAATAAACACTTTTATTTGAAAAGAAACGCGGACTTCATATAAAAAATCTAGGAGCACTAGAAAACCCTTCAAACTATGTAATGAACTACTGTTTACAGTTTAAAGGGTGAACATGAATCTTTACTTAGCGTTTTATCAAAAACGGCCACTTTGGGCGAAAATGCAAAATAAAGCTGTAAATATCCTAATTTTAAATGTCATCAATTTTAATTGTCACGCCGTGTGGTTCCCGGCAGAGTAGAATAGGACCACTCCAAGTCATCTCGTGGATGTCGTAAAAGACGACTAAGGAAACACAAGCTAAATAAAGCTCATAAACATCAAAGAGACCTCTCCAACCCGTCTGGCCAGCGTGGAGAGTGTAGACCAAATCCTCTGACTACTCAAGCTAATAAATGGCTCTGGTAGTACAGAGAGGGTCGTGCTCCTGCAGTGGAGACTGGAAAGACCTGATGATGATGATGATAATGATGATTTCTATACCTACCAAACTACGATGTATAATAATGTTAGTCTGAATTTCATGCATTTTATTCTCGATGACATTCCATGCTCTGTGGTGGTCTCTTCTGCCGAGGCCCGGCGAAAATTACTTGTCCAGACATTTATTATTATTTTCAAAAGATCCCTATCAACCTTAAAAATATACCTCCCAAGAGCGTCTCTTGCTTTTTGTCTGCTAGGTATAAATAAATAAATAAATAATAAATAAATATATACGGACAAATCACACAGATTGAGCTAGCCCCAAAGTAAGTTCTTAAGAAAGACTTGTGTTATGGGATACTAACTCAACGATACTATATTTTATAACAAATACATATATAGATAAACATCCAAGACCCAGGTCAATCTGAAAATGATCGTTTTCCATCTTGACCTGACCGGGGATCGAACCCGGGACCATCCGTGTCGCAGGCAGGCGTGATGACCGCTGCGCCACGGAGGTATAACACGGATCAATGTCCGTACCAAAAATATCTTATCATAATCAGGTCTTTTTTAGTCTCCACTGTAGGAGCATACTACTAGATTACTACTAGAGCCGTATAATAGTCTGAGTAGTCAGAGGATCTAGCCTACTCTCCACGCTGGCCAAATGGATTGAAGCTGCTCTTTGGTATTTATGAGCTTTGTTTAGCTTGTGTTTCTAATTCGCCTTCTAGGACACCCATGATTAGAACGACTCGGATTTGTCCTATTCTACTCTGCCGGGAACCACGTGGAAATACTTCTTGGTGCATTTTGGCACCTTTGTCTATCAATTTAGACAAATTGCTCAAAATGCACCAATAACTTGAGTTACTTGTCACACGAATAAGGAAATAAACTTCCTAACACCCCATTTTGTTGAAGGGTTGAAATAACGAGTTTTGCCTTGCTCCACAGCCTGGTATCGCATTTTGCAAATTGATAGCCCGCGTATACAGCGCCGACATATTGAGTTACGTTAGAAAGGCATGCAAATATTTTTATTGAGTTAGTCGCAAATATGCTGGTTTGAATATACGAGTACTTTGCGGTAACATAAATGTGACGGTGAGTATGGTAAGGAATTAAATGGTATGTATAAATTAATACTTATATAGGGACAAATCACACTATTTGAGCTAGCCCCACAAGTTTCAAACAAAACTTCAAACTTAGCTAAGTGAGTATGAATAATGGTAACTGAACTGAGAATAAATTGGTCAAAATAATAAATCAAATTAGAACCATACATAGAATTTTCACATAACTTTTATGTCTTAAATAAAAACATCCTAATTATAATCTTATCCTAACCCTAATCCTAACTAATATTATTAAATGCAAAACTGAGTTTGTTTGTTTGTTACGCTTTCACGCCGTATCTACTGAACCGATCATCATGAAATTTTGCATACATATAGGTTAGTGTACTGAGATGGACATAGGCTATTTATCACGCGGGCAAAGCTGCCGGCAACAGCTAGTAGGAAATAAAATTAAATCTTTATTTCTTGCTCATACACGGTTTATAAGGGGTGGGCCCGGGCATGGGCAATCGCCTTTGGCATAGAGACAGTTTGAGACTCATGAAAGGACATCTCACTACAACAGGCACCTTTTCCTAGAAAAAGGTAATGCTCCCGAAAAATCTATACATTTAAGCGATCTCAACCGCCAGTGAAAGCTAGTACAATGTATACAAATTATAATGTAATTAAGTATTGCACATTTGTATATAACCAACTGACTGCCACAAATTCTTAATACGTATGGAACACATCACAGAAAATAAAGGTATATATAGGTACCTTACCTAATAATACACGCAAAATGATGAAGGCAGGCTACGTTCAGATATTACGCCACAAAACATTTTGTACGGTGTTGCAAAATATCGAGAATGCAGAATAATTCGTGTAGGTACATCTGTAGGGCTGCAAGGAAAACGGTGAACATTTTGTCCACGAACCCCTTCCATTTTAAAAGGCCGTGCAAACGTGTATATTGCTTGAACGTGCCCCTGTACCTCTGTACATTTTTACTTTGTCATAGTCGTAATAAAGAAAAACAACATCACTACTTGATCGTGACGTGAGTGACGTGACTGACAACTGCTAACTCACTCTTCTGCCTATCTTCTACAAGTACGCCAAATTAGCTTAAAATGGCTGCGATAATTTCTCGTCACTTGTTAAGAAGACGTATAGATTCATTTAATTATTATCTCAACATTTTGTTTTTTTATTATACTCGTAGGTATACTGGGTGTAAACCGATATTTCTTGAACTTGGAGGGAATATGGAGGCGTACCGTTTTATTCATAAAAATTAACAATCGCAAAACATATTTTATTAAGGGGGTTAGTTAGTAACTTTTATTGCGTGTGCGTGTGTGGTCAAGCGGTTACAGATCTACAGCTTATGTTAATTTTTGACAGAGTCAAGGACGGCAAAATTACTAGTAATTCATCATGACTGTCCACTATGTTATTACTTCAGCTGTAATTTTGTACTTTCTTGATGCTTTCTTTCGCGATGTTATCATAAAGTAGACAATATAAATCGATATGGTGGTGTTTGTTTTCTTTTTTTCTACAAAACAGTTTGAAATAAGTTGTTAAGTTACCACTTTTTACCTGAAGTTTAGTGTAAATCTAGAATTGATATCTAGTTAAATGAGTATGAGAATTAACTATCTTCAAACAAGATTTTCTTCAGGCAAATCCATAATCCGTTACTGAAATCCCAAAATCAAACATCTTATCGCATCTATCACAAACGTACGTTTACTCTAGCTGGTAGACCACAGATCTGTAGGTATATTTTCTAAGTCACTTCCAGCTGATGTAATGAGGGATGTCTGTTAGTTTTTTTTTTTTAATTGCCTTAAATAGAGATATAAATATGTATTTATTTATTATATGTCGTTGAGTTAGTATCCCATAACACAAGTCTCGAACTTACTTTGGGGCTAGCTCAATCTGTGTGATTTGTCCGTATATATTTATTTATGTGTAAGGTTTATGTTGATGATGTACCCTTGATTGACAATTTTATTCTTAGTTATTTGCCGGTTTACCTACTGGAAGATATCCTATATTGGGATAAGTCCGCTCTCGTACATTTACTCTTTCGTTGTTTTAAATCTTTTTTCTACGAAATGATAAAGTTATCATAAACAAACAAACGATATATACTTTTAAGAAATTGAACATGAAATAATATTTTATTGGATTTTATAGTCTTGTGCTAGTCAATCAATCAATCAATTTATTCATTAACAATTTACAAATTGTGTCCATAGTATTTAGAGAACCCTACGGAAAATACGGCAAAATAAACCGTACCTTCCAAAAAGGAAAATAAAGCAGGTACTTACTCAAACTTTCCCTGATGAAGTAAGCACAAAAGTTTATGTTTTACCGTGGACTTAATGGGAAATTGAGGCGTGCTCAAAAATTTTATGAGGGGTTTAAATTTATATGAGAAGTTAAAGTTTCCAAGTTTTTATTACACACTCTGTTACGGTTGATTTGTCGATAAATCCACACGACATGAAACGATACGATTGTTGTATTATTAAGTAGAATTATCATTATTACAATAAACGAATAAAAGAGAAAAATCATACCTATATGTATGATTTTTCCCCACAGTAAGTTGTGAACTTCATCATATAATTATACATTACAGACCTAGGTCAACCTGAGAAGAACGTTTTCCATCATGACCTGACTGGGGATTAAACCCGGGACCTTCTTGTCGCAGGCTAGCGTGTACCATGAAGCTTGTCAAAATGATTTTTATTTATACTATATATTTCCCGGTATATGTATAACTAGCAATTATATCGCGACTTCGTCCGGGTAAAACTTCAGCCCTCTATTTAGCCCCTGAGGTTTTGAATTTCTAAAAATCCGTTCGTAGTGATCGTAGAGTTCACTTACATCATGAAAGGAAACCCTGTACTATTATGTATTCTGTGCCTGCCTCCGTAGCATGGCTCCTGCGACGCTGTTTATATCGCGCGATAAACTATCTACTTCTCGCTCTTCAGTATTGCGAAAAACAAGATGGCGATAGTCAATTAACGTTGTCGCGCGTGCCATGCTACGGGGGCTGGACCATATTTTGAGTTTCTAGGTACATTAGTTTCGGCTATGCGTTGATATACAGGTGACAGTGACAGGTTTACCTCTTATACAGTCATATAGATATATGTAAACTAATGGAAGCCAAAGCTTTCACAGCTGTGATCTAGGAGAGGGACACAAAAAATAAATTATGAATTACTAGCTGTTACCCGCGGCTTTGCCCGCGTAATTTATAGCCTATGTCCTTATCAGTACCCTAACCTATGTGTATGCAAAATTTCATGATGATCGGTTCAGTACGTTGAGCATGAAAGCGTAACAAACAAATAAACAAACAAACTCACTTTCGCATTTATAATATTAGTTAGGATAGGACTAGCTTTCAACCTTAGCTCCGCCTGCGTTAATGTTTTTTCTCCGGGATGAAAAGTAGCCTATGTCCCTCTCCGTACTCCAAACAAGGTGTACGCAAAATTTTCATGATGATCGGTTTGGTAGATTGGGCGTGAAAGCGTTACAAACAAACTCACTTTCGCATTTATAATTGCGATCTAGGCGGGTGTATAAATCCTCACCTTTTCTTCAGATAATTTCAAGTCGTGTCGTACAGTGCAAACTTCAAACAGTGATCGTAATTAAGAAATGTTGACCTCCATTACAGAACTTTTCCGAGTTTTCTTTTGGAAATGCCTTTTTTGTTCCTTAATGTATTAGCTATGTATGTAAGAGAGTAAATCGCAATAAAATAAATGTAAGAAGTATAAGTACTTGTTTTAGTTAGGTGGTAGTCGTAAAGCCATAGATTAAAAAAAACTCTTCCTACTTCTATGCGTAAAGCTATGTCAGATAGATACTGTAGCAAGAGCGTTTCATTAAGATTTTGAAATGCTTTTGATGTATTCTACAATGATCTTCGAGCAACACGGCCTCCGTAACAATGATGTATTCCAATAGCGATTATTGCCTCTGTTCCTTTAAAAGGAAATAGGAGAGTTGACGCAGAAGTCATGCTACGTTCCTCGTATGAGGTCATGAATGTATTTTTTTAATTAACTTACAAATAAAATAAGATATAAAATCAGTGTGTTATCTTTTCAGCACGAAACCCTATTCAAACCCGTCCCGTTATATAGTGGAGGCGCCGGGTAGTGGTTACTAAGACTAAGGATAACTAAATAGAGGAAGATAAAAGGTTGGTAAGAAAGACGAGCTTGCCAGGATAAGCAACTCTCAAGGTTAGTACACCAGTGATTTAAATTTACGGGATCACGAGTTACAAATAAATGTTTTGGAATACATCAAAAGCATTTCAAAATCGTAATGAAACCTCCTTGTTACAGTACCTTAATTCACATCTTTAGTTTACTTAGAGCATACCTTGTCTTGGCACCAGAAACAGTATTAAAAAATATCCAATAAGTCATTAAATTTGAATATATCCCTTTTTTTAAGTTCTTCCTGCGGTCGCAACGTTAGACGTTAGTCCATCGGCCTAAGATGGTTACTCTAAATTAAAAGTTTTATTTAATATACAAGTTTTACACATGTTTGCTGTAGATCTTTTTTCAGTTTAAACTTTTGGCTTTGGGATTTATACAAAATCTGTGATTTGATCTGAACCTATATATGAAGTCAGCGCAAAACATTTGCTAATAATATGTGTTAAGTATTTCTATTTCTTCCCGTGGATGTGGTAGAAGTCGTTTTAGGAAACACAAGCTGAACAAAGCTTATAAACATCAAAGAAACCTCTCAAACCCGTCTGGCCAGCGTAAAAGGTGTAGGCTTAATCCTCTGACTGCTCTGGCTGATATAGGTATGCCTCTGGTAGTACAGAGAGGGTAGTGCTCCTGCAGTGGAGACTAAAAAAAGACCTGCTGATGATGATGATCTCTATTTCTTATCTTACTTATATTCACAAAAACTTTAAAGAATTAAAAAGGAGAACTTAAGAAAATACCAACGCTATTTTTATTTTACTAACAAATAAATTTTCGTAGTGACAATTTCGATTGAATATTTGAGCGTCCGTTCAAATACGTGCGCATGAAATGTAGAAGCCGTGTTACTGACACGAGTAGCCCGGAGGCATTTTCCCTGGAAACAACGGACAGAAATATTTATAGGCGAGGAAAAAGATTAATATATAAAAAATTGTCGGCTGATATTTTTTACTTAGCCGTGTGGTTCCCGGCAAAGAAAAACAGGACCACTCCCAAGTCTTTCCGATATCGTAGAAGGGGACTTAAGAAACACAAGCTAAAAAAAACTTATAAACATCAAAGAGACCACTAGAACCCGTCTGGCCAGCGTGGAGATTGTAGGCTAAATCCTCTGACTGCTCTGGTAGTACAGAGAGGGTCGTGCTCCTGCAGTGGACACTAAAAAAGACCCGATGTTTTTTTCTTCTAGGCTTTTAGAATTACCAACAATCTACATTAACAACTATTACCTATGCCTATGTCAACTTATGACGGTGGTAACACTTAAAATCAGGTACCTCGAACCAATCCTGTGTTAACAGGAATAAAATTCTCAGTACGTAATAGTTTAAATGTGAAAGTGTGTTTGCATGTTTACTCAGTCCACATAATATCTAGTTTTTAAGGTTCTAAATAATAATTGTAAGTTTACGCAGATTGGAGAAAATGCGCTGTGCAGTTGGTTGCCGCTTCTTCTGCACTCCGCTTTGAAACTTAGCCATAAGTAATTACTGACGTCAACATATTTCCAGTTGTAAATAATATATGTATGAAAATTAATAAGTGTTCTAAGCAACCTATATTTGAATTTTGAGTTGTTTAATTACGCTTTGACTCAGAATTGATCTATCGTCCTATTTATAATCGCTCTCTATCTATGTAAGTTGCTCTTTAGAGACTCGCCCCGAAGCAGAAGAATTTGCTTGTCCGTGCTTGTAAGAAAATCATACACATTCTCAGGATTACTTTACTGTATACTATATAAGAATAAACGGTATTCTACCTGGTTAAAACAATAGCTAGAATACCATTTATTCATATAACTGTACAGATAAAGCTGTAGGCAAAAGTTCCGACCTTATTTCTTTGTACTAACAAATGCAAAGAGCACAATATTTTTGAGATGCTTACAGGTAACAAGCAAGACATGTCATTAATGTTGATAGAATATCTGAGCAAAGGACGGCCGTAAGTAAATTCCGTAAGTACATTAAGAATTTCACTTTAAAATACTAAAAGCAACTTACTTTGTGCTTTAAAATTAAGGTATTAAGATACAAAATTGCTTGGGTGAAGTTAAGAACCTGTTGCAGTGAACGCGTTTGGAGCAAGGGCGTCGTTTGTGTAATTCTTTTAACACCCGTCTCGTGCTGGAGTTTGTTAGTTTTTCTAAATTCTTTACGTTAAATAAAGTCGTAAGACGTTTTGAGATAAGGGAAAACCGTTTTCTAACAAACCAAAACTTTAATATCTAAGAGTCTAGATTTCTTCATACACATTAACCAAATGTGTGGAGTAAGTTTGATGGATCGTTTGAGAAATGCTGTACTTAGGGAACGGTGTGGAGTGAAAAACGATATAGTGACTAAAATTGAGAAAGGTATGTTGAGATGGTTTGGACATATTGAGAGGATGGATGAAAGGAGACCATAGATATCAGAATATTTACTAGGTAATGGGGACTAACGAAAGGTATATATTCAGCAGATGTGGTTGGGACAGTCGGGCAGGGCCGGCCTCGTCAAACTTATCGCGACCAAATTGCGAACATTCTTGCAAAAGGAGTACCCGAAACCGGTGAGCATGCATGAAAAGAGTAATGAATGTGGATGAAGCGAAAGAAGTTTATATGGATCGTAGCTAGTGGAAATCCATAGTCTCTGCCTACCCCTATGGGAAAGAGGCGTGATAATATGTATGTATGTACATTAACCACGTCTTCATCAAAATTCAAAATCATTTATTTGCTTTCCTACGGGATAGACCGTAAGGTGACAAATGGAATCAAATTAGTATCCGATTTTCGCCCATTTGTTCAATTGACTTTTACGTTCTCCCCGGGAAGCGTGTCATGGAGTCAGTCACTACGCCGGAGGTCGTCAGAGCATTAGTGTGATCAGAGGAGATTTTTCAATTTCAAAATCACAACTGCAAAATTACGATCAGGGGTGTCATCCTCAACTACCTGTCCGGTGTTTGCGTGTATGGCATCGCGTACGCGCGCCCGACCTCCCGAACTGGTACTTGCTTTCCCCAAAACATCCGAGCAAGTAGCATCCCAAATACCTTTATCCCATCCACAGCCCAATAAAGTAATACCCTTTCCGAGTTTAAAAACGGTTTTGATGGACAGCAGCGTTGGATGGAACCGAGACAAGCCAAACAAACAGCGCTCACCAACCCGTCTGCCAAGCGTGGTGTTTAGTATGGCAAATCTCCCCCAATATATATCCTTGTAGGCCTGTACCCAACAGTGGACGTTTATAAATGAGATGATGATAACCTACAAAATTAGCATTAACATTTGAACATCAATATCCCTTTTCCGCAATCAAACTCTCTACGCGATGACTCGTGACCTTTCAAGGAAGCCAGTCCAATAGATTACAGATACAGGGCTTCATCTGTACCTACACCGTATACGTTAATTACGACAGGATAAGACTAGGAGGGATGGAAAATAACTGATTATCGTTACAAAAGTGTAGAAACTGCCGATTATTCGATTCGATTTTCGAAATAGTATTTTTTATACAGTGAATTTAACTATTTTACTGTAACTTTATTATATAAGAAAAGCAAAATTCTAAGATTCAATCAGATAAACATTATTTGCCAACTATGAGTCATACAAATACAGGTGTTATGTATAATTTTTATTATACACTAGCAGCCCTACCCGGCTGCGCCCGGGCATGTAATGGCTCAAAACCTTCCTCGTGAATCACTCTATCTATTGGTGAAAACCGTATGAAAATCCGTGAAGTAGTTTTTGAGTTTATCGCGAACAGACAGACAGACAGACGCGGCGGAGGACTTTGTTTTATAATATGTAGTGATAACACCTGTATTTGTATGCTGATTTTTGAGATGTTATGCGAAAGAAATAGGCTAAGACTCTACAGTAGGTACATAAATAAAATAACACAGATTAAATTTTATAAAGTCTAATTTATAAATGTTTAATATGTGGGTACTGGCAATATGCAGCAATACGGGATGAACCGAATAAACAGTGAGGATGGATGTGCTATGATAGTACCCATTTATCCCGAGGTCACACACTACCATTATCTACAAGAATATTTTTTATGACTGGAGTTGAGTCAAGTTAAGTAAGCCATGGAGAATTATAGCCTATGTCATCCGCAGATAAATTAGCTTTCTATAGGTATAATATTTAATATACGAAAGTATTTTGAAAATCGGTCTAATAATTTTGGAGCCCATTCAATGCAAACAAACAAACAATCAAAGGTTACAATTTATAATATTAGTATAGACATTCAAAATCACAGAAAGATAGCGGACATGTACAATATCGCCGTGTCATGAATTCCACGTTCACACCCCAATAGATTGTAACGCATCGCCGGCCAACCCTTTTCAGGCAATACGTCGACTCGTCACGCGACATCCTAGTCTCGGGTGAAAGCCTTTGTGAGGATTTCAGCTGTTGACATATTTAACATTATATTATCATGTGCAAAAGCGTGTGTTAGATTATGTAAATGTAAGACTTCTCATATTATTTATTTATAATGAAACAACTTGAGTTTTGATAAGTTAACTACAAATTTATGAAAATATGATTCTAATTACTAAAATAAAGATAGTATCAGAAGAATAAAGAAACAACTTTAAACACATCACAGCTATTTATTATAAAGAACTTCAGAACTGCGAAATTATTTACACTATAATATTTAACAATATTTTATTATTAACTTTATAAAAACACAATTGAAATCTACTTAATCATAGCACCATTCATTATTGTCTAAAATTATACAATAATACTTATCTGAACGTCTGTCTTGTTCGAGTCACACCGAGAAAGTGAGCCATACATTTGCCACTCGCCCTACCTTCGTCTGTTACGTCATAATGGAAAATATCTCATGACAACGACTATATTGATTTCAAGTATAAAATACTTCTAAGAGTATAAATGTAAATTATCAATTAATGTTTGATGGAATTATCTTAATGCTTTAAGTGACATATTTGTGTACAATTAGAAATAATACATTTAGTAGTATTAAACATGAAAATGTAATTAATATAGTCAGCAAGTGACTTATTCTTATTGAACAACGTATTTATATTTTATAAACTAGGTATAATCAACATCTTTTATATATATTCCCTAACACGGCCAATCTGACACGTACTTCGTTCTCGAAGTTCGTCAAAAGAAATATAAAAATAACCAATACAATAGTTACATCAAATGACCAAACTTTGTTCTGACCATTGTAAACAAGTTCAAAGCAACAAAAGTACAGTGTATCAATTGGATAAAACAAGAAAACAGTATATAAGTATTTGACTGCTTTAACTAATCTTAACTATTTATATTAAAATTCATCCTATTCATAAAAGTACTAAGTTCATTTGAAAGCAATAGTTACACCAAACGTTATTGATTATATATTAATATTTGCGACATATAATAAGATTTTGTAATTGTAGGCCGCCATTTAAAAAACGAGTTCAACGCAACAAAAGTACACAGTGTATCGAAAGGATTACACAAGAAAAACAGTATCTAAGTATTTGGCTGCTTTCAAGTAATCTTACCAATTTATCTTAACAAAATTCATCCTGTTAAATGACAAAAGTACAAAGTTCATTTGAAAGCAATAGTTACACTTAATGCTAAAGATTTTATATTATTAATCGCAACATATAGGATTTTGAATCACAAATATTCTAGGCCGCCATTTAAAAAAAAACATTGTTAAGTTCACCATGGTTGTACATATATGAAATGTGTTTACTTAAAACAAATCAAACTCCAAATTGTTTAAAACTAGTTATAACTTTCCAAGTAGGTACAGCAAAAGAAATTCTCAAATATTGCTGCTTCCTTCAATGAAAACTACTTTGTTTAACTCCATTTGCACTATGGCAAAAAGAATATCTAATACGTTAAAGAAGGCATTAAATAAATATGTTATTTTTAAATTTCTAAAAAAATCCAGACAGTCATCCTTACAAAGTTTTTAAACGTACATTGTTTCATCGGTTGCTTAAAAAATGTTACTATATTGTCAAAGAACATTTAGATAAACATTGACTACTATTAATTTAAAAAAAACTTATTTTTATGTATATTCTCATTATTTTTTTTTATTTGCATGTCAGAAATGACTAATGTATGAAACTACTATATTGCACCACTATTGTTTGAACCACATTTAACGCAATAATTATCATTTCATTTCACTTAATATCATTTCATTTCACTTAATTTCATTTTAATTCATTTCATTTCAATTTGGATAAAAAAAACTATCATTTTATCCAGCAACAACAAAAGCAAGTATTTTCTGCTTTATTTTATTCAACAACAATAATAATTACTATATACGCAGCAGTATCAAACAACAACAAAAGTATTTGGCATTGCCGACCACAACAACGATAAGTATACTTTCTGCTTTATAGAACAACGCTCGATACTCGGTTTAATCGACAATAACAACAACAATGCAATTTTAGTCTTTGCATTGGTCTTCAAATTTCGACTTCAAATCTTCATGTTAAATATTTTATTTTCACGTACTGGGTACAAAACTGTTTATAAATATTAAAATAACCGTCTTTTTTTATTGCAAAAAAAATTACTTTTTTTTTGCCATACAAACAATTTCTTAAGTCTGTAGCACACGGATTGCTACAAAAATGCGAGGCCCAGCTTTTATCCTGGTGTTTTATGTTTTCATTAAAATAGCAAGACTAAGCTTTTGTTTTGTATGTGATATGGAACACTTTTACTTACTAAATATCACATCACCACTAATGTAAGAAAAGTCGGGATCGTTTACATATTCTGGAGACATTTTCTATAAAATATAATTATTTTTTCACTTTTAACACCTTTATCACTTAGTAATGCAGATAACTTTAACTAAACATAATACTTTTAAAACATTCGATGCCAACTAAGTAAAAGCAATTTTGTAAATAAATATGACTATTGGATTTAATACATTCTGTACATAATATTTTTAAAGATGATATTTATTTACTCAATTTTTTTTAAAGGTTTACCAATTGAATTTAAATATATTTTTCATTTGACATAATTAGGACAATGTATACTCAGTCCACATATCAAGTTTTTAAGGTTATAATTGTCAGTAGATGTCGATTGGAGAAAATGCGCTGTGCAGTTTGTTACCGCTTCTTCTGCACTCCGCTTTGGAAGCGGCGTTAAACTAAGCCATAAGTAAATTACTAACGTCAATAAGTTTTCTGTTGTAAATAACATATGTATAGCAAATTATAAGTGTTCTGAGCAACCCATATTAAACAAACATTTGAATTTTGAATTTTATCAAGTTCAGGGAGGGTAAGATCATTAAATTCGGAATATCGCAAAAATTTAAACGAATAAATCTCGTTTACTTGTAATTTTTTTTTTATTCAGATAATTAGAAATTTGTTAAAAATTATTTCGGATACTTTATGTTGTAGACTAGTAATTTGGCAATAATCAATACAAATATTTACTCATTGCTATAAGTATAGTCTAATACTTGTAATTGAATGTTTTGAAAATACATATCGTTTAAAAAAAGAAATAGTTTATTGTTACTACGTCACCTAGGTGGAAGTATTTATATAAATAATCAAAGCAGTACAGAATAACATAAAACAAATTGGTACTCTGTAGGTACTCAGCAAAAGAAAGTCAAAATTTGTGGGAAAAATAAAATTACTCTAGGTAGTCACTGTACCTATACGATGATATAAAATAGCGAAAAAAAATTTTATAACATGTATTAAAGTATATGTAAATTTGTTTTCTATTTATTTATTTCAAATTAATATTTTAATGTAGAATTGAAGAGTTAACTATTGAACATAGCTACTTGTAGCTATCAGTATGATAGGTGTTTAGTAGCTCAAAAAAGTAACTACGCTTTGCTTGAAAATCGATTCCTTTTGTACATGGATGGATTTTAACAATTACGTTTATTCACGAAATTTTGTTTCTGGATTTTTAAGCAATATATATTCATATGAAAGAGACATGTTCTTTGTTATATACGGCATTAAAGATTTATAATAAATCCCAAGAGATTTTATTCTATTGCGATGGTATAAAATAGAGATAAAAAAAATTATTACTTATCTATTAAAATATATGTAATTTATTGTTTTCTATTTATTAATTTCAAATAAATATTTTAATGTAGAATTGAAGAGTTAACTATAGAACATATTTACTTGTAGCTATCAGTATGATAGGTGTTTAGTAGCTCATTTAAAAAGTAACTACGCTTCGCTTGAAAATCGATTCATTTATTCACCAAATTTTGGTGGAAAATATTGTTTCTGGATTTTTAAGCAATATTATATATTCATGTAAAAGAGACATGTTTTTTGTTATATACAGCATTAGAGATTTATAATAAATCCCAAGGGTTTTTATTATATTAGAGCCACAAAAATTGGTCGGACACCAAAATTACATACAACTCATGACTTATAAATTGATGTATAACACTTTAAATGCGAAAATTTACTAATATTTTTTATAATTATTTAGTATTGTATTAGTTTCAATTGATATTTCAAACCCACATGACAAGTTTGTAAAAAAATATCTTTCATTTCAACAAAATTAAATTTCACATTATTCTAGTTTTGACTACTTAACAATGTATCAAAGAATCACTAGCTGGAAATAATAATATCAGCTTCATATTAAATGAATTGAATCACTAGCTTTCTTTATTTCTAAAAACTATAAACCTTACATTAAAATACTAAAATTCTGTGAATAACCAACTTTAATGCTACTTAGCAATTTTGATGATTAGAACACCACTAAAGCCAGCATAAGTAAAATCACGTCAAAAAAATATATTTTTTTTTTGTACACTATTAGGAACCAGCTCTTCATGACTATATAATTAAAGAAACATAACTTTACATGTGTATTATTTTAATATATCACAACACATACTTAGTCAGATAAGTCTTGAAACAGTGAAACCAAAATTGGAAAATTTCTGTCCGCTGTTTACGGAAATATGTACTGCATTTTTTTTTCGCGGAAAACCTGAACATGGTGACTCATTTCTTTCACTGCTGCTCGCAAGCAACCAACTAAAGGAATTAAATGATAGCAGTATGGTTCGTTGAGATTCATTTCTATAGGAGTAACTAGATGTTATTAGGATACCAGCAAAATATTACCATTTGGGCGGACAGACCTTTTTAAATTTCTCCGTGATAAAATATGACACTAAATAGAAGAATTAAATTGTCATCAAATAAAAAAAATACTGCTTAGTATAAATAGTACTAGTTATTTCTCTTAAAGTTGTAAATTTTCGTTTATGAAATGGCCAAACCCAAAAAAAAAAAGACTGGACACGCCACCAAACTTGAAAAAAATCAGGTGATTGTTTTACTGTAATATTAACTGCTTCGTAAAAAAACATATGCATATTTTCGTGAAAAAAAAATCATTGATGTAATTGTGCTTCAAGGTATGATTATCAGTGCCGCCGCCAAAAAATGCATTGAGAAAATCACTCACATTATCCGTAACCAAGTTAATCCAATCAAACCTGTATACAAGGTAAATTACCCTAGTATGACCCTTTATATCTAGTCGATATTTGTACATTAATATTAATAGATAATTGGTCATCCCATAAACCGTTCGGCCAATCTGACATAATACAATTTAATCCTGACACATTTATATATCGTTCAATTAATTTAAGCATAATCATAATTTGAAACGGTTTTTAGACTAAATTGTTTTGAATAAGTTGGTAAAAACTTAAAACTTATCTAAATAGGTGTCGGATGTTTCACTGATCGACCGTTATATGATTTTTAGACTTATAAGTAAGATTACTTTTTTAACCAAAATTTATTTTACAATATTTAACTTTTCTCAAGCATATTCTCAGTAAGAATCACAATAATCTGCAGAATACAAGACGGCCTAGTTAGTTCCTTAGAGATTTTTTTTTTCTTGTGTGGGTGGGTAGTGGTACCTTCACCGATAAGAAATTTGATGATAGCGGGTGGGTACAACGCAAAATTATAGTTCTTAAAATTGTTGGCTCCCAATTCTTAAATCACGATAAAGCTGAGCCCTGATGGGCCTTACCGGCTTTAGCTGCTCTAGTTGAATCTTGCTCCATCCAAGCTCGATGCGGAGGACCTCGATGTTTGTGCACCACGCCTCGGCGCCGTTATCATTTTTGTCAGGATCGAAAACCAGCAGCACACGTCGGTACGAAATCGGTTGGACAAAGTGACTGCGCGTCTTAACTGATCTGAGAAGGAGAAAAAAAAAATTAGTTAAGTCAGGTTGGAATCCCACTTCTGATGTTAGATTATGTAAATGTAAGACTTCTCATATTATTTATTTATAATGAAACAACTTGAGTTTTGATAAGTTAACTACAAATTTATGAAAATATGATTCTAATTACTAAAATAAAGATAGTATCAGAAGAATAAAGAAACAACTTTAAACACATCACAGCTATTTATTATAAAGAACTTCAGAACTGCGAAATTATTTACACTATAATATTTAACAATATTTTATTATTAACTTTATAAAAACACAATTGAAATCTACTTAATCATAGCACCATTCATTATTGTCTAAAATTATACAATAATACTTATCTGAACGTCTGTCTTGTTCGAGTCACACCGAGAAAGTGAGCCATACATTTGCCACTCGCCCTACCTTCGTCTGTTACGTCATAATGGAAAATATCTCATGACAACGACTATATTGATTTCAAGTATAAAATACTTCTAAGAGTATAAATGTAAATTATCAATTAATGTTTGATGGAATTATCTTAATGCTTTAAGTGACATATTTGTGTACAATTAGAAATAATACATTTAGTAGTATTAAACATGAAAATGTAATTAATATAGTCAGCAAGTGACTTATTCTTATTGAACAACGTATTTATATTTTATAAACTAGGTATAATCAACATCTTTTATATATATTCCCTAACACGTGCAATACTGTTGAGTCAAGTTGGGAAGGACTTGGAGAATCGACTTCAAAAACAGGCGTTAGATAATACTGTAATAACATTTTATAGGTATTTTTATGCATTCATAATGCTATTTTGATGTACTCTTTTTAAATATTTTTATTCATATAGTACAAACAAACAAACTTATAGTTCAATTTAGAACAAAACTAACAGATAAACTATATCTAATCTTTTAAAAAACCTACAAAAAATAAAATAAAAATAGAAGCCAAATCGCTGCAGTCAGTGGGCAGGGTGCCCAAAAGGCTGGCGGCATTTCCTCGCTGGATGGCCAAACTTAGTCTTTGGCTAAAATGCGCGCCTGCCCTTTGGTCACCGAAAACGTCGATCAGGCGTGTGGAGATCTCTTTGAAAATCTGTCGGGCTCCCGCACCCCAAGGCCCTAAGGTGTCCACGGCGAAGGGCACAAATATGTAAGGCTCGCCCAGAGCTGCATATTTGCGCCTCTTAATGGCTTCTGCCGCCGCTGCAGCCGCGCCCGCTCTTTTTAAATAAATTAAGAAATATATGATATAAGAAAAAAATCCACGTGGGCAGGATTTGGACCAGCAGTCTTTAATCTTTGTACGAGCTCGTAATACTGTTATTCATAACACATATGACCTTATATACATGGTGAAATTTTGGTTCGTTCCAGACCATTAAAGGGGTGATTCAGCCTGTCAATATAAACAACTCTTCCTATGGGACAAATGCTGTAAACTCGAAAAAAATTTCGACATTCCTATACAAATTGCCCGGGCGGCTGAACACTTTTGTATGAAAATGTCGAAATAAAATTTGAGTTTCCAGCATTGGTCCCATAGGAAAAATGGTTCATATCGACGGGATGAATCACCCCTTTAAGGGTCCAGAACGATCAAAATTTCGCCATGTATAAGACATCCAAAAGCACAGAAATATAGCGGACATATTTACAATATCGCCGTGTCATGAATTCCACGTTCACACCCCAATAGATTGTAACGCATCGCCGGCCAACCCTTTTCAGGCAATACGTCGACTCGTCACGCGACATCCACGTCACGGGTGAAAGCCTTTGTGAGGATTTTACTCGGGAATATCAGTTGTTGACATATCAAACAGTATTGCAAGTACAAACATAAAAATGTAAGACGTTGACAAACTATCTACTTTAAAATTGTCCTTCTTCTTCTTCTGTTTTATATTATGGCTTCCACCGAAATTTCAGTAATTCTGCCAATGTCCAGTATAATGAGATACTAAGTATCGGTATTGTACGTTAAAGTTTTTCCAAGTAGCATCAAAGATGGCGTATGTTCTTTGATGCCTCGTGGGAGCTTGGGCGGCAAATCTATACGAGTCCACTTTAACTATTTCACAAATTGTTCATGAGCACGAGCATTTATAACACCAAACTACACCCATTTCATATTATAAAGTCCACTAAAATCAATTTGCAAAATTGTCTGAGGCAACTGTACTCCTTGACTTCCCACCACAAACTCCAAAATTGTACTTGTCACAGCATCTCAATGATAATTTTATCTGTTGGTACATCAAACTGCTTCTTGGAGCATATAACATAGCAAACGGTTTAGTTCTGACAAGAAAAATACTTGAACAGTGCAAGGAATACATTAAAAAAAAATGCCTCACTTACCTCACCAATTTCATTCCTTCTTTTTTAATTTTTTACGTACGCAATCTGCGCAGAAAGTAAACACTAGCAATTCACCAACCAAAGGTTTGTCAACAGTCACAAATGTTACGGGATCATGAATTTCTTCCATTCTTGCACCTTAAGAATATGCCACGTCATCGGCCGACCCTTTTCAGGCAATACGTCAACACGTCACCCGACATCCTAGTCATGGGTGAGAGCCTTTGTGAGGATTTCAACTGTTGACATATCAAACAGTTTTGTCCTCGGAGAAACCACTTGAGAGGCGGAGTAGAGCGCATCCTTGCCACAGTAAGTTTTGAACCCATTTATACAATGGTATAAATGGGTTTAACACCTACTGAGTAAAAATTATGGTATCAAAATAAAAACGTTTATTTAGAAAATAGGCCTTTGCAGACACTTTTTCACGTCATATCATATTTAAAATTATCTTATTAGATAATATGTATTTATTAATTGTTCAAAAGCTACAGACTACTAGCGTTTCGGAACCGACCACTGCAGAGAAGAAACGCCGAAAGAAACTCTAATCAACAGTTTTGGTCGCCTACTCGCCTGAAGGGCTTTGAATCCCATCCAATCCTAACTAATATTATAAAAGCGAAAGTGTGTTTGTTTGTAACGCTTTCACGCCCTACTAAACTGATCATCATGAAATTTTGCATACACGTTGTCTGGAGTTCGAAGAAGGACATAGGCTACCTACCTTTCTTTCCGGAGAAAACAACTTTTCCCGAGGGATCGACAGTAACGCGAGCGGAGCCGCGGGTCAAAGCTAGTTAGCAATAATTTAAATCAATAAATATATAGGGACATATCACACAAATTGAGCTAGCTCCACAGTAAGTTGTGAACTTGTGTCGTGGGATACTAACTCAACGATACTATATTTTATTTATATACTTATATAGATAAACACCAAAGACCCAGGCCAATCTAAAAAATATCGTTTTCCATCTTGACCTGGCCGGGGATCGAACCCGGGACCTCCGTGTCGCAGGCTGGCGTGTTGACCACTGCGCCTCGGAGCTCGACATACTCAAATCTCTCAAATGTTCTATACTAAAATGTTCTCAACATGAATACGAACAACGTTCTGTGACCAAGTCTGAAATCGAGAAATGAATGGGCTGTTCCATAGTACATTGAATACTACTGATCCAAAATATATGGTGCAGCTGATATTTTTTCCTCGATTTACAGCTTGTTCAAAGTTATTTGTTTTTATATTGAGAACGTGATTTAAATTGTGGCTAGTTCAATACCAAACACGTTGTATACATTCGAGTATAGATTCAACAAATTGACTAGTTTAAAACTGTAACGGAATATTTTCACAGCACTTTCTTTACGACAATTTTATCATTAACATAATATAACAACATGTTGATGATCTCATCTGGAGGTCTTCCTCAAGGCGAATGTGAGTCGAGACGCACGTGTTAGATTATGTAAATGTAAGACTTCTCATATTATTGATTTATAATGAAACTACTTGAGTTTTGATAAGTTAACTACAAATTTATGAAAATATGATTCTAATTACTAAAATAAAGATAGTATCAGAAGAATAAAGAAACAACTTTAAACACATCACAGCTATTTATTATAAAGAACTTCAGAACTGCGAAATTATTTACACTATAATATTTAACAATATTTTATTATTAACTTTATAAAAACACAATTGAAATCTACTTAATCATAGCACCATTCATTATTGTTTAAAATTATACAATAATACTTATCTGAACGTCTGTCTTGTTCGAGTCACACCGAGAAAGTGAGCCATACATTTGCCACTCGCCCTACCTTCGTTTGTTACGTCATAATGGAAAATATCTCATGACAACGACTATATTGATTTCAAGTATAAAATACTTCTAAGAGTATAAATGTAAATTATCAATTAATGTTTGATGGAATTATCTTAATGCTTTAAGTGACATATTTGTGTACAATTAGAAATAATACATTTAGTAGTATTAAACATGAAAATGTAATTAATATAGTCAGCAAGTGACTTATTCTTATTGAACAACGTATTTATATTTTATAAACTAGGTATAATCAACATCTTTTATATATATTCCCTAACACGGCCAATCTGACACGTACTTCGTTCTCGAAGTTCGTCAAAAGAAATATAAAAATAACCAATACAATAGTTACATCAAATGACCAAACTTTGTTCTGACCATTGTAAACAAGTTCAAAGCAACAAAAGTACAGTGTATCAATTGGATAAAACAAGAAAACAGTATATAAGTATTTGACTGCTTTAACTAATCTTAACTATTTATATTAAAATTCATCCTATTCATAAAAGTACTAAGTTCATTTGAAAGCAATAGTTACACCAAATGTTATTGATTATATATTAATATTTGCGACATATAATAAGATTTTGTAATTGTAGGCCGCCATTTAAAAAACGAGTTCAACGCAACAAAAGTACACAGTGTATCGAAAGGATTACACAAGTCTTACCAATTTGTCTTAACAAAATTCATCCTGTTAAATGACAAAAGTACAAAGTTCATTTGAAAGCAATAGTTACACTAAATGCTAAAGATTTTATATTATTAATCGCAACATATAGGATTTTGAATCACAAATATTCTAGGCCGCCATTTAAAAAAAAACATTATTAAGTTCACCATGGTTGTACATATATGAAATGTGTTTACTTAAAACAAATCAAACTCCAAATTGTTTAAAACTAGTTATAACTTTCCAAGTAGGTACAGCAAAAGAAATTCTTAAATATTGCTGCTTCCTTCAATGAAAACTACTATGTTTAACTCCATTTGCACTATGGCAAAAAGAATATCTAATACGTTACCAAAAGGCATTAAATAAATATGTTATTTTTAAATTTATAAAAACATCTAGACAGTTATCCTTACAAAGTTTTTAAACGTACATTGTTTCATCGGTTGCTCAAAAAATGTTACTATATTGTCAAAGAACATTTAGATAAACATTGACTACTATTAATTAAAAAAAAACTTATTTTTATGTATATTCTCATTATTTTTTTTATTTGCATGTCAGAAATGACTAATGTATGAAACTACTATATTGCACCACTATTGTTTGAACCACATTTAACGCAATAATTATCATTTCATTTCACTTAATATCATTTCATTTCACTTAATTTCATTTTAATTCATTTCATTTCAATTTGGATAAAAAAAACTATCATTTTATCCAGCAACAACAAAAGCAAGTATTTTCTGCTTTATTTTATTCAACAACAATAATAATAACTATATACGCAGCAGTATTAAACAACAACAAAAGTATTTGGCATTGCCGACCACAACAACGATAAGTATACTTTCTGCTTTATAGAACAACGCTCGATACTCGGTTTAATCGACAATAACAACAACAATGCAATTTTAGTCTTTGCATTGGTCTTCAAATTTCGACTTCAAATCTTCATGTTAAATATTTTATTTTCACGTACTGGGTACAAAACTGTTTATAAATATTAAAATAACCGTCTTTTTTTTTTATTGCAAAAAAATTACTTTTTTTTTGCCATACAAACAATTTCTTAAGTCTGTAGCACACGTATTGCTACAAAAATGCGAGGCCCAGCTTTTATCCTGGTGTTTTATGTTTTCATTAAAATAGCAAGACTAAGCTTTTGTTTTGTATGTGATATGGAACACTTTTACTTACTAAATATCACATCACCACTAATGTAAGAAAAGTCGGGATCGTTTACATATTCTGGAGACATTTTCTATAAAATATAATTATTTTTTCACTTTTAACACCTTTATCACTTAGTAATGCAGATAACTTTAACTAAACATAATACTTTTAAAACATTCGATGCCAACTAAGTAAAAGCAATTTTGTAAATAAATATGACTATTGGATTTAATACATTCTGTACATAATATTTTTAAAGATGATATTTATTTACTCAATTTTTTTTTAAAGGTTTACCAATTGAATTTAAATATATTTTTCATTTGACATAATTAGGACAATGTATACTCAGTCCACATATCAAGTTTTTAAGGTTATAATTGTAAGTAGATGTCGATTGGAGAAAATGCGCTGTGCAGTTTGTTACCGCTTCTTCTGCACTCCGCTTTGGAAGCAGCGTTAAACTAAGCCATAAGTAAATTACTAACGTCAATAAGTTTTCTGTTGTAAATAACATATGTATAGCAAATTATAAGTGTTCTGAGCAACCTATATTAAACAAACATTTGAATTTTGAATTTTATCAAGTTCAGGGAGGGTAAGATCATTAAATTCGGAATATCGCAAAAATTTAAACGAATAAATCTCGTTTACTTGTAATTTTTTTTTTATTCAGCATGGGTACATAATTAGAAATTTGTTAAAAATTATTTCGGATACTTTATGTTGTAGACTAGTAATTTGGCAATAATCAATACAAATATTTACTCATTGCTATAAGTATAGTCTAATACTTGTAATTGAATGTTTTGAAAATACATATCGTTTAAAAAAAGAAATAGTTTCTTACTCAAATACTTATTCCAGCAACTATTGTTACTACGTCACCTAGGTGGAAGTATTTATATAAATAATCAAAGCAGTACAGAATAACATAAAACAAATTGGTACTCTGTAGGTACTCAGCAAAAGAAAGTCAAAATTTGTGGGAAAAATAAAATTACTCTAGGTAGTCACTGTACCTATTCGATGATATAAAATAGCGAAAAAAAATTTTTATAACATGTATTAAAATATATGTAAATTTGTTTTCTATTTATTTATTTCAAATTAATATTTTAATGTAGAATTGAAGAGTTAACTATTGAACATAGCTACTTGTAGCTATCAGTATGATAGGTGTTTAGTAGCTCAAAAAAATTACTACGCTTTGCTTGAAAACCGATTCCTTTTTTACATGGATGGATTTTAACAATTACGTTTATTCACGAAATTTTGTTTCTGGATTTTTAAGCAATATTATATATTCATATGAAAGAGACATGTTCTTTATTATATACGGCATTAGATATTTATAATAAATCCCAAGAGATTTTATTCTATTGCGATGGTATAAAATAGAGATAAAAATTTTTATTACTTATCTATTAAAATATATGTAATTTATTGTTTTCTATTTATTAATTTCAAATAAATATTTTAATGTAGAATTGAAGAGTTAACTATAGAACATATTTACTTGTAGCTATCAGTATGATTAGGTGTTTAGTAGCTCATTTAAAAAGTAACTACGCTTCGCTTGAAAATCGATTCATTTATTCACCAAATTTTGGTGGAAAATATTGTTTCTGGATTTTTAAGCAATATTATATATTCATGTAAAAGAGACATGTTTTTTGTTATATACAGCATTAGAGATTTATAATAAATCCCAAGGGTTTTTATTATATTAGAGCCACAAAAATTGGTTGGACACCAAAATTACATACAACTCATGACTTATAAATTGATGTATAACACTTTAAATGCGAAAATTTACTAATATTTTTTATAATTATTTAGTATTGTATTAGTTTCAATTGATATTTCAAACCCACATGACAAGTTTGTAAAAAAATATCTTTCATTTCAACAAAATTAAATTTCACATTATTCTAGTTTTGACTACTTAACAATGTATCAAAGAATCACTAGCTGGAAATAATAATATCAGCTTCATATTAAATGAATTGAATCACTAGCTTACTTTATTTCTAAAAACTATAAACCTTACATTAAAATACTAAAATTCTGAGAATAACCAACTTTAATGCTACTTAGCAATTTTGATGATTAGTGGAACACCACTAAAGCCACCATAAGTAAAATCACGTCAAAAAAAAATATTTTTTTTGTACACTATTAGGAACCAGCTCTTCATGAGTATATAATTAAAGAAACATAACTTACATGTGTATTATTTAAATATATCACAACACATACTTAGTCAGATAAGTCTTGAAACAGTGAAACCAAAATTGGAAAATTTCGGTCCGCTGTTTACGGAAATATGTACTGCATTTTTTTTTTTTTCGCGGAAAACCTGAACATGGTGACTCATTTCTTTCACTGCTGCTCGCAAGCAACCAACTAAAGGAATTAAACGATAGCAGTATGGTTCGTTGAGATTCATTTCTATAGGAGTAACTAGATGTTATTAGGATACCACCAAAATATTACCATTTGGGCGGACAGACCTTTTCAAATTTCTCCGTGATAAAATATGACACTAAATAGAAGAATTAAATTGTCATCAAATAGAAAAAATACTGCTTAGTATAAATAGTACTAGTTATTTCTCTTAAAGTTGTAAATTTTCGTTTATGAAATGGCCAAACCCAGAAAAAAAAAAGACTGGACACGCCACCAAACTTGAAAAAAATTAGGTAATTGTTTTACTGTAATATTAACTGCTTCGTAAAAAAACATATGCATATTTTCGTGAAAAAAAAAATCATTGATGTAATTGTGCTTCAAGGTATGATTATCAGTGCCGCCGCCAAAAAATGCATTGAGAAAATCACTCACATTATCCGTAACCAAGTTAATCCAACCAAACCTGTATACAAGGTAAATTACCCTAGTATGACCCTTTATATCTAGTCGATATTTGTACATTAATATTAATAGATAATTGGTCATTCCATAAACCGTTCGGCCAATCTGACATAATACAATTTAATCCTGACACATTTATATATCGTTCAATTAATTTAAGCATAATCATAATTTGAAACGGTTTTTAGACTAAATTGTTTTGAATAAGTTGGTAAAAACTTAAAACTTATCTAAATAGGTGTCGGATGTTTCACTGATCGACCGTTATATGATTTTTAGACTTATAAGTAAGATTACTTTTTTAACCAAAATTTATTTTACAATATTGAACTTTTCTCAAGCATATTCTCAGTAAGAATCACAATAATCTGCAGAATACAAGACGGCCTAGTTAGTTCCTTAGAGATTTTTTTTTCTTGTGTGGGTGGGTAGTGGTAGCTTCACCGATAAGAAATTTGATGATAGCGGGTGGGTACAACGCAAAATTATAGTTCTTAAAATTGTTGGCTCCAAATTCTTAAATCACGATTAAGCTGAGCCCTGATGGGCCTTACCGGCTTTAGCTGCTCTAATTGAATCTTGCTCCATCCAAGCTCGATGCGGAGGACCTCGATGTTTGTGCACCACGCCTCGGCGCCGTTATCATTTTCGTCAGGATCGAAAACCAGCAGCACACGTCGGTACGAAATCGGTTGGACAAGGTGACTGCGCGTCTTAACTGATCTGAGAAGGAGAAAAAAAAATTAGTTAAGTCAGGTTGGAATCCCACTTCTGATGTTAGATTATGTAAATGTAAGACTTCTCATATTATTGATTTATAATGAAACTACTTGAGTTTTGATAAGTTAACTACAAATTTATGAAAATATGATTCTAATTACTAAAATAAAGATAGTATCAGAAGAATAAAGAAACAACTTTAAACACATCACAGCTATTTATTATAAAGAACTTCAGAACTGCGAAATTATTTACACTATAATATTTAACAATATTTTATTATTAACTTTATAAAAACACAATTGAAATCTACTTAATCATAGCACCATTCATTATTGTTTAAAATTATACAATAATACTTATCTGAACGTCTGTCTTGTTCGAGTCACACCGAGAAAGTGAGCCATACATTTGCCACTCGCCCTACCTTCGTTTGTTACGTCATAATGGAAAATATCTCATGACAACGACTATATTGATTTCAAGTATAAAATACTTCTAAGAGTATAAATGTAAATTATCAATTAATGTTTGATGGAATTATCTTAATGCTTTAAGTGACATATTTGTGTACAATTAGAAATAATACATTTAGTAGTATTAAACATGAAAATGTAATTAATATAGTCAGCAAGTGACTTATTCTTATTGAACAACGTATTTATATTTTATAAACTAGGTATAATCAACATCTTTTATATATATTCCCTAACACACGCATGCTGTCGTTCTAATCCGCACTGACATGAATGACGTTGTTGCATATCTTATTTGAGTCCCACGTAAAGCCGCAATCCCATACAAACGTAGTTTGGTTTTAGTTTTACAACAGTTAAGCCAATCTCAACCAAATTTCGTACATACGACGTTGAAGTTGCGTATCGAAAACTTGTTCTCGCTGTAAATTTGTATAGGTATTGTTTTAAAATTGAAATCTGAATATAAACATCAATATGTCTTATCCGATCGTATGTACGAAATTTGGTTGAGATTGGCTTAACTGTTGTAAAACTAAAACCAAACTACGTTTGTATGGGATTGCGGCTTTACGTGGGACTCTTAAGTCTAATATCCCACGTTAGTTTTAATCTAAAAAGACCATTTTATAATAGAGTATAATTACCCACGTAATATAATATAGCCTATGTCCTTCTCAGTACCCTAACCTATGTGTATTAAAATTTCATGATTATCGGTTCAGTAGATTCGGCATGAATTAGGGTTTGTGCCACTTGTTGGTTTGGGTTACTTTTTACATGTTTGACGAATTATATAACGCGTTAACTTCACTTCACGCACATTCTAGTAAACGATGATTTTATAGACGTAAAATTAATTTCCTTTTTTGTACAAAAGTGTTTAAAAAAGTATAAATCAATATAATATTTTTAAATTTTTGCCTCTCATCGTTCGTACTGAACAGGTTAAATAGATTAAAATAGATAGGTATCCATATTTTAAAGTTAAAACTTCGGCTTCTCATTTTGACCTATTACTAAATTATAGCAGTTCATCTAGCAGCCATAAATTCCAATCCTTTGATGATAAGCCTGTACCTCGCCTTTGAAAACTTACACTAATATTATTAATAGTCGCCTCGCCCCCGTTTCAGCCGCAGTTGAAAACACTGTCAAGAATGTAAACTCTTCAGAAAATCGTTTCAACAAATTCACCCCAGCAATTGGCGAGAATGTCGATTTAAAATCTTTACCTCTTACTGCTTCCTGCTGTCCGGTACCTTCGAGCAACACGGAAGGGAGTAGCCATACGCTGCATTCCCCTCTGTCAAGGTACAAGCCAAAATTAGGCATATGCATGTCTATGTGTTAGTTGTGTGTGACTCATCTGTACACAAATTATTTTTTCTTTTTTATGTCATTTTTGTGACAATGTCATAATTACTATCAAGTGACAGTTTAAGTTTTGTATGTAGGTGTGCGGAACTAAACTTGTGTGCACATTTCCCCCGCAAAAAACGCCAGAAAAATTGTCATAGTAAATTGTCGCTTTGCCCACTCCCTCCGTCCGGTACGGAGGCCGTGTTGCTCGAAGTTCCTGCTAGACAAATTTCAACAATGGCATAATATAAGTTCAGTTCGAATCAAACTTCATGGTAGCTCGGATATTAGCTGTGAGCTGCGTAGTACGTGCCCCTCCGCCTCACACGCACCCCGCTGACCCTAATATTGTGTACTGCGCATCGACTCGCGCGATATTCCAAACCGCCATAAAGTTTGATTCTCTTAGTCCTAACTCAGTACAAAAAGGAATTATTTCAGTAAGAGTCATCCTTTATGGGATAGATATACAGCCAGGGCTTGAAGATAATATAGATATGCATGGTTACACACCATAGTCTTGTCAAACATGTGTAAGTGACTGGCAGTTATCCCTAGGATTCAAAGGTGTGCTCTTCTTTTCATCTAATCTCAATATCTCATACTGAACGTGTTCCCGCTCTTCTTCAGCTCAATACTTCAGAGCAGTAGTTCGGAGGAGGTTCTTTTTAGGGTTCCGTACAAAAAATAAAAAACGGAACCCTTATAGGATCACTCGAGCGTCTGTCTGTCCGTCCGTCCGTCTGTCACAGTCGATTTTCTCTGAATCTACTGAACCAAATTAAATTAAATTTTGTAAGATGGTGTAAACCTATCACCCAAACACGGATGTGCAAAGTAAATATTTTTTTTTAAAATAAGGGTCAGTTTAGGGGGTCCTAATAGAAAATGTTAAAAGAAAGTTTTGCAAACCTTACCGTGTTATATATCAAATGAAACGGCTTGTTATGAGGATCTCAAAAATATATTTTTTTTACAATATACAGTTTAATGCTTGAAGATTACAGGAAAAACAATAAGAATTCTATCACTTGAAAATAAAGTGGTAAACTCACTATAATAAGTTTACCTAGGGAAATAGTTCACTTAAACATTACTAGATAGCGCGATTGAATAAAACATTTTTGCACATTGTGTGTGTGTTAACGAAGCATATTGTACGGAACCCTCATTGCGCGAGTTTGACTCACACTTGGCCGGTTTTTCTATATATCTTGCTTAAAATTAAAATATTATCTTCCACCCCTTATCTCACTTTATTTTATGTAGGGTCGGCATAGCAAGTTAATATGTTTTCTTTTCCCTGTCAGAGGCCATTTCTTTTCTTTATACAAGCAGCATAGTGCCGTAGCAATTCGAATTCCTTCCATTCTAACCTTCGATGTCATTCTTATAACATGGCTTTCCTCCCTTCTTACCATGGTAATATTATAAGCTACGATCGTGTACCATAACTAAGGTATGTTAAAATGTTGTCTGTAGTGCCTTAGTCAGGCCTACACTGTAAACTGTACACAAAATACAACGCTGGGGATGCATTGAATTTTGTTATATTTCTAGAGATAGGTTTCCTTCTGCTATTAGTTTCCTATGACAGACTACACTGGAGCAATCCACGCAGGTAAATTGACGCACAAAGCGTGATTAATGTCGTGTCAAAAGGCGTTTAGTCGACACGCGCAGATGCCTACGACAAATGGCGGTCTTTCGGTCCGTTTGTCGCCAAAAGAAACCTGAGTCTTTTATTCTTAAGAGTCCCACGTAAAGCCGCAATCCCATACAAACGTAGTTTCGTTTTAGTTTTACAACAGTTAAGCCAATCTCAACCAAATTTCGTACTTACGACCGGATAAGGCATATTGATGTTTATAATCAGATTTCAATTTTAAAAACAATACCTATACAAAATTACAGTGATTTGAAGTTTCGTATCGAAAACTTGTACTCGCTGTAATTTTGTATAGGTATTGTTTTTAAAATTGAAATCTGATTATAAACATCAATATGCCTTATCCGGTCGTAAGTACGAAATTTGGTTGAGATTGGCTTAACTGTTGTAAAACTAAAACGAACTACGTTTGTATGGAATTGCGGCTTTACGAAGTTTTTGAGTTTGGTTTACGGCTCACAATACAGAGTTTACGGTGGTGTTTTGCTTTGTACACGACTACCGAAATAGAGGAGTGTCATGTTTTCAAAGTTCATGTCGGTATGTATGAGCTTCGTTCTAATGTAGTCAGCTTGAGCCCTAAGTACCTACTTGTATCTTCCAAGGGATGTCACTCCATTAGTGGCGGAGGCCCTAGTTGCCTTGTTCGCTTAAAGGCAAAAATCACTATCGCTTGCGATTGGAGGGGGTCACATTCTGGTGCCCAAGGGTCCCAAAATGTGATGCCCTAAGAGGTTACATATTAATAAATCAAAACTTCATAGAGCAAATTTCAAAAGAAGAACAAATTAAATAACAAAATTTGGATGGATGGATGGAAAAGACCATGTTTTATTTAGAAATTTTTTATAATCTCAATGTTTATGTCATCAAATGGACGACTGACCAAAAATTGCTAGATAAAAATTTAAAATACCAAATCATTCCTAGTCATATTTCATAATCGCAAATGATTCGAAGAGCAGAAAAGAATTAATATGTAAACCACTAAGCCGTGCTTAATATGCGCCGGGGCTAATCTGACACTATACCTATGTAGTTACGTTTTCTCACTCAATAATACGAGAAAAGGTTACTAAAGTGTATGTTATATACGTTAATAATATCATACACACACAAGGCGAACTAAAATGAAGAGAAGTGAAATCTTCACTTCGTCTCCACAACATTCCATTTTCGTAATTTTGTAGTTAATGAAATAACTGGTTCCTGATAATAGGTTTTACGGTGAAATCTCCACATGCTCCTGAGTAACAGATTCCATTTTTATTAAGGTAGGAGAGTCATTTTTTTATTTTTATTTTTCTATTATTACTACTTGTTAATAAAATATGGGAGAGAAGTCGTAATCAAAGCTGGTCGAATCCAGAGGGCCCTATTGTGCTATTAAATCTCTTTATGATAAAGCTCAATTTCGCATTAAATTTACTTCCCTTGATTGAAAAGCAGTTCAGTGACCGGGCCGTGTATAATATTTTGATTAATGATGTTCGCTCGAATAAATGAACGATCGATCTTTGTAATACAATCCATTTTCATACAAAATTGAAGAGACTTACGCTTCTGCCTACCAGGTGAGTTGAATAGGGTTTATGACTCAAAATATGTTTTGTTGTCCTTTCAATAGATTAATGAAAAATATTAAAAATTGTTTTCTTTTTCAAGATATACGACGATAGATATTATGTCACAGTATTGTATGTTTTGTACGAAAGCGCGACGTAGCGACCCTCTGCATGAAACTTGCATCCGCTTTGTCGAGTAATTTCGACGAAGCAAAACACGTTAACTTCCAATCACGAAAACCAGTGCTATTCTCGAGTAACTTACTGGCTTTGCGTAGGTATACCTATATTATGTTTTGCAAAAATAGTTATTTTTCTTTTGATAAATAGGTATCCAAAAAACCTTCACCGAAAAATTGTACAAATTCCCTCAAAGTTGATGCGTGTTTACCATTGTGCGGGAGAACAAAATGTACATACCTTTGAATTTTGCCTGTAGCTATCCGACGCATGTCTGCTGGCAAAACAGGAAACAACATAGACCTTAATTCAAAATCATTTGCTAGACAACACAAATAAGTCAATCAAGAAAATGATTGAAAGTAAAAAAGGAAATTTCAACCGCCGAACGCACACAGGGATAATATTATTTTCGTGGGTTATAGCTATGAAACTCAAGATTAAAGGCACATTTTGGCGGTTTTGAGATGTTTTGTAAGGATATGCCAATGGTATTTTGTACTTATGTTTTGGATTTAACGGAAGAATTTCTCATCAAAATTTTGAGGCTTAGATCAGCCAACTAGCACCACTCCTCCCTTTGTCAGATCAAATTGAAAAAATCAAATCCAGTTCCTCGGTGATATATCACCGGTAATTTTTTCTTTTTCGTGTAACTTTCCATCGATATCGATTTAAAAAACCGGCCAAGTGCGTGTCGGGCCACGCGCAGTGTAGGGTTCCGTAGTTGCGAATGACAACTTTGAGTTCACACTGTTCACACTCGCACATCACAGTTTAACGACCAAAAACATGTATGAAATTTTACATTTTCGGGTACATTTTATAAGTTGGTTGTCTATAACTTTTTAGTTTGTACTTAGTACTCAGCTCTGATAGTTTTCCTTTCAACTTCAGTATACATATATGCTACTGCTGTAATTTTTTCACGTATCCATATATAACCATTTAGTAGATAGAGAGAGGGGACACTTACCTCTAACAAAAATTTGTTTCAGAAACGGATCCCTAAATCGAAAAATGGTGTTCTCAACTTCACAATATTTTTTAAAGACCTATCTAACAATACCCAACACAATGGGTTTGTATAGAAAAAAAATTACTCTCTCTTTACTTGTACCTACGCTACCCTAAAAAAAAAGTTTTTTCAAGATTATCCTCTACCACTTTTTTGACATGGTTAATTTACATACATAACCAAATTTCAGCTTTCTAGTACTTATAGTCTCTCAGTAAAACCGCGGACGGACAGACAGACACACAGGCAGACAGACAGACGGACAGACAGACAGACAGACATGGCGAAACTATAAGGGTTCCTAGTTTACTACGGAACCCTAAAAAGGCCACTTTAGGCTATAATAATTAGTTCTCCTAATTTACAAAATGAAAAATAATTAAAATTAATAACAAAAATACTACAAGCAATCTACTAAGTACCTAAGAAATTATTTTTTTCAATTTAGCCTGATTTAAGATTCAAAGAACAAAATGACGCGTGGTGCTACTTTCGCTGATATAGTCTGCTTTTTGTTCGTAGTATTTTTTTTATGTCATCTTATAAGAAATTATGAAATAAGTATTCACAAATATAACTTCAACATCTAGTATCTCCAAAATAATAGTAATCATCGTTTAAACTTTGAGTTCACACAAAGGCGTCAGCTCTATATTTCTCTGTATACTTTAGTCTTTTTTCAGATAAAAAGTTTCAGACTTTCACTTCGCATGTCCCATTCAGTTATGCGAGCTGTGTACACATTAATTGTAGAAAACCACGTTTAATTTCTTCGAATTCGCGGACTAGTTTCGGTCTGTAACGAAGACCAACAACGGTAGTAGTATATCTTCGATTGAAAAAGTTAAAATGAATTTGGAACATGACCTTTCACAGGATATAAATCGGCTCTTTTTATTGATTCGTAAAGCCGCGGCTTAGAGTATCAACTGTCGCGTTCGTGCTATCCACAGAGCAAGAAATGTGACTGCTCGCTCGCGCGCTTCTAGAGACGTCTTTTTGACACATTTCATAGGAAATAGATGGGAAACAAGCGTGCCGTTTATTGAGTTTTTGTTTCAAAATAATTGTAGAAATGCAAAAATCTGCAATTTTCTCCTTTATTGTGATATAGGTTCCATCAGAATTTTGTTATTACCCTTTTCTGTATTACTACTAGCTGTTACCCGCGGCTTCACCCGCGTGATATATACCCTATGTCCTTCTCAGTACGCTAACCTATATGTATACAAAATTTCATGATGATCGGTTCAGTAGATTGGGCGTGACAGCGTACAAAAAAAAACAAACAAACAAACTCACTTTCGCATTTATAATATTAGTTAGGATTATGATACATTGGGCATTTATACGTATTTTAGAGTACGAACTGACAGGCCGAGTATATTAATACTTTCGTCTCTCTCAACCTGCCTAGCCAGAGTGGAGAGTGTAGGCTGAATACTTAGCTCTGACTAAATATGGCCTTGGTAGTACAGAGAGGGTCATGCTCCTGCAGTGGAGACTAACAGAGACCTGATATGACGATGACAACGATGACTTTCATCTCTAGTAGGGCGCGAGCGACTCCGTGCTCCGTGATTCTGTGCTCTATGACGTTATCGCCCGCCGATATATCTTTATGAAGTCGTGAATACCCTGCTTTATCGCCGGTAAAAGAAACAACGATGAGTAAAACAAAGGTCACCATCATTGTATTTCCCTCATATCTCCTTTGTGGTGAAGTGGTTAACACGCCAGCTCCGTAACGCAATGTAGGTCATAGTAAATCACATTAAATCTAATGTGGCGCCATCTATACAACATAATACTTGCGATTTTCTTAGTGATCCTGCTTGTAAGATTTAAAAATTACCCAAGGCAAATCAACCTTCCTATATTTAAACTTTTTAGACAATTGTAATATCAACCAAAAAAAAACCATCGTGGCTAAACAATGTTTTCCAAAATTAGGTACAAGTACTTTTACTCCTAACGTTTCGAACACTTACAGTGCAGTGTAGGTATGTGGTGTATAAATAATGTAAAAAACCCGATAAAACCATATTAAAGGTATTTAAAAAGTATGAAACATATCTCACCCTCTTCTTTGACGGAAGTTAAAATATAAGCAGGAGTGCTATTTTTGAACGCGTGACTCACTAAACGAGTGATTGACGCGAGTGTTTCTAAAAGGCCGCATTTTTGAATCATGCGTTGACGAGTGATTGCAACGAGCGGTTGAGACCGCTCGTTTCCGCAGGCGACGAACGCTTTTATGTCAAAGTCACTTCCTGTCATTCGAAGTTCATCTGTCATCATTTTACGTTCCATTTGACGCTACACTTTTTAAACATTTTAAAAATCCTTAATAACCTTAAAAATGTTTTAAAAAAATTCTGCGTGACATAAGAAGAAATGAAATATTTTCGTTGAAGGTTGGCAGCACTACAGTTCAAACGATGGTTTCAAAAATATGGCAAAATGGCATTTCATGACTTGAGAAGACGAGTGTGACTTGTAGTCGTGCACGACTTACGCTTTAGTGAGTCACGCGTTCAAAAATAGCACTCTAGGCACTTACATCCTTCAAACGCTGCTAAGTCACCGTTTACGTCACACCTACGTAACAACCCGTATACATTTATGACTCTCTGGCAAGTTGCCATCTTACCGTTATTATATCTAATAATCTTGGCATGAACCTAATAAACCCTAGCTTTTAACACGTAAGTTTCAGTTTGCTGGTACACTTACTCGTACCTCTTTTGATCTTTATTTTTACACGACTGCAAAAAATGTTATGTTTATAAACTTCAAGAATGTACGTAGGGTTTGTTTTGTTTTGCTTTTCGTATGTGTAAGTGGGCAACACTTGTGTCAGATTTTTCAAGCTGCCCAAAGGCATCTGACATAGCTTAACGACTTCCAATGATGACAGCCGGGACCAACGGCTAAAGTACCGTAGTAAAACCAGGATCTGAGGTTATAGTTGCCTCGATTGCAATTACTCTTACTTAACGGATAAACCACAGGCAATTTTATTAATCTATCGTAGTAGTACTAACAAGTTGACCGTGTTGAACTTTTCTGGGCAAAGGCATGTAAAAGAAAATTGCGATAACACTACTGAGATTGCCCGGTTGTCGTTAGTTATTTTTGTAGACTGCCTTAAAACATTTTACTTTGTCTAAGGACAGATTTGCCAATTAGATAAGTTAGTGGAGCCGGGATGGTCAGTCTTAGCGCCACACGGTGGGCGCCAAAATTAGAAGGTAAGTAAAATTGCAGTTTCTACCACCTAAGTAGAATATCTTCAATCTACTATCGATCTACAAGAACACAGTTCTTAAACTATAGATAGATAGACGTAGAATATATATATATCTGTAATGCTACATAACTACCAACCTCAGATTAATAACGTTATAGTTCTGTGCTACCTCAGATTAACTACCAACAGTCTGACAGGAGTTTACTTTAATGTGGCATTTGAAGGACATTTTAATTTTTAAAATTACGCTTAGGCGGGGTTGACAGACATAAATCACTATTACAGGAGACACGCCGTACCTCGGAGTTCAACTTAACGCTCTGGTATATTCTACGTGGCTCCCAGTCGCATTACCTCTTCCGAATTTCTAATGCCCTTGTAATTTTCATGCCAATTAGGGAGTAAATAAGCAATTTGGCATATGCTGCTACTTCTCCACGCGTTGAAATCGTAACAGCTGACCAAAGTAATTTGTTGAAATCTGGTAGGGAGGAGTAAGTTCTGTCAATCTTTTTATTGGTCAGTATTTTGATTTGATACCCATTTCCGATTAAACGCTTAGGATTTTACCAAACATTACTTTGTATCATAAATGATTATCCTATGATAATAGGGATATTCTAGAATCTGTCTACCTCGTACGTAGAAACACATTACACTCATTATCATCTTCATCAGATCTTTTTTAGTCTCCACTACAGGAGCACGATCCTCTCTGTACTACCAGAGCCATATATTAGCCAGAGCAATCAGAGGATTTGGCCTACACTCTCCGCGGGTTTGAGAGGTCTCGTTGATGTTAATAAGCTTTGTTAACCTTGTGTTACCTATGTCGCCTTACTTGAAGTGCTCCTATTCTACTCTGCTGGGAACCACACGGCTCATTTTCATTCTCATGTTTAAATGCAGTTAATATAATCATCGAAACGAATAATTTTGAGCCATCAAAATAATACCCTTCCCATAATCGGAAACGAAACTTAGCAGCTCCTTCAAAAATTTAATGGGTACAGTAACAAAATGCACATACCTATACTCGTAGTGCCTACCCTAATGATAGCAATTTGGAAACTAAATTCCCGTGTCCCCAGCAAATGGGTCCAAGGCAGTGGGTGAAATGAGAATCCATCGCATCACAGCGAATTTGTTACGGCCCACCTTAAATAACAGAGAGCCGAATGGAGTCAGCTTTTTCTTATTTCATAGGTGTTGATGGTTTGATTTCAGGCGTTTAGTCACAGCGGCGACACTCCCTGTACGTGAGAGTTCGAGCGCCATTGACCTTGAGCCGGGGCGTGCGTGTAGGGTTGATAACGCGTAGGTACTCACTTCATGCCTGCGGTGCGAGACGTGCGAGATACGTATACAACAAAGACAACCCTTTCTACCGAGCCAGTGCCGTGGCAGGCCGTTCACGCCCCGCGCACCTCTCGCTTGCCCCGCACAAGACCAACCACCCACACATAGCCGCAAGCGGTTTTACGTGCACACATGCTGAAGTGTCCTTTCTTTCGCGGAGTGTATATTGTATTTTTTGGTTAAGAGTTAGATACCTTCACTAAGTAACAAAAGCCAACCATCATTGACTTTATCTCGCCGGCTTTCAAACGATCATTATGTCGAGAGGGTCTTGGATCAAAGAATGACAATGAAATCTGGTGTCAGGGACTTTAAACCGCTTTCAAATGAAAAATACGGTCAAAGAAGAACCCAACTGGTGCAATACCTTTAATAGAGCTACTACTTGTGTAGCCTATTATTTAGCTATTTCACTTTATAAAAGATAAAGATTCGAAGCACTTTATGAATGCTCGATATATTACTCGTATAATCTTATCTTGTAGAACATGCGTGACTTTTGTTTAATACTCGCAGCTCAAGTAGAATCATCATCTCCCAATCTCTTTAGTGACTTTAGAATTAGAAGCAGAATCCGCTGAGAAGTGGTTATTCCAATTTCGTCGTTTTGATTGCTTTTCTTTGTTTTCTCGACCACACTTACACATCTAAGCCTTCGCTTTTAATTAGATACATGCACGTATCAGTATACTGTTTTTATAAATAAATAAATATGTAGGAATATATAGCTGGATGCAGGCCGCTTCCAACCGGTAGTTTTCTTGGGGGAAGCCTATGTCCAGCCGTGGACTTTTTGTGGCTGAGATGATGATGATGATATCACACAAATTGAGTTAGCCCTACACTACAGTAAGCTGTAAACTTGTGTCGTAGATACTAACTCAACGATACTATATTTTAAAACTGATACTTATATAGATAAACATTAAAGACCCAGGACAATCTGAAAAAGATTGTTTTCCATCTAACCTGGTTCGGGATCAAACACGGGTTCACTCGTATAGAAGGCTGGCGTGTTAACCACTGCGCCACGGAGCTCGTTTTTCATTGGCAATCTCTGCTTACTGCTCGAAAACTCCATATATTTCGAAGCTCCTGTACCTCCTCCCTAGGGTGGACTTAGGGCGGGGAGGCATTCAGGCCCGCACCTGTTGCTCAGACATAACTCGGTTAGCAGTAACTTTATATAGTCTGCCCCGAGTACACTCTACGTCATTACGGTAATTGTTTAAAGTATGTGCTGGGGAATTGTTGACTGATGATTTTTTAGGGTTCCGTAGTAAACAAGGAACCCTTATAGTTTCGCCATGTCTGTCTGTCTATCTGTCAGTCCACGGTTTTACGCAGAGACTATAAGTACTAGAAAGCTGTAATTTGGTATGGGTATGTATATTAATCATGCCTAAAAAGTTTTTATTGGGTAGCTCCCATAGAAGTAAAGTGGGGGAGTATTTTTTTTTTCTCTTTTTACCCATCGTGTGGGGTATCGTTAAATAGGAATTTAAAAAAATATTGTGAGGTTGAGAACACCACTTTTCGATTTAGGGATCCGTTTCCGAAATATTTGGTTTTGTTAGAGTTAGTGCGAATTTTTGTTAACGGTTCTCTCTGCTAAACGGTTATATAGGTATATTGATACGTGAAAAAAATTACAGAAGTAGTATATATACTGAAGTTGAATTGAAGGAAAACTATCAGAGCTGAGTATTAAGTACAAACTAAAAAGTTAAGGCAACCTACTTATAAAATGTACTCGAAAATGTAAAATTTCATACAATATTCATTGTTAGATGTTTTTGGTCGTTAAACTGTGAGGTGCGAGTGTGAACAGTGTAAATTAAAAGTTGTCATTCGCAACTACGGAACCCTACACTGTGCGTGGCCCGACACGCACTTGGCCGGTTTTTGATTTCGCCTTGTTTTGTGGTATTTTTTTGCAGGCTTCGTATTGTTTTAGTTGTGGTGGAGCCACGCTACTGGTTTTATTTTGTTTTTCGTGTGTGTAAGTGGGCAACACTGGTGTCAGATTTTTCAAGGTGCCCAAAGGCATCTGACATTGCTAAACGACTGCCATCAATAATGACAGCCGGGACCAACGCTTAACGTGCCTTCCGAGGCACGGAGGAGTTCGAGATATTTTTATGGCACTTGCGGTCACTCAAGCGCCTGGGGTTTCTTAACATGCTAAAGCGCTATAATGCTCACGCCCACTAGGTCATCGGCTCGGACGCTACCGATGAAAGTCACTTTGGTAGTAGCTTGAATGGGCCGGCTCGTCCGGCAAAGTGCCACACTCTCACAGAATATCGACGTTTGAGTAGCTTTACCGCTTCTATGCTTCGTTCGGTGAGCGAGAGAGCCGGAGGAGCATCGCCCCTTCCCTCTGGGGAAGGAAAAATAAAATCGGTGCGGTGCGGCAGCGGTGATCACTTACCTTCAAATAAGCGTCACGCAAAGCATTTCATTAAGGGGAAGCAATGCCACCTCCATATGAAATAAATAATTTGAAAGTTATGAGAGACCCTAAATAACCGTTCAAACTATTTTATTAACGACTGTAAAGTGTACTTAGTATTTCCCCCAAAAGTGGCCGTTTTTGACAAAAGCGCTAAGGAAATCTTCACATACTCTTCACATATTCAGCTTTAAATTAAACCAGTAGTTCAAAATATAGTTTAAAGGCCTGTCTAGGGCTTCACAGAACAAATTTTTAAAATACTATCTTTGTTTCTTTCAAATCATTTACTTCAAATGGGGGCAGGACTGGATTCCTTATAATTCATATTCCCTATATTTGGGTGTCGAAATGAGTACAAGCTTTTTACGTGAATATACGAATGCAAGTTTTACCCCTAAATAAAAGGAATTATATACGTTTTTTTATGTCATAGGACGGCAAACGAGCAAGCGGGTCACCTGATGGTAAGTGATCTCCGCTGCCCATGGACAACTGCAACACCAGGGGTGTGACAAGAGCGTTGCCGGCCTTTTAACGAACGTAGACTCGTTTTTTGAAGGATCCAATGAACCTACATAGAACACTGCTTCTACAGTATCTGTAAAAGAAACATTCGCTTGGCATTGGATCTAATTGACACATATATTGTCTCAATTATGTTATCGATGGCCGAAGTACCTAATTCCTAAAACTTCGATGATATATATGTCGCAGTAATCTGCTATTTGATTGAATGACGAGCGCTTTCATTGAATGACCACGTTTAACTGAATGACTAAAGAATAACTCGTCAAGTCGTTGAATGTACCGTTCAACATCTTGACTGAATGACGTTCATTTAGCGAAGTCGTTGAATCTTAGCCGACTTTGTAATATTTGGTGGTAGCATGATTTCCAAAGCTTTATTTAATCTCATATTTTTGCAATTTTTTCTTAGTTTTTAAAGAAGCCGGCGGCATAATAATAGGTAAATCCATGATGTCATACTATTTTATTACAAATAACGCACTTATAAGTAAATTTAATCGAAAAAAATATCAACACCGTGCCATCTGTTCGAGCTGTTTGACGCCATATTTCTTTTGGTGACTACTAGCGCCGCAGTGGGAAAAAAATTAACTAAATTTGAATCACCTGACTGATTCTATGTCCGCTCTTTTCAAAGGGCTATGTTACAACCTGCTAACTAGTTGGACGTTGAGCGACGCTTGTTTAATCAACGTTCGGCCTAGTCATTCAATTAAACGTGGTCATTTAATCAACGCGCTAGTCATTCAATCAAATAGCAGATTCAACCAAATGACTGCGACATATATAACAAAGTTTTTAACTGACTTTAAAATAAGAGAGTATCAATTCGATCCGTATGTATGTAATATTTAATGATGTAGGTACCTATATAAACGGGACTTAGCCGAACCTTACTTATTTGTTTTCGCCGGCGTTTCAATGGAGCTACATCCATCGTGGTAGCAGAAGGTTCGTGCTAAATGATTAAAGCTCAAAACTTTAAAAAAAATCTGTATGTAATATTGTCAAAATTGCACAATTTTTATATATTTTAGTCTATATCAGCGTCTTAATATGTGTGCCAAATTTCATAACTGTTTGTATGTAGATTTGTAAGTTTGCTAGCGCATACCTCAAAAACATTGGACGGATCGGACAGATGGACGGCAAAAAAAATATTGTTGAACTGGCATATTCCAACGTAGAAAACTGTGCAAGTTTTATCAAAATTGGTTTAGTGGTTTTTGAGATAGGAAAAATTGAGGATTTTTTTATATTAATATTTTTATAATGTATCAACGTGGTATCAACACTAATTAGCTGCTTTACTTGCAATTTTCCAGCATTCTGGAAAATAAAGCATTTATATGGTAAGTATTATAATTCAACCCCCCCTTGTTAATGCATTGATTAGATTTTATCACATAACTAAATCATTTTAATTATTTTTACTTAATTAGGATTTTTATTTATTTAGACCAGATACTGTACTTTTATATATCCATCCCTAGAGGATGCTTATAAACAAAATACCCAATAAATAAGAAGCTGGCGGTCCATAAAAACGCAGACAAACGAGCCACATTCGTTACGAAGCCTGGATGAATGGCTCCTCGATATACGAACCTCCTCGTCTTTCATTACGCCCTGGTACTTGTCTTCCCAACTAAAAATAGGACGTGACGTACGTACCTTCTATCTCTTTCTTACAACTAACTTGGGCATATATTATGAATTGGACGACCATGCATGAAGATATTTGGATAATTAATAAAAAATTATATTAAGAAATTAAAACTTTCTCAAGAACATCAATGTAATTGATTTGAATTTATTCGTAATAGTTCCTGGTCAAAGAATACCAAACGAAATGAGAGAGAGAGAGAGAGAGAGATAAGATTAAAATAATAAGGCAATAATGTCTTAGGATGTTTAAACTACTACTACCATTTTTTGCTTGGTGATTTAAAAAAATATCTTACACCGAGATTTCAAAAAAGTCAAAGAATGCGCTTAATATCGAAGTGAATTTCATCTGCTTTTACGGAGGCCGTGTTGCTCGAAGGCTTTGATAGACAACTTTTCTTATGAATTCTTGAAAGCTCAGTAAAGTACGAAATACTTTGAGAAATGCTAAGAACTTACTATTTTCTAGAGGCATATAATTGTCTTGACTTTGACTCGTACACCACTTAAAGTGGCCGCTGTTTTTTAACAAGCTTTTTACATGTTCATACTTTACCTTATCTGTTTTCCAAGACGAATAGCCCAAACACTGGGCTTACTGTGTTTAACTAAGGAGTTCCTATTGCCCCCTTCCGACTCCAACATCAGACCGGCCAATTGACTTCGGTATTGTACTCGGACAAAATATATTTGGAAAAATATACATATGTACATACATATTATTCCATCTTCATTCCTTACGGGGTAGACAGAGCCCAAGGTCATAAAACCCAAAGGTCACGTTTAATATATAAGTAAGTGTAAATGTGAAAAGCGGAACTAAAAAGAGATGGGTTGCTAGCCGCATCGCCTATTGACGTGTTTCCTTAGATTTTCGCCCAATCCCTTTTGCGGCTTGCAAGGAAAGAGAATCAGCTGGTATTTTTTTTTCCGCAGACCAGCATAGAAGTTTGTCGTACCTACCCATAGATTTAAAAAAAAAATTTCGTTACCTACCTATATTATTTCAATTTATTAGGGAAAATTCTCCTACAAAACTAGAGAAACCTTTTCTATAATATTTCGGCCAGTATTTCTATAGGACGTTGATTAAGTAGCGGTTTTATGAAGATACGAAGTTTTGGTAATTTCAGTAAAAGTCCGATAACATCATTTTTCATAAATTTGAGAGCTGAGAGATGAAAAGCGGACAATCTGGTCATCGTAATGGATTGAACGGACCTCTACCTACTACTATTTGTCGTAAGCGAGTTCATCGTCATCATCATCATCATCACCGGGTCTTTTTTAGTCTTCAATGCAGGAGCACGACCCTTTCTGTACTACCAGAGCCATATATTAGCCAGAGCAGTCAGAGGATTTGGCCTACACTCTCCACACTGGCCGGACGAATTGGAGAGGTATCTTTGATGTTTATAAGCTTCGTTTAGTAGTTTTTCCTAGGTCGCCTTTTACGACGTATTCTACTCTGCCGGGCACCACAAGGCAAAACGGTAAGTGAGTTACTTGCTGTAAATTCAGTTCAAAACCTTCGACTATAGTCTCTCTAGACTCCTCTCTTTCTCACTCTCTCTCATCTAAGCATTATCCCGGTTACATATTTAGCTGGAGTGCTTCGGAGACAGGGTCCACTTTCCGGCTTTTCTTCTCCACTTCGCACGGTCTTTTGGCACACATAATTCGCTCTAGACTGCGTTATGCCTTTGATGCAATGAATAAAAAAAAACTTTTAAAACCGCCATAATTAAATAAGAAGCCAAAATCAATTACCTATCCCCCGTTTTCTTACCGCTCTGGTAGAATTTTTCGTTTCGTGCTGAAAGGATAACACTGAATCTAACTTTATAACGTATATTAGCGAAATAATTAAAGAAGAGAGAGAGGAGCCCGATGGCCTAGTGGGCGTGAGCGTTATAAGCGCTTCCGCATGTTAAGCAACCCCGGGCGCAGTCCCCACTTGGATGGGTGACCGCAAGTGGCATAAAAATATCTCGAACTCCTCCGTGCTTCGGAAGGCACGTTAAGCCGTTGGTCCCGGCTGTCATCATTGATGGCAGTCGTTAAGCTATGTCAGATGCCTTTAGGCAGCTGGAAAAATCTGACTCCAGTGTTGGCCACTTACACACACGAAAAACAAACAAAACATTAAAGAATTACATTTATATCCTCATACGAGGTATGCAGCACGACATCTGTGTCAAAACTAATGTTTCTTCTTAAAGAAACAGAGACAATAATTTCCTTTGGAATACATCAAAAGCATTTCAAATATCTTAATGAAACCTCCTTGCTACAGTACATAGAACCAACTTCAAGGTATAGGTATACCCTTACCATTAAAAAAAGCATTATCAAAATCTGTAAAAAGTTATTTGTCATACATAAAAAACCGGCCAAGTGCGTGTCGGGCCACGCGCAGTGTAGGGTTCCGTAGTTGCGCATGACAACTAAGAGTTCACACTGTTTACACTCGCACCTCATAGTTTAACGACCAAAAACATCTAAAAATGAAAATTGTATGAAATTTTACATTTTCGAGTACATTTTATAGGTTGGTTGTCTATAACTTTTTAGTTCGTACTAAATACTCAGCTCTGATAGTTTTCCTTTCAACTTCAGTATATAAACTACTGCTGTAATTTTTTTCACGTATCCATATATAACCGTTTAGCAGATAGAGGGGGGGGACACTTATCTCTAACAAAAATGTTCACTTAAAACCAAATATTTCGGAAACGGATCCCTAAATTGAAAAATGGTGTTCTCAACTTCACAATATTTTTCAAAGACCTTTTTAACGATACCCCACACGATAGGTAAGTAAAGAAAAAAAAATTACTCCCCCACTTTACTTGTATCGGAGCTACCCTAAAAAAATATTTTTCAAGATTTTTTGCTACCACTTTTTTGCCATGATTAATACACATACCTATAACAAATTACAGCTTTCTAGTACTTACAGTTTCTAAGTAAAACCGCGGACGGACAGACAGACAGACAGACAGACAGACATGGCGAAACTATAAGGGTTCCTAGTTTACTACGCAACCCTAAAAATGTACGCGTCAACTTGAGAATCTCTTCCGAATGAAAACGACTACTTTCTTTGCGCTACAATCGTAGCGTAGCACATCTACACAGCTCTCGTAGTAGCTGCTACACAAAGTATAGCACTGTTACAAAAATGCTGCTACGAAAATGTTGGCTGCTGCTACAGCGTAGATAAAGTAGTGTAGTTTTTAAACCACTACGGATATAATGTACTTACTAGCTGTTACCCGCGGCTTAGCCCGCGTCATTTATAGCCTATGTCCTTAACCTATATATATGCAAAATGTCATGATGATCGGTCCAGTAGTCCCGGCGTGAAAGCTTAACAAACAAACAAATAAACAAACTCACTTTCGCATTTATGATATTAGTTAGGATATAGTTAGGAAACTATATTACTTCTTAATTCGCTACGGGATAGACAGGATCGTCGGTTACGAAGCCAAAGATAATGTAGTACCTAATGGAAATAATAACTTGCGACTAAACCTATCCTTATTCTAATCCTAACTAATATTATAAGTGCGAAAGTGAGTTTGTTTGTTACGCTTTCACGCCGTATCTACTGAACCGATCATCATAAAATTTTGCATACACATAGGTTAGGGTACTGAGAAGGACATAGGCTATAAATCACGCGGGCGAAGCCGCGGGTAACAGCTAGTTCACAATAATCACAAAGTTCACACGTGTATCCTATAATAACTTAAACGATCTACACGGTATAACTACAGATTTTATACTAGTATTTATCCGAAGACTAAATGCTGGTTTGGAAGAAAAGAAAAAACATTATATACCAGCTGCTTTTCTTCCCGCGCAGACCGTAAAAGCCGGTCAAGGGATTGCGCAAAAATCGAAGGAATCACATTGATAGGCGATGCGGCTAGCAACCCATCACTATTTTGATCCGTTCTCCACCTTTACGCACTGCGATGCTAAACGTGGCCTGAAGGTTTAATGACCTTGGGCTCTGTCTACCCCGCAAGAGATAAAGACGTGATAGTATGTATGTACTAAATACACTGTGATACTGTTACTTCTGCCAAGTCAGATGTAAAATACGGTTTATTTTTATTTATAAACAAAATGTGTGTGAGAGAGAGAGAGAGAGAGAGTGAGAGAGAAACGTGTGTGTGTCTGTAAGTACATACGACTCACAGATAAAAGTTTTGTTTCGAGAACATGGCGGGTTTTTGGAGTAGCTGTTGATACTATGATTGCCTCCGTACTATACAAATTTGAGCGATAGTGAATTAAATTGGTTTACTGAAAGTGATACCGAAGCTGCGATATTAATTACTCTAAAATCTTTAGGTTATCAATACGAGTAGATCAATTTCAAATCTCACTTTGATTTGATAGAAAATCGTGTTTAGCTATGTTAACCCAGTCTTGTGAGAACTAATATAAAGTACATGACAATGTAAGCTCAAGTCCACATATTAGTTTTAAGTGGATCCAGAACTAATATCCACGGGTTATTTTTGGTAGCGAACCAACAGAACTATTTGCAATTCAATTTGTTGCGAAGTCATCATATAGATACACACTACCCTAAGCCTACATAGCTGCGCTGTCGATATATGGACACAAATGGGTTCGATCATTACTTAATGATATTACTGCGCCAAGTGACCTAGCCGACCCACTATTAATAGCTATAGTACTAATATGATACCACTTTAACGTGATATAACTATATACTTGACGAGCTCCGTGGCGCAGCGGTCAACACGCCTGCCTGCGACACGGATGGTCCCGGGTTCGATCCCCGGTCAGGTCAAGATGGAAAATGATCTTTTTCAAATTGACCTGCGTCTTGGATGTTTATCTATATATGTATTTGTTATAAAATATTGTATCATTGAGTTAGTATCCCATAACACAAGTCTTACTTAAGAACTTAGTTTGGGACCATCTCAATCTGTGTGATTTGTCCGTATATATTTATTTACGTAGCTGTACTGCCTGTATATGTGTAGTGTAAGGTGTTGGAAATTAAACGACTTTAAAGAGAGTTGGACTACTCGACTGACCATAGATATCAGAATAATCGACTGACATAAAGGATTTGTCCATAGGTGTGGGCAGTATCTGTAAATCCGTTACAGATTTCGAAATAATGCTACTTATTGTTTGTACATACGTACATAGGTTTGCATGTTCTGCATCTCAAAATGACATTTTGAATAATAAAATAAATGGATAAATAAATATATAGGGGCAAATCACACAAAATAAGCAAGCTCCGATTGACGAGCTCCGTGGCGCAGCGGTCAACACGCCGGCCTGTGACACGAATGATCCCGGGTTCGATCCCCGGTCAAGTCAAAATGAAAAAACCGTCCAAGTGCGTGTCGGGCCACGCGCAGTGTAGGGTTCCGTAGTTGCGAATGACAACTTTGAGTTCACACTATTCACACCCGCACCTTACAGTTTAACGACCAAAAACATCTAACAATGAAAATAGAATGAAATTTTACAGTTTATAAGTTGGTTGCCTATAACTTTTTTGTTTGTACTTAGTACTCAGCTCTGATAGTTTTCCTTTCAACTTCAGTATATATACTACTGCTGTAATTTTTTTCACGTATCTATATATAACCGTTTAGCAGATAGAGGGGGGGACACTTACCTCTAACAAAAATTCGCACTTTAAAACCAAATATTTCGGAAACGGATCCCTAAATCGAAAATTGGTGTTCTCAACCTCACAATATTTTTAAAAGACCTATTTAACGATACCCCACACGATGGGTAAATAGAGAAAAAGAAATTACTCCCCCACTTTACTTGTATGGGGATAAAAAAAATTTTTTTTCAAGATTTTATTCTACCACTTTTTTGCCATCATATACATACCCATACCAAATTACAGCTTTCTAGTACTTATAGTCTCTGCGTAAAACCGCGGACGGACAGACAGACAGACAGACAGACATGGCGAAACTATAAGAGTTCCTTTTTTACTACGGAACCCTAAAAATGATCTTTTTCGGATTGATCTGGGTCTTGGATGTTTATCTATATATGTATTTGTTGTTAAATATAGTATCGTTGAGTTAGTATCCCATAACACAAGTCTCACTTAAGAACTTACTATGGGGCTAGCTCAATCTGTGTGATTTGTCCGTATATGTTTATATATTATTTAAGCTAGTCAGTAGGTGACGGCTGAAAATCAGTGCTGCGCTAGGGTCCCCTGCGTAACACTGAGCCGTCACCATTTGTTACACTGTGGGCACTTGGTTTTTTATGTATGTCCTGTGTTGTTGTTGTGGTGTCCCTTGTTTCACAATAAGTATTTTGCATTTCATTTTTAGAAACCAAGGTGAGAAGCATTCTTATTGGTAGGGAAGAGAACCACTAGGTAACTGGATAAATTGAAAAGCGGCCGCGTGAATGCCAAGGGTTGACAGGCTGTCAACTGGATATCATGCCCCGTATAAATTATGCAGTGTCAGCATATGAATACGAAGAGACGGAAAATTCAATAATCTAGATTGGCAGGTATATATAAGTTACAATACTCAGGGCCACAACAATAGGTTCACTACATATACCGGAAACAAAAGCCCTCAGCAACACTGACTTGAGAGATATGAACGAACGGTCAGCAACATGAGCGGTCGGCCTCTTTGAGACTACTATAACTATCATATGTTGTTTATTATCTTTGCACACTCGATCGTTAACATAAACATGTTCCAAAAATAATAAATCTATGTATATTGAAATTGTAACATGAAAACAGAAAAAAAGAAAGAAAAAGACAATAAGGAATAAATATTCGTAATCATATAAAGCCCTTCAGGCGAGTAGGCGACCAAAACTGTTGATAAGAGTTTCTTTCGGCGTTTCTTCTCTGCAGTGGTCGGTTCCGAAACGCTAGTAGTCTGTAGCTTTTGAACAATTAATAAATACATATTATCTAATAAGATAATTTTAAATATGATATGACGTGAAAAAGTGCCTGCAAAGGCCTATTTTCTGAATAAACGTTTTGATTTTTGATGTGTCGGCGCAGAGACGTGTCCTCCTCGTACGCACTGACGGACGGGCTTTCTGTCTCGTTTTCGCCCTGGCCCCCGCTACTCGGTTTCAGCTGACCAAACACATACTGGTGAGAAACCGCTAGAGGGCGTATCATAAACATTGTACTCCGTATTAATTTAATTCAAAAAATAGTTAGTGGTCTAATCTCCTTATCGATTGTAAAATTTTGTAACTATTTGAACAATAACGAAGTGATAGTGTTTGCATCAAAATATATACGTGCATTACGAAGAAATCAACGAAAACCAGTCAATCAGTTATTAGAAAAGATTGAAAGTGATTCAACATTTTATTAGTGCTTTTTCTTATACAAAAATTATCAGTGACTAGAACTCCAACTATAAGTAACATGAACATTAATTATAAAGTAGTGATATAGTGATAAATTTTAAATTTTCAATATTAACGTTCCAATATTTACTTAATACTTTGTAAGGCTTTGCTACTCAACAACAGAGGGCGCTGATTTATATGTGAATGTGGCGCCATCTAGATTTCTCGCTAGCAAATAATAATAGTTAAAGTAAACACTGCTTTTGCTACTCGCTGATAGAGGGCACAACTATAACTCTCTGCAAAGCAAAAATAATACAAAATACAAAATGCCTTTATCAAAATCGAAATCTGGGGTTTCGGAAAATTGCGCAGCTTGCAAAAAACCACTTGCTAAAAAGGAATGCTTGTGCTGTATCATGTGTAAATCGACATATGATATATTATGTTTGAATATGTCCAGCCAACGTTACCATTCATTTTATGGCGCCAATTCTGAACGTAAGCAAAGTTGGAAATGCCCCGAGTGTCTCAGCAAACTGCCAAAACAAGGGAATCTTAACACACCAGTCCGTGCTAACCCACCAGCAGGCAACACCGATGACAGCATGACGATATCCACGAGTCCTACAAACGAAGATGAAAATGTGACATTGCGAAACAAACTGAAAAGCACTGCGAGCTGCCAAGATTCAATACTAAATGATTCAAAAGATGAAATGCAGGCCTCTCACTCTTCGTCCTATGTTATGATTCTTGCAGAGGAATTACGAGCGATGCGACAAGAATTGAGCAGAATGAGCGACAAGATGTCCAGCTTTACCGAAGCTGTCAATATGCGAATGGATAGGCTAGAGCAAAGAATGGATTTAATTGAAAACAGAAAGAGTGGCATGGAGGTCGGTAGAATAAAGGAGTTGGAAGAGACAGTATTGAAATTAAACACAGAAATCCTGGATCGAGAACAAGAAGCATTAGGTAATGACATAGAGATAGCGAGTTTTCCTGAAGCTAAAAATGAAAATACGAGCCATGTAATAATAACAATTGCGAAAAAGCTGGGCGTGGAGCTGGATGAGCGCGATGTGGTCAGCGCCAAGCGTGTGGGGCCGGTGCCGGCGCCAGTAGAGGGGGGCGTGCACCCGCGCCCGCGCCCTCTCGTAGTGCGGCTCGCGCGCCGCGTCACGCGCGATGCGCTGCTGCGCGCGGCACGTGTGCGACGTAATATGACTACTGAGGGCATTCTTCAAGAACAGGGACCTCCTCGCTCTTTCTATGTAAATGAAAGGCTTACAAAAGCGAACAGGCAACTGTTCCAAAAGGCACGCGAAGCTGCTAAGCAAAATGATTGGAAGTTCGTATGGACAAGAGATGGTAAAATTTACACAAGGAAAGAGCAAGGGAAAGCGAGTGTCAGGCTTCGCTATAATATGGACATTGTTAAGGTTTTTGGATGTCGTGATGTTAGCTCTGCGTCCAGAAATGTACAGTAATATTGTTCACCGTAAGATTCCCTTTAAATTTTATAGAATTACATTTTATTATTTTAATATTAATTTAGCCACATTACTCCTTGAATTTCTATTGTTGATTTTGTTTGTTTTGTCAATTACTTATATAATAGTCATAACGTTCCGTTTTTATGAGTTTATACTTTATGTGCCTTACTGTTTAGAGAAGAGGAGATTGTTTTATAAATATTTACAAGAGTTACATTATTTTAATACTCGTAATATAATTACAATTGACATAATACATATCTCTTCAATACATAGTATCCCATATACACACAAATTACTTCGATATAATATTTGTATTATCTGTTTTGTCATAATTATAATTCTATTCATAAATTCTATAAAAAATATTGTTCAGTATACACAACACCATATTGAGATTTACAAAAATGTAACTGTTTTTTCGATTATTATTCTTAGACTGGATTGTCGTCACATGACAGTTTTGAAATTTTATTTAATTAATTGTTTTTATGTGGAGCTATCATTTACTTTTGCTATAAAATTTATTAAACGTAAAAATCTCACCATAGGTCTGTTAAACCCGGGCTCGCTCGGTAATCGCCGCCGCCATGACGAGTTTATAGTTGCTATGGATCGCCACGCAGCGGATGTGATGGCTATCAATGAAACTTGGCTTTACGAGAACGAGGATGCCCGCGCACCCGTGGTACCCGGCTTCACACTGCGCCATGCTCCACGCGCCGTCAATGCACCGCGCGGTCGTGGTGGTGGCTTAGAGCATTTACGTGGAGTTGGTTTTTACTTACGGCGTGGGATATGCGCGCGTATTCTAGAGCACCCACCGGCTCAGCATGTAGAACAGATGTGGCTCAGTATTAGACATGGTGGGTATAGACTCGTCATAGGCACCGCTTACCGTCCGCAATGGATGAATGTCGATACATTTATAGACGCGATGACTGAATCTGTAAGTTCTTTCTCTACCTTTGATCATGTTGTTTTAGTTGGCGATTTTAATATAGACCTACTCAATTATAATACCAGCGATTCTCAAAAACTCTTTAACTTTTTTAATGTTATGGGTCTCAACCAATATGTAAATGAAGCAACGCATTTTACTGATCACTCAGCTACTTTGATAGATGTGGTTTGTAGCAGTACCAAAGTCATAAACCTTATTGTTGACTATATACCAGAATTAAGTAATCACGCAATGATTTCGTTTGAATTAAATATTAAAAAGCCTAAGCCCAAGCCTCGTTGGATAAAATATATACCTCTAAAAGATATAAATATTAATGATTTTAGCAATGATGTCAACTCCATATCATGGGAAGAACTTATTTGTGATGATGTAAATGATACAGTTGAAGCCTTTAATAGGCAGATCAACCTTTTATTTGACCGACATGCGCCTGTTAAGACTAGTTATATTAAAGAACAGAGCTATCCTTGGATAACTCCAACCATCAAGGATATGATGCAACTAAGAAATGAAGCGCACTCTAAGAGCCGCAAAACTAAGTCAGATAAGGATATATCAGAATATAAGGAGTTTAAGAAAATTGTTGGTGAAGCTATACACAATGAGAAAACAGCTTACTTTCGTTACCAAATAGACCATAACTTAAAAGATTCCCGCGCTCTTTGGAAAAACTTAAAACGTAATATTAATTTCAATAAACAACACACAGAAGTGCCCCATCACCTTCGTGATCCCGAGCAGATAAACAGTCACTTTCTGAATGTTCCGGAAACCTCTGATACTGTTGACATGACTCAGTTAATGCATTTTTGGTTCAATAGATTCAGTCCGTCAGTTTTTAGTTTAGAACCGGTGGATGAAGCTACAGTTTTTGAAGCTATTAAGCAAATAAAAACTAATGCACAAGGCGTAGATGGCATATCACTGGATATGATTATACTGACTCTACCGCGGACATTACCTGTTATTACGGCTATTATTAATATGTCCATGGCAAGTGGTATTTTTCCGGACCAATGGAAACATGCCATAGTTCGGCCACTTCCAAAAGTAACGAATCCAAAAGAATATAAAGATCTACGAGCCGTTAGTATTCTTCCCTTTATGTCAAAGATATCAGAAAAAATCGTATGTCAACAACTAGTGGAATATTTAAACAACAATAATATCTTACCTTCTAAGCAGTCTGGCTTTCGGTCTGGCAGAAGTACAGCTACTGCGCTTTTGGATGTAGTTGATGATGTTTTGGGAGGAAGGGACGTTGGTGAGGGGGCAATACTTGTACTACTTGATTATTCTCGTGCCTTTGACACTATTAATTCCACTTTACTTATGGCCAAACTCGTTTATTATGGTTTTGATGGTCCTACGCTCGGGTGGTTTTCTAGTTACTTAACGGGTCGTTGTCAAAGAGTAGAGGTTAGTTGCAGTGACGGTACTAAATTAATATCTAAAGACCAACCTATAAATAAAGGTGTACCACAGGGCTCAATACTGGGTCCAATACTGTTTATTTTATATACCGCCGACTTGCCTAAATGTTTGAGTAACAGCGAGTATCATCTATACGCGGATGACCTTCAAATTTACCAAACACTAAAGCCATGTGAGACTGACACCGTTGTTAAAAAAATAAATGAGGATCTCATGCAAATAGCAGAATGGTCAAATGCTAATGGTCTGATTTTGAACCCCGTAAAAACAAAATACCTTGTCTTAGGCACCAGAGCGCAGGTCTCTGGTATCAGAAATCATTCGCCAGAAATTAAATTGAATGACACACATATCAGTGAGGTGGTTGAGGCTAGGAATTTGGGCGTTATATTTGATAATACTTTAAAATTTGAAAAACATGTGCTAGAGACAGTGCGAAATTGCTATTACAGGTTGAAAGTATTGTATCAAATTCGTGAGCACCTAAGTGAGGAATCACGAATATATCTTTGTGAATCCCTCATCTTGTCAAAGCTCAACTACGCGGATGTTGTGTTCGGGCAATGTTTACTGTCTCGTACAAAGAAACATATTCAACGTGTACAAAATTCCTGTGCCAGATATTGTTTCAATATTCCACCTAGAGCACATATAACACCTTATCTGAACGGAAACGATTTGTTGAATATGGATTCTCGGCGTAAACTCCATTTTGCAGTGCTTCTCTTTGGTGTCATCAAAAACAAAAGTCCTCCATATCTTTATGATAAATTAAAGTTCACTCAACGAGCCAGAGTTTCCGACCGCCTCTTATGCCCCAGACATAAAACTGCTGCCTTTCGAGGTAGCTTTAGATACGCTGCATCAAGCTGTTGGAACAACATACCACCTCCTATAAGGCACTCAAATACAGTTAAGATTTTCAAAGTTAATCTTAAGAGATATTTATTGAATGCTCAAAAATTGTGAATTGCAGCAAAGAGATTCAACTTATTGTATTTTAAAAAAAAAATGTAGTTTTAATATTTTAAGTATATAAAAGTGTGTGTATATGTTTATGGCTTATGGTGTATTTAATATAAGTAATGTCGGCTTTTTGTATTGTATGTTTATTAATCACTTTTAACATTTTGTTTAGTATAAGTATGGCTTTCGCGGAAGATCAGCGTCATGGTAGCCCCATGACAAAATGCTGAGCGGAAACCATTTTGGTACTATGCGTGTAATTTATAATTGTTATTGTTCTTTTTGTATTTCATGGGTACCAAATAAACAAATTTTCTTTCTTTCTTTCTTTCTTTCAAACCTTTTGAACTGCCAATTTTGTGGCCCATGACTTGCAAAGGTTACACCCAGTTACTATTTATCTTTAAACTAGCAATTTTCCCACGACTTCGTCTGCGTAAATTATAGCTTATGTCACGGGCTTTCATAAGGTAAAATAATTTTGAAAATCGGTCCAATATTAGCCTATTTAATGCAAACAAACAAATCTTTCCTCTTTATAATATTAGTATAGATAGATGAAATATTACTGTCTTCATGAGAAATCATTTTAAAAAGTTTGAATGAAACAAGTGAATAAAACTCATACTTTATTTTATACAAAATATCCACAGCTCGCTCATTGACTCGTTGAAATGAATATTCTTTACAAAATGTACAAATTCAACAGCTTACGTCTACCTTATTAATATATCGTCCGAATCAAACTATATGGCGGCTCGGAACATCGTGCGAGTCGATGCGACAGCCTCCGTGGTCCAGTGGTTAAGGCGTTTGCCTTGTTGACCCGGAGGTCGTGGGTTCGATTCCCACGGGAAGCATGCTTTGTTGTTTCCAGTTTGGTTAGCACAGTGCAGACAAAAATTACCTGATTGTCTGATAAGAAAGATGATTCCGTGCTTCGGGAGGCACGTTAAGCCGTAGGCCCCGGCTGCCATCTGATAGGCGTTAATGGAACCACGTCAGAGGTCGAGATGCGGTTCCGAAGAACTCTGACACCAGGGTGTGCATGGTCGACTGACCGTGTCACTTCACGAAATGATGATGTTGCGTAGTACACAATATTGGTTCAGCGGGGCGCGCGCGGGGAGGTGGGACACGCAGTTCGCAGCTAATATCCGAGCCGCCATGAAGTTGATTCAGACTGTACAAGTGATACAAGGATCTTTTGGCACATGGCCATAATCAGAACTAAACGCTGCCATTGCCGTCATCTTGTAAACCGTCACTTTTCGAAGATAGCTCGACTTGATGCTTGTTGCGGCTTTTGATTCTATATAAATAATTAGATTATTTTGTTAGCTAGTAGTCCTAATTACACTCGTAATTACACACAGAGCTTCCATATCAATGTTTTCCAAGTGCCAAATGGTCCTTGTCGATCTTGTTACATCCTATAAACAAAACTAAATCTCTGATCAGAAAGTAATGCTGTATTAACATTACTATTTTAAACATTTTACAAATTGAAACAATATTTATTCAAATGTTTTCGTATATTAGTAGTACGTAAGTTATGAAAATTGTACTGGCTTTATGTAACATTTTGTAGCCAGATGTTAAGACGTCTTATTTTTTTTAAATGTTGTTGATGATCACTAGGATCATTATTGGTTAAAGGCCCACACTAGGCACACTAGCGACGCCAATAATTTTATTCCTAATACTTTGCAAATAGAATGATATTCAAGAATGTAAGTCATATTAGCATTAGTAAATAACCTGAAGTATTTTTGGAATCATGTTTTAATCTTATTACAATCAGTCATTAAGAGAACTACTGATTACCGCCAAAAACGGCCGGCCAAAAAACCTTCAGGTTATTTACTAAGGCTTGTATGATTTACATTCTTGAATTTCATTATATTTGTAAAGTATTAGGAATAAAACTATTGGCGTCGCTAGTGTGCCTAGTGTGGGCCCTTAAGATGTGGGCCCTTTTTTTCTTCTTTACTGTGTTGTGTAAGTGGCTACCAATGTTAAGATAATGTGCAATTATATTTCATAATTTTCGTGTGGATTCACACACTAATTATGCTATGGTTTTAAACTGCTGATGAAATTTGTTATTATAGTTTAATAGAAACTACATTTTACTATGATTACAAATTACAACGCTCGCATTATAATAGTTTATAGGCTATATAGCCTGTAACTTATCCAACAATAAATTTTTCATAAAGATTTGTTTTCTAAATGCAGACTTGTTTGAATTTATTTAGGTACATAATTGGCTACTTGACATAATTTTTCGTGTCGCTATGTAAAGACCTGCCAAAAATAAACACAAAAGTGACCGAAATACATTTCTAAACAAAAAACTCTTTCAGATATAGAAGTGTTAATTACGCATATTTTAAGACGTGAAAACGCACTGCTGAAATGCCTACATATTTGTGAAGTCACAACTTTGTATTTTGATGGGCAGCGTGAGAACTTTGTTTGGTAGCTATACGAAATATTACGTTTGTGGTAATGGTTTCATAATAAAAGTTGCTATAAATTTTGCGGACTACAATACAGTATAATTGTAATTTAAGATTTTCATACTTTCAAAAATGGTCCTATACACCCAACTTTAAAGAAGCTTTAAGAACACTTAACGAATCGATATCAAATTAAAAGTGTTTTTAGATCGAAATTAGTATCATTGGAAACAAATTTTATATAATTTTAACATTAGGCAAATACCGAATTGTATTATATCTCAGTAAGATGAATGTTGCTAATAAAAGTATTGTGGTACTGAAAAGTAATTTTGTTTTATTAGAGAATTTTGGAGACACAACGTCACTACTTATTACTTTTACAACTTTCACAGTTTCACCCCAGAGCGCCTTCAAGTCTACCCATATTACATTGTTATGCCTTAAATAAATATTTAAGGGAACTCCCCTACAACAAACATGTTTTTTGCCGTTTTTGCTCTATAGTCAAATGTTGTATTAATACAATAATGGTAGGGAATCATTCGTGCGCGAGTGCGATTCGCACTTGGCCGATTTTTTAGGAAACATGCCTCTGTATAGGCAATACAAAGTATATGTCAGAATATACCTAATAATTACACTGTCTATTCATCTTATCGAAATAATACGTAATGGGACTTTTACATGAGACCAGTAGCGAAGCAAGCATTGAGCCAATCCATAAACTATTTATTCTAGCTAAGTTTAGTGCAGCTTCCAAAGTGAAGTGGCAACAAACTGCATACACAGCGCGTATTCTTCAAACGATGTTAACTAATAGTTTACCTTAGAAACTAGGATGGGCACTGGCATGCATTGCTAATTAAATGTCATATTATTGAAATGTTTGATATACATATAAAAAGTTAAAATTCAAAAAATATTATTGAAATTAATGATATATAAATAGTTAAAATAGAAATTGTTTTAGTTAATCAGTATCAACCTTAGCTTAATCGCAGGAAGACGCCGAATACAGTCCGCTTCTAACAGGTAATATTAGAAATCCTTAGGGGAGGCATATGTCCAGCAGTGGACTTCTTGCGGCTTAGACGATGATGATAGCTTAGCTTGAGGCTTTCGCTGCCGCCATTTTTTTCAGGGATTAACCCTGGGGTTTTTTCAGGAATTATCTCGGGAAAAAAGGCGGCACTGAAAGCGTTAATAGCTCCATTTACACTATGCCAATCAACTGGCTTGTAAGTACATACTGGCTAACTGTCCTCATGTAATAGGGCCCAACACAGCTTGCTGGCAGAATTGGGTAAGAGCGAGCAGGAACCCATGTAGACGACTATTATACATGTCCTTAAACCGTAGATAACTAAGCTCAAGACAAACCGGCCTGGTTTCAGACGCCCGGAATGAGCCCCGGTTTCCGGCCCGGCCACGCTTCTTTCGCGTACTTCTTCTTCTTGGGCCCGGAGGGGCCAGCCTCTTCGGGAGCTGGAAAGGGAGTAAAATATTTATATTGAAACAAACATATTTTTTTTATATAAATTTACAATCAATAAGAGTTTAATATTTTGCTGTGTGGTTCCCTGCAGTGGAAACTAAAGAGGACCTAATGATATTGAAATAAAAATATAAATGAAAATAGCGCCAGCTATAGAACATTTTTAGCCAATCTGAAAAAGATCGTTTTCCATCATGATCAGCCGGCCTATTTACTAACTCGGATGACAGGTGTCGATGCCTATCACTCTAGGATTTGCTGTTACAATGCGGTTTTTGTATTTCAAGTAAAAAGTTCGAGCAAGCAAAACCCGCATTGTAATTGTAAATTCCAGATTGATAGGCATCGACACTTGTCATCCGAGTTAGTAAATGGGGCTGCTGGCCGGGCTCGAACCCCGTACCTTTGGCGCGATAACTACTGCCGAAGGTCGTCACATACACTAGTATATTACAAGCAGTTTTTTTTTTCTTACAAGGAGACTCCGGCAACTATACAGTACCTGTTTTTGTCAAATCATCATCATGTCTTTTTTAGTCTCCACTGCAGGAGCACGACCCCCTCTGCACTGCATATATTAGCCAAAGCAGTCAGATGATAAAAAAATATTTTTGTTAAATCTTGTTACCTGCCCCCGTAGCATGGCTCCCGCGACGCCGTTTATATCGCGCGATAAGCTATCTACTTCTCGCTCTTCAGTATTGCGAAAAACAAGATGGCGATAGTCGATAAACGTTGTCGCGCGTGCCATGCTACGGGGGCTGAGAATCATTTTTATTTTATTTTAACCTTCCATACTGGTTTGGGAGAAAAGAAAAAACATAGAATATACCAGCTGCTTTTCTTCCCGCGCAGACCGTAAAAGCCGGTCAAGGGATAGGGGCGAACATCTAACGAATCACGTAATAGGCGATGCGGCTAGCAACCCATCACTATTTTGATTCCGCTTTCTAACACGCTAAACGTGGCCTTTGAGTTTTATGACTTTGGGCTCTGTCTACCCCGCAAGGGATAGAGACGTGATAATATGTATGTATGTATGTTTATTTTTTTTTTTATTACCTGCGTGTGGTAGGGGTGGATGGATATTGAGATGAGGCTCGGGCCCTTCCAACTCCACGTCGGGCGCGGGATTGGGCAACGATAGTCCCAATCTGAAACAAATACGAAATAAATAATAATAAATAAATATATTATTCTTCTTCCTCGCCTTTTCCCTATTTGGGGTCGGCTTTATATGTCAACTCCCTCCAAAGCTTTCTTGAAAAGAATATAAAACCATGATTCACAAAATAATACCTACCTTATTAAAAATCAAAACAATATTTGAGGCATAATATTTTAAAATAACACCGTATATTTAGCAAGTTAAAGGCTAACGCAGATTACCGCCATCTAGTATCGAGTAGCAAGCAACTCTCCTGTGCCATACATTCGCCTGCTTTTCGCAACCTTAATTTGGTCCAATATTTTTGTATGAGGTGGGCAGTCTATTACGTTAGTATTATATAGTCTTTGGTATAGATCCATAGATAAACCTCTCCAACCCGTCTGGCCAGCGTGGAGAGTGTAGGCCAAATCCTCTGACTGCTCTGGCTAATATATGGCTCTGGTAGTACAGAGAGGGTCGTGCTCCTGCAGTGGAGACTAACAAAGACCTGATGATGATAGATAAACATCCACGAACCAGGCCAATCTGAGAAGATCGTTTTCCATAATGACCGAGCCGGGAATCGAACCCGGGATCCCTCGTGTAGCATGCTAGCATGTTAACGACTACGCCACGGAGCTCGTTATTAAAATCAATTTAGAGCGATGTGGTTTCCTATCTATAAATAGACAGCTCTTCTTGCTACTAATGAGCTGGAATAGTCCATACATAGCTGCCGCCATTCTGACGTCAGGATGGCGAGTAAAAACAAAAATACGTAACTGCTTAATAACACTTGCACCAAGGTTTGAAACATATTCTATAGAATGGTTGCAAGTGCTATTAAAAAAGCAACCAGTCAAAGAAATAGACAATCTGATATGTTCAAAAAGCACATCTCATATTTAAAGCTAACAAGACTGGTGTTCGGGGGCTTAGCACCCCGCCAAACAAGAAACAGACATATGATAGCACATATCGCAGTCAAATTCAATAAAGCGAGTTCCGGGGGCGCAGCCTCCTACCAGTCAAAGAAATTTGACACACAATTCAATTCTGATATAATTTTTAAAGCTCAAAAAGACCGGGGGTTCGCAATCGTAGCAGTCGTGCGACACTGTTAAGTTTCTGAGGGACTTACATTGATTATTCTTGGATATATTTATGGCCCAAGCTTACCTGGCTCCGATGAGGCTGAGGTGCGAGCTGGGCGCGGGCAGGTCGGAGTACAGGCTGGTGCTGCGAGACATCTCCTGCAGCCGCAGCGACATGTGGTGCGCGCCTGTGACATCAATCAAATCAATCAATCTATCAATTAATATATTTATTTGCATTATACATCAATTCATAGAGCTTGCATCGGCCGGGAATCGAACCCGGGCCGCCCGCGTGACAGGCGAGCATTCTACCACTGAACCACCGATGCTCATAAATAATAAAATAATAATATATAAAAATAAAATAGTTTGGTAAATTATTTCTTGTAACATGCGGATGACTTGGTGTTATTACTGTAAGTCTGTGTGTGATTGTGATAATAATAAATAATAAATAAATAAAGTGAATAAACATCAAAGAGACCTGAGAGAGAGAGAAGAGTTTTTAAATAAATAAAAGTTTTTTTGGATTGAAATGTGCGGATTCGGATGCCATCGTGCGCGCGACTTGATTCACATTCGCCCTGAAGAAGACCTCTGGGTGAGGTCGAAACATGTCGGCCAGTAGCTGACTATTTACGTGAGTTACCCGTTACGTATTTTAATAAAATAAGAATCCTTACTGTCATCCGCGCTCTGCAACTTGAGCTTCCTCGGCGGCGCGTTAGCGTTAGGCACTATAGTGGACTTGACTAGGTTGCGGAACCGGCCGATGGTGGGGTCAATGTCCTCAGGGTTGATGATATCCACTTCTTCATTGAAGGAGACGTTCCGCTTCTGCTTCTTTGGTACCCCGCTAGGCATCGATGCTGAACGCTTTGTGCCTGTTTGCGGCTGGAAAACGACTGTACTTTAAGCCACAGAGTTCAAAACTTGATGACAGGGCGAGTGAAGCGTCCATTAAAACTATTTTTAAAGCCTTTTGTCAAGGTCTGTACTCGTGCAGTCTGTGGGTCAATTATACGCAGCGGGTTTTTTATATATGATTTTAAGCTTTCGCGGTCACAATCACTATTATGTTCACTACGGGACTTACCGCGATTATTTTTGAGTTCTGTCTGATATTTCGACAACATGGCAGCTGCAATGTGCTCGACGATGACGAGCGTTGTGAGTGGACGTGTTACTGAATTTAATAAAATAACTATTTTACCTACAAGCTAATTTCAACCTAAAGCTACTGGTCAAAAGTGCAAATATAACTTAACCGAAGATAATACGAAAAGCAGCGACTGCGACCTGCCACCACTTTTTGCCCCACAAGATAAAGGACGGTACGTTGATTATATACCTATCTCTTTTACTCGTGCATTGCTTTCCCCCGCTCGCTACAACTCTGACGCATTCTTAAGGTGTGTTTTCAAGAACCAAGCGGAGCGATAAGCGGAGCGGTTTCTTTTTCTTGATATAATTTTACTTCCATCATCTATACACAAATATGAGTGTGCTACGCTCACCTAACAAAATGCCTAATGATGGAAACGTAGTGGCCATGACTAGCAGAAACCAGGGATATGGTGGATCACAACCAGATCTCTCAAAATCATCCACATCAGAGGCAGAATTTCAATCTATAACTTACAGAAAAAGGAAATCTCCTGATGATGACTATGCACACAAATTGCAAGAGTTCACGACACAAATACTGGATGCATTTAATGGACTAACTATCTCTATAAAGGAAGAGGTGAGCACTATAAGTCAGAACATATCCACAATTAAAGAAGAAATAACTGATATAAAACAAAAAACCGAATATCTGGTCTTAGAAAATGACAAATTAAAGGCTGAAATCAAAAGCATAAAAAACACAACCGCCACCAATGAAGAACAGATAAAAGTCCTGCAATCCGACGTTGAGGCGCTGAAATTGGATCCTGTTAAACAGCAATTATCGCATCCTGATTTGCTATCTTGTAACAATATTATTAGTGAATTGCAGGAACGCACAACTAGGAATAAAAATATAATCATAGCAGGGATACCTGAAGCCCCTTTAGCAGACAAAGAAGAAAGACGAAAACATGACCAATTAGAAACAAACAAAATAATCAAGTCTATCCACCCTGTACGTCCGAATTTTGAAAAAATATTCCGCTTGGGAAAGTATGACGAAACAAAGGCACGCGCAATAAAAGTGTGCTTCTCGTCCGAGGACACCGTTAAAACTATACTGAAAAACAAGCAGAAAACCAACAATACCATGATCAAAATATATTCAGACCAGACACCTTATGAGCAAAAATACCTTAAAAACTTAAAGGAAGAGCTGAAAATCCGCACTGAGAAAGGTGAGCTAGATTTAAGCATCAAATATATCAAAGGCATTCCCAGGATTATTAAAAAAGCACCAAAAAACTCCAATCTCAATCAGCACCCTCCAAAGGATCGAATGATGACACTATAACCCACAGAATCACAAGCAGCTATAAAAATGTTACCTCCAAACCAAAATCTATGACATTCTTTTACGCTAATGCTCGAAGCTTAGTAAAGGCTGGAAAAATTGATGAATTGAAATGTATAATTAATTCTTTCGGAAATACCCACATATTGCATGCTATTATCATCACTGAAAGTTGGATAAAATCAGAAGAAGAAGCACAAAGAGTTATTTTGCCAAATTATACACACTATTATAACTATAGAGAAGACAAAAAAGGAGGTGGAGTATCTATTTTTGTTCATAACAACCTTAAACATAAATTGGTCGAATCTTACTGCGAAGATGACAACCATTACCTTTGGGTGTACTTACAAAAATTTTCTCTTACGATTGGAGCAATATACAAGCCAGGGAGGACAGATTCAACAGACTTTTTAGATAAATACTCCCAGTACCTGTCACAGAGAAAACGAGCAATTATATTTGGTGATTTAAACTATAATCTATTAATTAATGAAAGTAATGTCAGAGACTATAAGTATGCACTCAAGGTAAATGGCTACACTATACTAAATAAAATTGATAAAAAATACTGTACACGCGAGACATCCGCTACTAAAACAATCGTAGATCATGTCTGCACTAATCTGAAGGAACATAACTACCTTATGACAATCATCGAGTCTTCGATGAGTGATCATAAACAAATATATTTTGAGCTGCAAAACTACAAACCCGAGCCACGGAAACGCACAAAATACGAAGCAGTTGATTATAATCTTCTATATGAAACGGTTAAAATAAGAATACAGAACTTTGATGATGCTGAATATAGTCAGCTAGAAAAGTTGTTAACTGAAGCTATAAACAAAAGCAAAGTAACAAAGTTTAAAATACTTAATAAACCAAATATGGAATGGATTAATAAAAACGTCATAGACAGAATCAACAGGAGGAATGAGCTTTGGCTAAATACAAAAACGTACTCAAAGGATGAAAACATAAAGAACGAATTTATAAAGGAAAGAAACGCTGTAACAAAAGCTATCGCTACAAGTAAACATGAATACTATTACAAGATTTTTAAAAAATGTGCAAAGAATCCTCAAAAAATGTGGCAATTAATAAACTCTTTGATCAGCAACAAAAATGTAAAAAGTTGTGTTCCCACGAAACTTAACAGTGATACGAGCACGATAACAGACCCGAAAGAGATTTGTAGCTATTTTAATTACTTTTTTGCCAATATTGGCCCAATCTTAGCTAGCCAAATACCGACAAACTATCAAAATAATTTTACTGTTACTCACAAACCAAATATTCCTAAAAATGGACTATCGCAGTTCACCCCATGTACCGCTGATGAAGTAATCAAAATAATCGATGATCTTAAACTTGACGTTAGTACTGGTGTCGATGGCATTAATAGCAAATCTATTAAGTGCATTAAGATATTGATTGCTGAGTATCTATGTAAATGCATAAACACTTGCCTTGATGCCGGCATCTTTCCAGAGTCACTAAAAATAGCAAAAGTCATACCAATTTATAAAGCTGGCGACAAAGCTGATCCAGGAAACTACCGGCCTATATCGGTTTTACCCATTCTATCGAAAATATTTGAGAAAGTTCTTTATAATCGCTTAGAATCTTACTTAACATCTATAAACTTTTTGTTTTGCAAGCAATACGGTTTCCGACCCAAATCCAACACATTATCAGCTGTTGTTGACTTGATCACTACAGTTAAACTTAATATAGATCAAAGAATGATTGTTCTCGGGTTATTTATCGACCTCAGAAAGGCATTTGATACGGTTAGCCATAGCATTCTGTTGACAAAACTAAAAAATATGGGAATCACTGGTACTGCTTATAAAATGTTTGAATCATACCTAGCAAACAGAAGTCAAATAGTCAAAATTGATGAACACCAAAGCGATCCCCAGGCGATAACCTGCGGCGTGCCCCAGGGATCTATATTGGGCCCGCTTTTGTTCTTGATCTATATTAATAATATACACGAAATTGGGCTTAAAGGTGAAATCACACTCTATGCTGATGACACCAGTCTATTTTACTTTGGTCACAAAATAGATACGATCGCACAACAGGCTCAAAGTGACTTGAATCTTCTTCATAAATGGCTTCAGGCAAATCTTCTTACTATAAATACCACGAAGACAAATTACATAATATTTGCAGCAAAAAATAAAAAAATATCCGATTACAGTCCCCTTAATATAAACGGTAAACTCATAAACAGAACAAAAACAGAAAAATATCTAGGACTGACCATTGATGATAAGTTATCGTGGATACCTCATGTAGAAAAATTGATACAAAAAATATATTCTTTAACGGGAGCAGTGCGTGGAACAGTTGGATGCTTGCCAAAACAAATTCGCTATACCATATACAATACCCTTGTAAAGCCACACATTGACTATCTAATCGAGGTATGGGGATCTGCGACTAAAACTAACTTACGTAAATTACAATCAGCTCAAAATAAACTTGTTAAAGTTCTGTTTCAATATGACCATTATACATCTAGCTCTAAACTATACACAGAAACACAAATAATGAACATTACTCAAACTTATAAATATAACATCTGCATCTTAGTAAGAAAAATTTTGACAAAAGATATTCATTCAAAAATAACATTTACAAAGAAATCACAAATTCAAAAGCGCCGGACAAGACAGGCAAATAACATATGTTTACCGTCAAATAGAACAAACTATGGAAAAAGTAGCATAGTTTACGAGGGAGCACAACTATATAACAAATTGCCTAATGACATGAAAGAAATAAAGTCCTATCCTGTCTTTAAAAAAGTACTGAAAAAGCACATTTTAAAAGAATCTTAACTAAAACAAAAAATAATAGTTATAGACACATAGAAACATAAAAACATACAAACATACAAACATACAAACATACAAACATACAAACATACAAACATACAAACATACAAACATACAAACATACAAACATACAAACATACAAACATACAAACATACAAACATACAAACATACAAACATACAAACATACAAACATACAAACATACAAACATACAAACATACAAACATACAAACATACAAACATACAAACATACAAACATACAAACATACAAACATACAAACATACAAACATACAAACATACAAACATACAAACATACAAACATACAAACATACAAACATACAAACATACAAACATACAAACATACAAACATACAAACATACAAACATACAAACATACAAACATACAAACATACAAACATACAAACATACAAACATACAAACATACAAACATACAAACATACAAACATACAAACATACAAACATACAAACATACAAACATACAAACATACAAACATACAAACATACAAACATACAAACATACAAACATACAAAAATACAAACATACAAACATACAAGCAACCAAACATACATACAAACACACAAATCACATTTTATAATTCTTATTTAGCTCTTATTTTTATTTATTAAATTTAATACACTTGCAATGCAAGCATTTAAATGTACGTGCCAATAACGCACTATGGCAGCGGCCTTAGTAAACATAAACAATTCGCTCGCATTGACTCGTCGATGCTTGCGGAACGCTTACAACTTAATTACTTACCCACATTGTAAAAATGCAAATACATTGTTTTTTTCTTCATCCATGTTGTTGATAAAAAAATAATAATTAGTAAGTTGTACTTTAACCAATTGTTTTGGCTGTGTATTTTTAGTGTAAGTCCCTTAATTGACTCGTCTATAATATGTACTTATGTAAAATATTTTTCTCATGTAAGTGAATTGTAAAAATTCTTTTTGAGAAATAAATTTCTTAAACCACAATGTTGTCGAAATATCAGCATTCTACTACTGGGGCTTCCTAGGTATTGTAGCGCATCAACGATATGCGCACAGGCCCACGTTGCCGACTTTTTCGGTATATTGCGAGGCCGAGTCGCCTCACTGATGCGCAGAGTGGGAAGCTACAATAGTATCCTTTGTGTTGTTCGGAAAAGACCAGACTGGCCAATATGGAGGCACTGGGTGAGCATACATGTGGCAGTACCAGGTGGTCTGGGTGACCCAGGCGGGTTTTTCCTGAACTAAATTAAATTATCGCATTTTTTTACTAACATAGAATGTAAGGATTTTGTTACTAACAAAATATGGACGTAAGTCTGTAATAAAATTATTTTATTTTTATATATATATATATAGCACAATCCATGCATTTTTGTGGTACAGTTTATCAAGAGACTGTGTCACATCTTATTATCTTGAGGGCTTTAACATAGTAATTTATTGTAAGAATTACCTTCATAACATCAGTTCCGTCATCTGTTGAGATGCCCAACATAGAAATTCTTCTGTTATGAGCTGTGTTGAATTCTGTCAAGTTCTGGAAGTGAACATACAGCGTTTTTAGGACATTTAATGCATACATTCTTATATAAATTATTTATAATATTATTAATGAAATCTTAGTCTAGTTGGCTTTGATATATTTTACAACCTTTTTGAAGACAGGCTTTTTAAATAATTAAACTACTAATTATTTTTCATACTGTGTTTTCTTGTTGTTACTGCATATCAACACATTATATTATTTACAAAAAAGTGCAGTAAACCTATGTACTACTGCCATTAGCATTTACAACTTTTATAGATATTTGTTTTGTTGTATACATATATGGAATAAACATCAATAAAAAGATTTTTTATAGAATATTGTCGAATTCGTATCCGATAATAAATATTCGATAATAAATAGTCTCGAACTTATTTTGGGACTAACTCATTATTTGTCAGTACATATTTATTTATTACTAGCTTGTTTCCCGCGAGTTCACCCTCGTGGATTTTGGTTTTATTGCACAGTCTTTTATTTAAATTAAAAGTAGCCTATGTCGTTTTTCAGGCTCTAGACTATCTGTGCATCAAATTTCATTTAAAATATTATATGGATTTATAAATTTCATTGAGTTTAACAACCAAATTAAAACTTGTTCATTTTTTAACAGAAATCAGATTTTTTTTTTTCAAAAATAGAAATCATATGCAGTAAAACAAAAGCCTTACATCCAGCTCAGTCTGCGTCTCTGGCAACCCAAGCAGAGCACCTTCTTGCTCTGTATTTGGCAGGTCCTCCATGATTCCCCGAGTGTTGCCTGTTGGTCGTTCTCTGTACAAAATATACGAGGCTTAGTTTCTCTTCAATTCTCAAAATCACCCAAAATCGTCCCAGATACAGTTGTGGCGAAACCTACACCCTCCTCCTGAAGACTAATCTACTAATAATAGTTAATAATACTAATAATAGACTATCAGTTCAAATTGAAAAAATCTACTTCAGTACTTCAGTGTACAGTACAAGTAGTACTATTTTAAGATTATGATATTTTTGATAAGTTATACAAAAAGTTATAAAAAAAATACAAGTAGTGAAGATATTTTCAATCAACACAACCTGATTTAGGAGTACAAGAATAAAATGGCGGGTGGCGCTAGTTTCGCTGATCTAAGCCTCTTAAGTGGAAATACTTATCAACTGATCATCATCATTTCGTGTAGGTGACACGGTCAGTCGACCATGCACACCCTGGTGTCAGAGTTCTTCGGAATGTATCTCGGCCTCTGACGTTGATCCTTTAACGACTACCGGATGGCAGCCGGGACCACCGGCTTAACGTGCCTTCCGAAGCACGGAATCATCTTTCTTATCAGACAATCAGGTGATCCATGCCTGCAATGTCTTAGCCAAACTGGAAACAACTTAATAAAGTATGCTTCCCGTGGGAATCGAACCCACGACCGCCAGGTCAACAAGGCAAACGCCTTAACCTGGCAGTATCAACTGATATTCAATTGAAATTAAATTCAATAGAGCAAATATAGGTCCCATTAGTAGGATACTAAGGATACAACCAACAACTAAGCATAGATAAGTGAAAATTACAATTCAATTTATTCTCAGGGGTGTTGGAAGACTAACAGTTGTAACTGGTTATAGCTTAGTTTTTTTTTTAATCTATTTTTTTCCAGGCTTCAGTACACTTGATGTGACTATGCCAGCCTCATGGGGGACCTCTAGTATATAGCCATGTTACAGCTTAAAAATTACCTAATGATATAATTCCTGGTGGAAGCTCCAAAGTGGAAGTTTGAGTCAATTGGCAGCTGTGTGGGCTTGTGGGCTTCCAGCCGCATTTTCCCAATATAAGTTCCATGAGCTGCAAACAAAAAAATGTTTTTTTCTTCTTAGCCTATTGTTGCTATGTCCGACTGCTGGGTAAAGATCTTAATTAATTTATTTATTATAATTTCATTTAATTTAAGCTATGGTGGACTAGAGAGGAGGCCTTTGTCCAGCATTGGGACACTATAGGCTAATAAAAACAAAGTATTTACAATAACCAAAAATTCCATTTTTGTGACAAGCTTTTACAGGATAAATTAAATAAGCCTAAACGCAATTGACTTTAGGAGTTGCCTCTTTCCAACTCAATCATCAGAACGGTGCATTGACTATATGTATTGTAATGTCATCTGATTTACTAATCACATTTTAACAATTTCAAAGAAGAATACTCATTTTTTCATAACTTTACAAATTTGCACCTTATATTAACAAGTACATTCAAAATTTTTTCGTCAAATATTCCACCCCGGATTGTACCCGGCTCAAAGGTACCCATTACACTAGCGGCGTTACCTGAATGGCAATGGATATCCTTTGAACCAGGTACCACCCGGAGCGGTGGAGCTTAAATATGAAGAAATTAAAGTTGAATTGAATGTAAGAAAGTGGTTTAAAAGATTTTAATCACGAAAACAGGCTAACAGGGGTAGTATAATAAAAGCATGTAATATAAAAGAATATGTAGTTAATTTACAAACTTTATTTCAAATGCTTTGGGCTCTTTCAAATCTTGGGTACGCCAAGTACAGGCTGATTAAGCCAAAGATTTACAAATTATCATACCAGAACACAACTAGATTGTACTTATTGCTAATGTTATACATATTTAAAAATCTGTGAGGACATGCTGTTTACTTAATGTTTGATTATGAATTTAATAGTATCCTTAGCTGTTTGAATAGTATCCTAAGCCATACTTACTACTTCCTAAGTCAACTAAAAAGGCTCTATTCAAATCCTTATGGTATACAAAAGCGGCGTGAACTCTTGAGCAACTGGCGTGGTCTATACAGAAGTCGTTCATTTGAGGATTGCGGCCAAATAAATAACACTTCTTCTCGTCTAACATCAGTTTCTGTATCAATTTGTCGCCTTTTAGTACATCCAAATGCAGACCAGTAGGAGGTTTGCCGGCCCTGTAACATACGATCAAAGTAAGAAGCATGCGGTGTAGTAGAGCAATATGCGGAAATTTTTATGTATTTACGCATTATAATACCGTCAATGAAAATTATATTATGTATAGCGTTGATATCTATCATTAGAGGTACGAAAAAATAATATTTTGTAAATAGTTCTCATGTAATCAATAATTTAAACGCTTCTAGAAATGTATTGATATTAGGCATATTTTTTTGTACAAAAATTTCATGAATTTTACCAGCTAGGGACCTCATAATGGTTCGCCATGATAATTAGTTAAATAAATAAGCTAAATGCTAATAGTTTGTCTCGTAGTCTCGAGAAATCATTGCAAAATACAAGGAATTCAATGAAATTAAAGCTGAAACACAAAATGTGATTTGACAACTGCCTGCCTTTTGGCTTGACTTGACAGTATTTTTTTTTATTTTGCCTTCAAAGTTGTCTATCATGTTTATTTATATTTTTAATTTGGCGTTTACATCTGACGAAAAATATATCGCGCTGGATGAGTACTAAATAATTCGTGTAAACACCGCTCCGCACCCTACCCAACCATAGACTTTGAAATATGACATTGAAATTTGTTTCGCTGCTGTCAAAGTCAAACAAATTGGTTGGGTTTGTTTTTATTGAAGCTCCTATCTCCTATCTTGAAAATCTATAATTATTTATTTACTAAAATTGCAACATGGTATCTAGCGAAGAAGAGTCGGAAGTAAAAACTGGAGACACATTAGAATGGGACGTTGACATGGAGATCCAGTTGTTTTACGCCATGGCGAACCACAAGCCGGTCGGGATAAACAAACACTTCCAAATGGCTTGTATTTGGGAGAAACTATCGAACTCTATCACTAAAGAGATATCAACACAGGATATATGGAAGCACCTTGAGACTTTGTACGATCTTTCCATGTTGGATGATACGGAAAGAATTCCATTTCCGAATCAAGAAGTGCCGTTCAGTCTACCAGATAGCGAATTTGGTGCTCTGATTAAGCAGAAATGTAAGGAGGTGGTTTTGGGTGATGACAGTGAAGGTAAGAATATTATGTTTAAATAAAGTTATAGTATAAAAGACATATTAAGTGCCGTCCTCCAGGCTTATCTTAGTTTGTTACCTTTGGCAACTTCAGTGTATAAAGTTTTGATGGTCACTTCAACATCCACTATGACTTTGGGATGCGTGACCTGTTTTAACCATAATGTATTTATCTAACAATAGTTTCAATGATGAATGGTATGATGAAGTTTCATGTTTTGCCATGTTACAATAAAGATCTGGGTCAGCAGACATTATTTAGTAAGAATTATTTATTTATTTATAGCCTTATATCAGAATACAAAGATTACATTGTATAAATAGTTAATCTTATTCTACTGTAACCGATTCTGTGTGCCTTCGGGCAAAGGCTTCCCCCAATCTTCTCCATTCTTCCTTATTGAGTGGTAGTCTGGTCCAGGTTTTCGACTTTCCAGCCATTTCAAAAATTTCATCAGCCCATCTTTTTAGAATAGAATAGAATAGAAAAATCTTTATTCAGTCCTTTACAAATGGTACAGTAAGAATAATAATGTCCAAATCTGCTTTGTATAATTTTTGTGTCTTACAAATTACTAAATAGGTACATAACCATGTTTCATGCTATGTACACAAAGTTTGGACAATTTACTAGTTCAATATTATATTTATAAGTTTATTTGTTACTAGTTTATTAGTATAAAATGCAAATTTGTAAACTGTCTATATGTGTACTTAAAATAAATAAATAACACATTTTCAATAAAAATTGCACTTGGTAATTTAGCGAAACCTCCCACAACCAAGATGGTCATACTTTTTTTTTACTGTTGCAGTGATTGTGTTGAAACAGAAATGCTTTGTAACTGTGTAATTTGTTTACAGAGGGCCGCACCCCATCCCCTAAGCCTTCCACCCCTAGAAGTACTGCCTCCAAAGATAACACACCAAAAGGTACTTAATTTATTAATATTTGAATTAAAAAGTTAAGTTAGAAACCCCTTCCATGCTGGTCTGGGAGAAAAGAAACAATGTAGAATGTACAAGCTGCTTTTCTTCCCTCGCATACCGTAAAAGCCAATCGAGGGAATGGGCTTCAGGAATCATATCAATAGGTGATGCGGCTAGCAACCCATCCCTATTTTGATTCCGTTCTCACTTACAAGCCCACAAACATGCTAAACTTGGCCTTAAGGTTTTATAGACCTGGGCTCTATCTCCCCCGCAATGGAGAAACAATGTGATATGATAAAATTTTTGCTTTTCCATCATCATCAACATCTCAGCTGCGAGCAGTCCAGTGCTAGACATAGGCCTCCCTACCAATATGATTGTTTGGAAGCAGCTTAGCTTAGGTCAAAAAAAAATTAAAGTTTCTTATGTTTTTAAATGGTGTTGTTTTAATTTTTTTTTTATTTATTTTTTATTATATATGATGATAATAATATAAATATAAATAAATATATAGGGACATATCACACAAATTAAAACTGTGCTATGTTTTATCATCAGTACACCTAAGAACAGAGCAAATTTACTTAAACTTAGTAGATAATAACAGCATGGATGATGAGACCTTCCATGTAGCATGGCTATAAATTTATGCGATTTCAAGTTACCAGGCAAAACTGAACCTCGGTTTTGCCTGGTAACTTGAATTGTCTGTCAAGTCAAGAGCTGTCAAACTCATGGTCGCAAGATTTATTGGCCATGTCAGGCCTATGGCCAGGCCATAGGCGGTGAATAAAATCTATCATAATACCAACTAGGACTGTTGCTATGATAATGTGTTTGGTATTGAAAGAAATAAATGGAACATGGAAATATTTGATAATTTGTTTGAATTGAATAGGCTCCTAAACTATTGGACCGATTTTCGAAATTCTGTCACCCATGGAAAGCTCATTTATCCGAAGTCGCGGGATAAAACTAAATTGCTAGTGTTTCATAAAGAAATTTGTGTTTCAGCTGGTCGCAAAGACAGTGTCAGCGCGTTGGCAACAAAAACCCGCAAGGAGAGTGGCAGTTCTCACGCCTCCACCGACACTCCTAGCATCAAATCTGAAAAAGATTATGGTAAGTTATTAATACAGGTCGAGCCAATTTTATTGCGGGTTTTCTTAACGGTTAGGTTAGGTTCAGTGGCGGCTCCCCCTTAAGTGCACTCGTGCGCCGCACTACCAGTTTAAACTTAAATATATACTAAAAAAATAACATTGATATAAAAAATAAATAAGCAGTTTAACGTAAAAATATATTAATTTTGGGTCAAATGATAATCAGTCGTGTCTATAACAAAATAAGTATTATTTTCGCTTGACAAAATAATTTGCCGTGCGCTCGCTCCCAGTGCACGCAATGCGCCCATACAACTACTATGGAAAAGGCGACAGGCAATAGGCAAATCTGAAGAAAATTGCTCTGGCTAATATATGGCTCTGGTAGAACAGAGAGGGTCATGCTCCTGCTGTGAAGACTAAAAACCGGCCAAGTGCGTGTCGGGCCACGCGCAGTGTAGGGTTCCGTAGTTGCGAATGACAATTTTGAGTTCACACTGTTTACACTCGCACCTAACAGTTTAACGACCAAAAACATCTAACAATGAAAATTGTATGAAATTTTACATTTTCCAGTACATTTTATAAGTTGGTTGCCTATAACTTATTAGTTTGTACTTAGTACACAGCTCTGGTAGTTTTAACTTCAGTATATATACTACTGCTATACTTTTTTTCACGTATCCATATATAACCTACATCTAACAAAAATTTTCCTCTCAACCTAACAATATTTTTGAAAGACCTATTTAACGATCCCACACGATGGGTAAGTAGAGAAAAAAAAATTACTCCCCCACTATACTTGTATGGGAGCTACACTAAAAAAACAATTTTTTTTTCAATATTTTTTTCTACCACTTTTTTGCCATGATTAATATACATACCCATACCAAATTACAGCTTTCTAGTACTTATAGTCTCTGAGTAAAACCGCGGACGGACAGACAGACAGATATGGCGAAACTATAAGGGTTCCTAGTTTACTACGGAACCCTAAAAAGACCTTTCAGAAAACCATAAACTAGACCCGATGATGATGAGACCATTATAGTAGTTTTAAAGTAACTATGTATCTCCCGGTCTATCTTGTAACGTGGAGAAGCTCGATGGCCTAGTGGATGTAAGAATTATAGGCGCTTCCGCATGTAAAGCAGCCCTGGGCGCAGTCCCCACTTGGATGTGTGACCGCAAGTGGCATAAAAATTTCTTGAGCTCCTCCGTGCTTCGGAAGGCACGTTAAGCCGATGGTCCCGGTTGTCATCGTTGATGGCAGTCGTTGATGCTTTTAGGCAGCCTGAAAAATCTGACACCAGTGTTGGCCACTTACACACACGAAAAACAAAAACAAACATTGTAACGTGAATTACAGATCGCAGACGAGACTCCCGCGACTCGAACGCGTCCGGCACACGGGACAGCTCGACTAGCAGAAAGTCAACTTCGCAGAGAGATAAAAATGCTAAGTCCAAAGTCAGCTCTGTTTCAGGTGAGATTATATTTATTTCTTATCGTCAGGTATAAGTGATTTGTAGGAAATTAGTTCGCATCACCTAAATCAAAATAACAAAAAAAAAATACCGAGCTTATCGTCGCAACCTTGTATCTACCATATTATGAGAAAATGAGCATTTTTCACAAAATATATACCTTACTAAAAATTAAAACAGGGTAAAATTAAAAAGGGCTTACAATTAAAATCTCTTTCCGATTTTCACCTTTTCTTGCGGGTCTATATTTTGGGATTGTGATTCTGAAACTAAGAGGTTATTGATGTTTTTAAAATAACCCTGTGTATATAATATTTCAATTTTAGCAAATTCAGGCTAATGCCGTGTAATGACGAGTGGAAAACAACTCTGAAGCACCGCCCGCGAACTACAACCGCCTAAATTGAAGCAGACCTTAATTTGGTCCAATATTTTTGTTTAAGGTTTGCAGTCTATACGAGAGTATTATATTATTTTTGCCGTGTGGTTCGTGACAGAGTAGAATAGGACCACTCTCAAGTCTTCCTGTGGATGTCGTAAAAGGCAACTTAGAAAACACAAGAAAAGCTTATAAACATCAAAGAGACCTGTCCAACCAGTCTGGCCAGCGTGGAGAGTAGGCCAAATCCTCTGACTGCTCTGGCTAATATATGGCTGTGACTACAAAGAGGGTCGTGCTCCTACAGTGGAGACTAACAAAGACCTGTTATGATGATATTGTCTCTGGTGCTAAATTGAATCTGTCCACAGCGTGGGACGCCCCGCTGATAGACGAAGACAGCGGTTCGCGGCGCGGGCGGCGGCGCGCCAACACGTCCACGCCGCCCGCCACCACGCCCGCCAAGCGGCGCCGTACCTGACACACGCACCACCACTCCTACCACCACTTCTTCTGACACCAGCGCTGGGGCGTCAGGCCCCACGCCCAACGCGATAGAAGAAGCCGCGTTCATATGTTTTTCTCATAAACCTATCCTTCTACATTCGTTTTCACTGCTCCTCGTTAGTTATAAATAATACATGCGCGCCTGTATCAAGTAAAGCTCTCGTTTGTGTCTATTTTCGTGAAGATAATATGGTCCTTCGTAGCGTGTTTGCTTTCTTGACATCACGGTAGTGCATTACCTTATGCGATATACTGTACTCAGAACTATGGATATTATAATATACTTACTGTTATATAGATAGCTAACAACCAATTCCATCGTTTTCTTCCCTTATTTGTCGTTGCATAACTAAGACAAATTTTTAACTGAATAGTGATGAATCTAAAAAGTCCAAAGGTTGACTAATTCACTGCAGTTAGCCTTTAAGCTATGCTTTTAAATATTGCATATGTAATATGTAATGACATGTATAATGGGTAAACATAGGTATGATGTTGATTTTAGAAATAATTATGTCTAAGTAAATAAATAATTTAATAATAAGATTTTTAGGTGTTTTATTTTTGATTAATTTAATCATTAATTGGAAAAGTGATTTAATATAATGATGGCATCTTGAAGTAACCAATGAGTGATTGAAGCATACCAACGATTATTATGTGCATACGGCGTTGGGTATATTACGTAGCACCGTAACTAACCCAATAACCATAAAAAAAATTCATGTCTGTTCATAGTACATATATCTCCATGGATACAAACACTAGTTTTATCATTCTATTAGAATTCGCATTTTTAACATACGAGATTTACTTGGCTGTATAGGTTTGCTTACATTGCCTTCACCATGAAAACTAACCAAAAAAAAACAAGACTAGTCGTCAATGTCACTAGGTACTGTCAAAAAGTATAAATAGTAAAGATAAACAAGTGGTGAGCTGACTCTGAATTCTGTAAATATTATCTATAAATTGTACATAGGAAAGATATTAGAGAAAAAGATATTACAGGATGGCTCTACCAGTGGCACAACCAGCCGAAGTGCTTAGAGCATGGCAGAAAGACGACCTCTACGAGAAACAACTTGCTGAATCGTTATCGCGACTCCTGCCTTCACATCACGCAGCCAAAGCTGTCCCTCTCTCATCCATCCTGTACAAATCCTTCACAACATTGAAGGACCTTCAAACACTAGGAGAAGAGTACTCGGGGATCGTTCAGGTTGACGAAAGTTACCATAAACTACCATCTTTTAGCAGTCGCTTACTCAGCATAATCTTATCAACTTTTGGTGAAAATTTCACGAGAAGGCTACTACAAAATGCAGAGAAGAGCATTGAAAAGAACGGATCATTGCAGCCTGAAGCCCAAAATGTATTTTTAGTTTTTCTAAAGGCCTTAAATTCCATGATACCTCAAATAATAAGTATTCATAGAGCATTTTGTTATATTAATGGTGGGCCAATCCAGATTGGGAAGTCTATGGCTGGGATAGACTATGTTCATGTAAGACCTGCTGCGGCGGCATATTATGCGCATTTGAGGTTATTAGGAGTTGTGACACTGTTACATTCATTCATATCTTGTGGTCAGAGTTTGTATCAGGCGAAAAAATACATGGAACAGATGAGGGAGATCCCCAATGAAGTAGACAATAATAGGTCTTGTGTGGCCTGCTTAGAGGAAATACTACAGCCATGTGTGCTGCCTTGCGGTCATATCTTTTGTATGCAATGTTGTTACAGTGCCCTTGAAACATGTGCACTGTGTAGATCCCCATTTAAGAAGAATAATGTAGTGCCATTAATGAATTATTACCCTGGGGAATCATAGCATTATAATTTACAGTTATAAATTTTAAACAAAATTTTATTGGTGGATGTAGTTCATGAGCAGTGTTCAGAATGCATGGAAGTATATTTACCAAAATTGCCACTAATCCATGCTGTTATCCACTTCCTTGAAGTAAATATGCCAAGGTGGATGAAGGGCTCCATGCATTCAGAAAACTGAACATAATCATAATTATTACTATGTATTGTTTAAGTTACATACTAAAAGCAATAACTATGGTGTCCACAAGTACCTATGCTTTTTAAAATAAAAAGCCCATCCATGATTTATGTGGTTAATGTCTGCCACAGAGTTATACATAGTTATATACAGTTAGTACAGAGAGGGTCATGCTCCTGCAGTGGAGACTAAGAAAGACCTGATGATGATGATGATGACATTGTTTTTTGCTGAGGTCACAGCCTATGACACGACACTCCATAAAAATATGAATATTTGTGGAGTGGGGATTTACCCATCAAGATTAAGTTATGTAACTGTATACCTATGTTTTTTTTTTTCAAAGAGTAAAGGTGTGGTTATAAATAAAATATTTATTACACAATCACATTGTTTTATTAATAAATATTATAATTAAATAAACATGTTAAGTAAATGCTAACTAGCATTGAGAGAAATCATTAAATAATCTAACTTATTTTATTTCTAAAATTATCATACAGAAATGTTACTGAAAATTAATAATAACAACACCTAATTAAAACAAAAAGTATGTACATACCTACAATAATTTGAGTATTAAGTTATTAGAACCATTTGTTTAAATCTCTAGGGATAATTAACCAATTGCAATAGAAAAAAATGTTTTTCTATTTACAGCAGCTTCCCATAGAAGATTAAAACAAACAAAACTGGAGTTCAGATAATACTGACTGAAAGGCCACAAGAGTTTTTTGTGTTTCAGGCTTAAAATTGTCAGTTTTAAATGCATTAAAATATACATTGACATCAGCGAGGCTACTAGTGGGGCTAGGTACTAATTAGTGGGGCTACTGGCTAATTAGTGGGGCTTCAGGCTAATTAGTGGGGTTTCTGGCTAACTACAGGGGTACTAGCTAACTTTTGGCAACTACATCATACTTCTGATCATTCATCTCTTAGAAAATACAACGTAGCTTCCATATGGATTGACTATTTTCATTAAAAAATAAATGAATCGATTTAGATGTTGAAGTGACCATTAACTACACTGTTATTGTCAAAAGTTACAGAGTAGCTTCACAAAGCATTCTAACGAACTTTTACAGCCTGCCTGGATGCATTTTTAGTTTTGGAATATTTCATACACATGTAAATGGTAACTTTGAACTATTTAACTATCATTGACATATGAATCTTTATAAGTAACAATTATGCAAGTCAATTTACCTCTTAAACAAGGCATAAGGTATCAAGAGATTGCTAGACCTAAACCAATCAAATTGATATACTACATACTAGCAATTTAATTATATGAAGTACATATGTTAATTGTAAATATTATCATTGCACCAAACATTAAATCTAGTTAGATAAAAAATACTGTATAAAACACAGAATACATAATTCAGCCAAAAAAGCATTGTAACTAAGTTTGTGAGAATTGTTCAACAAAATGGCAAATAACAACTATTCAACACGCAGCAACTCAACATCAAAAATTAAGGTGGAGTTTGGAGGAATAACACCAGGGTGTCCTCTTGATCCATAGGCAAAATCTGGTGAACAAGTGAGTCTGGCCCTCTCTCCTACAGACATCTGCAAATAAAAATACAGTTTATGTTGATGTGAACTACTGTCAGTCTTGATACTAAAATAGATGGTCAGTGTGCAGGAATATGGCCATAACAGGTTTCTATTTCACAATAGCAAATAATATTACATAGTTTTAATATATTATTTCGCTTCGCATGTTCAATGGACCTTACAATCTTTATAGGTATATTACTCTCATTAGGATATCTTTTATAAGATAACATCTACTAGCTTTTACCGGCGCCCTTGTTTGCATTAATGTTGATGTCTCAAATTCGATTCTTTTTCTTAAAATTTAGAACTCTGCCAGGGTGTGCATGGTTGACTGTCTGTGTCACCTACAGGAAATGATGATTATGATGATGAATTCTTTTCATCAGAAATAAAGGTAACCCTATGTCCATCTCTGAATCCCATACAAAGTGTATGCAATGTATTTATTTATACACTTAATAAGGCCCCGGAGAGAGGGACCTTATTTATTCACTTTAACATATATTAACCAATTTATTTGGTGGAGTTCCTGTTATTTTAAAAGTTAAATAAGGAAATACCTACTAAATTTTTCCAAGCTCTGGATTGAATAAAATTACTTTAACCTCATCTGCCAAACCTAACAAATACCTAATCTACACATTGTCATGTCTATTTCACAAGGTAAGATTCTGCCGCATGACATAGCTTAACAGTTATCGTCATCTGAATGTTTATCCCCCCTGCATACCCAGCTGTGGTGCGTCGAAGCCCAGGGTTCACCAGTAATCGCGGCATGAATGCTACAATATGATTAGGCTACGTTTTTACAGCCTGCCACTTGCCCCGACTCCAACCTTCATACTGGGATATTATGGAGTTTTATAAATTTAATACATTTTAGCAAGAAGGATGGGTAATTTATATCATTACCTTAGCCAATCCTTGGTCCCAGCCCTTTATAACATCGCCCTTGCCCAGAGTAAATTTGAAAGGTTGACCGCGATCCCTAGAGGAGTCAAACTTCTTTCCATTCTGTAGCGTTCCCGTGTAGTGAACTACTACTGTCTGTCCAGGCTTGGGATACGTGGAACCTAAATAAAATAAAAATAGTGTAGCATTTTCAAAAGGCCCGGATTTTTGGAGGTTATAAAGAATCATGTTCTATGTTTACAAACCATTTCCGGGAGATAAAGTTTCAACATCAACGCCCATTATTTAAACACTATTCTAGCGCTCACTAAAGAATTAAATAATAAGTCACAAATGCCGATATTCGTGAAAATTTGAAAAATGACAGGAAAAATTGGAAAAGGAACAACAACACCTAGCTTTTGTTTTTTTACTTTTCTTATGTTGGCATCCATTTTAAGCCATAGACTGATTGTAACCGGTTTTATTTTTATATCATCTCCTTCACGTCACGTAGTAGTGTAAACTACCTCAATCCAAAAAAAAAAAACAACATTGTTTATGTCCCACAAATTGACCAATAGAAAACCAGAATTTTATAAACATTCAACATGACGCCTGTCACTGTACATCTGCAGAAAACAGTTGAAATTGAAACTTTTCAAGCGGTTCGCTTTCCTTTTATTGCTTTTTGAACTATTTGTATATATTTTTAAAAGGTGGCTACTTATATTCCTTGTTGCATACTCCAAAATTGAGCCATATTAGTGGTTATAAACAAGAAAAATAGAAATGGAAGTTGACGGCGCTGAAAATTGGAACAATAATCCAGCGGATGGAGGAAAGTTTGCAAATTTGAAGGCGTTTGTGACTGCTGCTCGTGAATTTGAGGCAACTCATAGTGAAAATGCCGTGAATTTAATGACTAGATACCTTGGGGTATGTTTTGGCCGCACATACTTAACCTTCATAGCATAAACCATACCTTTGTATGCATGAAAATTCTTTGTTATTTCCAGCTTATAGCGTCTTCTTGTGACTTGACAATATTTTCCCCCGGCCGCTCCGAGGTCTGTGCGTTCTTCAGTTCACTATGGCGCGTGATGTGCGATGGGAGAGGTCCGCACTGGGCCGGCGTGGCTGTGTTGTCTCGGGCGGCTATAGAACCAAGTGCTAGACACGCTCTGACCCATACATACAAGTTAGTATCTAGATTTAGCGTGAAAAATTCATATTAAATGTTTGTAAATTTGTGTAATAACAATTGAATCAGTTTACCAGTACTAAATTATTGAATCAATCGTTTATTTAATATAGGTTTCTTTGAACACTTATTGATTTATTGCAAATAATAAAATAATAATATTAAACAATGAAACTAACTTAAATGAACTAAAACTAACAATTAAACCTACCTAAGAAATAAAATGACTTATAAATAAAACCTAGCTATAAATAAAAAATGTCCCGCAGGTCATTACCCTGCGGTAATGTGCCCAGAAGACTGGCAGCATTGCCACGTAGAATGGCAATGCTTATTTCTTTGGGCAAGATACTGACCAGCCCTCTGGTCATTCGACACCTCGACCAGCCTTTTGCTCACAAATTTGAATAGTTTGTGAGCTGAGGGACCCCACGGACCCAGTGTCTCGACTCCAAACGGCTCAAAAATATATGCGTCACCCAGCGCCCGTAGCATGGCTTGCGCGATAGTTACCTATCGCGGGGCGTTACTAATTTAAATGGTCGCCGTTTTTATCTAAGTAGCGAGCATGGGTTGACAGGGCGATACAATTTGTCCCGTGGATAAATTTTAAACTAAGTGATAACACCGAATAGGTAAATAGTGCTGTCCATTTTTCTTTAAATTTTTGACGTTCATCTCTCTAATTGTCTATGATTTTGCCCATTACTTGTCAAATATTTTCAAAACATATATTTACGTTTGAAGATTTTACAGAGTTTTTATAAGAAAATGAGTAAATCTGCTTATAAAACAGAAGAATTATAATGTGGAATTTAAGTGAAGAATATTTCGTGTATCAATCAAATGCCAATACTTCGTAGATAAAAGTGTTTCAGTGTAAGAAGTAACAATGTGAATTGTTGGATGAGAGCCCGTGAAATTTTCACCAACTGTGAATTTACAGGCCTATTGGGCATTCAAAAAGGCAACTGCAGGGTGGAAGTCAAGACCATACTACATGGCCACCTGAGAAAACTTTAAGATCAATGGAAACTGTAAGTAAAATAATGCATACATTTACTCGTATTTTTATTATGATATCGTAACTTGACTTAAAAGATTGAATACTAAAAGACAATTTTTTTAATCCCCATTATAATGTTTACAGTGAATCAGTTTTTTCAAAGAAAAAAAACCTATAGCATAATTTTTTAGGCTAATGCCGGTTTGTATATTATGTCATTATATGGATTGTAAATGTTTTCTTCCAGACATGGCGGAATTTTAACAAAACAATCTTGAGGAAAGGGAGCTTAGTTCACTGGGCCGGAGAGAAAACTGGCAATACTAGTTCGTCCCAAGTTAGCACAAAAGTTGCTGTTGCATGATGCTCAGCTCAGCATCATGGAAAAGAATAACCCTTCCAATCTCATTCCAAGGAATCCTAAACTGGCATTGATGTAAGTACATACTAGGGTTTAAGTGAGAGAGAAGACTGTTAGGTTAAAATCAGGGGTGTCATCAATTGCCTGTCCGGTGCTTGCGGTTATGTCAAATCAAACCCAATTTATCCGAACAAAAGCATACTAAATACTTGTGTCCTGTTCGCCCAGTCAAACTAACTACCCTTCCCTCGCTTGAAAAACGGTATCAATGGGCACACAACGGGCACAGCACTGTAACTAATATGTGGATCTCAGCAGAGTAGAATTTGACCACTCAAATAAAGCTTACATAAGCATCAAAGAGCTGCTCTGGCTAATATGGCTCTAGTTGTACAGAGATGGTCGTTCTGCATTGGAGACTAAGAAAGACCTGATAATGATGATGATGTTGTAACTGATACAAGCCAAACAATCTGGGCTCACCAACCCATTTGCCAAGTATGGTGGGTATCGCAAAACCATCCTAATGACGGAAATCCTTGGAGAAGGCCTACGTCTTGTAGTGGACTTCTGCAAAAATGCTGATAGTGCTTGTATGCTTAAAACTGCACAATAGGTTCCACATGCACTTGGAGTAGCAGGCTAAAAATAGGTATTTTCCTTAATCTTTATGTATTGTATGACTGAATGATATTTATTATTTTAATTTATTTTTATATTTTCAGAGTTGCAAGTCTCCCCCGTGGACTGCTGCTATTGGACCATCAGCCTGACGCTAGTAGTGTAACTCGAGCAAAACATCTTTATTTATAGAAAATCAGCTGAGCCAAGCCCGCACAAGAAGTTTTAAATGATTTGTGGTTATGTCTAAATGTACCTCAAGATTTGTTTATGTAATATAAAAGAAATTAAATGCTTTGCATGTCATTAAAAATAAAAATATGTTGAGTTAATGAGTTCTTTTAATACTTATAGTAATAGAGAAATCACATACCTACCAAATAAATAATTCTCCAGCTTACTACGTTATCCTAACTTGAGGCGATTCTGATAGAGACAAGCGCTGATAATGCTTACGCACGTTAAGCAACCCTGAGCGCAGTCCCCATGGGGATGGGTGACCGTAAGCGGCATAAAAATATCTCGAACGCCAAAGCACGAGGCTAACTATCAAGAACTCTCGAACAAACACAAGAACTAAAGATTTGTAGATAAAGCATTTTTTTTGAGCAAAATATTAATACCATTTCATCAAGCAACACAATTTTTCCAGGTTCATCCTCAGCTGTGATACTTCTTGTTGTAAGAGTCTGCTTGTATGATAGCATTCATGCTGTAATAAAATTTGGCAAAGTTTTTACAGCCGGCCGCCTGCCTGGTGTCCTTACTTTCGTCATTTCGTTCTTCTTCAGCTAGCTTAACGACTACCATCAATGATTGATGGTAGTCGTTAAGATACGTTACATACCTTTAGGCAGCTTCAATATTTAACACTGTTGGCCACTTACACACGCGAAAATCAAAAGTGAGTTTGTCGGTTTGTTGCCTTTTCACACTTTAACTACTGAAGAAGAACGAAATGACGAAAGTAAGGAGGGGACACCAGGCAGGCGGCCGGCTGTAATAACTTTGCCAAAATTTATTACAGCATGAATGCTATCACAATATTCTGATATCTATGAATGCTATCATACAAGCAGACTCTAACAACAAGAAGTATCACAGCTGAGGATGAACCTGGAAAAATTGTGTTGATTGATGAAATTATAATGAGTCTTTAGTTCTTGTGTTTGTCCAAGACTAAGTTCTTGATAGTTAGCCTCGTGCTTTAGTAATTTATTCGCTAAAAACGATTATTTTATTCAATTTAATTTTTATCTGGGTCTTGGAAATCGCCGATAAATTTAAACCAAAGAACTGTCAAAAGTAGACAATTGTCTTCAAAATACGGCAGCCATCTTGTAGCCATGCTCGCACTTTAGATACGAATCGCGGCGAACGATAAAATGACAGGTCGATTTCAATATTTATACCCGTGGAGTAAACCCATGCTCGCAGCGATAGGTAACGCGGGAAGTGCGACAAAAAAGTAGGATAAAACCGTTGTCGCGCTAGCCATGCTCCCCGTGCTGGCATATATATTTGCGCCGTTTGAAGGACTCTGCGGTAGCTGCAGCCATGCCAGCCTTACAACTTGTGCCGTGGAGATGGGAATGCGCGAGAGTGTCGACGCATGTTGCGTCCCACACCAGCGGCCTTCCCAATCTCCAAGGCACCAGTGTCATACCATCCGGTCTCCTGCCATCCTCCCAGACCAAGCCAATTGGTTCCAAAATGGCTGGCATCTGAATGGAGACAAGAGCACGGTGGATGATGTTGTTAAGGCTAGCATGACGTGCTATGCGCCCCGCACTTCTAGAACAGGAGAGTCCGTGGTGGCCGAACTGGTCGACTGTGTCGCCGCAGGAACAACGATGCGGGACATTTGCTTTTGCACCTAAACGTAAGCATGTCGCCAAGCGAAATGTGTTGTCGTCCAACAATATCAATCGTTGAATCAATAATTTTATCCTTTTCAGATTCATGCCAATACTCTCTCGACTATTGACAGACACAATATCCAATGATAAGAAAATCAAAGTACTATCAGTTATGCAGGTAAGTTGTAGAATTTATGACCTTCATTCTTGGTTGAGGTGTAATGTCTTAGCAAAGAAATTTATATTAACTTCGCCCAGTTTGCTGCCACAGCTGCACTATGATTTGTTAACAGTGGATGGATAGGACATTTTCTTTCATTTAACTTTCATTATAAAAGCATTTACTATAAAATAATAATCATAAAAAGTCTAAGAAAAAATGTGCAGTACTAGATGTGCCTTAAAGCAATTAAGAAACTACTTTGGGCACGTCATGGGGGCACCAAATATATTGGGCCCCAGTAGAGCACTACCCTGCCCCTCTGTTGTTACCAGAAGAATTGTCTGATGTGTGCTATGAGTAGACAGAGTTCCCCCAAGCTTACAGTGCTTAGTTGCAACATATGGCAAAACTCGGCACTAACATAAGTCAACGTCAAAGATTGTTATTCAAAATTGGATAATTGTATCTCTTTTTGAACATCATATTTTTCTTTCTCATTATTTTTAATTTTTAATATGCAATATCGAAAACCTACTAGCGTTTTGTAATGACCACTGGTGATAAGAATGATTTTACATAGGTAGTTAATTTTCTTAATTAATTAATATAAAACGAATCATACTTTAAATTATTACAATAATCATAACTCACGAAAAAACGTTACCCACCTTCTATGGGAATATTATCACCTATCAGTTGGGTAAAAATAGAAATTTCCATATTTTTTGTTTGATAAGCAGTTCTCGTAATAACTTTTTGTATACAATTTTCAGGACATATCTTACGGTATAAAAATCAGCTGGCAAGAATCATACCTGCCTGAACTCATGAAACAATTGACCGACTGGATTACACAGCCAATGATGGAGTCCCAACAGCGAACAATCGGTCACAAGTCCCTTACGGTCCTCGTCAATGTGTGTTACGGGAATTTGCCAGCGATATATGCTTTGATGAGGACTGTTGACACTAAGGAGTTTGTTGTTCATCTCATTAGTTTAAAGGTGTGTACACAGTTTATGTTGTTTGAAAAACTGACATGGCTGTTTTACAGCCTGCAACAGGTGCAAAGTTACTTACATCTGCAAATCTCTGTATGCAATTATTTTACTATGATCATCCATCCATCCATCAGGTCTTTTTTAGTCTCCACTGCAGGAGCACGACCCTCTCTGTACCACCAGAGCCATGTATTAGCCAGAGCAGTCAGAGTTTTACTATAATATGGTACCTATAAAGCCCAAAATCAAATCTTTATCTTAGATAATTCAATTTGGGGCAGACTAACCTTAAGGCAGACTAAGAAACTTTCTTTTAACTTTTATTACAGTTAAACCTTTAACTGTAAACTTAACATGTGGTTAAAAAGACCCGATGGCGAAACTGTTAAAGAACATTAGTGTTTAGTTGTTTAATTTATACAGGATGGTGGTTACGGAGGCGTGGAAGTCTGCAGACTTCTCCTGTGCCTGTCGGGCGCCACGCGCGGTGCGGCGTCTACTCGGCAGCCCGACGTGCACAGTTACCTGTGCTGTACCATGCGTACTTTCAACAAGGCTGTTGTGTAAGTTTTATATCATCATCATCATCAGGTCTATTTCAGTCTCCACCGCAGGAGCATGGACAGGAGCACAACCCTCTCTGTACTACCAGAGTTATATATAAGCGCAGTCAGAGTATTTGTCTCACACTCTGCACATTGGCTCGACTGGTTGGAGAGGTCTCTGATGTTTATAAGCTTTGTCTCGCTTGTATTTCCTAAGTCGGATTCTATGAAATCCACGGGAAGACTTGGTATGGTCAAGTCAAGACTAATGCAGTAAATAAAAAAAAATCATAGGCACATGTTCAGCCGGCCGAAGATAGTGAAAAATTATTTTTTTTCCAGCATTAGTCACATTGGGAAAGTTATTTATATGTATTGTTAAACTAAGTCGTCCCTTTACCATTATATGCAGTGAATTGATATATTTTTTAACACAATTTTTATTTTTGTTTCAGTGAGCGAGACTCTACACAACTTCTCCATGCGTACACATTCATCAATGATCTATGTTCAGACAATAATTTGAGGAGCTATGTGCTGGCATATCCACATTTTGATAACTCCCTAAAGGATGGACTGAAGGTAAGGCAGTAGTATATATGTCGCAGTCATCTGGTTGAATCTGCTATTTGATTGAATCATTAGCGCGTTCATTGAAAAACTCCCTTTAATTGAATGACTAAAGGACAACTCGCCAAGTCGTTAATTGTAATGTTCAACGTGTTGACTGAACGTCATATACCGAAGTCGTTGATTGGGATATAGCTGACCTTGTAATGTTTGGTGGTAGCATGATTTCCTAAGCTTTATTTAATCTCATATTTTTGCATACTTTTCTTAGTTTAAAAGTTGCCGGCGGCGGCGTAATAATAAGTAAATCCATGCTGTCATACTATTTAATTACAAATAACGCTCAATGCGTAAATTTAATCGAAAAAAAATATCAACACAGTGCTATCTGTGCCAGCGGTTTGACGCCATATTTGTTTTGGTGACTTCTAGCGCCGCAGCTGGGAAAAAATGAACTAAATTTGAATCACCTGACTGATTTATGTCCGCCCTGTTCGTTGACGTTGAGTGACGCTTGTTCAATCAACGTTCGGCCTAGACACATTGACATAGACCACTGCAAGAGCACAATCCTCTCTGTAGTACCAGAGCCATATTATATTAGCCAGAGCAGTCAGAGTATTAGGCCTACGCTCTCCACGCTAGCCAGAGGTCTCTTTGATGTTCATAAGCTTTGTTTAGCTTGTGTTTCCTAAGTCGCCTTCTACTACATCCACTGGAAGACTTGGAGTGGTCCTATTCTACTGTGCCGAGAACCACACTGCACTCTTTCTTATTGTGATTCAATGGGGTAATGTCGAGAAAACAGGGTCAGGTGGGGTTTCTCTACCAACAATTTGTGTGACTGCGTGGCTAGTGACGTCACACACAATTTTAACGGGCTATGTCTGTAATTTTTTGTATGATTTACAAAAGAAAAAACATGTGTCAAATGTATTTTGATAATCTAACTAACGGACTAATTAAACTTTTTTAGGAAAATAGCCCATTAGCGTTGCCAAATACTGGTCATATTTAATAGTATGCAATCATGTCGACTCGATAAGAAGAAGAAGAATTGTTAATTTTTTCAGGACGTGGACAGTCTCTCTAAAATAGCTCCCGACGACACGGGCGAGTCGGAGCAAGTCACCAGTTGCCTCAGAAACGCTCTCAAGTTCCTTACAGTTCTAGTTAATTTAGGTAAGCTGTTTTACGCTCTTTTGAAATGTAAAAGTACCAACGAAACTAAAGCTCTTTTACAGGAAACTTGAAATAAAGTTTTTAACACTTTCAAAAATGATCCTTTCGACCGAAGTATGAAAAATGGCAAGTTTTTTTTTGTTTTTTTTTTAATTTTTCGCGATGGTTATTTGACTGGTTAACACAAACAAGCAAAGCAAACTGTAATTGCTTTGTTCCAAATGGAAAATATCTAGCCTACATCAAATTTTACTCTTCGTCGAAAAAAACCATTTTTGAGAGTCGTTTGTCTACTATATAAAAATATAGAAATATAACATACTATTAATATTACATTTTCAGATCTATATTCCCTACGATGTCATCATATTCAGCTAGTCTGCCTGTGTATGAAAGCGAGTCGCGTCGCTCTGCCTGAATCCTTAGAACTATTCGCGGCTATAGTTCTACAATACAGAGGTAAATTAATTAATTTATGTAGATAGACCGAGAGGTATTCCAACTTGCGCCATATCGGGGTACTGGAATGATTCAAGAAACTTAAATACATATTTAGGCCTTCTAATTTTTTAACTACATGTTTACAATTTAAGGGTACTCTAGTCAGGTGTTTCGCTAACAATTTCTGTAGGGTGATGACTCCGTTGTTCGGTATCGTCTGTTTAAAGTTTTTAATTCTATTGATTTGTCTTGTCTTTATCTATGCTTGTATGGAATCATAATTGTAAAATTATAAGTACTTTAAAAGTTATGAGCCTCAAAACATTCCGTTTTAACACGTAATTTTAACGCAACTTTGGGCACAATTAAATCCCGGAAGGAGTAAAGATCTCTAAAACAAAATTTATACAAGCATAGTTTGGTTACTAAGAAATTGAAATAACTTTACTTTTAATTAAAACATTCAGCTGTTTTATCACAAGAACACTTCTCCCAAACGCATACTTGCGAATTTTTAGACGACGAAGATTTAGATTTTCAACAATATTTGTGTTTGCACACACTAGACTGTAGTTCCGGTGTGCTTATAAGTCGGTGTAAATAGTTCCGCACTGTTCATAACCAAGTCTATCCCTTTCTCAGCGAAATAGCACGCAAATTAGCCATGTGCGCCGACGAGTTCGTGTTCCGGACTAGCGCATCCTTAATGTGAGAATGAGAGCTTTTCTTAGCGTTTGTGTTAAAAATTGCCACTTTTGGCGAAAATGCTTAACCATTCAAAGTATTTTATGAAATACTGTCTACAGCTTAAAGTGTATAAGTGAAGCTTTAGCAATCGTCTTTGTCAAAAACATTTGGTGAATATGCTACCTAAAGCTACAAAATTACATATTTTTATTACAAAATTCATGCATGTTATACTAAATATCTCCTGTTTTGAAGTCTGTTAATAAAAATCTATTGGAAACTTCATTTTGAACTTTCTTTCAGATGAGGGTCGATTGCCACAAGAACTGATATCGGTGATCAGCGATGGTCTTCCCAGCCTACTGGTCCCGCCCTCCCTAGAGCCAGGCAAAGCTGGTCTGCAATGGGTAAATAAATATTCTTGCTAATGAGGGTTTTTATTAAGGCGCTTACACCAGCCAACTAGCGCCACCCTTGGTTTTATTTCTTTCACTTCTAAATAAGATCAAATTGACAAAATCGACGTAAGTACTTCACTAGTAAATGACTTCTAGTATTTTTCGTATTGCTTTTCATTATTTCCATTTGGTAAATCAAGAGAACTACGCATTACCGCCAAAAGCGGCCACTTTTGGCGGTAATGAGTATTTCTCTCAATCTGCAATGCTTACGTCGATGAAAAGTTCTACTAAAAATACTACAAGTAATTTACTAAGGAAGTGCTAACGTAGATTTTTTCAATTTGTTCTTATTTAAAAGAACAAGAATTAAATAACGGGTGACGCTAGTTTCGGTGATGTAAGCCCCATAAATGAATACTGATCGGCACCGCAGTCACACAAATTGTTGATAGAGAAACCCAACCTGACCCTGTTTTCTCGACATCTCCCAATTGAATCACAATAAGAAAGAGTGCAGTGTGGTTCCCGCCAGAGTAGAATAGGACCACTCCAAGTCTTCCTGTGGATGTCGTTGAAAGCGACTTAGGGAACATAAGCTAAACAAAGCTTATAAACGTCTGGCCAGCGTGGAGAGTGTCTGACTGCTCTGGTTAATATATGGCTTTGACAGTACAGAGAGGGTCGTGCTTCTGCAGTGGAGAAAAAAAAAGACCTGATGATCATGATTAAATAAATGGTGACTGCTTTATCATGTTTCAAAAGCATTGTACACAAAAAAATAATAAAATATTACTAAAGTAGCGTTTGTGAACATGATAGCAAAATTTTTAAGTTTTCTTGAGGGCAGTATTTTTTTCTTATTTTGATGACTGAAATTTGAAAATTGAAGACGGAATTTGAAAGACTGCATAGAAAAAAAAATGGCAAAAGAATAAAATTCTTTTACCCGACTACGGCGAACCCAAAAAGAGGGTTATGATTTTGGCTGCTATGTAATATATATATTTTTTACAGCTTCAAGTATTAGGCGCCCTGTGCGAATCGAGTGAAACGCAAGAGCGGGTGCTACACGAAGTCACTCCCGACAACTTTGAAGACACCCTGTATAATGTTCTGCAGTACACGTCACAGGTATAATAGCCATATTTTTTATTCTGCTAAAATTTAGGCTTCTATTATACACGAAACAGGCATAAGTAAAATAAGTAAAGATCCTAAAATAAAATCCAGTGGTCGTTCCGAATCAGTATTTGTCGATTTTGCAAATACATATTCAAAAAGAGAGGGTCGTGCTCCTGCAGTGGAGACTAAGAAAACCTGATAATGATAATGTAATATTCAAAAAATATATAATAATATTACCTTCAAAAAGGGATGCATGTTATTCAAATTTGGATAAAATTTCATTTCATTACACGTCATTAATGCACATGCACAAGCTTGACGACTCAGCAGTTTGGAAATGTGACAAGACTGTAGCACAGTGGTGACACTCCGTACACGTGAGAGTTCGGGAACCGGTGACCTTGAGCCGGGGCGAGTAGTAAGCGCTAGGGTTGACAACGCGTAGGTTGATTACCTAACTATGTGTTGTCAACTCTAACTTGACGTCGACGTATGCGGGGGAAGTGAGAGGGGGGAGGAGGCTTGCTCGAGGGCTGTCTGTGTTGTGTAGCGTTTCTCGCACGTGTCATTCCATAGGCACGAAGTGAGTAGTGTGTGACAACCTACGCGTTGTCAACCCTACGGTCCCGGTCCGGTTCAATATCACCGGTCCTCGAACGTACAGGGAGCGTCGCCGCTGTGACAGTGCGAAATGAGTTCTTGGAAGAATCAAACCATTCACCCTATAGGTAACCTTATGATGAAACTAAAGAAAAGTTTGCAGTAAACACCACATAAATATCGTCTATAGTATAGTATATATATCGTCGTATAGTATATCGGCCAGATCTCGCACAACAGTATACAATAGTAGTATATATGAATATGTATGTATTTATGTATGTATTTTAATTTTACAATCAATATATATTATTCTGTCTATCTTATAATTTTTCATTGACGTTTTTGCACCTTGCCTGATATTTTATCTCTTTATTTTTCCAACTACCCTAAGGTTGCCTGGAAGAGATTGCTATTGCGATAAGGCCGCCTTTTGTATATCTGTTTTATTATTTTGTTTTTATGAATGTCCTTTATGTGTGCAATAAAGTGTTTAATAAATAAATAAGCTAGGGTGTTTATTTGAATATAACTCTTGTGTAAGTTTTGTTTTAAATCAATTAAATTATACAGAGAGGAATATGTAATGTATTGCAGAACGGCGCGTGTGGCGCTGAGGCGGCACAGTGCGCTGTGGTGGTGGGCTGTCGCACGGCGCTGTCGCTGGCGCCGCTGGCCAGAGACTGGGACGCCGCGCTCAACCGCCTGCTGGCGCACCACCAGGTACACGCCTGTAACTTGACATACGTACAGCGGTGGTGGGCTGTCGCACGGCGCTGTCGCTGGCGCCGCTGGCCAGAGACTGGGACGCCGCGCTCAACCGCCTGCTGGCGCACCACCAGGTACACGCCTGTAACTTGACATACATACGGCGGTGGTGGGCTGTCGCACGGCGCTGTCGCTGGCGCCGCTGGCCAGAGACTGGGACGCCGCGCTCAACCGCCTGCTGGCGCACCACCAGGTACACGCCTGTAACTTGACATACGTACAGCGGTGGTGGGCTGTCGCACGGCGCTGTCGCTGGCGCCGCTGGCCAGAGACTGGGACGCCGCGCTCAACCGCCTGCTGGCGCACCACCAGGTACACGCCTGTAACTTGACATACATACGGCGGTGGTGGGCTGTCGCACGGCGCTGTCGCTGGCGCCGCTGGCCAGAGACTGGGACGCCGCGCTCAACCGCCTGCTGGCGCACCACCAGGTACACACCTGTAACTTGACATACGTACGGCGGTGGTGGGCTGTCGCACGGCGCTGTCGCTGGCGCCGCTGGCCAGAGACTGGGACGCCGCGCTCAACCGCCTGCTGGCGCACCACCAGGTACACACCTGTAACTTGACATACGTACGGCGGTGGTGGGCTGTCGCACGGCGCTGTCGCTGGCGCCATGATGTTTATAAGATTTGTTTAGCTTGCGTTTCTCTCACAACTTGTGAGGGAAACGCAAGCTAAACAAATCTTAAGCGTCACTTGTGAGTCACAAGTGACGCTTAATAAAACACACGTTAGGCATAAAACACACAGAAAAGACGTAAAGCGTAGGCACTGCGCAGATATGGTGCAGGCGTGGGATAATTTTAGCCTTATTCTCATACACAAACAATAATCAATGTGGGATGGATTGGTCGAAATAAAAGCCTGATGAATGATGGATAACATTGTTTTATTTCATCCAAAAATAATGCATTGATACCTTTTTACAAAAGCGCGCCTTCGCTCTCTCGCATACATTCCTTCCGCTCACACACGTTACATTCTGTTTACCACATTTATACAAATTTAGTATTAATTATAAATATATCCACAGGTCCGGAAAATGCTGTGCGCTGGACTGACGAGCGGCAATGGATTGAGACGCAGACAGATCCTACAGCTAGTCAAACATCACTACTTCCCGTCCGATCAAATGAGCCAGGTACGAATTCTAAGTTGAGAGAACCTTGTATGTTGGTAGAAGGAACCCATAGTAACTTAGAGACTGAAATACTGGTGTCCTGCTCGCACATATGCAATTGTATAAAAACTATAATTATAGGTACGTTATATTATAAACAATCGTAATAATTAGTAGTTTATAAAATATTTTAAGAAATTTTAAATCCCTTCGTTTTCATTCACGTGATTCAATTAAAATGGGGGCAGCACGGGACCCTATAACATTCAAAAATGATTTTACTTTCTAATTTTATGACTCAATAATTACAATGACTTAGATCCTTCCTTAGGGAACGGCGTGGAGTGAAAGACGATATAGTGACTAATATTGAGAAAGGTATGTTGAGATGGTTTGGACATATTGAGAGGATGGATGAAAGGAGACTAACGATAGGTATATATTCAGCAGATGTGGTTGGGACAGTCGGGCAGGGCCGGCCTCGTCGAACTTATCGCGACCAAATTGCGAACATTCTCGCAAAAGGAGATGTAAGGAGTACCCGAAACCGGCGAGCATGCATGAAAAGAGTAATGAATGTGGATGTAGCGAAAGAGGTTTGTAAGGATCGTAGCAAGTGGAAATCCATAGTCTCTGCCTACCCCTATGGGAAAGAGGCGTGATAATATGTATAAATAAATATATAGGGATATATCACACAAATTGAGCTAGCCCCACAGTAAGTTGTGAACTTGTGTCGCAGGATACTAACTCAACGATACTATATTTTATATTAAATACTTATACAGATAAACATCCAAAACCCAGGTCATTCTGAAAAAGATCGTTTTCCATCATGACCTGACCGGGGATCGAACCCGGGACCCCCGTGTCGCAGGCTGGCGTGTTGACCGCTGCGCCACGGAGCTCGTATGTATGTATGTTAGATCCTTCACCTCTCCAACTAAGGTCGTAATAAACATTAAAGTGTGAGTGGAGTTCGATGACCTGGCAAGAGTAAATATTATTAACGTTTTTGCAACGCCGGGCGAACCTGAGATGGGATGGGTAGGTAATAAGGATATGGTTTTAAAAATATCCGTTGATTCTGCTTGTAATAATTGATGGCAGTTATGAAGCTAAGCCAGCGCCCGTAGCATGGCTTGCGCGATAGTTACCTATCGCGGGGCGTTACTAATTTAAATGGTCGCCGTTTTTATCTAAGTAGCGAGCATGGGTTGACAGTGCGATACAATTTGTCCCGTGGATAAATTTTAAACTACGTGTTAAATTGGCATTGCCATAATATTGAATAAAAAGTATTTACATATGACAACACCGAATCGGTAAATAGTGCTGTCCATTTTTCTTTAAAATTTTGACGTTCATTTCTCTTATTGTCTATGATTTTGCCCATTACTTGTCAAAATATTTTCAAAACATATATTTACGTTTGAAGATTTTACAGAGTTTTTATAAGAAAATGAGTAAATCTGCTTATAAAACAGAAGAATTATAATGTGGAATTTAAGTGAAGAGTATTTCGTGTATCAATCAAATGCCAATACTTCGTAGATAAAAGTGTTTCAGTGTAAGAAGTAACAATGTGAATTATTGGATAAGAGCCCGTGAAATTTTCACCAACTGTGAATTAACAGGCCTATTGGGCATTCAAAAAGGCAACTCCAGAGTGGAAGTCAAGACCATACTGCATGGCCACCTGACAAAACGTTAATATCAATGGAAACTGTAAGTAAAATAATGCATACATTTACTTGTATTTTTTATGATATCGTTACTTGTAAAAGTAAACAGTACCTAGATTCAATTCCTTGACTTAAAGATTGAATACTAAAAGACAATTTGGCTTGGATTTAGAATCGCGCTCCCCAATTGCGACTGAGGGCAGAAAAGAAGTTAGGTTCAGGTTATTTTTTTTTTATGACCACCCAGAACGACTTAGGGAAGAAAAGAAGTTAGGTTCTGGTTATTTTTTTATGACCACCCGGAACGACTGAGGGCAGAAAAGCACACGGGCGCACGATTCTAAATTTCAACCATTTCAAGAAAAAAATCTTGAGGAAAGGGAGCTTGGTTCACTGGGCCGGGGAGAAAACTTGCAATACTAGTTCGTCCCAAGTTAGCACAAAAGTTGCTGTTGCATGATGCTCAGCTCAGCATCATGGAAAAGAATAAGCCTTCCGATCTAATTCCAAGGAATCCTAAACTGGCATTGATGTAAGTACATACTAGGGTTTAAGTGAGAGAGAAGACTGTTAGGTTAAAATCAGAGGTGTCATCCTCAATTGCCTGTCTGGTGCTTGCGGTTATGTCGAATCAAATTTATCCAAACAAAAAGCATACTAAATACTTGTATCATGTTCATCCAGTCAAACTAAACTTCCCTCGCTTGAAAAACGGTATTAATGGGCAGCAGCGCTGTAACTAATATGTGGATCTCAGCAGAGGAGAATTGGACCACTCAAATAAAGCTTACATAAGCATCATAGAGCTGCTCTGGCTAATATGGCTCTAGTTGACAGAGATGGTTGTGCTTCTGCAGTGGAGACTAAGAAAGACCTGATTGATAATGATGATGATGTTGTAACTGATACAAGCCAAACAATCTGGGCTCACCAACCCATTTGCCAAGTATGGTGGGTATCGCAAAACCATCCTAATGACGGAAATCCTTGGAGGAGGCCTATGTCTTGTAGTGGACTTCTGCAAAAATGCAGATAGCGCTTGTATGCTTTAAACTGCACATACTGCACAATAGGTTCCACATACAGTTGGATTAGCAGGCTAAAAATAGGTATTTTCCTTAATCTTTATGTATTGTATGACTGAATGATATTTATTATTTTAATTTATTTTTATTTTTCAGAGTTGCAAGTCTCCCCCGTGGACTGCTGCTATTGGACCAGCAGCCTGACGCTAGTAGTGTAACTCGAGCAAAACATCTTTATTTATAGAAAATCAGCTGAGCCAAGCCCGCACAAGAAGTTTTAAATGATTTGTGGTTATGTCTAAATATACCTCAAGATTTGTTTATGTAATATAAAAGAAATTAAATGCTGTGCATGTCATTAAAAATAAAAATATGTTGAGTTAATGAGTTCTTTTAATACTTATAGTAATAGAGAAATCACATACCTACCAAATAAATAATTCTCCAGCTTACTACGTTATCCTAACTTGAGGCGATTCTGATAGAGACAAGCGCTGATAATGCTTACGCACGTTAAGCAACCCTGAGCGCAGTCCCCATGGGGATGGGTGACCGTAAGCGGCATAAAAATATCTCAAACGCCAAAGCACGAGGCTAACTATCAAGAACTTAGTCTCGAACAAACACAAGAACTAAAGATTCGTGGATAAAAGCATTTTTTTGAGCAAAATATTAATATCATTTCATCAAGCAACACAATTTTTCCAGGTTCATCCTCAGCTGTGATACTTCTTGTTGTTAGAGTCTGCTTGTATGATAGCATTCATGCTGTAATAAAATTTGGCAAAGTTTTTACTGCCGGCCGCCTGCCTGGTGTCCCCTCCTTACTTTCGTCATTTCGTTCTTCTTCAGCTAACTTAACGACTACCATCAATTATTGATGGTAGTCGTTAAGCTACGTTACATACCTTTAGGCAGCTTCAATATTTAACACTGTTGGCCACTTACACACGCGAAAATCAAAAGTGAGTTTGTCGGTTTGTTGCCTTTTCACACTTTAACTACTGAAGAAGAACGAAATGACGAAAGTAAGGAGGAGGGGACACCAGGCAGGCGGCCGGCTGTAATAACTTTGCCAAAATTTATTACAGCATGAATGCTATCACAATATTCTGATATCTATGAATGCTATCATACAAGCAGACTCTAACAACAAGAAGTATCACAGCTGAGGATGAACCTGGAAAAATTGTGATGATTGTTGAAATTATATTAATATTTTGCTCAAAAAAAATGCTTTTATCCACGAATCTTTAGTTCTTGTGTTTGTCTAAGACTAAGTTCTTGATAGTTAGACTCGTGCTTTAGTAATTTATTCGCTAAAAACGATTATTTTATTCAATTTAATTTTTATCTGGGTCTTGGAAATCGCCGATAAATTTAAACCAAAGAACTGTCAAAAGTAGACAATTTGTCTTCAAAATACGGCAGCCATCTTGTAGCCATGCTCGCACTTTAGATACGAATCGCGGCGAACGATAAAATGACAGGTCGATTTCAATATTTATACCCGTGGAGTAAACCCATGCTCGCAACGATAGGTAACGCGGGAAGTGCGACAAAAAAGTAGGATAAAACCGTTGTCGCGCTAGCCATGCTCCCCGTGCAGCACCACAGTATGGCCCGCGACGCCGTTTATATCGCGCGATAAACTATCTTCATCTCGTTCTTTCATATTGCCGAAAACGAGATGGCGATAGTCGATAAACGTTGTCGCGCGTGCCATGCTACGGGGGCAGATACCGTTAGATAGTTGACACCAGTATTGGCCACCTACACGCATAAATGAACATGGGGACAACGCTGAAACTTTCTAATATTTATTGAAAGAAAATAATGCGTAGATCACGTGTTTAATTATATGTGTGCGAGTTCATATGTAACGGGCAATACCAGCTCATCCGTTTTTAGGGTTCCGTACAAAAGTTGAAAAACGGAACCCTTATAGGATCACTCGAGCGTCTGTCTGTCCGTCCGTCCGTCTGTCACAGCCGATTTTCTCCGAATCTACTGAACCAAATTAGATGAAATTTGGTAAGATAGTGTAATCCTATGACCCACCCAAACACGGATGTGCAAAGTAAATAAAGATTTTTTTGAAGTAAGGGGCATTTTGAGGGGCCCAATTACAAAATTTTAAAAGAAAGTTTTGCAAACCTTACTGTGTCATATATCAAATGAAAGGGCTCATTATGAGGATCACAAAAATATTTTTTTTTGTTCGGGTATAATCAATACTTTTGATTTTATTCACGAAAGAAGGCAAAAATTGACCATTCCCCCCCCTGATATCCGAAACTACTGGGCCGAAAATTTTGAAAAAATTACAAAATATAGTTCATTCCTTAAAGATTACAGGAAAAATAATAAGAATTCTATCACTTGAAAATTAAGTGGTAAACTCACAATAATAAGTTCATCTAGGGAAATAGTTCACTAAAACACCACTAGATGGCGCTAGTCAATTGAATAAAACATTTTTTGCACATTGTGTGTGTGTTCACGAAGCATATTGTACGGAACCCTCATTGCGCGAGTTTGACTCACACTTGGCCGGTTTTTCTAATTTTTTTTTGTATCTCAAAATGTAAACCCACGTTGCCTTTAGGTGTTCGGCGAGAGCTTGCAAGGCGTGCAAGAGAGCACAGTGTCGGCGGAGGCGGCAGCCGGCGACTCTGCCGCGGCGTGCTGCGCCACAGTGTCGCCGCAGCAGGAGCACGCCATCGACGAGCTTGTGGTCAAGCTGGCTGAGGCTTTGCGCACCGGAAAGGTATAATCTATACTTATCGCAAAAGCCCATTTTCTGTATAAACGTTTGATCAATCGATTGAAAAACTACTGGATCGATTTTAAAAATATTTTATTTTTTCATAGGAAGGTCAACAGCTACAAAAATATAGAATTTTATTCGAGTTGCCTGTTTTTTTTATTTGTTTATAATGGTAAAAAATACATGGACCTAAGGTCGCCGGTGCAATCAAACCCTGCCCGCGTGGAAGTTTTTCGCCACACATGATATAAAATAAAATTTTAACACAAAGTATATTTGAATTTTTTTTATATTTTATTACAAAGTTTTTGTATTGTTATTGCGTAAAATAAAATAAAACAGATGCTTTTCAAATCATCAGACAGGGATAACTGGGAAAAGATGAGAACCCAGCATGTCCCACTGATGGATATGGGCATATAGGCAAAAAAAAAACATAGATATGCAAGACAACATTCTTTATCCAATATGGTTGTTATTTATGTCCTCAGGTGTCGGACATCGCGACGTCAAGTGTAATGGAATTGTATGGCTACAAGATGACGTGTTTGGAACAACGACTACACAGTCACTCCGTAGCCTTACAAGTAAGTACCTAATAGGAGTCGTTCATATATTTGAGTAGGGATCGTACGCAACGCAAATTGTAGATGTCGCTGCGTACGACTGCTTTTACCCGACTGACCCAACTAGAAGGATGGTAATGTTTTAGTGCGTATTTATGTATTATGTTTGTCTGTTCCATTGTGGCTTCCTTTAGTCTAAACGGCTGGAACCATTTTGAAATGTGAGGGACACCTCACACTTCAAAATGGTTCCATCGATTCCAAGGGATAAGACGAATGACATTGATTCGTATTATCCCTTGGAGTCTCATAGACGAAAATTGACAAATAAAAGCAGTCTGGTTTTTTATTTTTTGACATAATGCCTCTTGTTAGCATTTTATGCATGCAAATGTTTAATATACACCCTTATTTCTAAGTCAGTACACAAACTTTAAGGGGTGACTCAGCCCATCAACATGAACAACTTTTGATATTGGGACTAATGCTGGGAACTCAAAAAAGAAAATGACATTTGTATGGGACAAAAGTGTCCAGCTGATCGGACTAAATGTATGGAAAAGGTAAAGTAAAAATAGTATTGAATTTTCAGCATTGATCCCATATCAAAAATGGCTCATGTTGATAGGCTGAGTTACCTCTTAAATTATGTGTATTGAATAAAAAAATAAGGGGATATAATCCCCGCAGGACAGGGAGGGAAAAAAAGTGGCCTATTGCGAGTTGAACTCGCCCATGAAGGGTTCCATAGTAGCACCTAGCCAAAAAACAACTATCATTTTCTACCAGCAAAAATGATTTTGTTTACGTCAATCGGCGGTGTGCCTTGTAATCAATCACTATTTTGATTCCATTGCCACCTTTACAGAAACTAACCGCTAAATGTGGGCATTTAAGTCTTATGACCTTGGGTTCTGTCTACCCCGCGTGGGATAAAGACGTGATAATATGTATGTATGTAATACAAATTATATATTTTTTGTTGTTCAGGGTGCTAGCGAACATATGGCGTCACTACAACACTCCCTGGCGATGCTGCAAGCCACAAACAGCTCACAACAAGATGTCTTATACACCACACAGATGCAAAACGAAAAGTAAGATAATATTTTATTGATGTTATGTACCAACTAATAATGTGCAATTTCAGTAAAATTTTCGAAATATCTTCGTAAAAGTATCATTTCTGAAATCTAATATTGATTACGGAGATACTATAACTTTAAGTAGGTCATAATTTCTTGTGCCGTCAGCTGCGTTACGTTTTACTTTCTAATACGCGGTGTGTAGCGTAATTTCGTCGTAATATGTATGAGCATCGGTGGTTCAGTGGTAGAATGCTCGCCTGCCACGCGGGCGGCCCGGGTTCGATTCCCGGCCGATGCAAGCTCTTTTTGATTTTTTATTGTGTCAATTTTTATCTACTGTTTTATTTTAAATTTTTAGAAATATTTTTGTGACGGTAATCTTTTGGTAATCATTGCATTTTTACTGAGGTGAAATTTATATTTTTTTGTTTGCATTTGTAATGGTATTTGTTTATGGGTGATACAGTTTAAGTACTCCTTTATCACGTGGTAGACACTAGAGTTTGAAGATATTTTTAAATTTTCCTTTTTTTATTTTCAAATTGGTGTTTTACACATTTGCACATGATGCATCAAATACCCGGTAAAATTGTGATGGTTTTGGACGCTTTTACCCGATCGATTTGTACAACTTTTCTTCTAAGGCCCATTGGGAAATATTCTTTTGTCATTTCCATATTAAAAATATTCAGTATATTTTCTAGCTAATACATCTAGATATAGAAAAAAAAACCTTAAAAACTGTTAGGGTCGCCTCCACGAACAAGAGAATCGCGACGACTTTGCGCTTCTATTCTATCTTATACTATTATATAACATATTCTTAAGGGGATACGACTGAATTTTGCTCGCATTCTGCCACTCGTTGCATCGCGGTGATAACATCGCGGTAGACACATGCTAACGGAATGTTTAGAAATAGGTGGCACGACGATAAAATCGTCGCGATACTTGCTCGTGGAGGCGATGCCTTAATCATCACCTTACGTAGGTAAATGAAGACCTTAAGGCCCCACACTAGGCACACTAACGACGCCAATAATTTTATTCTTAATACTTTACAAATGGAAAGAAATTCAAGAATGTAAATCATATAAGCCTTAGTAAATAACCTGAAGTATTTTTGGAATCATGTTTTAATATTATGAGAATCAGCCATTAAGAGAACTAGTGATTACCGCCAAAACGGCCGTTTATGGCGGTCTGATTCTCATCGTTCTCACTGATCCTGGTATATTAAAACATGATTCCAAAAATACTTCAGTTTATTTACTAAGGCTTATATGATTTACATTCTTGAATTTCTTTCTATTTGTAAGGTATTAGAAATAAAATTATTGGCGTTGCTAGTGTGCCTAGTGTGGGGCCTTAAGGGCTGGGACTAGGCCAACTAGCGACACCTATAATTTTATTTTTATTTTATGTAACAGAAAGGTTTTTAAGAATACCTTGCATAAATACACGAATTTGGTGGTACGGTAAATCTCAGATGAGATTATGTTACATTGTTCATAAAGTCAACTTCTATTGTATTCTTTGTACTTAATAATAATAATAAATAAATAAATTTCTGATACTATTCAAATATCAAATTCAAGGATCTAAGTAACAAGCCTTGGTGAATATCCTGAAGTATTTTTGTAATCATGTTTTAATATTATGAGAAACAGTCATTTTGAGAACTACTGATTACCGCTTAAAAACTTTTTCTAGACACAAACAGACAATAGATGAACTACACAAACAATTAGAAGACGCCGAGACGACGCTACGCGGCTTCCGAGCGAAGTTGGCTGCGGAGCGACTTGACAAGGAGAATCAAAAAGAGAATTTACAGAAGGAATTCAAGCAGCACATTAGCGTAAGTCTCTTTGATGTTTATAAGCATTATTTAGGTTGTGTTTCCTAAGTCATATTAATATTGACTGCGAAAAAACAAGTGTATTGTTTTTCGACTTTATAAATGGAAATATGTATGTATGTGAGTTAATTATTTGCTCTTATTAAATCAAGATGTCGGAAAAATATCCACGCAGGGAGGATTTTTCACATAGGTAAATAAATAAATATAAATAAATATATACGGACAAATCACACAGATTGAGCTAGCCCCAAAGTAAGTTCTTAAGAAAGACTTGTGTTATGGGATACTAACTCAACGATACTATATTTTATAACAAATACATATATAGATAAACATCCAAGACCCAGGTCAATCTGAAAAAGATCGTTTTCCATCATGACCTGACCGGGGATCGAACCCGGGACCCCCGTGTCGCAGGCTGGCGTGGTAACCGCTGCGCCACGGAGCTCGTATGAATGTAGGAGGTATATCATTTCTCAGTTGAATAAGAGTAGATCAGAATAATAGCACTATGAATGCAGAAAAATATAGCATTATAATGCTATGCATATTATTTAAATCGAAAATAGGTGATGTTATTTATCTGATAACCAGCACGTTATTGTATAAAAATATATTCTTACAATTTTCTCAATTTCTTTCTTTTTAAAATGCTTAAGCAGGCTACCATAAGACATGTTTCCCGAATCGTTCAATGTAGGGATTTTCAAGGCAAGTGTGAATTGACATTATTTGAGTTTCCGTGTACCATCCTAGACCTCATCGTTGCTTCCCATCAGGCAAGAAAGAGGTCAAAGGCACTCAAATTATTCATTAAAAATACATAAATTCCATGGTCTAAAAGTTTTAACAACGTTTTAAAACATGACTTTGGAATTTTTAGCTATGACCAGCACAAAACTAGTATTATTTCAATTTAAACTTAAAAATAAAATTTATTGGAACAAAGTTTGTCTGTACAGCACTTGTTTGACGACCTCTGTGGCACAGTGGTCAATTCGCCAACCAGCTACACGAGAGGTCCCGGGTTCGATACCCGATCAGGTCATGATGTAAAAGTGTATCTATATGTTTATTTGTTATAAAATATAGTATTGTTGAGATAGTATCCCATAACAAACGTCTCGAACTTACTTGACAGACTTCATTTTATTAATAATTATTTATATTCAAACAGAACTTGGAGGGCGAAATAAAGGCGCGGGAGAGAGAGATGGAAGATCGGATAAAACACGCCGAGGCCGAGTACAAAGCGCTGCAGAAGAAGTTGGAACAACAGGTGAGGTGGTTTCGAACAAATTGTAGAACGGATTCCCTAGAGCTTTAAAGGAAGATCGCACGGAATGAAGCATTCATTTATTGACAATCACGGCAATATTTATTAATGCGTGTGTCATAAAACTGTAGGGACAAGATCATATGCTCTCTCTGTGCGATAAGATGATTAGAAAAAGAGAAATAGAAATTATAACAAGTGGATAGACCATTAAATATGTCAAGAAATAAAGGCGCACGAGCGAGAGATAGAAGATCAGATAAAACACGCCGAGGCCGAGTACAAAGCGCTGCAGAAAAATTTGGAACAGATGAGGCGGTTTCGAGCAAATTGTAGAATCAAAATGTTTCTTATTTTCTGCAATAAAAGAGATAGCGATAGTTCGCAGCGCATATATTCAAGATGGCAGCATTGAATCGTAGGGTCTTAGTAAAGATCCTTTAAGTAAGATTGTGCGTCATAGCTTTTATTGACTGTTGCCATCTTATTTCATGTGGCTAATAATCAATCGGTATATGGTGACAATTAATGTACTATAAACTATGGACGTATACGTACGTATACAGAAAGAAGATTTTGCAAGCTCAAACATTGTCCTGTCTGCTACTTATTGTCTTCTCAAAATCGGATAAATATAAATAATATTTAAAGTAACTGTAACATAACTCAAGCGTTTTTCGCTAACTATATTACTAAATAAAGGAACTAAAAATAACTTCACTTTAGTGTACACAATGCCACGTCCGAAGTCCTTCATTTGGCGGATATTGCGAAATATCGAGAGCTAGTTCCTGCGCCAGAAAGACATTTTACTCGCCCTCCGCCTTTTCATGTTTGCCTGGTATTGCAGCGAAATATGAAGTATTTTTAGAAGTGGAAGAACTCGGTTTTGAAAATAATAACTACCAATAATTTTATATTTTTCATCCATATTACTACTTCTTACTTCCTTTTTCTATGTGTGTTTGTCAGGGTCCGATGATTTTAAAAATCTCATAACAGCCGGTACATATGTATTTTTCTCAAATGTGTATTATATTATATACATGGCGAAATTTTGATCGTTCTGGACCCTTAAAGGGGTGATTCAGCCCGTCGATATGAACCATTTTTCCTATGGAACCAATGCTGGGAACTCAAATTTTATTTCGACATTTTCATACAAAAGTGTTCAGCCGCCCGGGCAATTTGTATAGGAATGTCGAAATTTTTTTAGAGTTTACAGCATTTGTCCCATAGGAAAAGTTGTTTATATTGACAGGCTGAATCACCCCTCAAAATTTCGCCAGGTATGAATATGACCTATGCTTCGATACGATATATCGGTAGTAACTATATAACTACATAGTGTAAAATAAAGTCGCTTTCCGCTGTCTATCCCTATGTATGCTAAGATCTTTAAAACTTCGCAACGGATTTTGATGCGTGTATTTTAATAAATATAGTGATTCAAGAGGAAATTTCAAGTGGTATAATACATGCCTGGACGCAGCCGGGGAGGGTTGCTAGTTTAAACTACCTAAGGCATAAAATGAACATGGTAATTTTGTTAGACATTGGTCTAAACGAATTTAAGGAGAGCTCTTCTCCTAAAATTCGTTTGGGAAAAGGTTTTTTCTCGTAAACAAACAATGATGAATTTTAATCTGAAATAAATATATGTTATTTTTGATTATGTTATCTAAGGCTGTTGGTCAAAATTTACATGTTTTGATTTGATTTAATAAATAAAAATAAAGCACAATTATTGGTCTACTATTGACAAAAAAATATTTTTCAAGTACTTATAATTATGAAAATGCTTGAGTTTGCATGAGCTAAGGCTGTCGGTCGTTAAAACTGTACTTATTAAAAGCGCATTTTACAGTTCTCAAAATTCTAGCTTTTCTCGAGTTTCAAGGTCACGCGGAGCAATCAGAACTACGCCAAACGACATGGGCGGGGAGAACATGGCCTGAAAAAATACAAGCAATACATACAAGAAACGTGTCTTTATTTTAAAGCAGTTTTTCGAGATTCTCGTCGATGCCTGTTTAGGAAAAGCATATTAATGAAAACTGATCATTTTAACAGACGAACAAGAACAACGAGCTGGCCGGCGTGCTGATCAAGTTCGAGGAGAGAGTGAAGCAACGCGACAAGAGACTGGAAGACGCGGCCGAAGCTGAAAACGCGCTGAAACGAGAGGTTGCGCAGAGAGACACGGTCAGTGAACAAAAAACCATTACTGTACTTTTTAAAGGTGCTTTTATGCATTCCTATACATTCTTATTTAATTAAGAAAAAAGATATGGACAAAAAATCTTGCGAGTAGGATTCAAGCCTGTGTTTTAGTGTTTATACGTTATAGTAATATTTATCTATACACCAATATTTCATTGATATATAAGGATAAAATCATCAAATTGCTAACTGACGCAGGTTTATTAGTACACTAATTAATCTCTTGACTGTTAAATGACATGAAAGTACATATTTTTATTATTTTTAATCGCTTTGTAAGATTTATTTCCAATCTTTAAAAATAAAAGTACCATAATACGCACTGTCAAAGAAGAAAAATGCCACCCAGAATTGGTACCTGGCACAAAAGTTATCTAATGCTAGCGGCGTTTTTTCCCCTTTGGATAGCAATGGATATTCTTTGAACCAATACCATACGATCTCCCAATTATTGTCCTTGGCTTCCGAGCACCATCCGCCGGTCGTTTCGACGGCAACCGGCACAAATACCTATAACCTGTCTGTTTGTATGTAGATGATAAAACAACTGGAGAAGACAGTGGCAGAGCGAGAGAACAGACTGTACCAGGTGACGACACAGCTGGAGGAGATGAAACGCGTGCAAGAGATGGTGGCCAAACTCATGAGCAAGAGCAGCTCTACGTCCGCCAGCTAACGGTGAGATATAAATGTACGTCTGTTTGTATGTAGAGAGTAGAGAAGAAAGTGGCCGAGCGAGAGAACAGACTGTACCAGGTGACTTCACAGCTGGAGGAGATGAAATGCGTGCAAGAGATGGTGGCCAAACTCATGAGCAAGAGCAGCTCCACGTCTGCCAGCTAACGGTGAGATATAAATGTACGTCTGTTTGTATGTAGAGAGTAGAGAAGAAAGTGGCCGAGCGAGAGAACTGACTGTACCAGGTGACTTCACAGCTGGAGGAGATGAAACGCGTGCAAGAGATGGTGGCCAAATTCATTAGCAAGAGCTGCTCCACGTCTGCTAGCTAACGGTGAGATATTAATGTGTACTGTCTGTTTGTATGAAGAGAGTAGAGAAGAAAGCGGCCGAGCGAGAGAACAGACATTCGTGTTATCCACAAAAGTATAACAGTAATATGATAAAATATGTCGAGTTCGGCCGTGCTTCGAGCCATCCATCCACTAAGCATACATGAAGGCATCTTGGAATGCCATCATAGAGCATGGTATATCGCTCTACTTGAGACGGAAGAAATAATAATACCACGTGTCAGCCCACGCTCGTCTAGTAGGCAACAGTCGCATAGTTAGCCTGTTCGTTCCCGCTCCAAAAAAACGTCAGAAACTTCAATGGGCCGGGTTAATAAACAAAATTCTGATGTGACCTAATCACAATTAAGTAGAAAATTGCAGATTTTTGCATTTCTACAATTACCTTGAAACCCAGAACTTCCATAAACGGTACCGCTGATACGTTTGTTTCGTATGAAATTTGTTGAAAGTCGTCAATCACATTGACCTGCCTTGATGATGTCATAAATAGGGATAGTCATGCATTTAACAAAATCCTTTTTTTCGTAAAATAGTGTAAAATCCCCCGCTCGAGCAAAGTGTTTCAGCACAATGGGCATGTTGACTAAATTTTTTTTCATGTTGCTATGTAAAGACCTGCCAAAAATAAACACAATAGTGACAGAAATACATTTCTAAACAAAAAACTCTTTCAGTTATAAAAGTTTTAAAGACACATGTTTTTAGACGTAAATTTTTAGACGTGAAAACGCGCCTCTGAAGTGCCTACATATTTGTGACGTCACAAGCTTGTATTTTGTATGGGTGGCGTGAGAACTTTGTTTGGTAGCTATACGAAATATTTCGTTTATGGTAATGGTTTCATAATAAAAGATGCTATAAATTTTGCAGACTAAAATACAGTATAATTGTAATTAAAGATTTTCATACTTTAAAAAATGGTCCTATTCACCAAACTTTAAAGAAGCTTTAAGATCACTTAACGAATCGATATCAAATTAAGAGTGTTCTTTATAGTGTTTTTAGATAGAAATTAGTCTCATTAGAAACAAATTTTATATAATCTTAACATTAGGCAACTACCGTATTGACAGCATGAAATACGAGCTAGCGCTCGGCGTACTTGTTAACCTACTTATGTAGCTTACGCTACTAAAGATTTACGGACGACGACCATGCTTTGCAGCCAAGCCTGAGATGTACTTTAAAACATTCATCATCAGGTCCTTTGTTAGAATCTGAGATGTACTTTAAAACATTCATCATCAGGTCCTTTGTTAGAATCCACTGCAGGAGCACGACCCTCTCTGTACTACCAGAGCAATATATTAGCCAGAGCGGTCAGGATTTGGCCTACACTCTCGGGTTGGAGAGGTCTTTTGATATTTATAAGCCTTGTTTAGCTTGTGTTACATAAGTCGCCTTATACGACGTACACGGGAAGACTTTGCACTCCTATTCTACTCTGCAGGGAACCATATGGCTATAAATATATATTTAAAACTATATATTTAAAAACATTGCTCCTGTGGTACTATTTATGAACCCGTTTCTTCACAAGACAAATGATTTTTACCCGAGTTAACATACTTATGTAGCATACGCTAGAGAGATTTACGGACGTGCATACCTAAATTATTTTTGCATATTCCACGCTTTGCAGCAATAACATTGATCTTGGAGTACTATTTTTAAACCCGTTTCTTCACAAGACAAGTGATTTTTACCACCCAGAAGGAGGGCATTATCTTTCGCGCGTATGATTCAAAGATTCAAAACGTTTATTCAGAAAATAGGCCCTTGCAGGCACTTTTCACGTCAAATCACATTTAAAATTATCTTTTGTATGTGTATCTAATGTATGTATGTATGTCTGACTCTATTCATTGTTGCTTCTTGTAGCCTAAACGGCATGCCTGATTTTGAAGTGGGAGGTGTCATTAGATTCGTATTCTTCCCGGAGTGTCATAGGCTATGTGACATCAGCAAAAAATCTGGCGGAAGGTGGACGAGTAAACCTACTGATGTACCCTAGCGATTTACGGACGAGCATACCTAATTTATATTTGCTTTTATTCAATTTTATAGAGTACTAGTATGTTTATCTAAATGAATAATAATAATTAAAACTACTTAAAATTAATTAAAATATTTACAAATTATATAGTAAGCAAACCATCACCTCGCGGTAACGTGCCCAAAAGGCTGGCAGCATTGCCACGTTGGATGGCAATGCTTATCCTTTGTGCCAAGTAATTGCCAGCCCTTTGGTCACGTGATACCTCGATAAGCCTCTTTGACAAAAAGTCAAAGAGACGATGGGCTGATGGACCCCACGGACCCATGGTTTTAACCCCAAAAAGGCTCAAATATGTAGCTATGCCAAGCCTGAGATTTATTTTATTAATATTGATTCTGTCCTACATCACTAGTTTTGGACGACCTGTGGCTTTACAAATAAAGACGATTAGTATGTATTTTTCAGGTACAACTGACTTCGTCCAAGAGGATTTCGGCTAAATTCTTCGCATTTCCTGACTTTTATATTTTTACATTCGCTGCGCTTTTACCCGAACCACACGTTTTGAACACACTATTACTTGAGAATAATATGTCATCGTATCAGTAGAAACAATATGAAAATCCCCGCAGTTGTGTCCTAGATTATTCTATATAGATAGATACTTAAAAAAATATTTACTATGCAGTGATTTTGATTAATACTGATGTACTATGATGACCAATTAGTATAGATACGTGGGTATCTTGTACAAGCGTAGCGACAACAATGTTTTCTCTAAGCTTTTATATAAGATGTTTTAGCTCTAGCCCAATCATGATTTATTTACACACTTTTCATATTGCGTATATGAATGTGAATGATTGCAATTGATTGTGAATGATAAAATTGGAGGATATTGTATAGAATATTTTACTACTAGTGACAAATAAATTGTATTAATAATTTGTTTGTTTTATTCAACACTTAAGCGCCTTCGCTCAATGAATTTGTAGAAACAGCTCCGCTCGCGTGCGACGGTTGACCCGCCTCAGGCAGCGCTGCTCTATGAGATGACATGAAACAAGCAGGCGGAGCGGACGTACGCGCCGTGCGCCCGCTTAACGCAGCGAACGCCCTAATACCTAATAAAAAGAGGTACGCCAGTAGGTAGAGTATGAGGTAGTATTTTTATTCTGCGTAAATAAGTTTATCGAAAATTTTATCTTGCGACAGACTTTTGCTATGTGCGATTAACACTGAGAGACGATATAAAATAAGAGTAAATAATATAACATACTAAATAATGAAATGATATTGTCTTTGCCATTGATAAATCGGGGTTCGTTGAGAGGCGCCGCGAACAAGCAATCAAGTACTAACTTTTATTATTCAACCACATGCCCTAATTGTAAAGGCGCTGAGGTATCAACGATACGAGACACTAGCGCCACCCAGCAATTAATTCGTTAATTCCTAAATCAAATCAAATTTTAATGCGTAGTGAGATCACACACTCTTTAAGTCCTGAATCAAATCAAATTTTAAAAATCTAAGAGATAGAATGCCCTAGTAAATTACTTGTAGTGTTATTGGTACAAGTTTTCACTGTTTTTAATTTGATGAATTAAAAGAACGAATTATTACCGCAAAAAGTGGCCACTTTTGGCGGTAAAAGTTCGTTCTCTTAAACTTAGATTGTAATATCTATGAAAAGTAACAAAAAGTATATTACAAGTAATTTACTAGGGCAATCATCTATTAGATTTTTTAAATTTGATTTGATTTAGGAGTAAATGAATTAATTGCTGGGTGGCGCTAGTGTGTGAACTCACTTCGCCTTAAAAATCTAATAGTTGATTGCCCTAGTACCCTGTTGCCCTGGTACAAGTTTTCACTATTTTTAATTCGTTCTCTTAAACTTTGATTAGGTATAATATCTATGAAAACTAAAAAAAAGAATACTACAAGTAATTTACTAGAGCAATCAGCTATTAGATTTTTTAAATTTGATTTGATTTAGGAGTAAAAGAATTAATTGCTGGGTGGCGCTAATGTCGCGTATCGTCTGATACCACAGTGCATTAATGTAGAAATGTTCTACATTCTGCAACTAAAAGCTGTAGGAACACTTAGCTGAGAACAGCGTTAATAGTACAATCTTTCTTTTTATTCTGCTTCAGAAGGATGCGACAATAGCGCAATTTAGAAAGAATAAACTACCTACCTACACCTACCTCCTTCTACCCGACTTACCCACCACAGAAGAAGGGTAATGTTTTTCGCGCGTATGAATCTAAGAATATCTGTTCCATAGTAGCCTAAGCGGCTTGACCGATTTTGAAGTGTGAGGTCTTTATTATTTTAACAACATGCTCTAATTGTAAAACACTGAATGTAGAAATGTTCTACAATCTGCAACTAAAAGTACACTTAGCTGAGAACAGCGGTAATAGTACAATCTTGGTTCATTCTGCTTCAGAAGTACGCGGCAATAGCGCAATCATGTCGCTACAATTGCTACAATAGCTCGTGTGTCCTAGTTCAGATTTAGTAAGAATAAAACTAACATATATACTTACCTCTTCTTTCCTTACTTTTGTGCAAGATTCACACTTCAACATTTACACTGATAATAAATTTAATAAGAATATATCAGAATAGCATTTTGAGGGCATCATCATCATCGGGTCTTTTTAGTCTCCACTGCAGGAGCACAGCCCTCTCTGACTACCAGAGCTAAATAAATTTGAATGCATATAAAACACTATACAATATTGTATGGCTTCCTGTATCAATTGATTTTCAACTATATTGTAAAATTAGTTAAAATACCACAGTTGTAATGGTTGTTGTAAATTGTAAATGGGGTTGTTCGTTCATTCTCACTAGTTCTAGGTACTCGTCAGTTCGATGGTCGAACTAGTGAGAATTTATTTCTCATTTGTTCGACCGTCTACTACTTCTACTGCTGTAATTATTTTAATCGAGGAAAAAATTAAATAATAAATACCATTTAAAGATGCTTCGTTACTAAATTCAATCGACTAATCATTAGGTTAAGGCCGTGTGGTTCCCGGCAGAGTAGAATAAGACCACTCCAAGTCTTCCCGTGGATGTCGTAAAAGGCGACTTAGGAAACACAAGCTAAACAAAGCTTACAATCATCAAAAAGACCTCTCCAGCCCGTCTGGCCAGCGTGGAGAGTGTAGGCCAAATCCTCTGACTACTATGGCTAATATATTGCTGTGGTAGTACAGAGAGGGTCGTGCTCCTGCAGTGGAGACTAAAAAAGACCTGATGGATGGATGGAATCATTAGGTTAGGTGACGCAAGCCCTAACGCGTGTAAGAGGAATGGGATATGGTGGAGAAATTAGACGTGTAGAACCGAACCGCGGTGGAATGAATGAATGAATGAATGAATAAACACTTTATTGCACCAATATATCTAAATAAAATAAAAGTATATAGAACACAAACAATTACCTATACAAAATATAGGGCACAAAGGCGGACTTATCGCAATATGCAATTTCTTCCAGCCAACCTCATACCTTAGGGTAGGAAAGAAATAAAAAAAATAATTGACCGCGGTGCAGATTATTTTCAATATTAAATATATATTAATATTATATCCAAACTCAAACAATAAACATACATAAACATCATACAATATTTAATATATTGCCTTATTGGTAAGGCGTTAGTCGTACAAAACTTACTCAGATTTGAATTCTGCCCACGTAGGTTTTTTCTCATATCTAATATCTTATTTGACTTCATATTTACAAGTAAAATCTGAAAAATTCGCAAAAGCAGTACTGTTACAATCTCTGTACGTTCCTTCCGCAAAAAGACAATAGCGCAATCGTGTCGCTACAATTGCACAATCGTCTCGCTGCAATCGTAACAAATGCCCGTGAGTACTAGATTGGAAAACGATGGATAATCATAGAAAATATACTTATATTTTTTTGGAATTTTTACTTTGTTTCCTCTTAGCAAAGACAATATAATCCTAACTTTTAGTCAGTAACGAAAAGGAGTTCTGCACATGCACAGTCCCATGAAGTTCACTAGTAAGTATTAAATTACTTACGGCATCAGTATTATATTGTCTTTGCTGATGGCCATTGCCACAGTGACGGCACGAGGGATCCCGGATTCGATCCCCACATCATGATGGAAAACAATTTTTTTCTAGATAGGCATGTGTAGTAATGGATGTCAATCTATGTCTAGAGTCCTCGACACAAGTTCACTTACTGTGGGGTTAACTCAATTTGCGTGATTTTTCCCTATATTATTTAATATTTGTGTACCAAAGCAAACAATGATATCGATGGTGGGAGGACAGACACAAGATTATGTTTTAAGTGCGCACCTAATATCATCATCATCATCAACAGGTCTTTTTTTAGTCTCCACTACAGGAGCACGACCCTCTCTGTACTGCCAGGGCAATATATTAGCCAGGGCAGTCAGAGGATTTGGCCTACTTTCTCCACGCTGGCCAGACGGGTTGGAGAGGTCTATTTGATGTTTATAAGCTTTATTTAGCTTGTGTTTCCTAAGTTGCCTTTTACGACACCCACGGGAAGACTTGGAGTGGTCCTATTCTATTCTGCCGGGAACCACACGGCGGGAACCTAATATGCACCTGCAATAATACTAAACTAGTAAATAAATAATAAGTTTTAACTTATACATATTGTAACTTATTTATATGTACTTATGGCTTTCAGCCATACAAAACTACAACGAATAAAACTATTTCTTATTGGCACAATGAATAAATAAAAGAGATGCACTTCATTTCACATAAGTTTCCGAAACAGAGCGCGACCGTGAACTTTAGACAGGTACCGTCGACAGATTCATTTCTGGCGCGAGAATACCATTTTAATATAGACGTCACCTTGAAATGCAGACGGTACGGTTAGCAAAATCATTTTGGTCAATCTGATTTTGGATTGAGGAACATCTTCAACTGAAGAAAATGCTCAACACAATTTTGAGCAAACATGATGTAAGGTTCTTGTAATTTGTGAATTATTTAGTTTTTTTCCTTTTGTAATTTTAACTCTTCTATTGTTATTTAATCTTTGCATCTGTCTTTTAGCAAGACTAAAACTATTTTATTTTAAAAATGATGCATTTTTATATTGTATTTTAACTTTCAATCCCTAAATACCTCTAGTGGCAACTTCTTGTCTAATAGGCATACAGTTAAGCTGTGAATAACGTTGTGGGTTGCATAATTACTAAAACATGTATACCAGTCATTATTGTATCTGTAAAACGCATTATTATGTAACTGTTTGTTATTCCGAAATAAAATAAAGTAAAATAAAATAAAACTGCCTATCCGGTGGTTGCAGGAGGTTGCAAGATCTGTTACGCCATAATCACGTATGAGCGTTTGTATGAAAAGATTGACGGGTTGGCCGCCCTTAATAAACTGTTTCGACGGGCAGCAGCTTCGGAACCGATCTCGGTTTCAAATCAAACTGCGCTCACCAACCCATCTGCCAAGCGTGGTGAGTGTGGCAAAACCCTCCAATGATGGATAGTCCTGGGTGAGGCCTGTATTCAGCTCAGCAGTGGATTTCGTGCAGCTGAGATCATCATCATTTCGTGTAGGTTTTTTTTTCTTCATTTATTACCACTTAAAGGATCTTACAATACATTTTGTTGGAACTTAGCATAGCGAAACCACTAAGGTTTAAAATTATACTAAGATTAAGTTTACGTCAATCATTATCATTAACAAAGGTAACACGGTCAGTCAACCATGCACACCGGTGTCAGTTCTTCCGAACCGCCTCTCGGCCTCTGACGTGGTTCCTTTAACGACTACCAGCACCTGAGATGATGATAATGAACCTTTATTTAAGAGATATTGGAATAGCAAGGTAATGTTTTGATCGATGGGAGGTGGCTTCTCTGGGAGGTATTTTAATAGCACAAAAAAAGGAATTAAGTATAATGTTTTGTATATCCATTTATAATTTTGGGCTATTATAATTTAGACTTACCTAAAATCCATTGTTCATCTGCTGCAATGCAACATATGGCACCAATGGGCAATTTCAGCGACATATTATTTTCCATTACTGACAAATTGAGCCAATAATGATAGCGAATTATTACAACTACAGAAAATTTATTTAACAATCCCTCGATCTTTCAGTTTGTAATAAAGATGTTACAGAATCTAACTGATTGTGTTCATTTGTCCAAACTGATTGAATTTTTAAGGGGAAAATTTATCAATTTAGGCGAGTTTTTCTTTATTGCCTACATTTTGTCTGATTGGATTTTATTGAATGGATATGTTATTGAAAGCTGTGTACTGACAAATGATCATTTAAGTAAATATTGAAAATGTTAGCCTCCCTCGTATATAATAAATAAATAAATAAATAAATAAATATATAGGGACATATCACACAAATTGAGCTAGCCCCACAGTAAGTTGTGAACTTGTGTCGTGGGATACTAACTCAACGATACTATATTTTATAACATATACTTATATAGATAAACACCCAAGACCCAGGACAATCTGAAAAAGATCGTTTTCCATCTTGACCTGACCGGGGATCGAACCCGGGACCTCCGTGTCGCAGGCTGGCGTGTTGACCACTGCGCCACGGAGCTCGACATATGAGCTTATATTCTATCTCACATCATCATCATCATCAGGTCTTCTAGTCTCCACTGCAGGAGCACGACGCTCTCTGTACTATACTACCAGAGCCATATACTAGCCTGAGTAGTCAGAGGATTTGGCCTACACTCTCCACGCTGGCCAGACGGGTTGGAGAGGTCTCTTTGATGTTAATAAGCTTTGTTTAGCTTGTGTTTCCTTAGTCGCCTTTTACGACATCCACGGAATGACTTGGAGTGGTCCTATTCTACTCTGCCGGGAACCACACGGCTACAACTTCTACTGCTGTATCTCACATAAAGGCCTAAACCTATATAATTTTAAGTGAGACAACAGTGGGTAGATAAGTAATTTAGTTTTCATCAGATAGTTATAAATAGGCGGTTTAAATTTTACGGTCCTAGATAAGAATTCGAGACTTTTTTCATTTATGTCGCCAGTATTCGAGTTATTCTTGTTTATCAGCGAAACGATGGTGTGATTCATTTCGTTGGTGTGACAGAACCGTGGCGACAATTCTTCGCGAATTCATTGGTTTCATCATAGACCAGCAAGGTGGACAAGCACCAGTCGGTAAGTAAATCTCACTACCATAACAGTCTTTTTTTTATTATTCCACGCATTGTTCGTAAGCATGGGCATTTATGACACCAAATTATATTGATTTTTCATTATAAAGTCCACTCGAATCAATTTCAAAAACAATCTGAAACAAACAGTGTAGGTAGTCCGTTAAACTTCCCGCTAAGAACCAAGGTGTATTATTATGGTTTTGTAGTGTCTCAATTTTAAATCAGTTCGGCTAGTTCGACTTTCCAAAGAGTAAATATAGTCCTATCTTACTAAAGCTCTATTTAGTTGTTGACATGGAAAAAACCATTTGGTTTTGGGTTTTTGGTGGAAAGGGTTTGATTGTGCTGTCGCTCCAACCCTTTTCTGACAGTAGTATGGCTATGAGAGTCTTACATTCGGCGCGGGTCAAAGTTGGTTATTCTCGCCGTGTCACGGTCGCTAGGGCGCAGACAGGGTTGTCCACCAAACCATGGCGACTTTCTAGTTTTTCTCTACTAGCAATTTTGTTGCGACTTAGTCTGCATAAATTATAGCCACGTCACCCGCAGATAAATTAGCTTTCTATAAGTGACAGAATGTTGAAAATAGGTTCAATAATCTCGGAGTCGTCATGGCGGAGTCGCTGGAGGATCTAAGTACTATACTCACCATGCTGACCTTAATGAAGTTTCCCACCAAGTAGGCCTTAAAATGAAAATGGACATGACGAAAATTATGTCGAATGTCCGTGTTGCGCCTTCACCAGTCATTGTTGGAAACTTCACCCTTGAACCTGTAGAGCAGTATATTTACTTGGGTCAATTGATCCAGGTCGGAAGCAAGTTCAAGGACGAGGTCTTTCGTCGAATCCGACTAGGCTGGGCAGCGTTCGGGAAGCTCCGCAGTGTCTTCTCGTCCAAAATACCTTAAAGTCTTCGACCAATGTGTGTTACTAGTGATGACTTACGGGTCTGAAACGTGGTCCCTTACTATGGGCCTCGTAAGAAAGCTCAAGGTCGCTCAAAGAGCTATGAAGAGGGCTATGCTCGGTGTTTCTCTGCTAGATCGAATCAGAAACGAAGAGATCCGTAGAAGAACGAAGTTCACCGACATAGCCCAGTGGATTAGCTCTTTGAAGTGGCAGTGGGCGGGACACATAGCGCGAAGAACCGATGGCCGATGGGGCAGAAAGGTTCTTGAATGGCGACGACGTACCGGCAAGAGCAGCGTTGGACACCCACCGACCAGGTGGTCAGACGACCTGATAAGGGTCGCAGGAAGGCGCTGGATGCTGGCCGCTTCTAACCGGTCATATTGGAAATCCTTAGGAGGCCTACGTCCAGCAGTGGACTTCTTGTGGCTGAGATGATGATGATGATGAATTTCGGAGTACAATGCAAATAAACAAACAATCAAATGTTTCTTTCTTATATTATTAGTACAGATAAATCGAGCTGGTCTTAGGTGCGTCCTCTCTTGGACTACAGAGCTCTGAGTCCGCTGTTAGTTAAGTTTACTATTCATGCAGCTAAAGATTTAGTATTGGTAAGTAGTTGTACGGCTTCCAAGTTTCGACACTAATCCGCCTCTTTTTATATTTTGAAGTGAAAACTTCTTGAGGCGCGTTGATCACTTTTTGGGTGAACAAAAATTATGGAACTTGCGCAATTGTCACCGAACGCTTTGTACTTTTTGGGTGAACAACAAGTTATTTAGTTTTTACTTCTGTTTTTACGAGATGTTAGTGTCTTCGTAACCATACCTATGGTTAGATATACCATATATAACCGTACACATGGATAGACCAGCTTTTTGGTTTTTCATAATGCAGTTTTCATTTTATCTCCAAAAAGCGGTCTGATTAGGTATTCATAAGTATCCTTAAATGTACCTAATATACTTTCGTCAACCCTACTGACTCAACCTTTAATACAACACCTGTGCCATAGCTATCACAAATTACCGAAATTGTAGGAAAACACATCTCAATAAATTTTTAAAGTCTCATCCATTTTAGTGTTGAGACAGTGATTAATCGGACTAACTTAAGCGGGCTCAGCTGATTCTCGCAACTCTGAACTATGCGTCGTGCTCTATTTTCGAAAACAAAGAGTTTATGTGTCCAATAAGCAAAAATGATCCAACAGTATATTCGAGCGCTGTTTCTGTAGTGTTTCATTTTGTGTCAATAGTCCCGGGGTCAATGTCACAGAAACAGAATTAATACTTAAATAATGCTTTTAAACATTAAACAATTATTCTAGCAACGGGTTTGTAATGTTCTTCCTCTTTTCGTGTCGGTGGAAAACTGCTATAGAAATTATATATTTTGCTCCCAAATATTGACTACTTGGATTATTATGGCAAAAAGTTGGTACCAGAATGTTGTCCAAGTACAGGAGTAGGGACACGTAGATAGTGAGAGTAGGTGTGGTATTGTCTGAGAAAGTCCCCACTCACAAAAGGTGATGGCTGTTTTTTGTGAAACCCCACCTAAACAGGTTCATACATCGATCGACCTGTTTCCAGAATCAGTCTAACGTCTTTCTGATCTACCATGGCAACGCATATCCAGAAGTCAAACGCACTCAATTGATTCATAAAAAAAACCGGCCAAGTGCGTGTCGGGCCACGCGCAGTGTAGGGTTCCGTAGTTGCGAATGACAACTTTGAGTTCACACTGTTCACACTCGCACCTCACAGTTTAACGACCAAAAACATCTAACAATGAAAATTGTATGAAATTGTACATTTTATAAGTTGGTTGCCTATAACTTTTTAGTTTGCACTTAATACTCAGCTCTGATAGTTTTCCTTTCAACTTCAGTATATATACTACTGCTGTAATTTTTTTCACGTATCCATATATAACCGTTTAGCATATAGAGAAAATTTTTGTTAGAGGTACCTGTCCCCCCCGACAGGTACCTCTAACAAGAATTTTCACTTTAAAACTAAAACGGATCCCTAAATCGAAAAATGGTGTTCCCAACCTCACAATATTTTTCAAAGACCTTTTTAACGATACCCCATACGATGGGTAAGTAGAGAAAAAAAATTACTCCCCCACTTTACTTGTACGGGAGCTACCCTAAAAAAATTTTTTTTCAAGATTTTTTTCTACCACTTTTTTGCCATGATTAATATACATACCCATACCAAATTACAGCTTTCTAGTACTTATAGTCTCTGAGTAAAACCGCGGACGGACAGACAGACAGACATGGCGAAACTATAAGGGTTCCTAGTTTACTACGGAACCCTAAAAATAGGTGGAATTTTCTTGGATGAAGGTTCGAATGGAGGTAGAACATTCCATCATCATCAGCTCTTTTTCCACTGCAGAAGCACGACCCTCTTTGTACTACCTGAGCTATAAATTAGCTAGAGCAGTCAGAGGATTTCCTTCTTTCGACCTTCACGACTTCTACGACATCCACGGCAAGACTTGGAGGCCAGATAAACCTTACTAGGTTTAACTGAAAAGTTGCGACTTTTTAGTTTATCTGGAGCATCAATGTTAAATGGGTATATTTCTGCAGTGTCGCCATTTTGTGGCAATAGTCCCGGTCTCAATGTCACAGAAACAGAATAGGTGTTTGTTATGCCCGCTTTGAGACATAAAGGAATGTCAGCGCCTTACATGCTTCATGGTAGCGCCCGTGCGCGAATACACTCGCGTACGTTTTGTTATTTTCAAGGCTAGGTCGACTTTTTGAGTTATTTGAGTATTATTAAATCCTTTTATTATGAACTTTGAATAAGATACAATTACTACTATCAGTCAGATGCCGTGTGGTTCCCGGTAGAGTCGACATTGGAAATCGTAGAATGTGTCAACAAACACTCTACAACGACTTTTCCCTGGAGTAATTCCGAGATCCGAGAGCATCAGTGTGACTTGACTGTGTATTTCTTCTACCCTACCCGGCTGCGCCCGGGCATGTATTATACCTTAAAACCTTCCTCGTGAATCACTCTATCTATTGGTGAAAACCGTATGAAAATCCGTGGAGTAGTTCGCGAACAGACAGACGCGGCGGAGGACTTTGTTTTATAATATGTAGTGATAGTGATAGTGATAATCAAAGATGGCGATGGCGTATGTTCTTTGATGCCTCGTGGGAGCTATTGGAGACAAATCTATACGAGTCCATATAAAAGTATACTTTAACTATTTCACAAATTGTTCATGAGCAGGAGCATTTATAACACCAAACTACACCAATTTTATATTATAAAGTCCACTAAAAGCAAATTGCAAAATCGTCTAAGACAAACCCCAACTGCTCCTCTTGACTTCCCACCAAATACTCCGTGTGTATTTTGTATAGTGTCGCCATTTTGTGGCAATAGTAACGGTCTCAATGTCACAGACACACATGGATCTAAGAATAATCAGGATATGCCCTTGGAAAATGTAACAGTGACGCACATAAAAATCCCTACACTCGTTCGCGACACTAGCGCACGCACACATCGGCACAAAAATCCCTACACTTTTCCCCGGTCGAACGAAATGTCAAATTTCCCAAATGTCAAATACATGCTGCACACAAGGACTTGATGTGACGTAAGTTATGCTTCACTTTTGATGTGTCTAATGCCGGGTCCATATTATTCCTAGGTCCATGCAGACACAGAATAGGTGTTTGTTATGCGCGCTTTGAGACATAAAGGAATGTCAGCGTCTGTATATACTTCATGATAGCGCCCGTGCGCGAATTATTCTCGCGAAGGTATGTTATTTTCAAGGCTAAGTCGACCTTTTGAGTTCCTCGAGTATTATTAACACACAAACTACGAATAAGATACAATTATTACGATCAGTCAATTGCCGTGTGGTTCCCGGCAGAGTAAAAAATGAAAAAAAAATGAAAATGTTTTATTTCTTTAACATTTGTTCTTAACATATTAGTGGCAGGAGCCTCCTTTTAGACTTAACATAGTCTGTGTTAGGAGACACCGCTCTTCCTTAACTATGGTACATATAATGCCTTAAAAGATGTAAGAAAAGAAGTCACAAATTCTCAAAAAGTATATAAAGTGCCAGGGAAATTACATTAATAACTACAGGGATGAATAAATAAATACTATATGATAAAAATATGTCACTAATGTGTTTGTGTGTGTGTGTGTGTGTGTGTGTGTGTGTGTGTGTGTGTGTGTGTGTGTGTGTGTGTGTGTGTGTGTGTGTGTGTGTGTGTGTGTGTGTGTGTGTGTGTGTGTGTGGTGTGTGATATGAAAAGGGAAAATAACCATAATTAGCGCTACGATGAGTATCTTGGGATCGGTAGCTGCAGCTATTGCCACAGCTCCACTAATTTATATACACTCAGTCGGTCAATTTATTTGTTCCAGTAGCTCCTCTGTTTCCTGATATGTTTTTACCTCTAACCAACTATAGATGATCTTCTTACACTCATTATACTGTTTACTATACAAGTCAAGTTCCTTGTTAGCACAATTATACAGCTGAGCGGAGCGTTTATTGTATTGCCTACTAGCAAATTCAGTCTTGAATATTGGTACTTTAGCAACAGTGCCTTTTCTTCTTCTATTTCTAATAGTAGGATCAAAAGGTATGGTTCTATGTTTTTTTAAAATTGTATGTATGATGTATAACTTCCTAACGGATGGCAACTTAGCTATACGGTATAAACATTCAGTAGGAAATCGAATTTTCTTAAAAAACATTACTTTTAGTAAACTGCGATGTGCACGTTCTACATCTAAGAATCGTGTCTTAGCGGCACCACCCCATATGGGCAAACAGTAAACTAAAACAGATTGCACCAACGATACATATATCTCTCGTAGTAAGCTTCTATTGGACTTCCGAGAGGTATCAACCTCCCTAGGAACAACATGACGTAATTTCTTGAATATCCAGATTAATTTTCTGATTCTTACAACCATATATTCAACATGAGGATACCAAGAGAGACGCTGATCCACCAAGACACCGAGGTATTTAGTTTGATTAACCTTCCGTATGATGGGGCAGTTACACGTATTTCTAATCGCTGAGTCATTACATTTATGAATCGTTATGGCAAATTCATCCGTAGGTTGGGAATCATTATATATACTAAAACATATATAGTTGGTTTTATCGGCATTAAGTGTGAGATAATTATTACACAACCACCTGCTAATTTGTTGCAACCCTAACTCAGCACACCTTTGAACAGTATCCCATGAGTCACCAGTGAATACCACGGCAGTGTCATCAGCATACGACAGAATTTTAGCATTGTTGATAGCCATATTACATAGATCGTTTATATAAACGAGGAACAATGTTGGACCAAGAACGCTGCCCTGTGGCACGCCATATGAAACCCCGGTGCATTCACTAACAAAACTATCCAATTTTACCTTCTGCTTTCTATTTGAAAGATAATCTTTAAATAAATTTAGAGGAGTTCCACGTATTCCAATTTTTTCTAGCTTACACACAAGCATAGGGAGAGAAACGGTATCGAACGCTTTTCTAAAATCGAGGAATACAGATGCACACTTTTTGCGTTCATCAAGCTGTTCTGCAACAAACGAGCTGAGTTCAGCCACTGCATCCTCGGTTGATTTCCCTTGACGGAATCCGAATTGAGAAGGGGACAGAATCTTGTATTTAGTTAAATAATTGATCAGCCTTTTATTTAATAATTTTTCCAGAACTTTAGAAATTGCTGTTAGTACAGAAATAGGTCTGTAATTATTTATATCATATCTATCCCCATCCTTGTAAATAGGTGTAATAATGGAATGTTTAAGTTGTGCTGGAAAAACTCCTTTATCAAAACAGAGATTACAAAAATATGTTAAAACTGGGACAATTTCAGCTTTAGCCAATTTGAGGAAACTAGCGGGAATATTATCCCAACCCGATGCACTATCCGACTTTAGGTTCATGATTATATCGGTTACCTCGTCTAAGTCTGTATGTAAAAGAACAAAGGAGTTGGGAAATGATGGTAATTTCCGGATATACTCATTTAGATCTACTTCTGATGGTTGTGTATTGCTTTGCGCAATATCCTTGCCGATGTTGGCGAAATAATTATTAGCGTAATCAGCTGAAGCAGTTGGTGAAGATTTTATGTTTAATAACTCCCTATTTATACCAATTGATTTATTTGTATAGGTAATATTCTTAATATTTTTCCACAATAATTTATTATTTTTAACAGTTTTAGCTAATAAATCATGTTCATATTTTCTTTTGATTTTTTTAATAAGTTTATTACAGTAATTTCTGTATCTTATATATGTAAGTTTATTTATTTCATTAAATGGATCACCACGAACTTTCTTTTGTAGGTTGTTACGGTTTCTAATACAGCGTAAAATACCTGGCGTGATCCATGGTTTGATAATGCGATTTTTGTTAGCTACACTTGTGGTTACTGTATTTGCTTTTGTTGATTCAGTTATCTTACATATTAGGCCATCTATTACCACGGATGGATCATCACAAAACATAAGTTCCGAAAGGTTTTTAGATTTTAAGTATTTTAAGGCTTCTTCAAAGTTAATTGTGGTTTTAGTTTTACTAACGGATATTCGCTGCTTTATTTTCGATAGACATAACAACGTGGTAAAATGGTCAGTAGTAGACGTTTCTAATATTGCTATAGATGCTGCGAATTTAACCTTGTTAATTTTTAGCATAAAGTGGTCCAGACATGATTTTTCCCTAGTAGGTATGGTATGACCTGCTAATATACCATAAGTTGCTAACATATTTAAATAATTAATTCTATTTCTTTGTTCGTCAGCAGTTTCTTTATCTTTAGGTGCAATGTTGATATTAATATCTCCAGCAATTATTATATTATTGTTTGAAGAGTTCAATAAGTCCAACTGCTCACTTAATGAAGTAATAAAACTTTCTGCATTTTTATTTGAGGGAGATCTATATATACATAAAACGGTGCTATTTAATATGTCAAGCTGTAGGCAGGTCGCCTTTGATAATTTTACTTCTGTAACTTTGTGCTTTAAATATGATTTTACGTATATAACCACTCCATCATTTTGATTTAACTGACATTTAGTAAAATACGAGTTATAATTAGGTATTTGCGGTAGAGATTTATTAGAACTTAGTCTGCATTCAGTCAGTATTAAAACATCCGTATCAAATGTAAGACTAGATAGTTGAGTAATGAAATCATCAAAGTTGTGGTATATGCTTCTAATATTTTGAGATATAATGGTAAAATCATTTTTTTGTATTTGTAGATACTTTCTAAGTTCTGTAATACCACAACCAAAAGAACGTGCTATTTCAAAAGTGTCTATTTCATTTAAAGTTTGCATTGTGTTATCCATTGGCATATAAAACAATAAGTAAACTCGTCAAATTTAGGAAACAGTTCACCATCCATAACCAAAGTATGATCCCGGTTGTTACTTTTTTAATAATAAAACGAGTTCGTCGGAAATATCCGCTTACGACGTGGAACATTGCTTTTAGGTATATTAGATATATAATTTTTTGTATGTGGTTATAGCAATAGTATAATTGTATATAGTCGTAAATATTGTATAATTGTATATATGTGTAAGTATAGTGTAATGTTATATAAGTGTAAATATAGTATAATTGTGTGTAAGTATATATAAGGAAATAATTAATTTTAAGTTGAATAGATATTTTTAAATGGGTATGCAACCTAGTTAAATGTACATAAATATACATTTGCATTTGCATTAAGTAAATAACAACGAGTAACAACGTAATAGACCTCGATAAACCAGTATAATAAGTGTAGGCTGCCAGTTCAAAAATAACATTAGGTAAATAGCCACTGAACTGCTGGACTTTCTTAACCCCACTATCAGTATATAACAAAAATAATTTTGAAGTATAAATATAGCTTAACACAAAAATTGTATTACTGCCTAGTCAATCATCCCTATTTATGAGTTGATGCACCTGGGCTTCCGAAGTAATTAATATAATGGGTGAGCTGTCGGTTTTTCTAACATACACCTTGCCGTAGGCAGTCCAGCAATATTTAAATTGTTTGGTTTTGGCGAGATCTCTTGCCAGGAAGTGCAAACGTGATCCCTTAGGAGTGAGTTGTTCCGAAACAAAAATGGGAATATCCCCACTTACCCGAAAGCCCAGGTGTTTTGCACAAAGTTTTTCTTTTGTTCTAATATTAAAAGCCTTACACTTTTTCAAAAATTCGACCTTCAGCATAGTTGACCCAGTTTCCATAATAATCGGAGTATTTTTGGAGTCCTTTTTTCCGCGAGTCCTGTATATATCCTTAATATCTATTTTTCCCAAATTAACCCCAACTGTAGCCGATAAGCACAAGGCCATTTCGATTAGGTCATCCTTTGTTTCGTCATTTTTCCTAGGAACATTTTTTATTTCCAGATTAGCTTTACGCCCTGTCATCTGTAGGCTTTCAATTTTTTCCTCCAGGACGACAATGTACTCATGGTTTTCTTTAACCTCTTTTTCTAGGTGGGTAACTTTGTTATTTAATTCTGAGGACTGTGCCGACAGTACCGCGATTGAGCTCTCAATGTTTACGTTTGTTTGTTTAATTTCACGCAACGTGGGCGCGATATCCTTCAGTTCAGATTTTTGTTCTCTCAAATATAACTGTAACATTGATTTTATTTCATCTTTGAATTTATTTAGGTCGTCAGTCGTTACAAACTTAGAGCGAGTTTGCACAAAGTTCGGTGGAGTTTCCATCTGATCCTGTGACACCTGTGGTTCATTATTGTAGGACGCCTCTAAATCACAAACTGACATGTCTGCTTCTTGATTCATAGTAGGCACAAGGGTGCAATAAAACTGCGTACTATGTTGTTTTCTTGCTATGAGTCGATGATGAACTCTTCTCCGATTAAAACAACACTCCAGTAAGACGAAAATATTTGTTCATACAGTAGAAAACAGCAGCGAACGAACTCAGGAATGAGTTATTTATTACGCAATAGTAGCGAGCGAGATGCCCATACGCAGCACTAAAGAGCAGCTCGATTGTTTACAAAACCAGGTGCCGTAATCACATCCACACACAGACGCAGATCGTAGCAAACAAGTTATCGTCGTAGCTCCGTAGAGAGGTCGTAGCATTGACGTCACACAGCGCAGCTCGTAGCAGACACCGCGTATGCGCCGCGTACCCAATGTTCCGACGTAGAGGGAGACCAAAAATATATACCGGTTTCAGTCCCGCGGAGGTGAGGTGCGGTTAGAGAGCGCGGTTCATCCGCTACGGCTTTCCGTGGTGGAGCGACGGTGGTATATTTTAGATAAACTTGTTTATAGGACACTGACACTTATTTGAATAGTTATTATTGGTCTTAATCGCTAGCACTTATTTGCACTTTTTATAAGAGATATTGCGACACGTCTGCTCACTATCGAGTTCACGGGCGAAGAGGAGTAGAGGAGGAGAGTAGAATAGGAGCACTCCATGTCTTCCCGTGAATTTCGTAGAAGGCGGCTTAGGAAACACAAGCTAAACGAAGCTTATAAACATCATAGAGACCTCCCCAACCCGTCTGGCCAGCGTGGAGAGTGTAGGCCAAATTCTCTGACTGCTTTGGCTAATATATGGCTCTGGTAGTACAGAGAGGGTTATGACCCTGCAGTGGAGACCAACAAAGACCTGATGATAATGACTACCTCAGACGACCGCCTTATGTTTTTTTGTTATTGTTGCTCTAGGCAATATAGACCATACACAAATATTAGAGTGAAGGTAAAGATGATTAATAATACAATTAACTTTGAATTTCTAATAGGGGCACTTTCTGTCTCTCATCTTAGCGTTTTCTTGGTGTCCTCAGTGATGGGAAGCTTACCTACAATTTGCAAAAAGAGCCACTTTGCCACGCGTGTCAAATTTTTCAAATCCGATGAGTTCATTTTATTAAGGTATTAACTTATATAGAAAAACAAACAATAAATCCTAATCCTAACTAATATTATAAATGCGAAAGTGAGTTTGTTTATTTGTTACGCTTTCACGTCGTATCTACTGAACCGATCATCATGAAATTTTGCTTACACATAGGTTAGGGTACCAAGAAGGACATAGGCTATATATTACGCGGGTGAAGCCGCGGGTAACAGCTAGTACAAACTAAAACTAATGTTGGTAATGTTGTTAAGCATACCCAAAAGGCTGGCAGCATTTCTTCGCTAGATGGCCAAACTTTGTAATGCGCCATTTAATAGGCGTGCGGATATCTCTTCGGAAATCCCTGTGTATAAAAATATATATTTTTTCATCTCACCTACCCTTAAACAGTGTCATTAAATGCAAGCAAAGTGGGCTGGATGGTCGCTATTACGACCGCGGGCTATAAGATTTCATACAAATTCCATAAAGCCCGAGAGCGAGTTAAGTATTTTTTTAAATTTAATAGGGCACTATACCATGCACAAGCGTCAAATCTTCTACAGCCAAAAAGTTTTCTAGTCGAATATTCAAATATGGAATTGCTAGTGAACCCGATAAAAAAAACATTTGAACTATTCTGCGAGATTTTTGTCCTTAATTCAAATTTGGAATTGTTAATGGCCGTGCGTGGCTGGCTGTTTGTATTCATCGATCTTTGACTTCCACTTTTTGGATAAAACATTTTCGTTATCTGTGTAATCCTCGAATGCATTTTCTGTTCACTGTTTGCCGCTATTTATTTTTAGGCATAATATTTATAAGTAATCGTAATTTTCATTAATTTGCATGAAATACATTCCCTATGATAAATGAATACATGGTCAATAATGTTGATATAGATAATATAATCAGCTAGCTTGCAGACGCATTAATTTTCAAGGTAAACTAAGAATATTCATACTATAGAATTTCAACCAATATAATATGAAAAATATATTTTTTTACTCTACTATTTACTCGGTGAGATGAAAAACATTGTGTGTATCACGGCCGGTATTAGACATTACAAACTCGGACTACTAAAAGCACTCGGCTTCGCCTCGTGCTTGTTAGTAGTCGCTCGTAATGTCTTCTATCCCGCCCTTGCTACACAATGTACTATTAAATCTGTTCAATGAGGGAAAAGTGAGAAATAAGAGACGAAGTCATGATAATCTATTTATTGATCTCGTAATACAATACACGATCTCGATGCAGTGGGTGATAGTAACAGTAAGTAAATAAAATTTATAGCAATAACAGCGAGCTTACTACTAAAATTAACTTTGTAAAGTGATGATTTAAAATTGTATGTAAAATAGACAACATCGACTTTGATTTTTGTAATAAATAAATATATACGGACAAATCACACAGATTGAGCTAGCAAAGTAAGTTCGAGACTTGGGTTATGGGATACTAACTCAACGATTACTACATTTTATTAAAAATGCATATATATATAAACATTCAAGACCCAGGTCAATCTGAAAAAGATCATTTCTCATTCGAACCCGGGACGATCCGTGTCGCAGGCAGGCGTGCCACGGAGCTCGTCAAATATGACATGGCAACAGTTTTTTTTGGGAAATCGCCTTCGTGTCTACGCATAGACCCTGATTTATTCGATCTCACGCGTACCGCCCATCATTTTGATGCATTTTATGACCATCGTTATTTGAAAATTTATATGTAGAATACAATAACTCAACGATAGGCGACAACATATTAACTTTTAACCCAACCAAAAATTCGTGCAAATGACTTATTCACTTTATAAAACAGTGCATTTTATGCACAGTTACGGTGAGACATGAATTTTTCGGTGCCCATGTAAAATAAATAATTTTAAAGAAAACGGAAACATCATCTAAAATGTATTCTGCGAAGTCCTAGATAATCCATCAATCGATTATTAGAGCAATTGTTCACAATATGTGAATATGAAACCTTTCTTATCGTTTTTGTCAAAAACGGCCACTTTTGGCGGAACGTGAAGTTTAACTTAGCGTTTCCGCCAAAAGTGGCCATTGGAAATTTCTGCACTTTAATAAGTTGGGTGCAAAGATATTTCCGTCTGGTTGCAGGATCATCAATCTGGTACGTAACTCTGACCTACTAAACGCATCTCTCGATCATCGCAATCAGATTCACAAATTACTGGAATTGCGTGGCAAATGGACAATTTCTGGCATGCGCGGCACGTCTATGTACTCGCCTCGCTAGGGTGCCAGGGTACATTTTTTTTAAATTAGCGCAATTTTATTAAATTTGCATCCTATTCCGTCTGCACGACCAAATAACCTATTTGTCCTATAGTGGACAAATAGGTTATTGTACAATAACTTAATAACCTATTTTTCCTATATTGGACAAGTAGGTTAGGTTATTTGTATAAATAACCTATTTGTCTAATGATGAATACCCGATTCTACGGAAATGCAAATGTCTTAAAAACGTGAGGGTTTATACCAGTGCGTAGTAAGAATTGTCCGTTTACAATAATTAAAGTATTCGTTCACAATAATTTTATTTATCTTTCACCATAATTTAGTGATTAGTTAACCACAATTTAACATATATTTTCGAATAATATAATTCACAATTTTAAATCATCACCCCACATTACATAACAGCTAATGATAACTTTGATTAGATCAAATAACAGTTCAGATATCGTGAATTTTAAAGCTAAATAAGTAAACCTTAAATAAATATTTGGCAACCACTTAAAACTAGGAGAAATTTGCATTGTACAATTTCATTTTGTCACTTGAGTAATAAAATGCATATGTTGGCTACTGTATTTGAGCGGTATAACGAAAAAAATTATAGATAATAATAAAATGTTATTTTCTATAGAGTGAGAAAATAAAAGGAGAAAATATTTTGGAATATGTTTGGTATTGTACTAGCAATAATTTAAATTCGCGTTCTCAACATGAAAACGAACAATTTTTATTCTGATACCAAGCCCGAATCGAGAAAAATAATAAGCTTTTCCCAGAGGTTAATTACCTCTGATCCAAAATGTATGGAGCAGCTCATATTATTTCTCCATTTCAGCCTTATTCACAGAAAAAAAGATTTTCGTTTTCATATTGAGAACGGGAATTTGAATTATCTTTAGTTTTAAACCAAACACATTGTATATAACCGGGGATACGCGCCGATGAAGTAGAAGATAACAACATAGATTTTCTTGCTTCTTTCAAATAACTAGTAATTTTGACCCTTAGCATCTCTTGTGGAGACTACTTCGTAGCAATTATATCGTAGCTTCCTAGTGCTTTTTGTGTAGGTGGCGTAGCGCTCTGTAGAGGTTTCGTAGCTATCGTAGTTATCGTAAATGTTCGTAGCGCGTACTGAGTTGGTTGAAGTGCTGGAAATTCTATCGTGTTATAAGTTTTATCTTCGAACAAAGCGTTTACCTTTATAAAATGTACATCAAGATTACTGAACACAATAGAATTTCCAGTGCCAAATATGGAACATTGATTTAAATCTAGATTAGAACACATAAGCCTATATATATATATATTTATATTTAAATTGCCTTTAACACAATAGGCGCTGCAAATGGCGAAAGCTATGAAATTTCTACAGAGCTCTACGCCATTACTATGTTTTTGATTAGGTACTTAGTGATCGGTTACATTACTTCACTTTGTGATCGGCTTTATTATTTTTTGAGCATGAAAGGATTTTATGATTCTTATCCATACGAATTATTATTCAAGTGACTTCAAAATAACAGAATAACCTTGGACCCTAGAAAAGTATTGTGAAATTAATTTTATAAACAGACGTATTATTGGAGTATAATCAGCTTAAACCTATTTAAAGTTATAATTAATTAATCACAAAGCGATTGCACCATTGCCGTTTTGTTATCTGTGTCTGTGTTTTGCTAAATCTATACCAGAAACCTTTAACACCACAATCTGGTTGGTATTATGCAATTCCATGAAATTCCACAACGGAACTTATCCAATCATAGAAAGGCCTTATTGTTTAATGCACATTCCTATACAGCGTGTAAATAAAGGGTCGACTCATACCGTCAATATGAACAAATTTTACTATGGAACCAATGCTATATTAAATACATAAATTTTTTCCAATTCAATTTTTATCATGACATTTAATTAAAACAATGCACACTCCATCCACATATATATAAGTAGTTTATAAGGTCTAACTAGAATTGTGAGTTGACGTCGCTTGGAGAAAATGCGCTGCGCAGTTTGTTGCCGCTTCTTCTGCACTCCGCTTTAGAAGCGTAGGCCGCTTCTAAAGCGGAGTGCAGAAGAAGCGGCTTAATAAGCGGAAAAATTTATTGTTGTAAAAATTGTAAACACAAATATGACAATTAATAAGTGTTCAAAGAAACCTATATTAAATAAACGATTGAATCTTGAATACATCATATGTATACATGCGAACTCATTTTGTGTTTTACTTTCTTATTCTAATTGCCCAGGTGGGCAATTAGTATGGGAAAGTAAAAAGAAAAAAAGTGCTGACCAGTTTTGTAAGAAAATGTCGGAAAAAAATTGAGTTCCCAGCTACTATCATAGAGGAAAAGTTTATCATTTTGACGGGCTGAGTCACCTCTTCAAGGGGAGGTCGAGGGTCAATTTATACACTGTGTATACTAATATGGATTTAGCAACACAGACAGTACCGCAACAAATAAAACAACACGAAACACCAATAAGGCAAAAATCACATGTGTGCGTTATGTCAACTCGCTCGTGCGACGAAGCGAACCAGCGCCCAAACTGGGGGGAAACCACTAGAGAAGGCAGATTTTTATAGTAAAAAAATATTTCTAAGATTTATAATATTTTCACAGGAAGAAATAATACCAGACCATGTCTACAAATGTAGTATCACCAGCTAACGAGTCTTGTGTTTTAAAATTTATTCAAGTTTTTATCTCCCTGGCAATATTTTAATGACGGCAAAAGATAATTTATGAAAAAGTCGAAGACTTACTATATAAATTTGTCAAACAAAAAAATCAACATACAGGGATGAAGATACCTACCTAAATTTAATAAAATAAAGTTAACAGATTGCGGAGGACTTACGTTAATTTGAGTGTCATTCGCGTGAAGTATAAATATTTCAAGTCACATATGTGATGCTGAAAATGAATGCTTTTGTTTTAATTTATGGCTAATTGCATTCTGAAAAATAAATGTATTCTCCAAAAGAATGCTCGTATTGCTTTTTATTTTTGTAGTTTCCCGATATTTTCATTTGTTAAACTTGAAAGCTACGTGACTTCAAATTAACATGTGACAACCACACAACTTTGCAATATAGTTGCAGACCGTATCCACAATTCCGCTCGCAATAAAGGCAGCGGCCTCTGGTCACAAATTCGAGTCCGCTCCTGGAAACAGTCGAAATTGGAAACGCGGAGCAATCAGCGCAACAGATGTGAAATTGTAAACTGCGATATTTTGGAATTGGCAAACAAAATGAGATTTTGATTACAAGCTGCAACGAAATGAAAAGATATTTTGATATGCTTTAACAATAGTTCGACATTATATTAAAAAATATATCAACGGCAATAAGTTAGTGGGTGATATAGAGAACCTTGTTATTTAATCTTTCAACAGTCAACACACTGCTATACAACGAAAACAATGATGTAACTAATCTAAAAAAAATCCACTTTTATGCTACCATTTTCAAGCCATCAGTCAGACATATAGTAAGGGAGATCCACAGATTTTAGAGTAGGCTATCTATTTCTTCTAGCCACAATTTTTTGCGTAGCCATTATTTAGCTATCCGCATTTAACTGTCAATATGAGCAAGTTTTGTTTAAGTAGATTGCCAATTGGCATAGTTTGTTTATCTATGCCAATTGGCATCTGGTATTCGCTTGAACATTTCTAGTTCAAGTGACAAGACAGATATTAAGAGCTTGGTTTTAACCACGCACCAGCAACACCTTATTTTCAGATTGGTCCTATACTGGTAGAGTGCCTTATGGCATTAAGTCCGCCAATAGTACTTCAATTTACTGTGCAATAAAGTTTGAATAAATAAATGGTGCCATGACGAACTTTGTTAATATAGACTGCATATTTACAGCAAAAAAAAGTAAGAATCTATTGGTAAATTAGTTATTTACTCCAATTTCGTTGTACGTGCCCGTAATTTCCTTCAGAATCTATTCGATCGTTAATTACTTAGTTGTTTACTTCATTTGAATCCGTATCGCTAAACACAGACAAGAGATTAGAGTATCAGTTGCGGCCGCCAACTTACTAATCCTCAGTACTACTTAACTATTTGTACAATAAGGCATGACCACACTATCAGTTCTTTGTTATTTGCTTGGAGGCATTATACTGATTGAAAAATCTCATAGGTACCTAGGTTATACTTTTAATCAAAGACTTTTACTCACAGATACACTCTCACATACTCACAGAGACATGTGAACATCATCACATATTGTATCACCAAATTCGCAATTATGTCACACTTTCAGAAGATCATTGAAATATCAATTAGATCATGTGATGATTTTAACGGAGGAGCCCGATGGTCCAGTGGGTGTGAGCTCTATGAGCGATTATGTTAAGCAACCCCTGGTGCAGTCCCTACTTAGATAGGTGCCCGCAAGTGGCATAAAAATATTTCGAGCTCCTCCGTGCTTCGGAAGGCACGTTAAGCCGTTGGTCCCGGCTGTCATCGTTGATGCAGTCTGCAGTCGTTAAGCTATGTCAGATGCCTTAAGGCAGCTTGAAAAATCTGACACCAGTGTTGGCCACTTACACATACGAAAAACAAACAAACGGCACACACACATATTTCACATTTTGACTTTCTAGTATAGTCCTCCTTACAGTCCTTTTTTTTGGCGAGGGTGAGGAATATAAATTTTGGTTATTTAGAATATCCATAATCGTTACGGGCAATATTGGCCACCTTATTACACATAAGGGAAGATCTTTTAATTCAACGTTTTATTAAATAAAGAACTTTTTAATTCTTAGATAGTAGATTATTTAATTCTTTAGTCGTTAAAGGAACCATGTCAGAGGCCAAGAGGCGGTTCCGAAGAACTCTGACACTAGCATGTGCATGGTCGATTGACCGTGTCACCTACACGAAATGATGATGATGATTCTTAGATATCCAATTATAAATTTTATTTATTGTCGTCCGGATCGCTTGTTTCCCGTCAATATGATACACGAGGTTCAACGAAGTAAACGCAAAGTTAATTACGAAGGTTCTCAATTTAACATGTTATATTTTCTCATCGGGTTATATCCCAGGGATTTGAATTCATTACGTTCATAAAAGACAAATTAAGGGGCTCGTACGTACAAAATTATATATGGCAAAACTTGAAAATTGCAATCAGTTTTTCGAGTATTTTCATGGATATGGCGTCTATATTGGATCATATTGATTTTGTCTGCGCAAAATATAGTCATTCAAGTGACAAAATGTAGCCAGTATTCTTGAAACCATACCATATGCACGTAACTTTAATACAATGTGTCAATGAAATCCCTGTCGGTTCCTAAAAGGGGCAATTCAGCCCGTCAATATGAATGACTTTTCCTATGGGACTAATGTTGGAAATTCAAACAAAAATTTACTTTCCCATGCAAGAGTGTTCAGCCGGCTAGGCATGTTGTTTATTTTTTTATATTCCAGCGTTATTCCCATAGGTAAAGTTGTTTATATTGGTCTGATCAGTCGGGGGGTGACTAACATCCTAATCCTAACTAATATTATAAACGCAAAAGTGAGTTTGTTTGTTTAGTTTTTGTTTCTTCGTTTGTTACGCTTTCACGCTGTATATACTGAACCGATCATCGTGAAATTTTGCATACACAATAGGTTAGGGTACTGAGAAGAACATAGGCTATATATGATGCGGGTGGAGCCGCGAGTAACAGCTAGTATTTTATAACAAGAAGAGTTTTTAAGTATTAGAATTTTTAGTAATAGAATTTGTTGTTATGTTACTTAACGAAGTTTTGAGTATTAGAATTTGTTTGTTTGTAATATGTGTCTTCTACAATAAATAATAATGTTCAAGATCTGTACTCTGCCTTACGCCCCACCGCAACTGAGCAAGTCTAGTGGCTTCCCCGACAAGTTCGGATGCTTACAAAATCCATTTGTGTTCGATCTTACCCCCGTATTGATTGATTAATACGCCAAAGCCAAATTGTAGGTACATTAGTTGCTGTGAAATTGCTGTTTTCCTATAAAAAATATATTAATGTTTTGTATACAATCACACCTTAACATCGGCTACCAAAACTTCAGCAATGACAATATTGAATACGCAGTGTATTCATACGCAGTATATTCTGGAAAAATTATTTGAATACATAAGTAGGTGTACCTAAGCACAATTCTTTCTTTCTTCCCATAGACATTAATTTAGCTTATTAGGAAACTTGTTCATTATCTGTCATAGAGTAGTCTCCACAATTTTGATGATTTTTGAAATGTGTAATTAGATAACGTTTTACACCTACTCAGGAAAATATATTTTTAATTGCCATACCACGACTTAAATACTCTAAAACCAGGGTAGAAAGTTTATGGCAGCTACGTTTGTCCTAAAATAAATTATATCAATGTTAACATTTAAGCCAGTATTTTATTCTACATTACGGTTGAAGAAAAACAGCAGTTTCTTCTGCATAATTTAAAACTATTTTCTAATTGAAAACTTGAGAAAATTGGCATCGAACAGGCAGCAATACGGGCGCAAAACAGAAGAAATAAATCACAGTTAACGCTATTGATTCCGAACGACAAACATAGTTAATCTATAAAGAAAATAATTGTATGCCCTAAATGTACAAGTGGAGTTTGTGATTTTGCGATTTTGCCATCGATGTGCAACTAAATTGTTACCTTTCGTCATATTTCCAATATTTTGGAACAATCATCCTATATATAAATAAACTTAGTTTTATGTATTACAACGGTTGATTTTTCAAAGAAGGTTTATTACCTAACAGATTAAATATACGTAGTGTTTTTATGGAAATGGGACGTGGAATCTTGTATAAAAGTTTTTGTTTTTGAAAACTGAAATATAGAATTAATTCCTTAGGTTGGCTGGAGCAAATCACATAGCGGTAAATTTGCCTTTGTAACCTTTATTTTATTTAGGCATTTTTCAATTGGTAATAATGGTGCGATAAATAGTATTTCGTATTTATATAATGATTGTTTGGTATTGAACGTCACGAATTCACGAACTCAATGTGAATACGAACAACTTTTGTTTTCTGACTAAGTCTGAAATTGAGAACAAAACCGGCCAAGTGCGTGTCGGGCCACGCGCAGTGTAGGGTTCCGTAGTTGCGAATGATAACTTTGAGTTCACACTGTTTACACTCGCACCTCACAGTTTAACGATTAAAAACATCTAATAATGAAGCTTGTATGAAATTTTACATTTTCCAGTACATTTTATAATTTGGTTGCCTATAACTTTTTAGTTTGCACTTAGTACCTAGCTCTGATAGTTTTCTTTTCAACTTCAGTATATATACTACTGCTGTAATTTTTTTCACGTATCCATATATAACCGTTTAGCAGATAGAGGGGGGGGACACGTACCTCTAACAAAATTTTGCACTTTAAAACCAAATATTTCGAAAACGGATCCCTAAATCGAAAAATGGTGTTCTCAACCTCACAATATTTTTTAAAGACCTTTTTAACGATACCCCACACGATGGGTAAATAGAGAAAAAAAAAATACTCCTCCACTTTACTTGTATGGTAGCTACCCAAAAAAAAAATTTTTTTCAAGATTTTATTCTACGACTTTTTTGCCATGATTAATATACACACTCATACCAAATTACAGCTTTCTAGTACTTATAGCCTCTGAGTAAAACCGCGGACGGACAGACAGACAGACAGACAGACAGACAGACAGACATGGCGAAACTATAAGGGTTCCTAGTTTACTACGGAACCCTAAAAAAGAGGCTGTTCCCTAGCTGTTCCATAGTACGTTGAACAAAAAAAAGCAAAGTACTTTGAACAAAAAAACAGCTGCTCCTTACATTTTGTATTTTTAACATACATATTTTTTTCTCGATTTCAGGCTTGTTCATAGAACAAACATAATTCATTCCCAAGCACATTGTATAAATATGAAAAGCATTTCAAGCCATGGGACCAAGTAGGAGAGACAGCAGAATCGCAGGATCATAAACCCTACCGAATCAATACTTACAATACTTACAGAAATGTTACAAGATAACGACGCTTTGGCACTTAGGTCTTTGTTTCATTCGTGTCTAGATCCATGCACACAATTCAATGATTATGACTAGCTTCAAGTGAACTGGCCACTAATGGCTTTCTAAATGACAATCTACAAATATATTCTTTTAATATTGAAGAAATTAAATTAAAAGAAAATTTTATATATTCGAGAGCATCTGCAAGTGGTAAATCCTAGACACACAGGGCGGTAAATTGCCATTTAGTAACTATAACTGCTCCGAAATCCACAAATTACCTTATTATGTATTTTTAACCTTTTTCAAATTACCGATAGTTCGATAATTTGTGAATGAATCGACGCCGCTTATCACCTTTACCCGTTAACCGCACGTGTGTTGTACCTCATCATCTCAGCTGCAAGAAGTCCACTGCTGGGCATAGGCCTGCCCCAAGGATTTCCAATACAATCAGGTGGAAGCGGCCTGCATCAATCGCCTTCCTGTGACCTTGGTTAGGTCGTCCGACCACCTGGTCGATGGGTGTTCAGCGCTGCGCTTTCCCCGTATCTATTTATTTGATATATAATTTAAGAGAAATCTTATGTGGTCTATTTGGTGTTGTTTCTAATTAAATTAATTTTAAGAATATTTACGCACTATATTTCATTCTCAAAGGATGCCTTTCTATTCTCAAATATTAACGCAATTTTGCAATTTTAATTTATCCTTTTTTACAAATTTGTACAGAAATTGTCATTTAGAAATTTCCAAAAGTAGCTTAACAAACGTGAATTTTCCAAGATTACAAAACTTTAATATTATTTAACCTGTGCTAAACTGGAAGAGTGCTTACTTTAAGAGGTAATTTAACTATAATTTTATTGCTATTTTAATTTCATTTTATTTCAAAGTTACGATTTCAAACGAGTCTAAGATCGTAGATAACGAAACCCTTTAGCTATGTTTTGAAATAGTATAAAGTAACAAAAATCTCTGTTCTCCATGACCATCTTTTTAAAATTGTGATATCTGCCTTTACTGTCTTATTATATAATATTTCATTTTTATTTTTAATAACCTAAAAATTATTACCTTTATTTTCAAGTATTACATTGAATTTTGGATTATCATAAACAATGAACTAAAAACTAACAGTATAAACTGATATTAAAACAAAAATTAATTAACATATTGACACATTTTAAGCATATTTTTATTTTCAAAATACTTAAGGATAATTGCGTTAGGAATATAAATGTTGGTTGAGAAGATGAGGAAAATTAGAATATAGGATTTTAGTCTTAGATAGGTTTTCATACATTCGACAGTCTAAAGGGTTTCGCTTTCAACAAGGATAATGCACTAACTCTTACATAATTCAAAATTTCATCTAATTAGGTTAAAACCTTATTTTTAATAAAATATTTTTAACACGCTATTGGTCTTTAATAAAAATTCTTTTAATACTATTCAATGCTTAAATGGAGACGCTAGAACCTAGGGACTGTATATCGGTATTCTCTATAGATCGATACTTTTAAAAATATCGCCAAGTCTAGATCGTATCGATATAACTACCGGTACTTAGTATAAATATCTCCAGTGACACTTCATACAATAAGATATCGGTATTATAGAAAATCATCAGTAACGATAGAAGTGGCTATCGATATGGAAATACCGGTATTACAGTCCCTGGTAGAAACATGCAAAATGTTAATGTAAGATGAGAATGAGCAATTTTTACTTATACGAGGTCAAATATAGGGTTCCTAATATCTTACAAAAATACCTGAAGAATGTCGTTAAAATTATTGAATACTAGTATAGAACATTACAATTCTGCACAGATGCTGTAAAAGGTTATGATATCGTTTTAAACGCGTTAATGTTCACAAATGTTACTACATTATTACTGCTTTGTAGGGGAACATTATTAAACACTTTAGTGTGTTACCGTAACATAGAAATTTCAGTTTCACCTTGACGTCTATCGATTTAGAAAGGGACCGTTCGTAATTACACCAAAATCTATCTAGTTATAAACTAGCATGATTGAATGTAATTAAAGTTTATACTTTTGGGACACTCAACTAGGCACAATTGATGAATAATTGTCTACCGTCAAACGCGTTTGTGTCTTTGCTTTCATATTCATCGTTTTGTGTTATTATTGTGCATTTAATATGTAACAGCATTTTGAAGAGCATAATAAGTAAATGCATTCAAATTTACTATTCAATGAAACTGCATTTCTACGTTATGAAGTTTCGTGATTACATCACTATGATACCATTTTGTATGAAACTTATTTTACAAAATGATTCCTGAGCTCGAATGTAGATTTTAAAAGCGTATGATTACGTTATCTAGATCGAAAATATGATTACTGTACAATTATTTGTCATTTAGAAATTACACTTTACCATCTTCATACCTTTAAAGAGTTTAAAACTATAATAAAATGTTTTTAAACAATTTTCGTATTAAAGAAATGGGTTTTTAACTGTAGGAAAAAGGGTAATTCAATTACTAAAAATATAAGATATTTTAATATTTAATAGATTTAAAATACTTAAAAGAAAAACCAATAGCTGTAATCAAAGTTTCGAACTGTATCAATATAAATACCGGTATTTCATACTGTACAAATAGTTAACAATTCTATAGAATACCGGTATTTCTAGAAAATCAATATTGCAATCTCTATTGGCATGTAGCCAGATTAAATAATTACTCTTGCACTTTTCTATTACCAAGAAGTGCAACGGTTAAAACTTTTCCCGGTTTATCGGATATCTTCACTAAAACTTCTTAATGAAAACTTTTCTCTACAGCTAAAGAATCCATTTCAACATTCTCCCCTCGACTACGCTAAGATGATTTACTACTAAGATCACAAAAACCATTGACTAAAGAGCTACTATCAATTCCTTTATTTGTCACTAGATGAAGTCGCGTCATAGTTTGAAAAATGTTAGAACTTCAGAAAATATTAAATGTGACAAATGAAATGGTGCTAGGATTTTAATTTGGTGGAAGAGATTTTTAAGACTGATTTTTCAATATTCAGATATTTGTCTGTCCGATGTGTGGTATTATATAGTACTTGAAATACTACTTTTATGGACTATCCAACACATCACTCATTGAGAAACTAGTATGAATGATATCGCCACGATATCGTTGTAATATATTGACGTTCATTAAATGAACATCAATATACTTTATATGTATAGATAAAGTAACCACACACGCGATAACGTACATATGAGAATTACTCGTAAAACGAGATAGCAACTTTTGATAAACTACCTACACGTAGGTATAATTACGGACTAGCGGAGACTAAGAATCTTTTAAGACTTCTGAATATTGAAAAATTAGACGAACATACAATAATCTGTTACCGGTATCCAGTTTAAAGATATAGGTCGTAATTTTTCAGTCAATCCTAAAACGACCGCAGCTTTAAAAGACGGTCAATCTACGAAATATTAAACAATAAAGAACGTCTCAGCATATGTATAGCACACCAAAACTCCAAGGAACCAACCAATTAAGTATAGTTATCACAAAAGTTCTTGATGATGCCCACTGGCAGTGGACGTGGAAAGGATATGGAAAATGTTGTACTAGGGTTACAGGGATTCAAAGAGTTAATTACGTTTGCTTGTCTATTTCCTTCGATTATTACCTGAAACAAAGACTTATCGTTAATTAATGTGTTCTATGAGCGCACTAAAAAATTGTCTACGTTATCTATACTAATATTACAAAGAGGAAAAATTTGATTGTTTGTTTGTTTGCATTGAAAAGGCTCCGAAACTACTAGACCAATTTTCAAAATTCTTTCTCCTGCAGGAAGCTCATTTATCTGCGGGTGCCATAAACTATAATCTACGCAAACAAAGTCGCTAGAAAATTGCTGGTATCTTATGTTCTAGGTTGACATTTTTTCTTTCTTGTCCCTTGACTACTCCTAGTACTAATTACCTTATTCATGAGCAAATAAACGCATTCATTCATTCCTGATGGACTATTATGATTACCGCAGGAATGTCAGCAACGTGCCCTTTTTTGACAACTTTAATCTCATCACCTACCTATACGTGGTACAATCTAGCGACCAAATACTGCTGCACTGCAAGAACATGACCCTCTCTGTCCTGAACGATATATAAGATAGAGCAGTCAGAGGACTTGGCCTACACTCTCTACGCTCTGGCCAGACGGGTTCGAAAGGACTCTTTGATAATTATAAGCTTTGTTTAACTTGTGTTTTCTTCCTTTTAACTCACCAAGAGTACAACTCCTCATCCCTCCACGTGTCTCAGTCGAGGTTTCCTCCGTTCCGCAGACCAGCCTTCGTCTCCGGGGGCACCTGCTTCCGGAAGCAGTCATCCAGGAACGAAGACATGGTCCGGTATAAGTGGCGCCGGACGCCATCCAGGCTGTGCCCTTCGTCAGGGTAGATCTAGGAAGAAGTAATATTGATATTGTGAGTTTGAACATATTGATTGAAATATACAACTTTTAAGGCGCGACACAGACGACTTGCAATAATACAGAAATGAAAAATAAAACTTAACAAATGCGCGATATGGCCATTTAGGTGAGAAATTCTAGTTTTAAGTTTTCTCTCACTTTATTAAAAAGCTTCTCGGTCACACTGAGAAACTTTTAAAAATATAGTGAGAGCTACTCCAAAACTAGAAATTCTGATCTACGAGTACAGCGTGTAAATTGATCCTCCACATTCCATGAGACCAATGCCCAGGCAGCTAAAAACTTTGTATGAAAATGTCAAAAATACCTTGAGTTCCTACCATTGATCCCTATGGAAAAGTTGTTCATTTTGACGGGTATTTAGTCACCGCTTTAAGGGTATGTCGAGCGTCAATTTAGGTTGGCTCAAGCCTCACTAACGCCATCGTCTGCTGTCCCGTGCACCAGCAGCAGCATCTTGTCATGAAGGGCTGCAGCCTGCTTCAAGACGTCAGCATCTGCGTTGCCGCGGTAGCCTTAAGAACTGGTGAACAACATTAGTGAACGAACCTGCTGTCTGAACATGCTACCCTGGTTGGCCAGCGACCTCGCTAGCACCATCGTCTGCTGTATGTGGACATTATCGTCTGCTGTCCCGTGCACCAGCAGGAGCATCTAGTCATGAAGGGCTGCAGCCTGCTTCATGACGTCAGCATCTGTGTAGCCGCAGTAATTGCCCTAAGAACTGGTCAACTACATTGGTGAACGAACCTGTTGTCTGAACATGCTGCCCTGGTTGGCCAAAGACCTCGCTAACGCCATCGTCTGCTGTATGTGGACATTATCGTCTGCTGTCCCGTGCACTAGCAGCAGCATCTTGTCATGAAGGGCAGCAGCCTGCTTCGTGACGTCAGCATCTGCGTAGCCGCGGTAGTTGCCCGTCGCGTTGGGAGAGCCCATGTAGCGCTCCGCGTATGCTGAGGCTGTAGTCAGAATATCTTGTCATCATCAGGTCTCTGTTAGTTTTCACTGGAGAAGCATAAGCCTCACTGTACTACCAGAGCCATATATGCCAGAGCAGTTACAGGATTTGGCCTACATTCTCCAGGCTGGCCAGACGAGTTGTAGAGATATCTTTGATGTTTGTAAGATTTGTATAGCTTGTATGCATGTAATCATAGGAAGACTTGAGTGGTCCTGTTCTACTCTGCCGGGAACCACACGGCATAATACAAGAATATCTTGTATATGGTCATATTTGCTTAGAACTAGTGATCGGAATGAACAGGATATTAAGTATTTTTAACCACAAGAAATAAAACACATGTGTAGATAATACCTTCGTAAAATAGCGCGTGCTCGGTACGCGTGGAGTAGGTATTAACTACTCTGTGATGTTCCAATTCCTTGGAGTCTATGAATATATTCTTTGATTCTTTGATTTATAAAGCGGATGTGGTTATTGCTTTCGTGACGTTACACATTATTATTCCAGTTATACAGTTGATGATTTTTAAAAAGTTCAGCTAAACTTATTTTAATAAAGTATATTGTAAGTTTAATATATTAAACATATTAATTATTTTTGCGGTACGTACGATATCAACAAAACTCTCACTTGCAAAATTGTAAAAAGAGACAACTAAGTAAAGTTAAGCATTTTTGATATCAATAATTTGCGGAAGTGAACAAAGGATCGTGAAAATGCATATAATTCCGGAAAGTATAAGTATACCGTGGAATATTTTAGCACAAGCTACGTATAGTTGTTATACAATAATAAAACTAGAACTTATTTTCAAGAACATTTTCTGCGCAAAAGTTTTACTATCAGTTTTATTGATATCACCGCAACCAGACCAAAATGTCGAAAGTTTCACTAAAATAATTTAAAAAAGAACCACTTGCCTCGATTCGGTATAATATTTTTTATCTACTCTTGCAATATTGGTAAAGAAGAAAGGATTGCTTCTATGCCAGGAGTCAAAGAAAAACATAGAATGTACCATCTGCTTCTCTCTCCACGCAGATCGTAAGAGGCGATCGAGGGAATGGGCGAAAATCTAAGGAATTATGGCAATAGGCGATGCGGCTAGCAACCCATCACTATTTTGATTCCGTTTGCCATCTGCACGCCCACCATCATGCTAAACGTGGCTTTAGGTCTAAGAGACCTGGGCTCTGTCTACCCCGCAAGAGAAAAAGACGTGACAGTGTGTATGTATAAAAAATCTGATTGCCTTGGTAGAGAAATCTATTGCATTCTATCTTTTATGGCTTCCACCGAGGTTTCGGTGATTCCGTCAATGTCCAGTTTAAAGAGATACATGGTATCGGTGTTGTACGGTATACAGTATAACAAGTAGCAATCAGAGTTGGCGTAGGACCTTCGATTGCTGTTAGGGAGCTTCTCTTTCTGGTGACAAATCTAAACGAGTCCATATGACAGTCTCTTTTAACTATTTCACACATTGTTCATGAGCCCAAACATTTATGACAGCAAACTTCACCAATTTTATATTATAATGTCCCTAATATTAATTTGCAAAATGGTCTGAGCAAACTCCAAAAATTGACTTGAAACAAAGAAACTACGTACATACTGAGAATTTCGCAAAACCTATTAAATATGGGGAACATATGAGAATCTATTGAAATTTAATGGAATCAAGAAAAGATTCATAGAGGCCTATCGATCGATGGATAAAAAATATAAAAAGTTAGTCAGCAACAAGTGGCTCTGTTCATGACAAATCGTGATGGAACTTTTCGAATGAACTCGTTAAAAGTTATAACTGTCCCTCAGTTTCGATTGTTTATTGCGAATACGTAAAGTTATGATTAGGTGTCAGAATAAAGAAATCTCTAGAAGCCGCCATGAATCATTTTTGTATGCGTCTTAACTCCGAATATTCAAAATAATCTTAACTTATGACAATCTTAAATCTCAGACTGTCTTTGTTTAGCTAGGTTATCAGGACAGTGACAGAATGATACTTGAGAACGATTTCAGCTAAGATGAATACATATAAGAAGCCTTTAAGAATTTGCGCGTTACCTACTCTGTCCAAACCGCAGCGTGGTCCCCGTGCCCACCATGCTTCACACCCGCGTACTGTTGCTAGAGCATATGTTTTTACATTCATTTTACTATTCATAATAAAATTCAAATTGGTAACAGTAATCATATGCCGGCCGCCATTGACAACTACGAGTGTCAATTGTTATATCGCTGGCTTGATATACGCCGGCTAAGCTTAACTTATTATGCCTCAATTTTATACGCCAGTGTGACTTATTAAGATTTCTGTATTCTGAGTAAATTATATGTGGAAGAGCAAACATTTCAATAGCGAAACCAAAAGTTTTTGTTATGGAGAAAATTATTTTGCACCCCTCATAACGCGGTGCGTTAGAGATTTTACATTACGTAACTACTCAAGAAGGTTATGAAAATTTTCAGAACAAAATATTTTTATTGAATCCATACACATATAGGATAAAAAAGTCGCTTATATCAAGAAAAATATTTCAAAAAACACATTAATCATCTCTTATTTAACTAGCCTCAGAATTTATGATCGATCAAGAGCTATGATATTTTAGTCTGACCGACAGAATAATTTTCATTATATGGTTCAGTACAACTAAAATGTACTTATAAATGTCTTAAGTCTTTAAAATAACTAATAGATTTTCGGGGTCTTAGAGATTGGATAGGATACACTACGAGAATAAATTAAATAAAGTCTGACTCACCATAATACCTCCATCGGACGATAGGTGTGAGTGCAATACCACAATGGAACACATTTAGAGGACTAGCCAGGGCTAGAGCCGCAAGGAAGCCACCATGTGCCCGACCCCAGACAGCCACGCGACGAGCGTCTATGAAGTGCAGTGAGTCGCGTAGGTACCTGGGAGTAACAAAGTTTATTCTGAACTGTTTCTTATTTATGACGTCCTGGTAGTCATAGGCCGGTCTTAGACTGTCGGTCTTCGTCTGAAGAGGTATGAAAAAGCCGCGATAAACGGGGTTTGTGAACTACGGCCACCTATCCAAATGGGGACCTGCGTCTAGCTAGGGTTGCTTAACACGCGGAAGCGCTAATAATGCTCACGCCCACTAGGCCATCGGGCATCTTTCCATATACTCGTGCCTTTAAACCGTGACAGATTTGGGTTCAAATAGAATCCTCTTATAAACATTGAGTTTATTTATTAGGGATGTAGATTTTACATCCGTCAATGATCACCGTTTCAAATACAAATACTCACTCAGCCACTTCTAATTGATCTGCTAACTCGACAGTCCCGAGCCGACGGTGCAAAGTGTGATGTGCCCCCAACCCCCTGCCTCCCGCCCCTCTCGCGTCCACCGAAGCCAGGACCGCTCCAGCGCCAGCGGCTAAGGCCCCCCAGTCTAAGGACCACTTCTCTGTAACTAGCTGTGTGCCTGGTGCTCCATGCCTGTTAAAGAAATCTATTATTATAGAAACTTAATTTACTTCTATACTAATATTATTAAAGAGGAAGATTTGATTGTTTGTTTGAATAGGCTCCAAAAGACTAGACTTATTTTCTAAATTCTTGTACTTACAGATAGCTAATTCATGGCGACAAGGCTTTAAATTACGCAGAAGAAGTCGCGCGAAATTGCTAGTAGTGTATAAAGAGATATTCGTTTAGGATTCCGTACCTCAAAAAGTAAAAGGAACCCTTATAATGACCCTTCTTTGTGCAACCGTTCGACTCGCACTTGCGGCTGAGTTTTTCAGTATTTTCTGTTAAAAACTATTATTCAGAAGAATATTTATAGCAATATGAGATACGGTAGATTAAATAAAAGTTATACACCATCACTAATAGTATCCCTTCTGTCGAATGCTTAGTGTGCATTCATTTCAGAAGTTGTGCAACTTTGAAGGCAGTCCGTCGCGAGTTTGTCGCTCGTTAATATCCGAGCAACTTCAAACTTTGGCCCATATTGAAACTTGGGATTTACAAACATTGTGAACAAAGCGAATAAAATAGGGGTCGACAACTTCACTATCTGGGGTCCGTATATAGTTCAAATTTTTATCGAGGTCCAAAAAAACCCTATTATTTATTTCATTTAAATTAAGTTACTTGCTACCAATATTTGCCGTGTGTATAAGTGACCAACACTGATATCAGTTTTTAAATACATCTGTCAAACCATAGAAGCATTTTTTTATATCCATGAACTAAATTTAATCTTGCCAATAAGAAATGCCTTGGGCCTTCCGAGGCAGAAAGAAATGCGATATGTCATTAAATGCCACTTATGGTCACTAATTCAAGCGGTTACTACTCCCCGGGTATTATACGTTTGCAGTATCACTGAGCCATAGAGGCCATTCATACATACATACATACTATCACAGCCCAGGTCTGCAAAAACCTTAAGGCCACGTTTAGCATGTTGGTGGGCTAGGTGAGAACGGAACCCAAATAGAAGAGGTCATCTATATATAAGTATAATTACATAAGTTTACTGGGCTATAGAGCTCCTTAAAGTTCAACATTGAACAATAGTACTTTCCCCAGTGTCGAACGCCAAGTGTGCAAACTGTTGCAGCATTAATTGCCGAAGTTGTGCAACTTTGAATGCAGTTCGTCGCGGCTTTGTCGCTCGTTAATATTCGAGCGTCTTCAAACTTGGTCAATATTAAGACTTGTTATTTACAAACATTGTGATAATAGTGTCACCGTCGAATGCATTTCCAAGCTATAGCAAAGTTTTAATTGTTTTAATGAAAAAACTCAAAAAGGATTGAACTGATTTGAAAATTTGTTTTATGAATGAATGAATGAATGTATTTATTGCTTTAAACATGGTCATATGGTGATGGTAAATATCAAATTATGGAAACACACATTTAGTCATTACTGACATGCAATAGACAACGTTAAGGTGTCACGTGATATTAAAATACAGTTAAATATTAGGTAAATGTCAGTCTGCTTTCAATTATTTTACAATCAAACTAAAGTCCTTACATATTTTCTAGTGTCAGTGTTAAATTAAGAGATGTCAATTTAAAAAAATCAAGTAAGATAATTAATACTCAAAATAACTTAATTTAATGTCGCAAATATTCATCAACACTATAAAAACATTTGCTTGCAAGCCAGTTATAGAGATCCCTTTTGAATTTCTTTGCCGGCCTTTCAGTGCAGGTAAGATACTCTATATATTATGTGAAACTATCGTAAGTTATATCAAATTTATAAATCTTGTAGTGTAATGCACTAGTAAATTACTTGTAGTATTTTGGTAGAGAGAAAAAAAACCGGCCAAGTGCGTGTCGGGCCACGCGCAGTGTAGGATTCCGTAGTTGCGAATGACAACCTTGAATTCACACTGTTTACACTCGCACCTCATAGTTTAACGACCAAAAACATCTAACAATGAAAATTGTATGAAATTTTACATTTTCCAGTACATTTTATAAGTTGGTTGCCCATAACTTTTTAGTTTGCACTTAGTACTTAGCTCAGAAAGTTTTCCTTTCAACTTCAGTATATATACTACTGCTGAAATTTTTTCACGTATCTATATATAACCGTTTAGCAGATAGAGGGGGGGGGGGACACTTACCTCTAACAAAAATTTTCACTTCAAAACCAAATATTTCGGAAACGAATCCCTAAATCGAAAAAAACCGGCCAAGTGTGAGTCAAACTCGCGCAATGAGGGTTCCGTACAATATGCTTCGTGAACACAATGTGCAAAAAATGTTTTATTCAATTGACTAGCGCCATCTAGTGGTGTTTTAGTGAACTATTTCCCTAGATGAACTTATTATTGTGAGTTTACCACTTAATTTTCAAGTGATAGAATTCTTATTATTTTTTCTGTAATCTTCAGGGAATGAACCATATTTTATAATTTTTTCAAAATTTTCGGCGTAGTAGTTTCGGAGATCAGGGGGGGGGGAATGGTCAATTTTTGCCTTCTTTCATGAATAAAATCAAAAGTATTGATTTTACCCGAACAAAAAAAAATATTTTTGAGGTCCATATAATGAGCCCTTTCATTTGATATATGACACAGTAAGGTTTGCAAAACTTTTTTTTTAAATTTTGTAATTTGGCCCCCCAAAATGACCCTTATTTCAAAAAAATCTTTATTTACTTTGCACATCCGTGTTTGGGTCATAGGATTACACTATCTTACCAAATTTCATCTAATTTGGTTCAGTAGATTCGGAGAAAATCGGCTGTGACAGACGGACGGACGGACAGACAGACGCTCGAGTGATCCTATAAGAGTTCCGTTTTTCAACTTTTGTACGGAACCCTAAAAATGGTCTCAACCTCACAATATTTTTCAAAGACCTTTTTAACGATACCCCACTCGATGGGTGAGTAGAGAAAAAAAATTACTCCCCCACTTTACTTGTATGGGAGCTACCCTAAACAAATTTTTTAAGATTTATTTCTACCACTTTTTTGCCATGATTAATATACATACCCATACCAAATTACAGCTTTCTAGTACTTATAGTCTCTGAGTAAAACCGCGGACGGACAGACAGACAGACAGGCATGGCGAAACTATAAGGGTTCCTAGTTTACTACGGAACCCTAAAAATGGCCACTTTTGGCGTTAGCCGGTTTTTCTCATAATTTATCAAACGAATGAAATACCAAAATACTAAAAGTAATTAACTAGTGCATTACACATTTTTTTTTTCAATTTAATATGATTTAGGATTTAAAATAATTAATTGCTGGGTCGCGTTAGTTTCACATACCACTACGCTACGCCCACGAAAGTATAGGCATCCTAGTATATAATATCTCCATGGCTACGCCTTAATTGCAGATGTTGCGACTTTGAATTCAGTTCGTCACGTGTTAGTCGCGCGTTAATGTTCGTGCAACTTCAAAACTCACAAGTTTCAATATGGAACAAGCACTTTGAAACTTGCGATTTACAAACGCAGTAACCAATGTGACTAAAGCTACAAATTTCCTGCTGCGAAGAAAAGCTATTAATATATCTAAATATAAAGTTCCTACACTTTTAACACCAGCGGGTACTTCGTGACTTCGTCTTCTCTCAACCCTGGCGGCAGCAGCAGCCTGACTCTGGCAGCGTGGCCGCTGGAGAGTTGCACGGAGAACGTTCTGGGAGTAGGCAACGCTATGGACGATAACCGCTCCTGTGTGAATGAAGATTGGAAGATAATCAATGATTGAGAGCATAAAATATAAGGCTAACAATTCAAACAAAAGAAAAACTTTAACAATAAAATTAAACCGCCCAAATCGATCATCCCATGTTTTCTACCCTTAGGGTTGAAATATTTTTTCCAATTTACAAGGAACCTTTCCAAAAAAGAATTGTTAAAATCGAACTACTCAGTAAAAAAAATATATTTATTTATTTAATTCAATGCAAATAGAAAATATACGCGTCAAATTGAGAACCACCTCTGAAAATAAAAGATCGAAACTTAGTAATACAGATACCAATTTGAATGCGTTAAGTAGTAAATTTTACAAAACACCCATATAAATATACCCGGGCATACACAGGGATATGTAATATACAACCGGGTGCATCCAGGGTGGTACGCAAACACATAAATGATCCCGGGTTATGCTCTACATGATGGTGAAAATCGCATCGAAATCTGCCCAGGAGTTAAAGTGTGTAGTTATTTCATTTTTTACAATTTACAGAAACTTAAAACAAGAGTGAAATAGCATTTCTCAAAAACATTACCCATGTTTTGCACAGTGTTGAAACTACTAAGACAAATAAGAATAGCTCGCAGCAAAAGTTTCTTACAAATTGTATGTATGTGATTGCAAAACTTTGGACATTCTTTAGAACGGTCTGAGAAGAGACATTAGAATTATTATTCTCTGGTTTACACGATACATACAAACTCTAGTTTTACTTAATAGTACATTCTGTATTAAAGACAGAATTTAATAAATTACAATAAGTGACAATTCAGTGAAATTGAGGGCGGGGAAAGATAACTGTCTGAAGATATCACTATCACTACTACATATTATAAAACAAAGTCCTCCGCCGCGTCTGTCTGTCTGTCTGTTCGCGATAAACTCAAAACCTTGGTGAAAACCGTATGAAAATCCGTGGAGTAGTCCACGGATTTTCATACGGTTTTCACCAATAGATAGAGTGATTCACGAGGAAGGTTTTAAGGTATAAAACATGCCCGGGCGCAGCCGGGTAGGGCTGCTAGTATTAATTAAAACATTCTTTGTTTAGCATGAGACTTGCAAACTTCAGTTTCACACAGAAACGCAAGAAATGAATTTCTCTTATATAACATTCTGTAGCAAAGGCAGAATTTAATAAATTACCAGCGAGTGACAATTCAACACGTGAAGTGAAATCTAGGGCGTGGTAAAAGTTAAATAGGAACCGCTCACAGCGCGAGTTTCTTACAAATTGTATGTGATTGCAGAACTTTACTTTTGCCGCCTCGAGAACTGTCTGAAGATAAATTAATTAAAACATTCTTTGTTTTACATGAGACTTGCAAACTTTAGTTTTACTCAGTAATGCACAAAGTGAAATTTTTAATAGTAAATTCTGTATCGAAGGTAAAATTTAATAAATTACAAGCGTTTAAATAAAATTAATTTAATACGGTTTTTTATCGCGTTTATTACATTATTTATACACATTTCGAGCACCTTACATTGTTCGTGGTCGCATCGCAGGTAGACTAAGTTGACAATTGTCTAATATTTTGTAAGAACTGCAAAATGTACCGCCTAAAATATTTATTGATAACGTTCCGGATGTACGCAGTATTGGCTCACGGTGTCTGAAGGTTTTGCAGTCTTCTGTTTAGCTTGAGATTCAATTAAATTGATGACTCTATCCCAAGATGGTGGTAACTGCCAACCATCCTCTCTATTGAAATTAGGATTTTTTTTGAACAGCCTGTACAGTGCTCGAAACGTTAGGTGTATAAATAATGTAAAAAACGTTATAAAAACCGTATTAAATTAATTTTATTTAAATGTGTAACAATCACGAAAACATAAAAAAAAATACAAGCTAGTGACAATTTTACACGTGAATTAAAATCTAGAGCGTGGTAAAAGACAAAAAGGGACCGCTAGCAGCGCGATTTTCTTACAAATTTTATGTGATTGCAGAACTTTACTTTAGCCACTTCGAGAACTGTCTGAAGATACATTAGGTATACTTAAAACATACCTTGATTAACACGATACATGTAAACTCTAGTTTTACTTAACAACGCTTAAATTGAAACTCTTTAGCAGTATATGCTGCATCAAAGGTAAAATTTAATGAAGATAAGCGAGTGACAATTTAACACGTGAATTGAAATCTAGAGCGTGGTAAAAGACAAAGAGGAACCGCTAGCAGCGCGAGTTTCTTACAAATTGTATGTGATTGCAGAACTTTATTTTAGCCGCCTTGAGAACTGTCTGAAGATAAATTAATTAAAACATTCTTTGTTTTACATGAGACTTGCAAACTTTAATTTTACTCAGTAATGCACAAAGTGAAATTTTTAATAGTAAATTCTGTATCGAAGGTAAAATTTAATAAATTACAAGCGTTTAAATAAAATTAATTTAATACGGTTTTTTATCGCGTTTATTACATTATTTATACACATTTCGAGCACTTTACATTGTTCGTGGTCGCATCGCAGGTAGACTAAGTTGACAATTGTCTAATATTTTGTAAGAACTGCAAATTCTACCGCCTAAAATATTTATTGATAACGTTCCGGATGTACGCAGTATTGGCTCACGGTGTCTGAAGGTCTCGCAGTCTTCTGTTTAGCTTGAGATTCAATTGAATTGATGACTCTATCCCAAGATGGTGGTAACTGCCAACCATCCTCTCTATTGAAATTAGGATTTTTTTTTAAACAGCCTGTACAGTGCTCGAAACGTTAGGTGTATAAATAATGTAATAAACGTGATAAAAAACCGTATTAAATTAATTGTATTATAATATATATAATATGTAGTATAATATTACACATTTAGTAACAATCGCGAAAATATTAAAAAAATACAAGCTAGTGACAATTTTACACGTGCATTAAAATCTAAAGCGTGGTAAAAGACAAAGAGGAACCGCTAGCAGCGCGAGTTTCTTACAAATTTTATGTGATTGCAGAACTTTACTTTAGCCGCCTCGAGAACTGTCTGAAGATACATTAATTAAAACATTCTTTGGAAATATTCTATTCTCTATTTAAGGTGGACTTTAATTAATTACAATTAGTGACAATTCAGTGAAATCGAGTGCGTATTAAAAGACAAAGAGGAACCGCTAGCAGCACGTGTTTCTTACAAATTGTATGTGGTTGGAGAACTTTACTTACCGCTTTGAGAACTTTCTTAAGATACATTAATTAAAACATTCTTTGTTTTGTATGAGACTTGCAAACTTCAGTTTAAGACAGTAACGCAAAAAGTGAAATTCTTTAATAGTACCTTCTGTATCAAAGGCGAAATTTAATAAATTACAAGAGAGTGACAATTCAACAAGTAATGTGTAAGTGATTGTAAGATTTTGATTGTAAGACTTTATTTTAGCCGCCTCGAGAACTGTCTGAAGATACATTAATTAAAACATTGTGTGTTTTGCATAAGACTTGCAAACTTTCGGATCACACGGTATCGCTAAAAGTGAAATTCTTAGAATAGTAGTTGCTAGAATGTACTATTAGTATGTTATGTTAGTTCATTCTAGTAAAGGTAGAATTTATTAACTTGTAAGTCAGTGAAATCAAGGGTATAGTAAAATACAAAGAAAAACTGCTCTCAGCTCAAGTTTCTTATATTTATAAATTGTATGAGACCATGACAATAAACACCATATTTAACTTTACTGACGAAAAAAACTTCTCATATCACCTGTAAAAAGCCTCATGATGTCTCATGATGGCCTTATCAAGGCGAGAGACGACAAAATAAATGAATGTGACGCACAGTAATGAAAGAAGGCATTTCTTTAGATACATTTTGCATCTAAAGCTCCTGCGTTAGGTCCCGCTTTTTTAAGAAATTACAAGCAAGTGACTATTGCCATGCCTAAGGTGAAGTCTAAGGGCGAGGTAGACAAGGAATAACTGCTCGCAACGCAAGTTTCTGACAAATTGCTTGTGATTGCAGAACTTTGGACGCTCTCGAGAGCGGTCTGTGAACAAATGTTAAATTCTTTGTTTAACATAAGAGTTACAGATTTCAGCTAATAAAATAATATATAAAAATAATTATGACTTAACTTCAGCAGAATAAAATAATATCTTTGTTTTGTGTACATTTCGCTATAGAATTTCGTATACATTGTTAAAAATGTTGTTGACATAAGTCAAAATATTTTAAAACTTAACAATATAATTACTGCGCTAACCAACACGCCAAGCGTGGTGAGTATGGCATAACGTCGATGGAAATCCTTGGAGGCTGTTGAGAGCACTGTCCAGCAGTGGACTTTTTATGGCTGATACGATGCATAATAATTGTATGATAATGTCATCAAACTTTGATGATCAAAACTCTTCGCGGCTCGAATAAGCCAACTCGAATTTCTTTTTGTTCGTTATGGTAGCTGGCTACTTGGGTTTTAATGGCTTCTTATGCGAATATAAAATAATTGAGATGAGAAAAACGATTTCGATAAAAGAGTTAACCTTGTAAATAGCAAGAATAGAGTTGTATTTCGAATAACAGGAAAACGTCAGAATTAACATTCGATATTAAAGAAACCACAGAAACCTTGAGAAGTATTGGAACACAATTTCCTTTACAAAAAAAGCTAAATATAAAAATGTAAATTTTAATTATTTTTTAAAAGTAAGCTGTTGATACCTAACTTTAGTTGTTAATCGTAGATTCCCCTTTCTTAGACTGATATGGTAATTTTTTGTACTAATAATCTGTTCCTCGATCAAAGTGTTTGCGGAATTCGTTCCTTATTAAAATAAGATTGCCTTATAAGTACAAAAGTAGCCGTGTGGTTCCCGGCAGAGAAGAATAGGACCACTCCAAATCTTCCCGTGGATGTCGTAAAAGGCGACTTAGGAAGCTAAACAAAGCTTATAAACATCAAAGAGACCTCTCCAACCCGTTTGGCTAGCGTGGAGAGTGTAGGCCAAATCTTCTGACTACTCTGGCAGTACAGAGAGGGTGGTGCTCCTGCAGTGGAGACTAACAAAGACCTGAAGATGAAGAAGAAGATAAGTACAAGCTAAAAATAAATGGTTTCCATAAATAAATTCCGTAAGACGGACACGTGACCTGATCGAAAAACAACGTTTCAAGTTTCAGTTCCGCCAGCACTCCCGGAGCGCTACTCATTCTTTTAATTATAGAGCTCCTCCTTTTACCAAATTAGTTACCTAGACAAAAGTCTAGCAATTTAATACTACGAGCAATCCAAAGGTCAAAATATTGCTAAAGGGTTCACAATCATCCTGTAAATACCGAATTAGTATCGACAAGCAAAATACCTTAGATTATTAAATTCCGTCTCCTAGCAAAATGCCATGTCTTTATTATTCGTACTTATTCAATTCTGTAATATTTATTTCACGATAGAACCAATTAGAATTTATTCATACCATTTTAACGAAAAGCAGTTCAAATAAAACACAACAGGAAAAATTTAACAAGAATATTTTCCAGAAATCTCTGGGCCATTTCCTTCGCAAACAGAGATTATCTTGTTAATAAATATTAAATGGCGTTTCAATGATACTCGAAACTTTGTGAATCGACCTTAATTTCAGGTTGAGAGCCCGGCCCATAATTTATGTGGGTCGACCTTTACATTTATCAAATGTGCTGTCATAATACAAGTAGTTATAGACAATAAGTGAAGGAGACAATGGGTGGCCTTTCGATAATACAATAATACTGAAATTAGGTTAAACAAAGCCGTGGATTGGATAAAGAAATAAGTAATTAAATTAAAGTAATTGTATGTTTTACCATAACTTTGATATTGCAGATTAAGAAAATTATAAAATAGCAATAATAATCTGTGCCGGCCGAGGGCCCTCTCATCTATTAAAGGGCTAAACTTTTATTCAAATCTTGTACAAAAAATATACCCTATAGGTACTTTAATCGATTGATTCTAGCATATTAATATATCAAGAATTTATTTAAACATTAAATTCAGAAAATAGGCCTTCGTGTCACGTCAAATCACATTTAATGATTATCTCAGTAAATATCATGTATTAATTGTTGTTTAAAAATTGCAGACTACTAGCGTTTTGGAACCGACCACAGCACATAAAGTGGATGTCGTAAACTATTCTAAAGATTTTAATGAAATTTAGTATTCAAGGGCTTTCAATGGCAAGAAATCGATCTCGCTTAGTAGCTTCTCCGAGAAGAGCTCGGTCTTTTTGGAAGGTACTAGGTATTTATTATCTAGTCACACGATATGTCAGCAAAGTTCACAAAGCAAACAAGGCGACTCACAGACCGTGGTTACACGAACAAAAATTATAATAACTTCGAAGTACCGCGTATTAAAAAAATAAATTGGGTTAAAAGAGAGTAAGAGATAATCATAATGGTTTGCAAATACCGCCAAAACGTAGAAAGTTTGTTAAAATACTGTATAAGCATCATAGGTATTTAGAGAATATATCATCACTGCTGGACCTATGTCTTATAGGCTTCCCCCGACGATTTCCATTACGGGGATTTTGCCAATTTGCTATACTCACCACGCTTGGCAGACGGGTTAAGCTTATCTCGGTTCCGACGCTACTGCCAATCGAAACCAAGGGTAAAAATTTGTTGGACTGGGGGAACGGGATAAATGTATACTACTAGCTCGGATGGATTGGGGATGAGAAAGTAGCAGCTCGGGAGGCCGGGCGCGCGTACCCGATGCCACTTGCAAGCATCGGACAGGCAGTTGAGGATGGCACCCCTGCCCCCGTAGCATGGCTCCCGCGACGCCGTTTATATCGCGCGATAAACTATCCACTTCTCGCTCTTCAGTATTGCGAAAAACAAGATGGCGAAAGTCGATAAACGTTGTCGCGCGTGCCATGCTACGGGGGCTGATCAAAGAATAATAAATATATAAATATATACGGACAAATCACACAGATTGAGCTAGCCCCAAAGTAAGTTCGAGACTTGTGTTATGGGATACTAACTCAACGATACTATATTTTATAATAGATACATATTATATAGATAAACATCCAAGACCCAGGTCAATCTGAAAAAGATCATTTTCCATCTTGACCTGACTGGGGATCGAACCCGGGACCTCCGTGTCGCAGGCAGGCGTGTTGACCGCTGCGCCACGGAGCTATAATAATGAACATATCTTGGCTTTGTTTGGTATCTATCGATCCTAAAACCAAAGTTTATTTTTTTTGTATCTACTAAGCTGTAATCTTAGGTGCTAGGCGCCTAATTATTTCAACCATTCTGAATATATTTTACTAACTGTACTTCAATGGACGACAAAGCGCTCGCGTAATAAAAGACTTGCCAACTCATCATGTCCATTGTTCCAATCCTTCGCGTTTTTCATAGTTAGTAGAGTTATTATTAAAAATAATTATTTCGAGTTTATTAGGAAGATGATAATATACCTGTTTATCACTATAAACAGGTATATTATCATCTTCCTTATAATAAACATAATCAACACTTTTATTTACATACAAATTTATCATAATCTTCCTGAAAAATGGAAGTATAAATAAAGAATAACAATCAATTTCATTTAACACCAATGAAACCATCAGGTAGGGAATATATGTCTGTCCATGCCACCTCCTCCGGGCCCCGCAGGAGGGGGAAACCTAAAAGTGCTGGCTTGATGTCGTTAAGGAGGATATGCGTGCCAATGGTCTCACAAGCAAGGATGCTAAAGACCGTGCGAAGTGGAGAAGAAAAAGCCGGAAAGCTGACCCTCGTCTCCGAAGTACTCTAGCTAAGGCGACTGGATAAAGCTCAGATGAGAGAGAGAATCTTCCAAGGGTAATTCGTGATAGAGTCGCATTTTTAGAAGTGACCTTTTCTTAAGGGGAATCCTTTCTTATATAACCTATGGGTAATTAAATTTGTGTCTTTTACTTCGATAGTAAAATAATAAATAAAAGTTTACGACCTTTTATTTCCTTATCATCGTATGACTATCTTATTTTTCTTGTTGCTAAATAATTCAATTTCTGTTACGAAAGATCATTTGCAGCGACATCTACAATAAGCTTTGCACTGCCTTCCCTTATAGTAAAATGGACAAAACAGAATTTAGCACTGGCAAGGGGTTTGCAAATATTTTTTTTATGCAGCCGTGTGGTTCTCGGCAGAGTAGAATAGAACCACTCAAAGTCTTCCCGGGGATGTCTTAGAAGGTGACTTAGGAAACACAAGCTATACAAATCTTATAAACATTAAAGAGACCTTTCCAACCCGTCTGGCCAGCTTGAAGGCCAAATCCTCTGACTGCTAATAAAGGCTCTGGCAGTACAGAGAGAGTCGTGCTCCTGCAGTGGAGACTAAAAAGACCTGATGATGATAATTGCAAACAAATATTAACTTTTGCAGCAAAGATGCACGAACAAAAATCTTGTAGCGTTAGTAAAAACACGTAGTCAAGAGAGGAAATAAGCCCATGTAATTATTCTCTCCTTTGTGCGGCGAACAAAAGCGATCTTTTCAGAGCAGTTAATCGTTGTTTAATAAAAGACTTGGCGACTCATCGCCCCGTTCAATTGTTTGCGTTCCAACATTTCTCAATAACATAATTTACGCTAGTAAATGCGAATATTTCTTGATGCTTCATTGTTTTTCACGTGTTTAAGGGGATAATAAATAGATTTTTTTGCCAATTTTATACAACGTAATACAACATACATAGCCTCACGGAGTCCACTGCTGGACATAGACCTGTTCCAAGGATTTCCATCATTGGCGCCTTCATTTCCTCGTCTTCATCCCAGTTCATGCAAACTACTGCTGACCAGCGCCCACCCACTACTTTTAGTCCATTCATGCCCATCACCTATAGTTAATGCATGCGACCTTTGCCGATATTGCTGCATCAGAGGCCGCACCAGCATCGGCCGTCGTGCTCGCGAGACATGTTAGATAAATTAAATGAAGATGTTGATCGTTGGAACGATAAGCAACGAATGACACAAATAATTGGCCATCAATAGTTTGCATGAACTAACTGATGGCGGAAGCACAAAAATGAATTTAACTTAAAGTGCAAGTTTAACAGGACTTACTACGAACCTTTTACCTATTTATTTCCGCTGACGTTTCTATGGAGTTACATCCATCGTGGTCGCAGCTCTTTCTCGTGCTCGTGGTCTCGCGAAACGTCAGCGGAAATAATTAAGTAAAAGTTTAGTGCTAAGTCCTGTTAATATTAATGACAATACTCTTCTTTAATTATGAATAAAATAATTATGTACCTTGACCATAGTGTTATTCTCCAAATGCACCAGCAGCCTTGGCTCTGGCAGTGCAATTTTGTGTAGACTGGAAGTAGGCACTCCTGGACCCAGGCACTCCAGCACGAAGTAAGAAGAAGAGGGACTGAAGTGCGCTTCGTGGTAGAGGCACGGCGCATTTGGCAGCATTCCCTCTGTGGACAATATAATAAGTATTTAACAAAATTAAAGTTGAAAATTGATTATTAGCTGAAAGAAAAATACCAATTGGAATGGAAATACAACATTTCTGTGGATATAATTAAAACACAATAAAAAATTCTGCGTCAGTAATTATAAAATGCATTTGATTGAGTTGAGGTTATGGCATTCGTCTTAAATAGTTTGAGGTGAAGTTAATTCTAACCAACCCCGATTATGGATTATGAAAACTTTTACATAAAGCTTAAATACACGTAGTATTCGTGACACAACATCTCGATAAAACTTATTTAATTAAGGTATGCTACAAGGACTTGTTTTATCGCCAAACTTTTCTTATATTTGAAAGTATTATTCAGATTCTTTTAGTCAAAGTCAGCTTTTGTCCATAACAGCATTTACTAATGTCTATTTAATAGTATGTTTTGTTTGTCAATATTTTTGCGCTGACTTACCGGGATGCCGTCTCTTCTTCTTCTTCGCTGGTGTAGGGGAAGTAGCTGGCAACTCGTCCCAGTCGGAGTCCCACGTGCTATCTCCGGAAGACGCTAGGTTGCCGTAGTACTCCAAGTTGATTGAAGGCGACGGCTGGATCAGACAAGCATAATGTACAACATTTAACTCTAAACCGCCATCATAGTTATGACTTAACTCCTACACCATACACTAATATAAACTTGAAGACTGATTTGCAAGGAAAGGAAACAAAGTCACCAAGAATTGTCTTATTCCTATTATGAACAATTTGAATTATTTTTCAAGCTCGGAAAATACCCTAAATGAAATGATAATATTATTGAAACTGAAACGTAAGAGAAACCGTTTGTTATAAATAAAAACCCTAATTGATTCTCCTACGAATGAGAATATTAATATGTACTTCTTCTTCTTATCGAGTCGAAATGGTCTTGTACTATTAAATATCTTTTGACCAGTATTTGGCCACGCTGATTGCCCTGTCGATAGGTACCTATACATTATATTTTTCTACCAAGATAGCTAAAACCGGTTCATATCGACAACCTTATAATTTATATAATATATTTATTGCTTTTCAGTTTATTTAACTGACCTGAGAATTACATGTAACACAATAAGGCAGTTTCTGCGGGGAGCCCGGCCGCGGCGCCTCCGAAGATACTCTATACAAGTGCTGTTGTCCTGGTTTTCCCTCGGGGATGCCGAGATAGTATCTGTAGAGATACAATATTGTTAAATACACACGAAGCACTAGATTTAGAGTAAAATTAAATTGCAAGGAAAGTTGACAACAAATAAGTTGTACTGTCTAGCTTCGCCACATCGAAACTCCCTTGAACTTACATGTGTTGATTCGCGTGGTCCCACGCCAATAGTTTTACTACGTCAAAGCTCCCATGTGTGAGCGGCAGCGCCCTGGGACCATGGGAATTATGTTCCGTTCTGACTATATGGCGGAACAACCCAGCCGGGCCGTCTCGTATGGGTGCTAGTGTTACTAGAGCTCCTCCACCGGCAGACCAGAGAGGCGCGGGAGCCGATTCGACCCAACCTTCTGAGCCTGATGTTATCCTGTACATCTGTGGAAATACAAGTTCATTAAAATCAGCATATTGATTTTGAGAAAGGTACAGAACTTCTTAGTAGTCTAAAGTTTGCCAACGAGCAATGGAGCGTAGCATGTTGGGGATCAAACTGACAGATAGAGTAAAAAATACAACCCTACGCTCCATTACAAACGTGGTAGATGTTGGCAAAAAGTCAGGTAAACTAAAATGGGACTGGGCGGGTCACGTCTGCCGTATGCACCAGGAAAGATGGGCCCATATCGCTACCTTTTGGAATCCGACAGACGGAAAAAGAAACAGAGGAAGACCCAGAACAAGATGGTCGGATGAATTATACCACTATGAGAGTGACTGGAAAGAGATGGCTAGGGACAGAGACACTTGGAGAAATAAAGGGGAGGCTTTTGCCCAGCAGTGGGACATAATAAGCTAATAAAAAAAAAGTCTAAAGTACTTTAATTGCAAGATGTAAATTGCAGATACACTGAGATCGATCTAAAGAATTCATAAATATCTATAAAGAAAAGTCCATGTGAATGTGATTTCGTCTATTTATAAGTTTTTGTAAGTAAGTATGTGAGTTTCTCTGTTCTACTTTTTGATTGGGATGATAAATAAGAATATTTAGAATGTTATTTACTTTATCAAGTTGTTTGTTTTTCGTGTGTGTAAGTGGCCAACAGTGGTGTAAAATTTTTCAAGTTGCCAATGGCATCTGGCATAGCTTAACGACGGCCATCTATTATGATAGCTAGGGCCAAAGGCTTAACGTGCCTTCCGAAGCAAGCTTGAGATATTTTTACGCCACTTGCGGCCATACCCACCCAAGTGGGGACTGCACCCGGGGTTACTTAACATGCGATGAGCGTGCGTATGCGCTCAAAATGCTCACTCCCATTGGGCCATCGGGCTCCTCAGACGTATATAGGCTTTATTTACCGATTATACACCCTCATTTTAAATTCAATACAAAAACTTAAAGAGGTGACTCAGCCCATCAACATGAACAACTTTTGATATGGGACCAATGCTGGGAACTCAAAAAAATATATATATATCCATACAAAAGTGTTGAGCTGATCGGACCAAATGTATGGAAAAGGTAAAATAATTTTTAGCATTGGTCCAATAACAAAAGTTGGTCATGTTAATGACCTGAGTCCATAAGGGCGTATAAACTTTATTTAATGGCTGGTCAAGCGTGTTTTTATTTTCGTTTTCAGAAAATTTGTAATTGAGACACACGGCAGAGTATCAGCCAAGCTTGCAAAACAAAGAGACGTCTTCAAAATCACTCCACTTTTGACCTCACAATAAAATAAATAATAATAAATAAATATATAGGGACATATCACACAAATTGAGCTAGCCCCACAGTAAGTTGTGAACTTGTGTCGCAGGATACTAACTCAACGATACTATATTTTATAATATATACTTATATAGATAAACATCCAAGACCCAGGTCAATATGAAAAAGATCTTTTTCCATAGTGACCTGACCGGGGATCGAACCCGGGACCCCCGTGTCGCAGGCTAGCGTGTTGACCGCTGCGCCACAGAGCTCGACAATAGTTTGTACCATAAAACTTACCCACATTAAATATATAAATTCTCATGCTGAAGTGGCTAGAATAGATATTGAATACTGTATTTATTGAGATAAATTATTTTGATGACCATTACTAAGATATTTGTAGTCACCGTCTGGTAATATGAAAATGTCTGAAGATGGGTTTCATACCCATAAAAATACGCTTTTCACGACTTCTTGCAGAATTTATAAAACTTTGGGGAGCAGTATTGAATAAAGTTATCGATACTCGATACTGTGACCTGCAGCTTTCCGTGAAGTACGTGCAAAAATAAATACTTGTTTTGAATTCCACTGAGAAATACACCGGGCTTTCCTAAATGTCAAACGGTAACAGGGGCGTATCTGCCGTATTGATGATACAGGGCCCCCAAGATTAATAAATAAAATAATAAATAAATATATACGGACAAATCACACAGATTGAGCTAGCCCCAAAGTAAGTTCTTAAGAAAGACTTGTGTTATGGGATACTAACTCAACGATACTATACTTATAACAAATACATATATAGATAAACATCCAAGACCCAGGACAATCTGAAAAAGATCGTTTTCCATCATGACCTGACCGGGGATCGAATCCGGGACCCCCGTGTCGCAGGCTGGCGTGGTAACCGCTGCGCCACGGAGCTTTGGTGCGCATAAACCACTTCTTTTAAATCTCTCGCTTTTTTTTACTAAGCTAAGATTTTATTCCACTGCCCACCGCAAAAGAAGGGTAATGTCTTTCGCGCGTATGTATGTAAGTATGTGTGTTCCATATTTGCCTCCTGTAGCCTAAACGGCTTGACCGAATTTGAAATGGAAAGTGTCATTAGATTTATATTCTTCCCTGGAGTGTCATATGCTATGTATGTAACGTCAGCAAAAAACCAATATGGCGGACGTAAACTGTCGAAAACGGCGGTCGAGTTGTTTTTATTTTTTAATAATGCAACTTGATTAATTATTTTTTGTCACTGGTGATTGACACTGTGTTTAATGACTTTAAGCGCTTCATTAAATATATTCAGTTGCCCATACAACAATGTCAAATGTGAAATCAAAATAACCCAAGCAATTAAGCGAGATTTAAACATCAAATAACAAAAAAAAGAGTGAAGTTTGCTCTGCAGTCAAGTGGAAGGATGCCTCCGGGAAAAGTCGAGTAAGCTACGCCACTGAAGAATGAAAAAATACAGCTAAATGTCGGTGAATTTATTTTTAAGAGACGTTTCTATTGACATTGTAGACCGAAATAAAACATTCTAGTTTAGTATTTCTACTTGCAATTGTAAAATAAGAATATTTTTATAAGCTATTTTACAGTGTCAAGTCAAATGTACTAGTTTCCTGGTTCTAAATAATAACATTACAAATAGTCTGTTAGTGAGATAATAAAAAAATATGGGACAAGTATTTTTTTCATTTTCTCCCTATTAAACAATAAATGATAAGGATCAAAGTTCATGAGAGCTCGTGACATAATACTTTTATAAAAAGTGTACGAAATTTTGGCGTCACACAAAATTTTAACGGCCAATTAATAAAAGAAAAAAAAATATGTGTCCTTAATTTTTTGTTTATCTAACTGACGGACTGATTATATTCTTTTGGGAATCTAGCCTATTATTAGGGCAACATAAGTGGCAAAGTTTCACCTGACTTAATTATAGTCACGCACTTGGCAGTGCTTTTGTCGTTCATTGCCTATATACTTATACACTGTTATTTATCAAATCGGGCTCTCACGTTTCTGTGATCGCCGTCCAGCAATGTATATCAAACATATTTTATTTATTTATATATAAATAAGACAAGAGTCGCCTCGTATAACCATCATAAACAATTATCAATGACGTAATCAGTTTTCTTTTTCAAATAGTTAGATGACAGAAGATGAGGAAATATGAGTAGTGCAGAGAGGGTCGAGCTCCAGCAGTGGAGACTAAAGTGTTTTTCATCACGTGTCAGTGTTGCAGTGTAATAATGAGCGTATATGTGCGGTTAAAATAAAAACCTGTGACCAACCAATAATAGTTATGTGTGTTTACATGCCTGTCAGTAAAAGGGCCAATATTCCCGAATTTACGGACTGCCTAAATACGGTAAGCGCTATTATAGATGATTATGGTATTGAATCTGTATTTATTTTGGGGGACTTTAATTCTGATTTGAGTGGATTATTCTATAAAGAGCTTATGCATTTTTGTGATGAAAACTATTTATCGTGTATTGATATTGATTTTCTTGGCGAAAGTTCTGGTACTTACACTTACATCAGTGATGCTCACGGGACTTGTAGCTGGCTTGACCACTGTGTAGCGACACGTGCGATGAAAAATATTGTCACAAATGTGTATGTCCAATATGACACCCTTTGGTCAGACCATTTTCCTCTCATCATTGAGTGCAATCTAAAGTTATGTCCACCAGAGTTACCGCGTGCACCATGTTTTAATGTGAATAGAGATGTAGTCTGGGGAGAAAGGGATGAGGAACAGGTCAATAAATATACCGAAGAGTCTCATAAGAGACTAAAGACTTTCCGAGTGAGTGTGTTAGTTGTGCAGATTTTTGCTGTAGTAAACTTGATCACAGGAAAGCTCTTGATAGTTTGTATGCGGACATTGTGGCCGCCCTCTGTAAAGCTTCTCTGGCAAGTAAACGCCACAGCAGGAAGAGTAGGAGAGGGCCGCGGATAGTTGGCTGGAACAAACATGTTGGAGAGGCTCACCGGATTGCCAGGTTGAGGTTTACGGAATGGGTTTCGTGCGGTAAACCATGTAGTGGTATTGTGTACGAACAAATGTGTGAAAGTAGAAGGGTGTTTAAATCACGGTTGAAATGGTGTCAGAACCATCAAGAACAAATAAAGATGGACACCCTCGCCCAGAAACATAAAAGTGGTGACTTCCGTGGGTTCTGGCAGGCCACTAGTAGAATGAATTTTAAGACTGGCTGTCCGGTGAGCATCGAGGGTGTAAATGACTGCGGGGAAATTGCAAATTTATTTAGGGATCATTTTTCCGTGCAGTCTCCAGTAAAATCGATGGGTGCGGTGCTGAATGCTGATATACTAGTTGGGCCATGTGGGGTTAGATTTACTGCAAAGGATGTTGCAAAAACTATTAAAACCATGACCAGAGGTAAGTCCCCGGGCCACGATGGTCTCAGCATTGAGCATCTGCAACATGCTGGTCCTCACATATTCAGAGTTTTGGCAATGTTTTATTCGCTTTGCGTGAGCCACTCTTATCTGCCCCCGGATCTAATGAAAACTGTTGTGGTGCCTATTGTTAAAAATAAAAATGGAGACCTTGCCGATAAAACGAACTATAGGCCTATATCCCTTGCCACAATTGTAGCCAAGGTGTTTGACGGTATGCTTAATACCCAGTTAGAAAAATACACCGATTTTCACGATAATCAATTTGGTTTTAGACCACATTTATCTACAGAAAATGCTATACTGGGACTTAAGCATACCGTAAACTACTATTTGAACCGGAAAACGCCTATTTACGCCTGTGTTGTGATGTTTCGCCCCACCTAGCGAGGATCAGCTGCGGGGACCGGGGGCGGAGGAACCACCGGCCGCGGCCCCCACCATGGAGAGGACCTCACATTCTTTCGCTTGACCACCGCGGCTTTAGGCGCGTCGCTTATATTTGTTTTTCCCTTATGTATTTCGTTTATTACACCAGCCTTAATAACAGTCCACTCTTTATTTAAAGTCCCAGTTTAGGATCCCACATAATTTGGTCCTTTCGCGGAGTAAATACGTTTTAGGGAGGCATCTAAAAGTCTTAGTACCACGCGTCGTAAAGGTCATCGCGGACTTCGGCCACGTTCGAGTTACGTAACGAAGAACATTCTCGAACAGCGAAAATCTTCACATCTACACATCTAATTTACCTGGATTATACCTATTGGCAATCTTGGATACACAATAGTAACTGGAAACTGGATAATTGGATAATTACAGTGAGGAGTGACAAAAAAAGGACAGAGTGGTATCATAAAGGCGGTGAGTCGTTCCAATACTTATCCCATCATAATTCCTTTCTTCATTTTGTCCTCTCTCAATTTCCTTTATCTTTAACCTTAATATCCAAATCCATTCTTTATTTCTTTTTTACTTATACTTCAGTAAAAATTAGCAACTACTTGTGTCTATATGTGCATTCATTTCTCATAAATCAAGCAAGCACTACTGCATTATCTCGTTATAGCTACCTATACACGCATATACTGCACCGATTCATAGCGTCTCATTTGCAATCATCCATTTCTTTGTTCGCATTTTTTACCTGCGAAAGGGTCGCTTGTCGTCGCTAACGGTGACTCATAACTTGTTTACTGCAATTTATAACTTCGATATCAGTTGCACTCCAGTACTTGTTATATAAAATGCCTGACAGCATGCTTAAAACATTGATTAAAAAACGCTCTGCTATTAAGTCAAAGGTGACTATTTTTGGCAATTATCTTAAATTAATTAAAGACATTCAGTGTTTAAGTGACCTACAGTTAATCGATTTAGAGTGCAGATTTAATAAATTTGAGTGTTTACGTGACGACTTTGATGCGTTACAGACCGAGATCGAGATTCTTTCCGACGAGCCGCGAGACGAGGAAGCGCCAGTGGAACGGGAGCAGTTTGACAATGATTATTACCCACTGGTAGCCCTGGCCCGCAGCCTGCTTTCCGGGAAGAAGAAATGGGAAGGGTCTGTAGCGAGCTTCAATGATGCCGAGTCAACTCCAAACTTAAACAGTTTCGTAAGGCTTCCAAAAATATCTCTGAATGAGTTTAGTGGTGGTCTCCAGGATTGGTTGTCATATAAAGATTCTTTTCTTTCCTTAATACATAATACGTCTTTAGATAAAATACATAAATTCCATTACCTTCGCGCTTCCCTAAAGGGCAGTGCAGCTTTAGTGATTAAAAATATTGATGTCAAATCAGATAATTACGACATTGCATGGAATTTATTGTGTGAAAGATATGACAATAGCCGTTTATTGATAAACAACCACTTACAGTCATTATTTAACGTAGAACCTATTGGTAAGGAATCAAGTAGATCAATTCGCTTTATTGTTGACGTTACAAACAAAAATATTAGGGCATTAGCAACTCTTAATGAGCCTACCCAGCATTGGGACACACTTATAATTTATATGATGTCCACCAAACTTGACAGCGTCACAGGCCGTCACTGGGAGGAATATAGGAACACACAGTTGTCTTCAGATACATCTCCTACACTTGTACAGTTTTTAACGTTCTTAAATAAGCGAGCAGACTTATTAGAAACAATGGAAGAACAAAAATCACATAAATTAAAGTTTGAAGGTAATAAATCTAAGAGTTTAGTAATAAATAATACAAATCAAAGCCATTCATCTTATAAAAATGCAATAAAGTGTAACTTATGTAACCAAGGTCATTATTTATTTACATGCGAATCATTTAAGAGTCTACCGATTGAATCACGCATTGAAAAGGTTAAAGAATATAAAGTGTGTTTCAATTGTTTACGTCCAGGGCATTCGGCAAAAACTTGTCGACTTTCACACTGCAAATATTGTAAGGTCAAGCATAACACTCTTTTACACTTAGAACAACGTGATTCCAGTATTTCCAACCCTTCTTCTTCTACATCAGAAGGTATTGTACTGGCGTCCGAAGCTATTCAGCACACAACTGCTGCGCGTGTCTTCTTATGCACGGCTTTAGTAAAAGTGGTTGACAGCAAAGGTAACAAGCATACTGCTAGAACTATTTTAGACAATGGAAGTGGCATAAATATTGTATCTGAGTCTTTATGTAATAAGTTGGGTTTGCCAAGGCGAAATATAAGCTCCACAGTGTCAGGGTTTAACAATCTTGTATCTAGTAGTACACAGAGTTGCGTAATAACTATTGAGTCATTCCATAGTGAGTTTAAAGCTGATTTACATTGTAATATTTTCGAAAATGTTACCACTGCCGTACCTGTCTCATACATTGATGTCAAACACATACAAATACCAGCAGGAATCCGCTTATCGGATCCCTCTTACAATATTCCGTCAGCTGTTGACATTCTCATAGGGGCAGACATTTTTTGGCAAGTATTAGGCAGCGAAAAAATTATATTAGGAAAAAATCTGCCTCAGTTACATGAAAGTAAGTTAGGCTGGTTGGTAACAGGACACATATTAAATTCATATCATACACAAAATCAATGCCTTATTACAAATAACACAGATAGTGACTTGTGTCGATTTTGGGAACTCGATAGCATCTCATCAGTGCATTCTTTATCTGCAGAGGAGCGTGCGTGTGAGCATAGCTTTAGTGTTAATACGAAACGAGACAACGACGGTCGTTTTGTTGTTACCATTCCTCTTAAGCAGGACCCAGGCGTATTGGGTGATTCCTTTCAACTGGCTAAGCTTAGATTTTTATCCCTCGAGCGTAAATTTAAGCGTGATCCAAATTTTGCTCTAAAATACCTAGATTTCATGCGTGAGTATGAAGAATTAGGGCATATGACAGAAAACAAGCGCTCTTTTCCTAGTGATGGCACAGTTAACTACTATATTCCTCATCATGGTGTCATAAAAGAGTCTAGCACAACGACGAAATTACGAACCGTTTTCGATGCTTCTGCTTCTACCACTTCAGGTTTATCCTTCAATGATATACAAATGGTAGGGCCCACGGTTCAAGACGATCTGTTAGCCATTCTTTTAAGATTTCGTCAACATCGTTATGTCGTATCTGCCGACATTGAAAAAATGTATAGAGCTATAAACGTCAATCCATCCCAACGTTCTTTACAACAAATTGTCTTCAGATACAATGATACAGATCCATTAAAAACTTACACTCTTAATACAGTGAGTTATGGTACTGCTTCTGCTCCATACCTGGCCACAAAATGTTTGGTTAGTCTTGCATCTACGGTAGATAACCACAACATTAAGGAAAGTATTACACACGACTTCTATATCGATGATTATCTCTCCGGTGGCTCATCAGTGAGCGAGACGGTTGAACTTTGTAAGGGCGTTGCCACTGTGTTATCATCTGCCAAGTTCAATTTGAGAAAATGGCAATCTAACAATGTTCAAATACTCAACCAATTGATCTCAGACACTAATTCTATGAATTCCAATAATATTTTAGATTTTTCGAGTAACAGTGATAACACACCTTCCAAAACTTTAGGCCTTCACTGGCAATGTAACACAGACACTTTGTCATTTTCAATCAATATCAAATTACGTACAACCGTAACAAAACGTCACATTCTTTCTGTTATTAGTCAGATATTTGATCCCTTGGGTCTCGTGGGCCCATGCATTGTAGTGGCAAAATTAATAATGCAAAGGCTATGGATAAACAAATGCGCGTGGGATGATGAAGTTTCATCCGAGTTATTCGAATTATGGTCTACATTTGCTAATACCTTGCCATGTCTTAATAACTTAAAGATACCTCGGTGGGTGATTCAGCATCCCTCACAGTCGATACAAATTCACATATTTACAGACGCCTCGGAGAGTGCTTACGGTGCATGTGCCTACGTTAGGTCTATTTCTCAATCAGGAGCAATTCACGTCCAACTATTAATCTCAAAGAATAAAATAGCTCCCATTACTAAAAATATGACTATCCCGCGCCTTGAATTGTGTGCAGCTCATTTAGGTGCCAAATTGTTTAAAAAGGTGATAACTTCTCTTACATTTAATATCGAAACATGCAAATTTTGGTGTGACTCAACAATTGTGTTGGGATGGTTGTCAACGCCTTCTAATCAACTTAAACAGTTTGTGCGCAATAGAGTGAACGAAGTTCAAGATATTACTGGTAGTTATGTTTGGGGTTACGTGCCTTCTAAAGAGAACCCGGCGGATTTAGTTTCCCGTGGGGTGAAGGCTGATCTTATCAGCAACTCTTCGTTGTGGTGGTCGGGTCCATCTTTTTTACATAAGGATGAACAAGATTGGCCACAATTTCCTAACACGGCCTCAAAACATGATTTGCCAGACCTCGTTTCTTGTTTAACTATCCAAAACAATGATAAAACTGATAATTCACACAATAACATATTTACAAATTTAATTAAAAAATATTCTAAATTTACACATTTACAAAGAATCATAGCTTATTTACAAAGATTTATATATAATTGTAGGAATAGGGATAAGAAATATACAAATCATCTTTCATGTGAAGAATTAAATAATTCTCACAACTTTATTATACGTATTGCCCAGCAAGAAATATTCCCAGATGAATACGAAACTCTTAAAACTAACAAGTCATTGCCAAAGAAAAATAGATTAATAACACTTTCTCCGTTTATAGATTCGAATGGTATCATGCGTGTTGGCGGTAGACTCGATAATTCACCTTATAGTTATGACGTTAAACACCCTATTATTTTATGTGCTAAGCATCACGTAACTAAGATCATATTTCATATGTATCACTTAAAATTATTACATGCTGGACCACAATTGCTGTTGTCCAATATACGTCAATCGTATTGGCCTTTAGGGGGCAAGAATTTAGCTAAATACATCACAAAACATTGCTTAAAATGTTTTAGATTCAAATCTTCTTGTGCTCAACCAATCATGGGGCAGCTACCTCAATCCAGAACGGAGTTAGTCTATCCTTTTCTTCACTGTTTTGCGGATTACGCAGGCCCAGTGATGATTGCTAATCGTAAGGGTAGGGGTTGCCAACTTAGTAAGGCATATATATGCATCCTTGTTTGCTCAGCTACCAAGGCTTTACATCTGGAGCTCGTTACGGACCTTACCAAAGAGGCCTACTTAGCTGCTCTTAAACGTTTCGTGGCTCGTAGGGGAAAACCTCGCTCTATCACATCTGACAATGGCACCAATTTTGTTGGTGCCAGTAACGAATTACAACGTTACCTAATAGAGAGTAATGTAGCAGCTGATATCGAACAGGAAGGTATAAATTTTCATTTCATACCTGCTTTCACTCCCCATTTCAATGGCTTAGTCGAAGCCGCTGTGCGTGCTACAAAGCATCATCTTAGAAGATTACTTCAACTTTGTAACTTCACTTATGAAGAAATGTCTACATGTTTGACACAAGTAGAATCTGTTCTAAATTCGCGTCCACTTACCCCTTTAAGTTCTGATCCTTTCGACCTTTCTCCCTTAACTCCTGCTCACTTCCTTATTGGACGGCCTCTGTTGTCGATACCACATCCGGAAGTAACAGAGAGAAATATTTCAAGTCTCGAGAGATTTAAAAGAGTAGAGCTCATAAAGCAGCATTTTTGGCAACGATTCAGTTCTGAATACATCTCACTGCTTCAACAGAGAACTAAATGGCAGAACTCGAATGAAGATCTTCAAGAAGGATCCTTAGTTCTTATAAAGGAAAAGGCTCTTCCACCGTTGCTTTGGTCACTAGGTCGAGTGACCAAAGTTTATCCGGGCAATGATCGCGTCTCTCGGGTTGCCGATATTAGGACAAAAAAGGGAACCATCCGAAGGGCCTTTAACAACATTTGCCCACTTCCAGGTTCATTTGATGTTTGAAGATCCAGCCTCTTCAACGGCGGGAGTATGTTGTGATGTTTCGCCCCACCTAGCGAGGATCAGCTGCGGGGACCGGGGGCGGAGGAACCACCGGCCGCGGCCCCCACCATGGAGAGGACCTCACATTCTTTCGCTTGACCACCGCGGCTTTAGGCGCGTCGCTTATATTTGTTTTTCCCTTATGTATTTCGTTTATTACACCAGCCTTAATAACAGTCCACTCTTTATTTAAAGTCCCAGTTTAGGATCCCACACCTGTTTCCTCGACTTGTCCAAGGCGTTTGACCTGGTTGCGTATGACATACTGTGGGATAAGCTGAAGAGTATTGACTTACCACGGGAACTTATATGTGTATTCAAGTATTGGTATGCGCACCAGATCAATAGTGTCAGGTGGGCGAGCACAATGTCAGAGCCGTACCGACTAGAATGTGGTGTCAGGCAGGGTGGATTGACTTCTCCCACCCTGTTTAACATTTATGTGAATGCATTGATTGACGCGCTCAGCAAACAACATGTTGGGTGTCACGTTGGTGGCGTATGTGTCAACAACCTGAGCTACGCTGATGACATGGTTTTGCTGAGCGCGTCGGTCTGTGGCTTGCGAAAGCTGATAGCAACCTGTGAGGAGTTCGCAAGTAAGCATGGCCTAAAATATAATGTTACCAAAAGTCAGATAATGGTCTTTGAGGCGGCTGGTGCTAGGTGCCCAACAAATGTGCCACCCGTGTACCTATATGGTGTTCCTTTGGAGACAGTATACGAATTTAAGTACTTGGGGCACATAGTAACAGCTGACCTTGCAGATGATGCTGACATTGAGCGGGAGCGGAGGGCACTGTCAAAAAGGGCTAATATGTTGGCCCGCAGGTTCTCAAGATGCTCTAAGGCAGTAAAAATAACACTTTTCCGCGCTTTTTGCACATCTCTGTATACATGCAGCCTGTGGGCAAATTACAGGAAGCGAAGCTACAGTGCCCTCCGTGTCCAGTTCAATAACGCGTTTAGGGCGTTAGTGGGGCTGTCTCGTTTCTGCAGCGCCTCGGGTATGTTCGCAGCAGCGCGCACCGACTGCTTTCATGCGACTATGCGAAAGCGGGCCGCATCTCTAGTGCGCAGAACACGGGCCAGCTCCAATGCCGTCCTGGCGATGATTGCTGACAGTGTAAGCTGTCCCTATGTCTGGCATTGCTGTAATAGACACCTGAGCAGCACTGCTGAATGGAGAGGTAGAACATTTTAATTAAATAATTATTATTATTGTATGATTTTATATTTAATTTCAAATCTAATTAATTATAATTTAATAATAATATAATTCAATTTTATTTATTATTTTTGTATTTAATTCAATTTTGTGTATTATTTATTTTTGTATTTGTATTTTTTTCTTTTTTGTGCTTATATGGGTCTTGTTACCTGAATTAAACGTATTTTATTTTTTATTTTTATTTTTTTTTAAAAAGACCTGATGATGATGATGAGGAAATATGATAACTTAGATTATTGAAATCTTGACCGTAAGCGGCATCTTCGTACCTACTTACACTTCGGCAAGAATGCACTTATTTATGTTTGGACTTATTGCTGGTCATTATCGTTTCTCGTGTAGTATCCGTCAAAGTGTCAAATTAATGATGTAAATATTATGATGCAAGAAAACAGGTGACGTATTGCGACAATTCAGTGTTGCTGATGACATTCAGTATCAGCAGTAGTAGTGTGGATTCGTAAATCAGTTGAGGTCAAAGTTTCAATAGCACTAGGAGGCCATAAATGCAAGAGGCGATGCGAGAGGTGGCCCTCAGGCCTTTGAGGGAAGCGTAACCGTCCTGTCACTACCAATAACACTCGCCCCGAAGAAGGTGTTTATAACAGATCAAAGCTAATCAGTAAATCCGATAAAATTTAAATGTAAATAAAGACGGATTTTATAATTAATGCAGAACTTGCGGTTTGCAGACGAACAAGACCGATAAATTCTAAAGTACTAGGGTGTCATGAATACAAAGTAAGTAACGTGCCTCTAGGCAATTCCACATGGGACTCTTGCAAACGGACACCACCGATAGATTATAAAGTACTAGGGTGTCATGAATACAAAGTAAATAATGTGCCGTTGGCAATTCCATATGACACCCTTGCAAATGGACAACCAACAACATCAACAACCGATAGATTATATTATAAAGTACTAGGGTGTTATGAATACTAAGAAAGTAACGTACCTCTTGGCAAATACCACAAACGAACACCACCGATAGATTATAAAGTACTAGGGTGTTATGAATACCAAGGGGTTAAACGTTAAACATACCTCTTTGGGACACTTGCAAATGGACTCGACCGATACATTTTAAAATAGTCCGAATTGAACTTTAGCTGCGAGCTGCGCAGTACGCGCCCCGCCTCCCCGCGCTTGCCCCACTGAACCTAATATTGTGTACTGCGCATCGACTCGCGCGATGTGCCGAGCTGCCATTAAGTTTGATTAGGACTGACTGTACTAGGGTGCTATGAACAGAAAGGAGGACACTTACCTCTTGGCAATACCACATGGGACTCTTGCAAACGGACACGACCGATAGGTTCTGGGTTCTCGTCAGCCATACCACGCAGACTTCTGTCAGTGACACCCATTGTGCGCTTGTGAAGTAGTAGTCGCTAGAATAAAAATATATTTGATGTTAGATTAAATATACCAAACTCGTATACTTAATCATCATAAGTTATTTGTTAGTCTCCACTGCAGGAGCACGACTATAGTCTACAACCAAAACCTTTGATTAGGCTAATAAATATATGGCTCTGGGTAGTACAGAGAGACTCGTGCTCCTGCAGTGGAGACTAAATAAGACCTGATGATGGGGATGATTTTGGTACATTTTACGTTTTAAAAAAATACATATAAATTAGGACAAGCATTAACCGCGTTTAGAAATCGAACCAAAAACTCACTTAACGGACTAGTGGCATGAAAGCCGCTAAATCGCAATCACTAAATTCAAAGCCATCGTAATTTATCTGCTTTATCCGGGTTTTGGAAACAGGCGCTATGACGTCACGATCCATCATGGCGGTCATGACAGCCAGATATGTCAATTTAACGACTGGAGATTTGACGAGACCACCATAATTCATCAGCATAATCATAGGATCTGTTGGGTGCGTTGGAATTTCGAGGGTCAGTGTTATTATGGAACGATACACTTACAGTAGATTTTGTAAGATTAGTCGACGATGCGAAATAATATGCAGTAAAGTTGTTATTTAAAACTACAACAAAAAAAGCTTTGCAAAAAAAAATTGTGAACTATAAGCGTAACCAGTCAAGGGATTGGGCGAAAATCTAAAGAATCACATCAATAGGCGATGCGGTTAGCAATCCATCACTATTTTGATCACACAAGGAATAGTAAGCTTTACTGTTTGTGCCTTACGACTATAGAATTAAAAAAAAATTGCATTTCCTACTTTTATGCACACAACACAATCTGACGGCAATAATGTTCCGTTGTCTAATATATCCAAGTTATATGGTCTTGTCACGGCTTTATATACCATTTACAAGTCGCCTTGTAGATGTAATCAATAGAACAGTCTGCTATTAGTTAGATCAACACTATTATCACAGCATACGTATAGATTTGATAATACATACAACGTTCCTTGTCAATTTCGATGCAGTATACCAAATAAAAAGAGACCAAAGGGGTAGTCTTATGATTGTGAGTTGCATTTAAACAATGCTAGTAAGCCATTTCAAGGCAAGGCTATACATACACGTTCTTCAATTTTATTATTTGTCTGTTACTTTTGCAGTATCATATAAATTTGTGTTTGTAGGAATTTAATCCATGGCATAAGTACAACGCTATGTGTGTGCACAGATTACTTAATAATCACAAATATAAATTAACTTAATCAGGTACCCAGCTGTTAAAAAAGTCGGTTGTTGTTCCAATTGCTGCGTCTAAAAAGAATGCATTGCTTTTTTTCATAGACAATTGCGTCTTTCTGTGAGTGGGTTTCAGAAATTTAAAACGGTTAAAATGATTGTGTTTTTTTTTTCATATAAGTTTTCTACTACTAGTAAATTATTGCTTTTAATCTGAATTCTTCCACGTTCTGGTCTGGGAGAAAAAAAAACATAGCATGTACCAACTGCTTTTCTTTCCCGCGCAGATCGTACATGCCAATCGAGGGAATTGGCGTGAGGAATCATGTCAATAGGCTATGCGGCTAGCAACCCATCACTATTTGATTCGTTCTCTACCTCAAGTCCATTGTATTTTATAACGACCGATACGTTTCCTTACCCTCGATATATTGCACACATTGCTCCAAGCGATAAACTTAGCAGTATGCTTGATTGAATTGCAGTTCAATGGACCGTATTCTAGTTAAATGTGTTTAGATTGAGTTTAGGCTGCAACTGCAATGTGTTGATAGTATTGAGAGCAGAACTCGTATGAGAATGTAAAACGTTTTGGTAGTTCAATCCCGAACTACTTAAATGATTTGATCGCTTGTACGGTTACATACATAAAATCATTTTATACGGTTTTGTATTCATCCTCTCAGCAACATTTGTCTATTATTTTATAAGAACTATGTATAAACTCAGGCGGGTAGGCGACCAAAACTGTTGAAAAGAGTTTCTTTCGGCGTTTCTTCTCTGCAGTGGTCGGTTCCGAAACGCTAGTAGTCTGTAGCTTTTGAACAATTAACTAAATACATACATAAGCAAGTAAGGCAAGGCAGTAAGGGCCCGGGATACTTCGGCGTCGCGCATCCCGAACTCGCCTTGAAAATGGACTCCTGATGAGTCCGAATCTATAGTCGGCAATCCCGACAAAGTAGCACGTGAGTGACCCGTTTTTAAATATAACTTATGAGATAATTTTAAATATGACAGCATTTGCTGAATAAACGTTTTGATTTGATTTTACCGCCTAAAATAATTTGGTAAAGTTCCGGATGTAGGACGCAGTATGGCTCACGGTGTTTGAAGGTCTTACCGTCTTCTGCTGAGCTTGAGATTCAATTTAATGACTGGATTTGTTATAGCTTTTGATAGGAGCATATTGAATTAGAAAGGGGAAGGTAAGGGTATACGAAGGAGGGTCCCGACCAAAGAAGGTTTTTTATTTTTTTACAACCACCATTTATTTTCACCACCTTTTTTTACTGAGAATGGCTAGAAGGGAGGCAGACGAGAAATAAATGTCCGATAGATTAATGTCATCCGACGCATCGTTCTCGAGATATCGGACTTAGAAAAAGATAATGTTTTATTACCATTGACATATTTACAATTAAACAACTATTACTTATTTCAATTCTACTCGTTGTGATTCATGGTTTTGCGAAAAATCGTTTCTAAAGGTTAGACATATGGTGTTAAAAACGAACTTGTTGACGGAAACTAGGGGTAGGTTGCGAGAAGCGAGGTGCGTAAGAAACGGCAATCAAATTCAAAAATTCAAAATAATTAGCTGAACTGTACAGTAGTTGGGAAGTAAAATCAAACACATCACCACTTACCCCAGCTCAAGGATGACCTTCGGTGGTGTCAGGTGCCTTGTCCGTATATGCTTGGGATCTGCTATGTCAGCCACCGTCAGCGTTACTGTCGGGTTGTTGGTTCCAGGCTTCGGGTACCGCACGCTTCTGATCTCAGGGTATGTCTGTCAAAAATAATAGATAGTCATCATCATCATCAATTCAGCCGGAAGGCCTCAGCTGGTTATAGGTCTAGGATTTAGAAAATGATTGCCTGGAAGCCTGCCAGGCAAACAAGTACCTGCGTGAAGTTAACCCATATGATAGGAATTTCCGGTTTTGATTTCGTCTGGACTGCAGTATATGGAACTCCAAACACTTACCAGTTACTTTTAAATTTCGAGAAAATATCCGTATGCTACTTTTATTTTAAGATTAAAATATTCTTGTATTTTATTACAAATAGGTATTTAAACTTTTCAGTTCAATACCAAATTTAACATAGTAAGCAGGCTTTTTCAGTTAAAACAATATAAGAGTTTCTGGTTTAATTAATCAGTGTGGTTAAAAAAAAAAATAGTTTGGAGATGCTTCCACAATCATACGTGTTTAACTTTGGGACCTGAAACTATGTTTAATAATAATAAATACAATGGCGTGACAAAAGCCCCAAACAACTTGAAGTTATCCCGGGTCAATCAATTTGCTTCCCAGAGATGGGTTTCCCTAACCCAAGCGGGTTATGCGAAATCTCGCTCTTCCTGCGGCGGTCCTAGCAAATTATCAGAGTTGTGTTAGACGGTCTTTCGGCGCCCTTGGGCACACTCTTTATTTCAGAAATACGAAACCGAAGTATGGAATTGACTACTAATTCCTGAATAGGTTGATCAAATTTACCTTAAGGACAGCGTTTGGTTCACTCAGAAAAAATCGCCTTTGACCAGCGCAGTAAACTAATCAGTTGGTAATACATTTTTCATGGATAGTAGACTTTAAAAAAGTTTATTGTATTTCGGCAAAAATCTCCAGTTTTCCGACAGGCAATGGCATTATTATTAGTCCTTTGACCGGTAAGGCTGATTTATTTAGTCACTTTCTTAGAAAAAACGTTTTTAAATCTTGAGATTCTTTAATACAGAACATACTCTAAATATTTTGCCTAATCAGAAACCGAAAACAAAACTGTCAAATATGTATAAAATAACTATTAATAATATGATAATATACTAAAACCTACTATGTTTTGGCCAATATTGGCCAATATATTCCAAAACTAAAACTGTGGCCAAAACTCAATGTTTCTTTCATTGCTTGCCATTACCGAACATTTGATCGGTCTCTAGTTATTTTGGTATCCGACACATTCGTTAGATTCTTTTTTGTCCAGAATAAATTTATAGTTATGCTGGTCTTTTTCAGAATAAAACGGAACTCTTTGAGCATAAAAAAAATTAAGTTAATTTTAACAATAACGCCGTGTGGTTCCTGGCAGAGTAGAATAGGACAACTTTAAGTCTTCCCGTGGATGTCGTAGAAGGCGACAACAAAGCTTACAAACATCAAAGAGATCTCTCCAATCCGTCTGGCCCGTGTGGAGAGTGAAGGCCAAATCCTTTGACTGCTCTAGCTAATATATGGCTCTGGTAGTATAAAGAGGGTCGTGCTCCTGCATTGGAGACTAACAAAGACCTGATGATAAATTTTGACAATAATAATGATGAAGATAATGTGTCGTAAATTGTTATTTTCTCTCCATGTTTGACGCCCTTTACCACTTTGAAGCTCCGAAGCCTAGGGCAGCAATCACTTTCCCTACCACAGGGCCAGGGCTTAACCCGTCATTTGCATACAATTCGCATAAATTGCGAACGAAATTTGATTGTACACATGTTTTACACGTCAAAGTTTGTAACAACTTAAACGCTGGCCGGGGATTAGTTTTGATTTGGGTTGGCAAATGTTTGCTTTTGTTCATATTGAGTTAAACAAACTAACTTGTAATTTAAATGGATTTTTGAAACGTATTACCAACAAACTTTTATTAATAAAAAATACCTACTTGAATTTGACAAATTTTTGGTTAGCGATGAAACCAGCCATGGCACAGAATACATAATAGTACAAGTAGCCATGGAGAGTGTAGGCCAAGTCCTCTGAGTGCTATAGCCAATATATGGCTGCGATAGTACAGAGAGGGTCGTGCTTCTGTAGTGGAGACTTAAAAATACCTGATGATGATGATGAAACCATCTTTCCTCATTATATATATACGTTTCATGAAAGAACAATACCTTAGAAGGATAAAATCAATGAGACAGGTACACACAGCGTGTTAATTGACTGTCGACAAGCGGATCACGGGTGTGGCAAGAGCGTTGCCGGTTTTTTTTATCTTTCCCTCTATTAATTTAGAATAAAAAAAATATAATAATAATAAGTATTGTTAGGAGGTTACTTTCCCTGGAACCCTGACCGCCGGTAGCTTGGACCCTGTTCCCAATACCGGTGGGCTACTATTTTATATTTTTAAATGTTTATTTTTTGTTTAAAGGAAATAATAATTATATATTTCGTGCACTTTTTTGGTTTAATATGTTAGATTAATAAATAACAATAAAAATGGTACGTCAACGATACCTACATTAAATTTAATAATGAATAAATGTCAAATTATATAATACTAGCAGCCCTACCCGGCTGCGCCCGGCCATGTTTTATACCTTAAAACCTTCCTCGTGAATCACTCTATCTATTGGTGAAAACCGTATGAAAATCCGTGGAGTAGTTTTTGAGTTTATCGCGAACAGACAGACAGACAAACAGACACACGCGGCGGAGGACTTTGTTTTATAATATGTAGTGAAGAAATATGATGATTAAATAATAGGTTTATTCAATTATTATTGCGTATGTCAAAATTTATATTCAAAAAATTCATTAGTACTATAAAAGCAATTACATACAATAATTTGAGCAGTTGGTTCTTAAAACGTACAAAAGGTAGTGACTTCAAGTTCTCGGGTAGAAAATTGTAGAGCTTTATTGCCATATTATAACTATTTCTATGGAATGACGTAGTAGTATGTGTCGCGAAAGCCAGACGATTTGGATACCTGGACGCAGAGGGATATGGTACTTTTTTAAACAAAAATCCAACTATTGCTACGTAATGCTATTGAAATCCAGTTTTTCCGAGAGGTTTCAGGATTGAAGCTCGTCGATGTTTACCCTAACATATGTATAATACTATATATCTACGATTTCGCTCTATCCACCTATTATAAGTCAAATACCTTTGCGGGGTCGTCCGTGTCCAAAGCGGCTCCATACCAAGGGTACTTTTGTTCGTGGACCAAGCTGTCGTTGAAGGTGGCGTATAGCACCATGTGGCCATCAGCTGACATCCACAATGCTGTTCGCGATTTGAGGATCTCTTCTGTAACAAAGAAATAAATTGGTAAGAACAAGTTCTATTGCGCTATGTTGCTTAGTGGTGCAGTGATTTATTCTCTGCTTTAATACCCGAATGTTTTGATTCCCATACTGTTGTAGTATACAGCCTTTTTGTATTAGCTTATCTAAAATGTGTGTTCTCTTTATGAAGAGTTTTTTAAAATGTGAAGTTTTGTCACTTATTATAGATTCCTTGAACAATAAACAACAGTGGTATACGTTTTTCAGCATTGTTATTTTTCCATTTAAAAGATTTTACAACACGTCTTCACGATTCTACGTCGTACTTCCACTAAGGGGGAAGATGACGATGTGACACCACGTTTGGAAGTTGCAAATACTCCGGCACCACGTTTGGAGGTTGATTCAGTTGCCTCAGAGCGTAGATATCCTTCAAGGATTAGAAATTCACCAGATTTTTATTGCGCTGTAATGGTTGCTGACAGTTTTACTGAACCACAAAACTATTTCGAGGCTATTAAATCTGATGATGCTAAAAATTGGCTTACAGCAATGCAAAGAGAATACGATTCACTTATGAAGCTGAAAACGTGGAGGTTAGTGGAAAAGCCAGACAAAAAGTTAGTTCAGTGCAAGTGGGTATATAAGGTCAAGACTAATGCACATGGGAATATTGTCAAATATAAGGCAAGACTCGTAGTCAAAGGGTACAGTCAAGTAGCTGATGTTGATTACACAGAAACATTTGCGCCCTTGGTCCGGCATTCATCCTTACGAACTCTCATAGCACTCGCTGCTAATCTTGATCTTAAAATGAGGCATTTGGATGTAGAGACAGCTTTCCTCAATGGAGACCTTTCCGAGGAAATCTACATGGCCCAGCCTGAAGGTTTTGTAGCTAAAGGTCAAGAAGATAAAGTTTGTTTGTTGCAGAAGTCTTTATATGGGCTTAAACAGGCGCCAAGGGCATGGTATAATAAGTTGTGTGAAAGTCTGCTCAAAAAAGGTTTCACCAAAATACCATCGGAACCTTGTGTATTCAAAAAAGTTTTTGATTCGGAAACTATTTTATTGGCCGTGTACGTCGATGACATAATAGTGTTTTATAAAAGTGATTTATCATTTGACACTGTCAAAAATGATTTAGAAAATTATTTTACAATTAAAGATCTGGGGCCATTAAATTATTATTTGGGGATTAATGTATCTCAAGAAAATAATAAAATAGTTTTGAATCAAGAAACATTCATCAAGAATTTATTGGTGAAATATAATATGTACAAATGTAAAGGACAGAGCACTCCACTTAGCAGGAAGTTGGATGATGCAGCAAGATATTTATCCATATCAGAATTTGATAGGATCTTTGATGTTTTTGGCTGTCAATACTCGGCCAGATATTGCTTTTGCTACCAGGTACTTAAGTCAATTCAACACCTGTTATAGTAAGGCACAATGGGATGCTGCAAAGCAAGTCCTCCAGTATTTGAAGGAGACTGTAAGTCACTCCATTGTTTATAGGAAGTCGGTGAAACCACTTGTTGGATACACAGATGCTGATTGGGCTAACTGTAAAGAGGATCGACGATCATACACTGGCTATCATTTTCAGTTGGCTGGTGGACCAGTATCGTGGGCATCAAGGAAACAACCTACAGTAGCATTGTCGTCAGCAGAGGCTGAATATATGGCGTTGACTGATGCCGCAAAAGAGGCCTTGTATTTAGGTCGCTTTATAAAAGAGGTAAGCGGTGCTAGTCAGGAACCTATTTTATTATATAGCGATAGCCAGAGTGCCCAGGCTTTAGCAAAGAATCCAGTGTACCACAAAAGGACAAAACACATAGATACAAGATATCACTTTATAAGAGAAAAGGTATCACTTAATCTCATTAGTTTGCAATACCTGAAATCTAGTGATATGTCAGCAGATATTTTAACGAAACCGTTAGGACGAATAGCTCATAAAAAATGTGTATCGTCTTTGGGTTTAACTTAAGTTTAAACATTTGTATTTCATCTGCTGTTATTTTTTTTATTTCTTTGTTGTGTGTACATTTTACCCAGTTTAGATTAAGGGGGGGTGTTGTAGTATACAGCCTTTTTGTATTAGCTTATCTGAACTGTGTGTTCTCTTTATGAAGAGTTTTAAAATGTGAAGTTTTGTCACTTATTATAGATTCCTTGAAAAATAAACAACAGTGGTATACGTTTTTCAGCATTATTATTTTTCCATTTAAAAGATTTTACAACACATACAGCGCTGTCAAATCTATGTAACTAAATATTGGACTACTTATGACTTTGACTATATACTCTCTAGACACCGTTATGCCCTTATTTCAATTATTAAAAACAGGCCAATTTTTTAATGCTTCTGTGTGTGACAGCTTTGTGGTATCACACGCGTCCTGTCAATTTATGCCCACAAAATCCGTCAAATTGGTAGCTGTGTGTGTGCGCGACTATCTATGAGTTGAACACTAGTTTTCTCTAGGTACGCTTTTAGGCTATAAGAGTCTTTCTAGATTTTATATAAATAATGTAAGATTATGAATAATAATATGTATATGTCACCAGGAAATAACAATGATCGTAAGTTGACCAATTTTCGAGTAAATTGATCATTTTTCGAAATGTATTATTTAAATTTTAGCTTGATCAACTTACGGTGCCTGGCAGTAATTTTATAATTAACGATTTTGCCACAAGTTAAATCATACACGAATGAGCCAATCGTTGATCGGTGTACATTTTAACTTTACACTATTACCCGTAACATAACACCCGTAACGTAACGTAACCTAACGTAACAGAATACACTGATCTCTGATTGGTTGATGGCATTGGTTGTAAGCATTTGGCAAGTGTTAATGCAAGTAGTATTTACCTACACATTTACAGAGTTAGCAAACACTTTGTTATATTGATATTTTAATTATTATTTGAGATAAAGATGTGAAATAGTATGAATACTATATTTAGTATACATTCACTACTTAATAAGATGGGATCGGGGTACGGGACAAAAACACCAAAGTCATTTAACCCATCAGCTTCTTGCCTTCGTCAAATCATTTAACTGTAAGAGGCCGTACATTAATCAATTTACTAGAACAAATACGTTACATAATACATTTCAACTGCCGTTTAAAATTTTCCGGAAGTTGTAACTCGTCAATTTACGATTCTTGTTATTTTCCGGTGACGTAATGCATCTCTTTGTACATGTATTTATTTTTAGATAACGTTTGACTGGAAGTGAAATTTCTCCAAAGCATTTCAGACTGATCACTGGCCATCAATAACGGTCTGCGACACGGTACATTACTCCAAGTCTCGCATTGAGGGAGTCAATATTGCGAAACTGAGATATTTTCATATTAATCTTACCGACTGTGCCATTTTTTGTTGGGATATTTCATAATAATCCGAAGTAGTAATAAAGTTGTTTTTTTAATATTTTAGCAAATAGAATAATTAATATTCTTAACATTTTAATCTCGGAGGCAGCTTCTGTCTAGCTAAGAGAATAACTCTTCCATCATATTTTAATTTTTTAAAGGAAAAGTTACATTTCGATTCAGCTTTGGGGTTCAAAAGACAAATGTGAAATAAAACCTTCAACCGTCAAAAGTATGACAGATATAAATCAGCTGTGTTCATCGATAAAAGTCATTATAATTCATCAAACACATATATAAATTCGTTAAATATTTCTAAAATTATTTCAACATTGAAAACGAAGCTGCAATATACACACGGTTTGTCTTCATCATCTTCAACATCTATTGTAGTTCATACACTAGAATTGTTTTTAGCTTGTCTGTCTCAAGAGCTAAATAATACTCATAGAAGTTTCATGATGCAAATCACTATTGCCTGCACCGTAAAAAATAGTCCTTCGAGACGTCAACTTTGCAATGATGTCAAAATACTTAAGATAATAAGTGAAATAAACAAAAGTAGCTAACCTATATATGAATCCTGAACCTGTTAATCAAAAACTTTCATCGTACTTCATAAAACACTTCGATAAAGAGAATTGTTCAAACCGCCGTTAACGCATGAATTCAACTGTGGCCGTTTGAGTAACGGTCATCATAAATCATCAATAACACTTGACTAATCGCAGGTCCATTAGCCTGCGTTTCCATCATTGTTATAGGGCTATAATAGCTGCAGCTCGCGCCAAACTTTATTAAAATCATTTATTTCAGACAACTAAGTATGAGGAGTGTACAATAACACTTTTTAGTACCAACGGTTTATTGGAGGTCAGTATGCCTCTTATAATTGTCGGCTTCCATCCTCTCATCTAAAAGCCTTATGACTCTGTTGGAACTCCTGCATTCTTCGTACTATCGAAGCTCAGTTTTTGCGAATGAGGGCATAGAAATCATCTGTGACAGCAGAAATCATCTTTGCCAAGCAAATCTGATGCACAACAGAATCGACGACGAGGACGAGCTCCGTGGCGCAGCGGTCAACACGCCGGCCTGTGACACGGATGGTCCCGGGTTCGATCCCCGGTCAGGTCAAGATGAAAAATGATCCTTTTTCAGATTGACCTGGGTCTTGGATGTTTATCTATATATGTATTTGTTATAAAATATAGTATCGTTGAGTTAGTATCCCATAACACAAGTCTTATTTAAGAACTTACTTTGGGGCTAGCTCAAATCGAGGAAGCTCAACTTCCACTTTAAAATATCGCTATAGTTTTCCAAGCCTCGCTAAGCACAACTCTAGTGGAAACTGTCTAGCGTATCCTGCACTAAAAGTCCGGTAGAAGAAAGGAGAAGACGGTATCGTGGAGAGACAAGCTGGTGTAGCTCTTGAGTACACTCTCAAAAAAATATCCTGTAGAGGACACACAGGCTCTGGACTTTGCGTCTATGGCTACGGCTCTGCAAAATCAATAATTAATAAAGAAAAGGTTATTTCAGAGTATTTTGTCACCAATTAGCTTCCTTGCTTACTCGCTATACACAGTTTTAAGGCTAATTTACGCACCTCAGCAAAACAGTATAGAGTACGAAGAGAGACGCTGCTTTTAACGTTTTAACTCGGTAAAGGTAAAAAATAACAAACTATTCGTATTGACTGCACTGAGCATTGGTGTCCAAGATTGTTCGGATCTGGGCAGTCCTCCTTAATTGGATGACATCCATCTACTGCCGTCAACCTTTTCAGTAAACTTGATTTGCGTGAGGTTGTTCCCATCTTTTATGGCGATATGAGCAAAGAACTCAAGCACTCTTTGCAGGCACATGGAACACAGGTTTTTTTTTTATATCATAGGACGGCAAACGAGCAAGCGGGTCACCTGATGGGAAGTGATCACCGCTGCCCATGGACAACTGCAACACCAGGAGTGTCACAGGAGCCTCCCCAGAGGGGAGAGGGAAATGGGCCTCCGGCTCTCTCACTCACCGAACGAAGCATAGCAGCGGTAAAGCTACTACTCAAACGTCGATTTTCTGTGAGAGTGTGGTACTTCCCCGAACGAGCCGGCCCATTCATGCTACTAGCAAAAGTGATTTTCGCCGGTAACGAGGTAGTAGTAAAAGCGTAACAGATACATGAAATTATTTTTTGCATTTAAAAGGAACTTTCTTCCACTTACGCTAAAGTTATCAAATGAACTCCCTGCTATGATTATCCCGAGAGACTACAGCATGGGGTTCTTCAAAAAATGCGTGAAAAGATTTCCTCAGGGTCAGCAGCGCGCAAGTGGCACCCCTGGTGTTGCAGGCGTCCATGGGCTACGGTAACCGCTATTCATCAAGTGGGCCGTATGCCCGTTTGCCTACTTATTTGTACCTATAAAAAAAGACTGTTCTCTGTTTAGCACGTATTACTCCTGTGTCTTTGACGTCAGAGTATCTTGCACATTACACGCGTCAATGCGTATGCAGTGCCAATATAGCGTTATACAGGGTGCGCTTTTAGTGCTAGTATAATAACGATAATCTGTTGCCGCTTGAAGTTTCAAGTGCTTTGTTTTTGTGATGATTAAGTTATAGTTGTGCGAGGGATCAGTTGAATCAGAATTTAAATTAAATTATATCTTTTCAATGTATTTGAAATAGAGAACAATAACAAAATACTGACTATTTAAATAGCAAACTACTCCAATATTCGACCGTAGAAAAGAGTTGTATGTATAGCTCTTAAATATGAGAAGAGATAATCTATGTATATATATATATACTTTTATTATGAAGAAGAAAGATTTGATTGTTTGTTGCATTGAATAGGCTCCGAAACTACTGAACTGATTTTCAAAATTCTTTGATCTAGACATAGCTATTTTATCTCCGGGTGACACTGGTTACAATTTATACAGACAAAGCTGCGAGAAAAAAAACCTATACTCAACAGCATTACTAGGAGCGATTGTAGCCTATTGTAGCGAATACAAATGTTCCACACGTCCTAATTTCCACTGTACTTCCCCGCATTTTCCGGCAACAATATTAAGCTTTATCCGGGCCGCACTCAGCCGTATATTGCACCGACACTTGCACATTGGCTGCGGTCCAGAGTATGCAGCTATTACGTACCACTTAACTACAGTAAAAATGATTAACTGCCCTTTCTGGTCTAAAGGTTTGACTGGGAGATAATGCCCTATAAATAACATAATTTTTAAATATGTGCAAAAAAGTTTAAGCAAATAAACTGCCAGTAATGTTTTAGTCTTTTATTTTTTAAGTTGGCTAAAGGCGATCGCTAGGATTAAAATGCACAGGGCCTGTGTTGACCGATTTATATCCGATAGCTAGCGCCAGATATCCTATCCGTCCCGTCGACTAAGGAAACACAAGCTATAAACATCAAAGAAACCTCTTCAACCCGTCTGGCCAGCGAGGAAAGTGTAGGCCAAATCCTCTGACTGCCCTGGCTAATATATGGTTTTGGTAGTACAGAGAGGGTCGTGCTCCCGTAGTGGAGACTAACAAAAACCTGTTGATGATGATGATTTCAGAAAAAGTATAACTGTGAAATAGAGCACCATGTACCACATCTAACGTGCCAACTCACCTATATAGCGGGTCATTCACTCCACTAATTTGCCTGGCAAGCGCAGAGCATGACTGATGCGTTACGGATGTATTAATCATACGAGTATTAATATTCTCTTGCATACATTTTCTTATTTATATACCCGCCTGTACATGAATACTCAGTGATTCTGAACACGCTGGCAATATATAAATGTTGAAATCTAAATTTCTAAAAATATATGTATATACAAGAAAAAAAATGAGAAAAAAGAAAAAAAAATGGACCTCTCATACAAATTTACCAATCAAGGTGGTTGAATTTCTATGAGAAATCAATTTTTTTTAATGATAACGTCTCAAAGCTCATATCTTTCAAACTGCCAACTAAATCCTTTTTCTATCCGAATATTTATTATTATAATATTTATGTATGTTTACTGATTATTTCACTCCAGTTTTGAGTATGCCGTGATATGTAGGGTAAATTTAAAGATATAAATGTATGTAATATCTGTAAAAGGATGCCGTGTTCAAACTAACGGGTATAAACTACATTACGTTTTCACTTTGCGTAGTGAGGATCCTCAATATTACAGCTGTAATTTATCACTTTAAGATCTCTGGCTAGTCTTAAGACGCTAGAATAAACGAGCTCCGATAAATGTTTGAATTTAGAGTACTAAAAGGACCTTCTATTTTTAGTTACATTAACCAGTTTTTAAAACCTTTTTTTCATTCTCCAGAGCACTGGCACAAAGATAAAAACAAAATTAAAACAACATTACGTGGCATCGCCAGCTCCGAACGTTTCCTCTCTTATCTACACAATCTGCAGACTACATCTCTTTGAGGTCGCAAAAACTTTTTTCGTAATGAAAAATTATCATTTAAATACGCGGTTGCGGTGGAGCAGGTTTTGTTTTCGCTGTGAAGGGCTACACACAGTCGTACAGGATAATGAAAGTTGAATTATAATTTCGATTTTAAGGGGGCACCCTAGGCACATTAGCGACGCCAATCATTTTATTCCTAATACTTTACAAATAGAAAGAAATTCAAGAATGTAAATCATATAAACACTATTAAATAACTTGAAGTATTTTTGGAATCATGTTTTAATATTATGAGAACGAATACGTGAACGTGAATGAATACTTCAGGTTATTTACTAGTGCTTATATGATTTACATTCTTGAATTTTTTCTATTTGTAAAATATTAGGAATAAAATGATTGGCGTCGCTACTGTGCCTTGTGTGCGGCCTTAACCTAAAATACATACAGGTGTAGGAATGTTAAACTTCCCGTAAGTATATATCACAGAACAATATAAAAAGTAAAAAAAAATAAGTTCAATTTAAACAATTCGAAATTAAAACTTTATTAAACTTTTAATTAAATCATTGAAATGCGAGTGTTTTCCTATCATTTAAAGCGATGTTTTAAGCATCAAAGAGTAATAAAGATAAAGCATTTTTGAACTCAAAAACGGTCTCAGTAGTATGGATTAACACGCTTTCTAATCGTCAATGTGCGGTTGTTTTTGATTTTATATTTAACTTGTTTGTGGAGAGATAAAAACGAATTTATAATTATTTTATCATGTTACGTAATACTTGAAGCATCAGAAAATGATAATGGGGACATTTTCAAAATTGTTAACTACCTAACGTCGAATAGTCACATCAACCATACATATTGTATCATAAATTCTAGCTTTGCCGATGACAACATAGTTATTAAGAAGCTCGATCAATTTGTCATTCGGCAATCATAGGCAAAGTGCACGCAACCTTGTAGTAATTTATGCAATGATTGCATTTTTAGTTAGATATTTTATTGCAAATTCATATTAATGAAAATTGTTCAACTAAATTCATTTTCAATAAAATCCACTCACTTGTTGCATGATTGTAAAAGCCGTGTGTCTCTAACTAAACGATAAAGGAATGGAGTCGACAGACGGATTTCCGAGTCAGATCGCCGCAACGTCACAATAGGAAACCTGTTGTTTTATTGAACTATAAACTAGATACAAGACGACCCTAGGTATCTATATAATTTAAAAATGTAGGTTCATACTCGTAGTTGTAAAAGAGTCTACGCGTTGAAACGACTTTCTTGTTTCTAGTCTCTATTTTGTGTGAACATTTGCAAGTAGATGAGTATCTTTTTATCTGTATTATATTATTATTTAAAAAAAATCGCTTTTTGTTTGTACTAGATGAAATTAAAAACTACTGAGATGAAATTAAAGACTACTAATCCAAGAGTATTAAAATAACTTAGGTTAGACGTGCTTCCGATTAAATAGGCCTCATTGAAGATAAGATACGTAATCCATCCAAAAACTAAAATAGACCTGATGATGATGGAATATGTAGAACAGACAGTACTGTACTACCAGAGCCATATATTAGCCAGAGCAGTCAGAACATTTGGCCTATGCTAGTCAAAAGATTTTGCTTATACTCTCCACGCTAGCCAGACAGGTTGGAGAGGTCTCTTTGATATTTATAAGCTTTGTTTTCCTTGTATTTCCTAATTCACTACGCTCTACGATATCCACGAGAAGACTGTGTAGTCGACTCAAAGACGAAGTGGTTCTAATCTACTGTGCCGGGAACCACACGGCATACATAATCCAAAATGTTTGCTATTTCTCGTTAGTAACCATAGAGAGAGACACGCAACGTCGACAAAATAACTGTGTCACCTGCCAACCCTCCTTTCAGTACAGTCGACAGAATACGCGCAATTTGTATGTACCATTGCTTCATTTTAAATTCATCTCCTAGCGTTGGAATGTATATTTTTTGTAAAAATTACGTATTTTACAAACTTTGTAATATCTCTTGTTTGAAAAGCGCAACACATTTCATTTTTATAATATGACTTTACATAAAAACCTTCTTACCTACTTTATTTCTGGGACCAACGTAAAAGTTAATAAAAAAGTTCAAGCCAACATCTTCTACTTGAAGGTTCCGTGGAAAGGTTGATTGGTTCCTGTAAATATTCGCTTTGCAGTATTGTTTGAAGTGCACCTTATTGGTTGCGAGCTTATAAATATAGAGTACCAATAGACCTCTCCAACCCGTCTGGCCAGCGTGGAGAGTGTAGGCCAAATCCTCTGACTGCCCTGGCTAATACATGGCTCTGGTAGTACAGAGAGGGTCGTGCTCCTGCAGTGGAGACTAACAAAGACCTGTTGATGATGATGATGATGAAATATAGAGTATCAGATAGTTACCTCATTTGTTGTTTACTTTATTGGTCTGTCAATAGGGATTGAGGTCTTTTCTACCTATGTCAAAAATTCTAATTAAATCAAGACTGATAGACTTTGCCTTAAATTCTTCTTGACATAGGTTATAATTTACGCGGAAGAAGTCGCGGGAAAATTGCTAGTTGTATATAAAAGGCAACCGTTACTGAATGTTCTATCACACAGTTCAAACAACTTTACGGATTGCGCTGTCTGGCATGCAGTTGGTTAATATAACGTAGGTAATTGCTACGAAATAATTCCAAAATTTACCCCTTAATGGGATGAGACGGGGGTCCGAAGTTTGTATTTTACGGGAGTGAAGCCGGCGGCAAAATCCAGTTTCAAAATAAATAAGAATTATATTTTAATCTTCATCATTGAAATCTTTACCTGCCTTATTTCTGGGACCAACGTACAAGTTAATAAAAAGTTCAAATCAACATTCTTCTACTTGAAGGTTCCGTGGGAAGGTTGATTGGTTCCTGTACATATTTGCTTTGCAGTATTGTTTGAAGTGCACCTTATTGGTTGCGAGTTTATAAATATAGAGTAACAGCTCGGTGCCATATTTGTTATTTACTTTATTGGTCTGCCTTTAGGGATTGAGGTCTTTTGTACCTATGTCAAAAATTCAAATTAAATCAAGACTTATGGACTTCGTATTATATGTTATTAGATATTCACAAGCCTGGTCCTTAAAATAATACTCATTCGATTTCAAAACTAATATAATATTAGTTTTGAGATCTTGTTTAACAGTAAAATCAACTAAACAGACCCTAGTTTTTAAGATTTTGTTACTAATACTTAGATAAGGTAACTAACTTAGATTAAGTAAATATTGTTACTCACAAAAATGGACCATGTTGTCTCAAATAAAGAATCATTATTATTATTATAACCTATTCAAAATTAAAGCTTACTTTTTTAATAAGTTTAACTTACCTACCTTACCTTATTTGATTTACTTATGAACCCTTTCTCCACCGGAAACAAGGTTGTAGTAATATTTGAAAAAAAAAATAAAAAATTTTTGGATAATAATATTTTGTTCCGATTTCAATGAATCACACATCAGATCCAACATAGTTACTAAAGCCAGGTGGCGCTAAAGTTATGCACACAGCCAATAGTTGAGGTATTAAATCTGTGGTTGAGATAGTACTGTAGCAGTAATGCACGTCGATGCGTTCCAAAAGAAAATATTGCGCTACCAAAATTATCTCTGGAATATTTTACGCATCGTTTCCGTACAAAACGGAAAGACAACTGTGTGTGTTTTGTCGCTAACAATCATGTTCAATGATTGTAAATACCGTAGCTGCATAGTCAATGGATTGTCCAAGAGCATCTCCGTGGCTTTCTGGAGGCTTTTCGTGGCTTCTATTTCTGCCTTGGCTACTATTATTTTGGCGTTCGCCAATCTGGATGATTCAGCCTCAGCAGCCATCGCTTTTTGCAGTTGAATCGGCAAGCTGATGTCCTTTATTTCAACTCTAACAACTTGTATTCCCCATTCGCGAGTAAAATTCTTCATCTGATGAAATATCTGTTGGCTCACAGCTGGTCTGTTGCTCAGTAAATCCGACAATTTAGTCGCCCCGATCGCATTTCTTAGCGCGGTTGCGGCCAGGTATTGTGTCGAAGTCTTATAATTTGCCACATTGATAACCGCCCATATGGGTTCATATATCTTGTAATAGACCACAGCATCAACGGTCACTGTTAAGGAATCCTTTGTTAAGGCCTCTTGAGGTTCGACAGCGTAGCAGATGATTCGAAGATCAACAAAATTCACACTGTCAATACAAGGCAGGTAAAAAATTAACCCAGGTCCAAAGTGTTCCTTTTTGTACACTTTTCCGTTGCGTAGGATTATAGCGCGTTCAAATTGACGAACAACCACAAATACAAATAGTAAAGAGAGTGGAAATGTTATAATCACAATTAAATACGATAAGAATACTAGGATTCTTTCAATGCACTTGGTATCACTTGTTTCCTGCATTCGGTTACTTCTCACGTACGATTTACTTGATGGGGTTTCGTCTATTTGCTTGACGGTTTCTTTTTCTGTTCCAACTAAAGCACTTTGCTTGAATTCTTCAATTTTAAAACCGATTTGCTTATTATCGGCCATTTTGTTGGGAACTAATACACATTACTTCAATTTATACAACAATAATTTTGTCAAAATAATTTTCATGTATATAAAAGGTGACATTATTGGATGACATGACACCGAATTTTTTTTTAATCTATGCATGACACGAAAAAGCTAAAGCAACATCGAGGATGGTCAAAAAGTTCTGCTATACATACATTTGTTTCTACTTGGTAGTATTGTTACTATTTTGGAAGTTCCCGGGTTCGATCCCCGGTCAGGCCAAGATGGAAAATGATCTTTTTCAGATTGACCTGGGTCTTGGATGTTTATCTACATAAGTATCTATTATAAAATATAGTATCGTTGAGTTAGTATCCCATAACACAAGTCTCGAACTTACTTTGCTAGCTCAATCTGTGTGATTTGTCCGTATCTATTTATTTATTATTTATTCTACTCGTGCTCGGGCTAAAGCTCGTGTTTACAATTTTCATTAGAAATGGAAAACAATATCGTTGTTCGTTGCTGTGACGCGATAAAATTCAGAAGCATGATGCTTTGGATGCGGGTTTTGAGCCATTATTTTAGAAGCTTCTTGAAGATTTTCCGCTGCCTTTATATCTCCTTTAGCTTCGATTAGGGAGGTTGAAACGTTTTTGATGCGTTCCAAAAGAAAATATTATCTGTGATTCTTTATGAAGAAACAGAAACGATGGTTTGACATAGAACATGTTTCCGTAGCATTCACGACGGTATACATGATAAAAATTAACTAATTGAACTGAAATAAGAAGATATCTTGGTGTAAGCAGTGTATTTATTCACGAGAACACGATTTATCCACCTACATACCTGTTACAGTACTGTGGTTATACTGCGTGTGACACATGACCATGACCTTCGACATATCCTTGACTCAGACTGCCAATATGAACAAGTTATCCTATGGGTTCAACTCTGGGATCTTTATATGGTTTTTGACTTTCCCATACATTTCCCCCGGGTGGCAAAACACTTTTGTATGAATATGATGAAAATTTTTTGAGTCCCAGCATTGATCCCATAGCAAAAGTTGTTCATATTGACGGTCTGAGTCACCCCTTTAAGGGTATCTCGGTCATGTTACAGTCTGTATACATAGAGTATAAGATAATGCTGTGGCTATAGTATAGATGTACATTACCACTCACTATATTACTGCCACGAGAGACGAGAATTTTTTTTTTTAATCTATGACTGCCACATACAAATAAGTACCTATAAGTTGACTACCACCATCCAAAATCTTTTTATTTTTTGCTAGCCATATGTGTCCCACTGCTGGGTAAAGGCCTTTCCTCCTTCCCTGCACTCGTCTCTGTCTTTAGTCTCTTTCTTCCAAAGCTTGTCGAATGCCCGCAGGTCATCCGACCACCTCGTCTTAGGTCTTCCTCTCTACCTAAGTCCGTCTGTTGGAACCCAGATTGTTGAAATAAGAGCCCATCTTTCAGAGTGCATACGGCAAACATGAATCGCCCAATTCCACTTTAATTTCGCAGCCGATCTGACAACCCCGATTTTTGTGATGGCGCTTAGTGTAGTGTTGGTAGTGTTCTAACCTACAAAAAAGGTTCTATAGGTGTACATTATCTGCTGCTATGTAGAAGATCATTTGATCCCCGAATTTCGCGTCACGGCAACAATACAAAATCTTATAAAGACATGACTTGATGAAATAAAAACATTCATTTTTCACGGCGAGGCAGGCAGATGGAGGTGTGTTCCCATTTTACCTGATGGTTTGACCCCAGTTAGAACGTTTATTATTAGTAATTGTCCGTCCTCGTGTACTTTGGACGACATGATGATCCCTACTAATGATGCAATACAAATAGCCAAATTTTGGGAACAGAAAATATAGATTCTATATTGGTTTGCCACCGATACGAAAAGAAGAAGATTAGTAATTTTGTAGTGGTAGTACTACGCGTTTTAGCAAAGCAGTCACAAATAATATTGAAGAGATAATTTAAAAAATCATATCCATTAATGGTATACACTGAACGTGTGTTCGTAATGGAGCCATAGGCATCCAAATATTGTTGAAACTGAATTCTTGATGTCAGTAAAATAACGGATCCTCAAATTGCAGTATTGCCTCAATTGAAAATGCCAAATACATAATGTCAAGTTATCGCCCTGAAGTTGTGTGTGTGTCATTGGATACTATGATACTAACTCAACGATATTATATTTTATTTTATTTCCTTTTATCCGACCCAAATTTGCCAGTGCCGGGTCTTGACCTTCCACGCAAGTACTGGACCCAGATAAACAGGTGTCGAACTTCGCAAGGAAGATGTGCTGAGCTTATGTGCAGGTGGAATTTCGCAACTGACCCTTCTTGTTCTTGCGGGGAAGTCCAGAGCATGATTCATCTCACTGACCACTGCCCACTCTTCTCGATCGAGGGTGGCATTCGAAAGATTCTTGAGGCTGATGAAAAAGTTTTTGAATGGATTGATAGCCTTACTTTCACTTTATGAGTCTTGCTGCATTGAAAACCATTCGCAAATAATAATTTTATAATAGATACTTATAAGATAAACATCAGACCCACCCCACTCTGAAAAAGATAATTTTTCATCATGATTTGACCGGGCATCAAACCGAGGTCGCAGTCTGGTGTGTTAACCACTGCGCCATGGAGACCGTCAAAACATCCAAGATCCACTATTTATGATTCGGTTACAAAATAAGTAGTTGGTACATAGGGAACAAAGCAATACACAGATACGTAGTCAATTTTAATTTTCTTTGTTCACGAAACTTGATATTTATCGATTCTATTATATTATAAATTGAAATAAAACAGAAACGTATTTGTTTTTTCTTTGTCCCTTAGCTGCCACGGCGCTAGTTGCACGTTACGCGCCGTCTCTTATACGTACCGTACGTTAGTACTTGAATTAATTCTCCAGTGGTGACCCTGATTGTCACCTCACACATTAACGTGTTCGTGGATGTAAGGTTCAAGAAAAGCAGAGACAATCTCGAGAAACTCTTACTTACTGTCAAAGTAGAGAGAAAGAGATCCAGATAACGCAGTCCCACGCTTTGGTCCGACCAGGGGTACTATTTTCGAACGTGTGACGAGTTCGATGATGAGTGCATCATCGAAAGATTTTTGTATGAAGAAACCGCTCGTTTGCGAACGGCGAAATTTCAAAAACCGTACCGCAGATTCGCTGGACGCTTGAGACCAAAGTCAGCGACGCTATATGAGTTGCAGAACATACAACTGAATGGCGCGATTTAGTACACAGAAAAGTGTTACACAGAGATGAGAATTACAAAGCAAGGAGGAGGAATGAATCCTAATCCTAACTAATATTATAAATGTGAAAGTGGGTATGTTTGTTACGCTTTCACTCCCTTTCTACTGAACCGATCATGATAAAATTTTGCATACACATAAGTCAGGGTACTAAAAAGACATAGGCTATAATATCACGCGGGTGAAGCTGCGGGTAACAGCTAGTTAGGTATAAATGTTACTCCGTTTGTATAATGCGACATACCTGTGCCAGAGGCGATTTCCCTTTGGCAGTTCTATTTTCAGATTGTTAAATATTTTTGAGATAGACTCGTGTTTGGTCCCGGAAAATGAGAATACTTTTAACGACTTTCTGAGCGTTAATAAATTGGTAAAACTTTCTTTGTGATAATGATTCATTTGTCGATAAGTCACGAATACCTAGCTGGCTCCTATTTGTGTCATCCAATCTTTACTGTCATCAAGTAGTTGTGTTTTTAACCGACTTCAAAAAAAGAGGAGGGTCTCCATTCGTCTGTGTTTTTTTTGTATGTGTGTTATGCGATTACACAGCTAATTATGTATCGATTTTAGTGATTCTTTTTTTGTTCGACAGGTAATGTATCGAGCACTATTTGAAAAAATAAACAAAAACCCCAAAAAATTAAAGTGTATGCCGTTCGGTTTAAACTTATTTGTATTTTATTTATGCGAATCAAGACGATGATGAGAACGTTACTCGTCTGTTTTGACTGAACTTCAAAGGTGGTCCTATAATATTTTTATCGAAATGTATTCAGTGCTTTTAGAAAAAATCAACAACAACCAAAAAAATTGTAGAAGTATGCCGTTTGTTTTAATTTTATTTCTATTTAATTCTTTCGCGAATCAAGACAAGTTGATGACGACGTTGTTCCTCTATTTTGATTGAACTACCACACCCACTAAAATCTTATTTTAAGTTACAGTTTGTACATTTACGAATAGGATTGAAGTCGGTTTTTAAAAAATAATTGGCACGTTGACTAAAATTTTTTTCGTGTTGCTATGTAAAGACCTGCCAAAAATAAACACAATAGTGACAATAATACATTTCTAAGCAAAACTCTTTCAGATATAAAAGTTTTAAAGACACATGTTTTTAGACGTGAAAACGCACTGCAGATTTGCCTACATATTTGTGACGTCACAACTTTGTATTTTCTATGGGTGGCGTGAGAACTTTGTTTGCTATACGAAATATTTCGTTTGTGGTAAAGGTTTATTAAAGGATAGTAAAAGTTGCTATAAATTTAGCGGACTACAATACAGTATAATTGTAATGAAAGATTTTCATACTTTTAAAAATGGCCCTATTCACCCAACTTTAAAGAAGCTTTAACATCACTTAACGAATCGATATCAAATAAAAAGTGTTCTTTATGGTGTCTTTAGATATAAATTAGTATAATTGGAAACAATTTTTGTATAATCTTAACATTAGGCAACTACCGAATTATTACAGTTATGTATTGATTTGAATAGGCCGGTGTCAGTTTTCAATGGCGGCTACATATGTCCGTTTGTTTATAATCTAATCTAAATGCATGTAACATACGTGCCTGCGACACGAGTGGTTCCGGGTTCAATCCCTGGTCAGGTTATAATGGCAAACGATCTTTCTTAGATTGGCCTAGGTGTTGGATGTTTATTTATAATTATGTCATCATCATTTCAGCCGCAAGAAGTCCACTGCTGGACATAGGCCTCTCCCAATGATTTCCAAAATGACCGGTTGGAAGCGGCCTGCATCCAGCGCCTTCCTGCGACCTTGTTCAGGTCGTCTGACCACCTAGTCGGTGGGCGCCCGACGCTGCGCTTGCCGGTACGTGGTCGCCATTCGAGAACCCTTCTGCCCCATCGGCCATCGGTTCTTCGCGCTATGTGCCCCGCCCACTGCCACTTCAAAGAGCTAATCCGCTGAGCTATGTCGGTGACCTTCGTTCTTCTACGGATCTCCTCGTTTCTGATTCGATCTCGCAGAGAAACACCGAGCATAGCCCTCTCCATAGCTCTTTGAGCGACCTTGAGCTTTCTTATGAGGCCCATAGTAAGGGACCACGTTTCGGACCCGTAAGTCATCACTGGTAACACACATTGATTATAGACTTTCGTCTTTAGGCACTGAGGTATTTCGGACGAGAAGACACTACGGAGCTTCCCGAACGCTGCCCAGCCGAGCGTATTATAAAATATAGTATCGCTGATTTAGTTGAATCCTACGTCTCTAGTTCACAACTAAGTGTGGGGTTAGCTCAATTTGTGTGAATTGTCCCTGTATATTTATTTATAACCTAATCTGATCGACTTAATATGTGAAGTCCAAATTCTTTGGGAGAGTAAAGTAAGTTGTTCAGTATAGAATTCGAGAATATGGGAAGGTAAAAGATGGGCAGGTTTTAATTAGAAAATAATACTACTAATCTTAAATATTGTAACTACAAAACAGTTTTCATACGACTTTATCACATATTTAAGCTGTAATAACCTGGGCTAGTCGTGTCAAATAATTTCGCCGTGTTTACTCTGACGTAAAATTTTAATTTAAATTACGCTGCAGCGTGAATACGACACATTTAAAGTTGGCAACTTGGGGCGTTAAAATTAATTGCAATAATTTCAAGTTTAAATTTAAATTCTGCTAGGTGATAAGTTAATTTCTAAAATTATGTCTGTCATTTAAGTTGGGACTTTAATACCGAAATAAGTTTCTAACCATTCTAACCGCAGTACTAAGTAACCACTTTGACATTGAGAAAGGATTATTTCAATTCATAAACCGACAGATGCAAGATTGCTTAAGTTTCTAAACTTTAAGTGACAAAGCTTCTAAGTATTTGAATATTAATTTATTGGGAGACTTTTTTATGAACCGACTTATGGTCTTCGAAGAAGTAGGAGATTTTCATTTCGTTGTAATATACTATTTTTTTTTAAGCTATTTAGGTCCCACTGCTGGGCAAAAGCGTCACCTTTTAGTTTCCACCTTTCAAAAATACGCTTATTAAAATAAAATAAATAGCATTGTGAATGCAAAATAACACCAATAAGATATTTTTTTTATCTATGTTCTCCGATCACACGAAGACGCCTCAAGCAATTTGATTTTTTTTTTATTAAAAAGTATTATGAAAATCGGTTTAGTTCTGGTTAAAGTCGGGTTTTTATCTGAAAGTTTATCAGATCATTATTAATATATATATATGGAACTACGATTACAATAGTTTCAGAAAAGTATGAATCTTTTGGGGACCTGTATTTGAAATAAATTATTTAAAAGAAAACGGAGATATCTAATTGATAACTAACCTAGAAGTAAGTATTACTAACAATTATGTACTCACTGTTACTTCATAAATAAATAATTATTTTATTCATTTTTGCGACTAGGGGACATTTTGCTAAGGGGACATTTTGCGACGAAGCCTTTAAAAAATTTTAAAGGCTTTTTCATGAATTACTGTTTACAGTTAAAAGTGAGCGTGAAGCTTTTCTTAGCGTTTTTGTCATAAACGGTCACTTTTCACAAAACGCTAAGTAACTACTGTTTACAGTTTAAAGTGTGAACAAGAACGTTCACACCTTAGATTATATAAAACCTAGATAGACTCTTTTAGCCTAAAAGCATCGAAAAACTAGGGACCGACTCATAGTCGGTCGCGCACACACACAACTACCAATTTGACGGATTTTGAGGGCATAAATTGACAGGACGCGTGTAATAACACAACGGTGTCACGCACAGAAGCATTAAAAAATTGGCCTGTTTTTAATAATTGAAATAAAGGCATGACGGTGTCTAGAGAGTATATAGTCAAAGGTTCACACTTTAAACTGTAAACAGTAGTTACTACAACATACTATTTAGACTGATATACGCTTCGATCAGATATATTGATCGAGGGATATACGAAATGCACAGAAACTGGCCTTCTCTAGCCGAGTGGTCCGCTGCAAAGTAGAATAGGACCATCCAAGTCTTCCCGTGGATGTCGTAAAAGGCGACTAAGGAAACACAAGCTAAACAAAGCTTATTAACATCAGAGAGACCTCTCCAACCCGTCTGGCCAGCGTGGAGAGTGTAGGCCAAATCCTCTGACTACTCAGGCTAGTATATGGCTCTGGTAGTACAGAGAGGGTCGTGCTCCTGCAGTGGAGACTAGAAAGACCTGATGATGATGAAGTCTTCCCGTGGATGTCATAAAAGTTGACTTAGAGAACACACGCTAAACAAAGCTTATAAACACCAACGAGTCCTCTCCAACCCGTCTAGGGCAAATCCTCTGACTGCTCTGGCTACTATATGGGTTTGGTAGTCAGAGGGTCGTGCCCCTGCGGTGGAGTCAAAATAAGACATGATGATGATGTTGGCCTTTTCTATTGGTATTTATACAGAACACGGTATATCGCTTGCGTGCTAGAGATGATACTCGTAGTAATAACAAAGCGTGTCAACCCGCGCCTGGCTGGTAGGCGAAAGTCGCAATTCGGCCTATCAGTTCGTACTCAAATAAAAATGCGCCAATGTGCTGTTATATGGCATCATGACGAGCTCCGTGGCGCAGCGGTCAAAACGCCTGCCTGTGACACGGAGGTCCCGGGTTCGATCCCCGGTCAGGTCAAGATGGAAAATGATCTTTTTCAGATTGACCTGGGTCTTGGATGTTTATCTATATATGTATCTATTATAAAATATAGTATCGTTGAGTTAGTATCCCATAACACAAGTCTCGAACTTTGGGGCTAACTCAATCTGTGTGATTTGTCCGTATATATTTATTTATAATAACAGTGTGTTTGTTTTTCGGGTGTGTAAGTGGCCAACATTGATATCAGATTTTTCAAGCTGCTTAGGGGCATCTGACATAACGTATCGACTGCCATCAGTAAAAAGGCCTAATAAACAAAATTCTGATGCAACCTATATCACAAGTAACTAAATGTATTTCTACCAACAATTACCTTGAAACCAACTTACAACCCAAAACCTCAATAAACTATAAGCTACCACCCTCTGTACGCTTGTAAATGTGTTGAAAAGACGTCTCTAATACAAATATTAATAAGGGGTGAACGGGCATTTATACAAAATACATACTAAGTACAAGATGTATAATACCAAAACATTACACGTGGAGCCTCTTTACCTTTAGCACCTACTTATTTAAACCTTGTAAATTACAAAAACATTCAATAAATGACAAAAATCTTTCCATCTTTTGTAAAAAACGATAAAAACACGTTTTGCACGAATATACTCAACAAATCTGCTCTTAAACCCGCCTTACCGTTAAGGGACCTTGAGGGCGTTAATTTTTAGATCACACAATCTATATTTAGCAGAGCATGTTTCATCCGAAACATTACACGTGGAGCCTCTCACCCACTTATTTAAATCATGTAAATTGCAAAAACATTCAGGAAATGAAAGAAATCTTTTCATCTTTTGTTAAAAAGGTAAAAAAATACGTTTTGCACGAATAAACCCCTCAAATCTACTCCTAAACCCGCCTTAGCAACGGCAATGGGTCTTAAAATCTGGCAACACTCAGTATATTTCAAATGAACGAACAGCCGGGTTGAAAAAGGGAGTCATTAAGATAAAACTCTTAGACGAAGAGCTCGAGACCACTTTAATGAAGGTGATTTAAGTTGGTTAAAAGTAGGAGGTTGGATTTCTATTTTTTCTTCTTTTCTATACGGGTCTTAAATTGTTATCATCTATTACACTGTTTTAGCTGTTTGATCGGCACTATTATTTGAGTCTGATAGTATTTTTCACCATCAATAGTAGGTAGTTAATTCATTTGTTACTAGCAATTTTTCTTTTACTTCATCTACTAGTTAAATGTCACTAACAGATAAATAAGCTTTCTGTAGGTGGAAGAATAGTGTTAAATCGGTTCAGTAGTTTCGGAGCTTAAGCAATGCAAACAAATAATTAACAAATAAGCTCCTGAATACTGAGATCTCAAAATATGCATACAATTGTAGTGAAAATTTGAACTATTGTATTCAGCGATTTGCCGAGTGGTGAGAGGAATAGGATCACTATAAGTCTCCCCGTGGATGTCGTAGAAGTCGACTAAGGACACATAAGCTAAACAAAGCTATAAACATCAAAGAGACATCTCAAACCCGTCTGGCCAGCGTGGAGAGTGTAAGCCAAATCCTCTGACTGCCACGGCTAATTTATGGCTCTAATAGTACAGAGTACTGGTAGTAGGAGGGTCGTGTCCTGCAGTGGAGACTAACAAAGACCTGTTGATGATATTCAGCGAACGAAAAAAGCAAGCCATGTCAAACTACAGATTTGGCTCCAAGAATCGTGCGTTGCGAAAAACATTTCGTAAAGGCAGTGATGAAGGGAATCGACGCCTTTATTTTCACGAGTATTTTAATACGTTAACAATACTCTGCGTACTTACTAACTGTAATTAAGTCACTCTTTAGTTGTTTGCTCCCACAGGTTTTATTGTAATGCTAAAAATGCTTGAATATTAAATGAAGAAGAGGAATGCTATGATTTTATTATTCAATGTTTATATCTCTTGAGTTTTTATTAGAGATTGTTTAAACATTGTTCGAACAAGTTTAAATGTATGCGCATTGCATTACCTACACGCATAAATTTAAGATCGAACGCTTCCTACATTAGCATTAGTACATACTAATGCGGAATCAGTATATACTAAGTATATGCTAATGTTAGATTTAAATTACATACTGGACTGCAAGACAAATAAGTGAAATAAGAATATTGTAATAAAAATCTATTTGTCTCTATCCAAATTGTGAAACTTTACACAACAAATGATAGTGCTGTATTTCAATATTTGAGACAGTAACTAAAATTAATCGTCCCGTACCAGACTTGTTGAGAAACGAGAAAAAGCTTCTAGCTCCCGGTCTATAGGTAGCACATTATAAATGACATCTACCTAGATGTCATTTACAATGAGCTTTAAGCTCGGAACAAGATTTAACAGAATAAAATGATAACTGCTCTTGCGTGTGTTATTCATTAATTGATCATTGAAAATTTTCTATTTGCTATTTGAGGATTTGTAACTTTAGAATGAATACAGAAGCTTTTTTCTGAAATCTGGGTTTTCAATGAATAGATCATAAAACAAAGGGTTACATATTGGTACATTCATATATACTGCCACCGTGGCAGTATATATGTATGTGACGTGGAAAGAGACGTGGCAGTGCCACGTCTCTTTCCCCTAACCCCTGACCTAAAGCTTTGTAGCTAGTAGTTAGTACTAGCGTGATGTTGTGTTGGTGGGCGTGGAGTTGGAAAACGGAATCAAAATAATGATAGGTTGTTAGTCGCATCGCCGCATAGATTTCTTAGAATTTCGCCCTTTCCCTCGATTGGCTTTTACATTCGCGCGGGAAGCATTCTGGAACATTCTATGTTTTTTCATTACTCCCAGACCAGTGTGGACGATTCATGGACCTAGGAATAATATGGACCCGGCATTAGACACATCAAAAGTGAAGCATAACTTACGTCACATTAAGTCACATGTGTGCAGCATGTATTTGACATTTGGGAAATTTGACATTTCGTTCGACCGGGGAAAAGTGTAGGGATTTTTGTGCCGATGTGTGCGTGCGCTAGTGTCGCGACACGAGTGTAGGGATTTTTATGTGCGTCACTGTTACATTTTCCAAGGGCATATCCTGATTATTCTTAGATCCATGGGACGATTTTACCATATTGGTTTCTACACAATTTAACAGACTCGCAACATCTTTAGTGGAAACTTGAAATAAGAAGAAGCGATTTGTTTCCTTCAACTCCTAAATCTCACATAAGAAATATAACATAGTATTTCTATGTTTGAAACAGTAACTGAAATAAATCGTCGCAGTCAACAGTTCCAGACTTGTTGAGCTTTACGAGAAAAAGCTTTTAGTTCCCTGTCTACAGGTAGATGGCATCTACAATGTGCTTTAAATGAATAAAATGATCGTTACTTCTGAACGCGAGCGGTCATTAAAATGACAATTTCAACTTTGCTAGACTTGTGAAGCTTTGAGAGAAAAAGCTTTCAGCTCTTCGTCTACATGTAGATGTCATTTACAATGTGATTTAACTACAATTTAACAGAATATTTGGTTTGAACTTTTCTTGTTGCATGAATTATCTATTGTTCATTTGAGGTTTTATCTACTCTGGAGCTAAAATTATAAGAGCTGTACCTGTGTATTTGACGATTAGTGAATCGTAAAACATTTTATCACGTCTTCATCCCTTACGGGGTAGACAGAGCCTAAGATAGAAGACCCAAAATCCACGTTTAGCGAGTTAGTAATGGTGGAAAGTGGAATCAAAATAATGGTGGGTTGCTAGCCGTACCGCCTATTAGCTGTAAATTATTGTAAGATATACGAAGAATGAGGTGTCATTAGTTCAAATTCGTCCCCGGGGTGCCATATGCTATGTAACGTCAACAAAAAACCAATATGGCCGACGTAAACTGTCAAAAACGTCAGTCGGGTTTTATCTTTCTTAAATTACTACTTTAAATTTATGTTTTACTCACCTTCGTACAACCAATCAGGCACTCCATTATGCACAGTTCCAGGAACACCAGTATCAGTGACCCGGTATCCAGTAGAAGACCTGGGCGCTGGCCGGTAGTAGATGTCGTAGTCTTTCACTGTAATCAGCCCGTGGCCCTTGGGCGTCCAAGACGCGAGTAGTAGGTGAGGGCCCTCGGTGATGACGCCTCCGCCGACCTCGTCTGGTAGCGGTGTCAGCGGGTAGGATTCGCTGGGGACAAAAGTCTGAGATTAATTAAATTGTTTGTTGTTTTTCGTGTGTGTAAGTGGGCATCACTAGTGTCAGATTTTTCAAAGAGCCCGATGGCTTAGTGGGTGTAAACATTATAAGTGCTTCCGCATGTAAAGCAACCCCGGGCGCAGTCCCCACTTGGATGGGTGACCGCAAGTGACATATAAGTATCCCAAGATCCTCCATGCTTCGAAAGGCACTTTAAGCCGTTGGTCCCGGCTGTCATCAATCATTGACGACAGTCGTTAAGCTATTAACTTTATTAATTTATATTAGAATACATACATACAGCGTGTGAATTGACCCTTTACATTCCTTAAAGGGTGACAGACTATATGAACAACTTTTCTAATGGTATCAATGCAGGGAACTTAAAAATAAATTACCTACACTCAACAAGTTACAGCTATATTGAAAATGGGTCGGCAACGCGTGATTGGCACATCCCTGGGATCATCCCCATCAGGGATGTGCCAATCGCGCGTTGCCAAGCAAGCTTCTATAGGCTACGGTAACCGGTTCCATCAGGTAGGCTAATGCTAATTTGCCTACTTCATAGTATAAAAGAAAATGTATTTCGTGATATCAGACAAGTTTTGGTCTAAACAAAGATATGCGCATAAGAACATGTAGAATCTTAGGAGTGAGATTGAACTCCCTGTCAATGCCTGTATAACATTCTATCGGTACGTTACGTAAGTCAAAGTGTTAGCTAAATTGTTTCATACCTTTCCCGTCATATTACCTACCTTGAATAGAAATTGAATGAAAGAGCAAATCATTCTTTCTGCGCAAAACCACCAAACAATCCAAAACAACCCCATAAGTTTGACCGACTTTAGTGTACTGAATACGCAGCCAAATATTGCGGTATTTGTGTTTATTAACTTCTCTTATCCATTATGTAAAACAGGGTATATCCATTGTAATAAGGGTACGGAACGATTGAATGGAATACTTTCTGCGGCGTAAGTGTTATTTTATAGTTACTTTTATTGTCGGAAGAACAAATACTGTACTAAAATTATTTACTAAAATATTTTTAAAACTTTATTAGGTTATTTGTAATTATACATATTAACCTATGTAAATTTATTATATTTATCTATGTCTTATGACATAGAAAAAATAAGGGTGAATAAAAACACTAACAATTTGAATGAAAACTGCACGTTAGAGTAGTTTGAAAGTTTCAATATTCATTGAAAAAATTTGTTTGATCTTTTTAAAATTCTTTAGGTACCTATAAGTACGATCGGCAGTATTGTTCATGTTCATACAATCATATCATGCATCCCTTACGGGGTGGGCAGCCTGACCCCACAAAACATAGGCTTTGCGTACAAAGGGTATAAAAATACTAGGTGAGAGCTTTGAGTACCAAGTAGGTACCAATGCAGACTATTGAAAGAGACTTAAAAAATTCTTGTAAATTTGCGCCGTTTTCTTTCGCACGATTTTTCGTTAAAGCCGTTAGGTTTTATGATTGCCTGGTACTCGCCTCGTCGTAACAGTATTTCAGTCAGCGACTAGTGTCGTCTTCTTGCGTAACGCGCCGTGTACTTAGCCCGTTATACAGATTTAATGACGTCATTGGCCAAATGGGCCGTAAGCCGGATTGTTATGTGGAGAATAAACGGGCAATAACAGTATTTTTGTTGGAAATCCTGCAAGATGTTGTACGAGCACGGTTATTAAGTTGTAGGACTCTAGTTCTGTTGTTTATAAAAAGTGCCAATATCTTTTCAGACTCAAGGAGGTTTGACGTCATGCAGGCAGCCGGAAATTTGTTTTTTTTTCAAATCATAAGGCATGAATAATAGCAACAGAAGAAGAATATGAATGTAGTCATAATAACCACGGAAATTGGTGTCCTTCTCAACTGCCTATCCGTTGGTTGCAGGTATGGCATCGAGTACGCGCGCGCGACCTCCCGAGCTGCTACATTCTCGCCCCCATTCCATCTGAGCAAGTAGAGTCCTAAATACCTTTATCCTGGCCCGCAGTCTAATAAACTCCTTCCCTTCCTTCGCTTAAAAAAATGGTTTCGATGGGCAGCTGAAACGTAGTGATTATTTGCTCTTTGGGCAGCAGCATCGGAACTGAGTTAAGCCAAACAAAATTCACTCACCAACCCGTCTACCAAGCGTGGTGAGTATGGCAATCCTCTTATAATGTTTATGATTCTTGGGAGAGGTCTATGTCCAGCAGTGGTTTTCTTGGGGCTGAGAAACCACGACGACATTATTGTCTTTACTATGATTGCCATGGCTATATGCCCGAGGTTTGCAATAGCAAACATCAGGCATAATAGCCACCTCCGATGCATCATACTGAGAATTCAATCGGGAAAAACGCTTTGAAGAGGAGGATAAAAGAAAAACAAATCTGCATAATAAAGGTAAGTTTTGGTGTAAGGTGTAAGTCACTCCATAAATTTTAATTAAATCGTAACACGTCCCAAGTCCTTTACAATAATACTTAATGTTTCAACATATCCTTCCCATTTTCACTGGAGACAATCTAATTTTCATCAAATAGATCCATCAGGCGACGAGACAGCACACACACGAACTTTAAATTAAATTCGTACAATTAATCTACTTGGAACAAAGCCTGTTGGCCCATCAACTCGCAACGCGAGGATGCGATGGCCTATTCGTATAGCAGGGAAGTCTAACCTTGTTAAATCGAATGTTGGAAGTTCTTTTATATTTTTGCGTGTAGCAAGTGGTAAGATTTAATAAAATATATAATACTAGCTGTTACCCGCGGCTTTGCCCGCGTGATATATGCCTATGACCTTCTCAGTATCCTAACCTATGTGTATGCAAAATTTCATGATGATCGGTTCAGTAGATGGGGCGCGAAAGTGAAACAAACAAACAAACTCACTTTCGCATTTATAATATATATAAGTTAGGATTAAGATAGTTAGGATTAAGATAAACGGAGTTTCTTATTTGTTTTTTCTTTTTGTGATTTGTTATACAAGGCTTTTTTGATCATTCACATTTCATCATCATCATTATCATCAGGTCTTTTCTAGTCTCCTATTCTGTTTATTCTATATTGTACCATCTCTCTCGATACTATACTATTTTAAAATCCCACTTGATTTTCATGGACAGTAGATGTGAATGTAGCTCGAGCTCGATATCATCGAAGATTAATCATCTCTGGATTTCCTCCACAGCATCTAGCGCAGAGAATTGATCGCTGTCTCTTCAAATGGCGCTAAACACATGACGTATGTTTTATACGTTTTATAAGACTTTGTGATGATTGCTTAAGGAGTTTGTGGTGGGAAGTCAAGGGTACAGTTGAAGTTTGCCTTAGACAATTTTGCAAATTGATTTTAGTGGACTTTATAATATGAAATTGGTGTAGTTTGGTGTTATAAATGCTCGTGCTCATGAACAATTTGTGAAATAGTTAAAGTGGACTGATAAATGGACTCGTATAGATTTGCCGCCCCAAGCTGCCACGAGGCGTCAAAGAACATACGCCATCTTTGATGCTACTTGGAAAAACTTTACCGTACAACACCGATACTTAGTATCTCATTATACTGGACATTGGCAGAATCACTGAAATTTCGGTGGAAGCCATAATATAAAACAGAAGAAGAAGATGATTGCTTAAGGGTGCTCCTTGGCCATTTCGACTATGTTTAACCTCAAGTACCGCGTACATAGATTTTTATTGCAAATATTCATTAACTACGTAACTCCTTGTCTTAGAGTCACGCAATTTTTTTTGCTTAATACAATACCAATCAACCTACAAACTCTCCCGAGGAATTTTTATTTGACAGATTATACTTCTTTTTAATATTAAATTTATGTTATTTAATATTTTGAATGCGCGCGGGCGACGGGTGCCAGTCGACCGCTGACTTTCTGACGGGGAACTAAGGTTCAAAACTCGTCCCATACCCTGAAGGTCATTAGCGCATGTACCAGCCTTAAGTGAAAACTTCGTTGTGTTGGGCGATTTGTGAATTATAATACTTAATTTAACACTATCAAGTACATATTTAGAATTTTACTAGTGACGAGCTCCGTGGCGCAGCGGTCAACACGCCACAACTAGATTTTGAAATATATAATAACTTTATCCAAATTAAGTAACAATATTAAACCTAACTTATATAAACTAAGAATTAAACCTACCTATAATAGTTGCCAGCCCTCAGGTCATTCTGTTATTGTTCCATTTGAAGCCAATAATTTCTCCGCCCTAGATGCCCGCAGAGGAAATCCGGAGAAGATAAATCATTGATGATTTCAAGCGCGAGCTACACTTGCATCTGCAGTCCATGGAATAAAATAAGACTCAAAAATAGCGTGGAATATAAACTAAGAGATTGCATTGAAAATCTACAAGATGTTGAAATCGGACATAAATTGTTAAAAATAAGGAAGTATGTAAAATGAATAAGTGAATTCACAAACGAACTATACGAGTAATATAGATTTGTATGGTCAAAGTGTGTGTTGTTAAAAAAAATATATTTATTTGCCAAGTAATATGAGGCTCGGGTTCATGGCAAATATTTGTATTCGCGAAGGTCAGAGTGATGAAATTTTTTTTTTTAAATCTATGGCGAAGTTATTTGTTACTGAAGTCGTTAAATGCTGCTTTAACGACTCAGGCATTTCCCATGATAAGTTTTGTGTAACTGCACAAAGATTAGTAAGTTTATAAAATAGGTATAGAATAAATAAGTAAGAATAACAAACAAAAAAATATTGTATGTGAACAGTTGAAAAAATAATGAACCTTTTTGTACATTATTTTGAAAGAAAATAGTGGACTTTTTTCTTGAAGAGAAAACGATTTAAGAACTCCTTTTTTGAAAATTACGCAAATATATGCCTTACACGCGTACGAAACTTATATATATATATTTGAACCATAAAATTTAAATTATTTTTAGGATAACTCTGTGTAATTTGAAAAACTTTGGGAATTTATTTGGGCAGAACCGTGTGAGAGTAGTAAAAATCAATCACGAAACGAAACGTGTGTTTATTGAAACTGCTTGCCTCTAAGGAAATTTATATAGTACACTTATTTGCCCTGTGTTCCCTAAGGATTTTGAAAGTACGGTATTTGTTAGGTTAGAACTATTTCATTTGCAGGGTCAATAGGTTGTTGCTTATGGGATTCCCTTACGATAATGAGTTTTCTTTTGTTTTATTTATGAGTAGTATCTTACAGTTTTACCAAGGACGTTCCAAAATGGAGGGTTCTTGTTTATACGGCAAATATATATCCAAGATTTCAGTTTAAAAATTAAAACTTGATTTTTGACTCATATGGTTATTTAAGATCAGGAATATCTTAAATAAACAGATGAGCAAATAAGCTAAACTAAAAAAAAACTTATTATAAAAATTTCTGGACCGATTTTCAAAATTGTTTAACCTATAGAAAGCTAATTTATCTGCAGGTAACATAAGATATAATTTAGGCAGTCGAAGTCGCGGTAAATTTTGCTAGTGTTAAATAAATCTGACACGTAATAATATGTTTATTCAAAGTGTTTGCTGCCAAGGTTTGTGTACATGTATTTGCCCAGTAAGATTAGGCTCGGGTTTCGTGGCATATATTTGTGTTCCCAAAATATTTTATTAGTTAGTGTAGTCGTGAGGGTTATGTTTAGGGTCAGAATGTGCTGCTTTAGGGATATCCTAATGATTTTTCCCTAATGATAATAAGTTTTGTGTATCTGCTGTGGTGGCGTGATGATATGAAGATTAATTGCACGTGAAAATATGTGGTACGTGAAAAATGCACCTTCCGGTAAACCTTGGATTCCTTCCTATTAACGTCATTATAACTAAGTATATAAGCCATTGTTTTATGTTAAAGTTAGGTATTCTGTTCAAGAAGTAACGTTGTGTTGCAATGCTCTACATCCTTTCATTTGCCACCATTATCGTACTGCTGAGAGTTCCCTAATAGTTGGTTAAAGTTTTTTCAAAAGTCGATTTGCGTAGCTGCTTAGTGCAATAGCACTGGAAACTTAGAGGCGAGAGTTTCCTTTTAGCATTTTCAGAATTCGATCTGCGTGGATACAAAGTCACTTTTGTAGGGACTGTATTTGCCGTGAAACAATATTGTTTATGGTAACGTAATTATAAGAAGCCCAAATAATGAAAGCTACAATAGATAAACTTATTTAAGTAAGTAATGTAAGCATACGTTAATGAATTTTTATGATTCCTTCGGGCTGTAAGGTAATAAATAAAAAGTGGGATGGTAGGTAACGCAAGTTCTAATGCATATAAGAGGAATGGGATATGGTGGAGAAATTCAATGTGTATTGCTTGCTGCCCGCGTGGAATTTTTGCCATATCTTGTTTCTTATTAAAAGTAAACACTGAAAAAATTTTGGTAATGCGGGCAGAACTAGAGTGATTTACTAGTAAAAAGAAAATGATAAAGCTAATGTTGGGCTTTTTATGTTTAAGTAAAGTGTTTACTAAGGTGTCTGTATATTTATTCGCCTAGCAATATTAGGCTCAAGTTTCACGGTAAATATTTGTGTCCCTAAGGATTTTGTTTGTAAATTAGTTGTTGGGTTTATGTCTAGGGTCCAGAATGTGCTGCTCTAGGGATTCTCTTATGATTATGAGCCAAGAGTTTCCTTAGTAAAAGTTTTTTCAAAACCGGCCAAGTGCGTGTCGGGCCACGCACTGTGTAGGGTTCCGTAGTTGCGAATGACAACTTTGAGTTCACACTGTTTTTTGTTTGTGCTTTTTAGTTTGTACTTACTGTTTTCCTTTCAACTTCAATATATATACTACTGCTGTAATAAACATATATAACCGTTTAGCAGATAGAGGGGGGAGGGGGGGGGGAACACTTAGCTCTAACAAAAATCAACCAAATATTTCGGAAACGGATCACTAAATCGAAAAATGGTGTTCTCATCCTCACAATATTTTTAAAGACCTATTTAACAATACCCAACACGATGGGTTTGGATAGAAAAAAAAATATTACTCCCTCTTACTTGTATACCCTAAAAAAAAATATTTTCAAGATATTTTTCTACCACTTTTTTGGCATAAATTAAATGCATACTAATAGGACCAAATTACAGCTTTATAGTACTTAGTCTCTGAGTAAAACCGCAGACAGACGGACATACAGACAGACATGGCGAAACTATAAGGGTTCTTAGTTTACTACGGAACCCTAAAAATCGATTTGCTTGGTATCCGAGTCCCTTGTACTGTATTTGCCGTGAAAGATACTATTTATAATTTCCTTCCGCAAAAATTACAAAAATATTGAAGAAAAGCTAGTAATAGGTGAACTCTTAAATAATTCTACCTATAGCTTTTGCTCAATACTGTATTAATATAAGTTTTCGTTAAATAATTATGATTTCCTCGGGCCATTTTACTGGCAATTTTGTTGGGGATTTTGCAGACTTCTTATAATTTTATTGAAAAAAATTGTTTTTTTTTTTAAATAGCTGTGTGTCCCAATGTTGGGCAAAGGCCTCTCTTTCACTACTCCAAGATTCTCTAGATTGTGCTAGTGCGCGCCAGTTCTTATTAAATTTGTTTAATTCGAATTAATTAAAAATTGTCTATTTAAATAAAATTAATTTAAATACGGTTTTATCGCGTTTATAACATTATTTATACACCTAACGTTTTGAATACTTTACAGTGTTCGTGGTCTTTACAAACTCTGGTTATGCGGGTATTATCGGAGCGACAGTAAGATACAATACCTATGTTGTTATGTTTGGTTTTATGCACTTTGAGTTAAATTAATTTTTATGCGGCCCCCACCAGTTACTTCATGCAAACTAACTATTGTTAGTCCCTTCATGTCCGCCACCACAAGTTAGGTATTGCATGCGCAATTATTAGGAATAAAGACATGATTCGTATGGATGTATGTATAGTATAGTAATAACATATCTAAGTATTTTATTTATTCCGACAGCGTATCCAACCAACCGTTCCTTTCTTCTCATTTCCATACGTTGTATTATTTGCAAAGTTCCTCCGCCCCCCGCCCTCATTCCGCAACTTGTATAATTAATGACTTCACAACAACATGTTTTACACGCGGGAATATTATATTAATGGTTGGCAAGGAATCTTGTAATTAAAGTTTCTTGATGCATTAACGTAATGGCGCTTTTAGACAACATATATTTATTTCCATTTCCAGTATAAGTACGTGTAGTTTCCAACCTCATACCTCTCCATATACTTAACCTTAAAAAAGTACTTATCCGCTTCGTACCTATGCTTAGTAAGAGACTCGCTCTAAGCCAAAGACTTCTATATAAACTGAGTGCCATACTCCAAGAAAAAGACATTAAATAAATATATACGGACAAATCACACAGATTGAGCTAGCCCCAAAGTAAGTTCGAGACTTGTGTTATGGGATACTAACTCAACGATACTATATTTTATAATAGATACATATATAGATAAACATCCAAGACCCAGGTCAATCTGAAAAAGATCATTTTCCATCTTGACCTGACCGGGGATCGAACCCGGGACCTCCGTGTCGCAGGCAGGCGTGTTGACCGCTGCGCCACGGAGCTCGTCAACATTTAAAAGCAATCGTGTCGCGTGACGTGAACGGCGTCTTCACGGTACAGAGTTTAGTTGTTAGCTGATCGCCACGGTGTTAATAAGAGCCCTTTGAACGTTACAGAATTTGGTACGTACGGCTTGTCGTCAGTTTCTATAGAAGTATTTGCTTTAAACTGCACTTCACGCTTGCCGCACCATACAGCGCTCCGCTCCGCTCGCATCATTCGAAGAACTTATGTTTAGACAAAGACAATATAATACTAACGTAATAAACTGTCCACCTCATAAAAAAATATTGGACCAAATTAAGGTTGCGAAAAGCAGGCGAATGTATGCCGCAGGAGAGTTGCTTGGTAGTCGTTACTAGATGGCGGTAATCTGCGTTAGCCTTTAACCTACTTAATATACGGTGTCATTTTAAAATATTATGCCTAAAATATTGTTTTGATTATTAATAAGATATATTTTGTGAATCATGTTTTTATATTCTCATAATACGGTAGATACAATGTTTTGTAGTTTCGAGTGGTGCCATCTATGCGAGTCTCTGAAAACAAATCGTACGATTAAGGCGTTGAGACCACATGGTTTAGAGTACTTGGGCAGGGTAATATCAATGGAGACCTGAATAATCTAAGAAGTAGACATTTAATTCAGCTCATGCTTTAGCCCTACAGCCGGCCTCCGTGGCGCAGTGGTTACCACGCCAGCCTGCGACACGAGTGGCCCTGGGTTCGATGCCCAATCAGGTCATGATGAAAAACGATATTTTTAAGACTGGCCTAGGTCTTGGATGTTTATGTACGTAATTATCTATTATAAAATAATGTATCGTTGACGTAGTACCCCACGACACGGGTGTGGTCAATTTCGGGTGATTGGTAAAAAAAATAGCTCAACCATATTTTTTGGTATTCTGCCTTTATCAGTGTGGCCTTTTACATTCAACATAAAAAGATTCGGGAGTCAAAATGGCGAACATTATGGCCATACTATCAATACCATACTATGTCTTGTTAAGACGTCGTAACCTTTAACGATATCTTACCCATATTATAGAGATTAACTAAAGGAATAAAACGTTAACTTTTCATGTTAATCATATTCGAAGTGGCGAATGCATGTACTGTAAAGTTGATAGAACAATGGTTTCGTAGTTAAGTGGTGTAAAATTTGTTTAGTTAAACCAGTATGAATATTTGAATAGTTTGTTTAAAGCAATGTTGTATGTATTTTACAATGTTCATCATCATCATCATCATCAGGTCCTTCTAGTCTCCACTGCAGGAGCACGACCCTCTCTGTACTACCAGAGCCATATACTAGCCTGAGTAGTCAGAGGATTTGGCCTACACTCTCCACGCTGGCCAGACGGGTTGGAGAGGTTTCTTTGATGTTAATAAGCTTTGTTTAGCTTGTGTTTCCTTAGTCGCCTTTAACGACATCCATGAGATGACTTGGAGTGGTCCTATTCTACTCTGCCGGGAACAATGAACGAACAATGTTAATGTTAATTTACTACTAAAATATATAACTATTACATAACAACATTGAAACTAGTTCATGATTCACTAGGACATACAATTTAAAGGCTTTTAACGAGTGCACGAAGCACGTAGTTTAAAGTGCTGAACTGCAGAGTAAAAATGCAGGCGTGAGTAGGAACTTTTATGCAAATCGTTCTTGTCTTCGCATAGGTATTTCCATTTTATTTATATTATTTTGTATCTAAAAACTTTATTGCATGTTCCTTCGGTTACAATAAAAATATAAATTAGATCGTAATATACGTCGGCGTTTTTGTCACACTACGCATGCTTAAGGGGGAACAGTAGGCACAGTAGCGACGCCAATCATTTTATTCCTAATACTTTACAAATAGAAAGGAATTCAAAAATATAAACAATACAAGCCTTAGTAAATAACCTGAAGTATTTTTTGAATCATGTTTATTACTATCGGAATCAGTGAGAATTATGAGAATCTGATTACCGCCAAAAACGGCCGTTTTTGGCGGTTATCACTTTTTCTCTCAATGACTGATTCTCATAATATCAAAACATGATTCCAAAAATACTTCAAGTTATTTACTAAGGCTTGTATTGTTTATATTCTTGAATTCCTTTCTATTTGTAAAGTATTAGGAATAAAATGATTGGCGTCGCTACTGTGCCTACTGTTCCCCCTTAAACAAATATATAATATACAGACAAATCTTGCAGATTGAGCTGCACCCCAATGTAAGTTCGAGACTTGTGTTATGGGATACTAACTCAACGATACTATATTTTTTTATTTATTTATTCATATCATCATGTCACCTTCAAGACTCCACCATTTCATAATAGATACTTATAAAGGCTTATTTTAAACCAATTAACTTTATAATCTCGGAATCCGAATCCCTAATGGAATACAGAATCGGAAGATAAAAAGGTGAAAATCGAAAAAGAAAATCAGACTTCCCATTGAAATTCGCCCAGCTGATCGGTGTCTTTGTATGAGAGGTCTAAAAAATTTTTCGTTTTGTTCTTTATTTTTCTAACAATTTTGTATTCTATTAAGGATTCTGATTCCGACATTACAATTTAGTTCACAGGTTCAAAATCAGCCTGTATAGATGAAAATTCGAGGCCCAGGTCAATTTGAAAAATATTGTTTTTCATCTTGACCTGACCGGGGATCGAACCTGGGACCATCCGTGTCCCAGGCAGGCGTGTTGATCGCTATGCCACGGAGCTGCAAGCTGAAAAGAATACTCTTTGCTTCAATTTATTTTTATTCACCTGTAGTTGATCCATCGATTTTCTATTGACAAATGTCGGTCACGTGACCTGTCGCGAGTTTAATATTTTTTTCCTATCAGAAAAAGTGCACAGTTCCATCAAATAAGTTTTTACTTCAATAATAGTACTAAGTTTAAAGCGCGAAAGTTTAAAGAAGAACCTGTATTAAATGATTAGAGTGGACCTACCCTCGTGTGCGATTTCCAAGAGCTACTAGAATGGCGTATAAGAAGGAATTTTAAGTAGGCTTCACTGTTAGACGCGAAAACTTTACGCTTCATAAACGTTTCTTTAAGCAAGTTTTTTTATGGCCTAGGACCACCTAGGACGGCAAACGAGCATACGGGTCACTTGATGGTAAGTGATCGCCGCTGCCCATGGAATAATGCAACACCAGGGGTGTCACAAGAGCGTTGCCGGCCTTTTATTTAAGGCGATAGGTATACGTGTGTGTTTTAAAGTTTTAAGTTCCGTTTAATAAATGAAACCGTTGTTATTTATTTTTAAAACCCTTGGAAAATAATACAAAATACATGCCAAGACTAAAAGATACTAAAGCTATAGATCATGTACTATGTACGTATATGTATGTCCTTTCTTAAGATATAAACTATCTTTGTAACAGATTTAATTTAATTTCAATACCTTTGGCGTGAAAACGTGATAGACAGACGGAGGAAATATTTCATGCTGGTTTGGGAGAAACTACTAGAACGGAGAGCTACTTTTCTTGGATTGGGCAAAAATCTAAGGAGTCACATTATAGGCGATTCGGCTAGCAACCCATCACTATTGAGATTCCGCTTCCAATCATAACGACCGCCATGCTAAACGTAGCCTATGATTTTATAACCTTAGGCTCTGTCTACCCCGCAAAAGAAGACGTGATAATATGGATGTATGTATGTATGTACAGACGGAGTTACTTTGGCACTAATAATATGAGTATAGATTGTGTATGGATTATTATATAATCCATACACACATCATACTCATTATTTATTTATGAGGACGTTGTTGATATATCGAACATTTTGCTGTAAACCGAATCACATTATTGAAATACGTAACAACGGGATACTCACGTAAATAGTCAGCAACTGTCCGACATGTTTCGACCTCATCCAGAGGTCTTACTCAGGGCAAATGTGAATCGAGACGCGCGCACGTCTAATTTAATCATATTAGTTCCTAAAATATCTGACCTTTACCTTTCTAACATTTACCATTTACCTTATATTTCGTGAGCCATCAGTCTACCTGCCGCTATCCAATGTATACTAGCAACATACAAAACAACACGCATACAATGGGTGGAAGAGAACAAAGCCAGCTTTGTTAGAACTTTTTGTTGCAGTCATATTTACATATTTACTACCAGCTTTTGCCCGCGGCTATGCCCGCGTTAGTGTCAATCCCTCAGGAACAGTACTTTTCTCGGAGATTAATGGTAGCCTATGTCCTTCTCAGTACTCCAGACAACGTGTATGCAAAATTTATTGATGATGGCGTTTAGCATGTAAGTAGGCTTAAGGGTGGAAAGCGGAATCAAAAATAGTGATGGAATGCTAGCCACATCGCCTTTAGACGGTATTCCTTAGGTTTTCACCCGATCCCTTGACCGGCTTTTACGGTCTGCGCGGGACGAAAAGCAGTCTAATATTATATGTTTTAACCTAAACCAGCGTGGAAAATATTTCATCATTATTTATTTTATGCGCAAGTGAGGACGTTGCTGACATATCAAACATTTTATTGTGAACCTAAACACATTATTTCCTTAAATATCTAACATTTACTTTACATTTCGTTGGCCATCAGCTTACCTACTGAAGCCACGTGCCAAAAGATCCTTGTAGCACTGTATATACTTTCAAAGAAATCACTTGTCAAATCAATTGTCGTTTTCCATCCTTATCACGTCAAAAAACGAGGCATTTGTGATGCATACATACATACATACATACTATCACGTCTTTATCCCTTGCGGGGCAGACAGAGCCCAAGGCCATAAGACCTACAGGCCACGCTTAGCATCGTTGTGGACGTAAAGGTGGAAAGCGGAATCAAAATAATGATGGGTTGCTAGCCGCATCGCCTATCAATGTGCTTCCTTAGATTTTCAGCCAATCCCTTGACCGGCTTTTACGGTCTGCGCGGGAAGAAAAGCAGCTGGTATATTCTATGTTTTTTTCGTTTCTCCCAAACCAGCATGCTTATTTGACTATGTCTACCTCCTACTAGGTAAACAGACGTGATACTACGTAGTTGTTTGTATATCTAGAGATAGGTATCTGAAACAACACGTACGTAACAATGACGATGAGAACAAAGCGGGCTTTGTTGGAACTTTTTTCAATGCTGTAATATTTAAATGTACTCTTTTAATGGCGGCCTTTCAGACTCGGACCTTTTTGTTCTCCATTCTAACGCTTGTTGTGAAAAACTTAGATAACATACCTTTGAATGAATTCGTTATCAATTTTCATTTTCTTTTTACGTTGAGTCTTCCTTGCTGATTTAGAAGTGGTTAAAAATCCCTAAAGCGTGCTAGCTGTTCTATCTTTATGGTAAAAACCAATGAAGGTTAGGGCTATAAAGAATATATATACTTTCAAACAAATCATTTGTCAAATCAATTGTAGTTTTAATCTTAAATCTTATCTCGTAAAATAACGAGGCCTTTTGGCTCTGCCTACCTCGTAAGCGAAAAAGACGTGACACTACAAACTTGTTTATATATCTACAGGTATCTGTAACAACACGTACGTAACAATGACGATGAGAACAAAGCGGGCTTTGATGGAACTTTTTTCTTTGCTGTAATATTTAAATGTACTCTTTTAATGGCGGCCTTTCAGACTAGGACCTTTTTGTTCTCCATTCTAATGCTTGTTATAAAAATAGATAGGTAAAATACGGACAGGTTGCTTTTTAAAAACAAAAAACCAGACTTTTGTTTACGTTAAATAGCCTATGACACTTCAGGGCAGAATGAGAATCTTATGACACCTCATTCTTCAAAATCAGTAAAGTTGTTAATGCTACAGGAACAACAATGGGACAGACATACTTACATACAAACGCGCGAAAAACGCACCTCCCATGTGGGTCTTTCAAGTAAAAATTTCTTACTTAAGTTACGTTTGTGTATCTACAGCTAGTTATCTGTAACAACACGTACGTAACAATGACGATGAGAACAAAGCGGGCTTTGTTGGAACTTTTTTCAATGCTGTAATATTTAAATGTAGTCTTTTAAAGGCGGCCTTTCAGACTCGGACCTTTTTGTTCTCCATTCTAACGCTTGTTGTGAACATACTTAGATAACATACCTTTGAATGAATTCGTTATCAATTTTCATTTTCTTTTTACATTGAGTGTTCCTTGCTGATTTAGAACAGGTAAAAAATACCTAAAGCGTGCTAGCTGTTCTACCCTAATGGTAAAAACCAATGAAGGTTACGGCTATAAAGAATATACATACTTTCAAACAAATCATTTGTTAAATCAATTGTAGTTTTAATCTTAAATCTTGTAAAATAACGAGGCCTTTTGGCTCTGCCTACCTCGTAAGCGAAAAAGACGTGATACTACAAACTTGTTTATATATCTACAGGTATCTGTAACAACACGTACGTAACAATGACGATGAGAACAAAGCGGGCTTTGTTGGAAGTTTTTTCAATGCTGTAATATTTAAATATTGTAGTCTTTTAATGGCGGCCTTTCAGACTCGGACCTTTTTGTTCTCTATTCTAAAGTTTGTTGGGAAACATTTTACTTATGTAAGATACCTTACCTAGTCAGTTTTAATTAATGTTAATTTGAATGAGTGAGTGAGATAATGAAAACCGAATTGGAATCAGCGCGGTCTCCAGTAATAACTTTTATAAAAATCGGTCAAGTTCGAGTCGGATCTCCACATCACTCGCACATAACGTAGTGGTTATAGTTATGCTGTTTTACTCGCCTCGGTGTGAATCGCAAGAACCCTATTATACACATTGAAATATTTTTCATTTAGGGTCCTAAATAAAGAATTGATTCAGTCCGTCGATTTGAACAACTTGGTCTATGGGACCAATGCTGGGAACTAAAAAAATTACATTTCCATACAAAAATCTTCAACGGCCCGGTCTATTTGTATGGAGGAGACGATTTTTTGAGTTCTATATGAAAAGTTGTTTGTTTTTTGTGTGTGTAAGTAAGTTGTTCATATCGACAGGCTGAATCACTCTTAGAAGGTACCATAATTATAAATATTTCCCCGTGTATACAATATTATCTGAAAACACGTATAAACAGGTGCCCTTAGTAATGAAAGTAGATTTCAGAATTACTTGAAAACCTTCGGCGAATACTCACATGAAACATTCGTGCTCGATAGTTCCAAAATCACGAACCTAAGCCCACCTGTATCGATTTGCTCCTAATAAAATATATCCACTATTTCCAACCCTAATCTACGAAGTCTGGACTGGATCCAAAGTGAGATTAAAGTTGATGTTGGATGTATTCGCAAAATGTCTTGTGTACTTAAGTAGTTACCTACTGCATAATACCCTATTTTGGTATGCCTCTGTATTTGATATGAAGAGATGTTTGATTAGACTCAGGACAAATAAATAACGGATAAAATAATAATCATAAATAAATAATGGAGAGGGCTATGCTCGGTGTATCTCTGCGAGATCGAATCAGAAACGAGGAGATCCGTAGAAGAACCATGGTCACCGACATAACCCAGCGGATTAGCTCTTTGAAGTGGCAGTGGGCGCAACACATAACGCGAAGAATTGATGGCCGATGGAGCAGAAAGGTTCTTGAATGGCGACCACATACCGGCAAGCGCAGCGTTGGACATCCACCGATCAGGTGGTCAGACGACCTGATAAAGGCCGTAGGAAGGCGCTGAATGCAGGCCGCTTCATATTCTAAATCCTTAGGGGGGGGGGGGGCTATATCCAGCAGTGGACTTCTTGTGGCTGAGATGATGATGACGAAATAAATAACATTGAAACTAACGTGAGATAAAGATATTATAACAACGGGTCACTCACGGCAATTTTTGAAAATGGGCTCCTGATGAGTCCGAACCTATAGTCAGCAATCCCGACAAAATAACACGTGAGTGACTCGTTGTTATATAAGGATAAATATACGTTTAATGCTTAGTCGACAATGATGTCCCAGGATTGATCTTTAACTATAGATTATATTAGAATCTAAAATAAATCAAAGAAACCCGATTTCAAATACTTAATAAAATTATTTTCATTTGATTATTTCAGTTGTTGGTATTTAATGTATATTGAACGATAGATAAACTTCCACACAACAATGACCAGTTCTCAGTTCAATACAAACCAATACTTTGTTATAATAACAAAGTAAGAAAGATTAAGTTAATTGTAGAATGTCGCATTACGACGTCTTTTTTGTAAAAGGTAATTAAATTAAAGAAATGAAAATCAACGAAATGAATATTTAATAGTTTCATAAAAAAACTACAATCGAATATTTTTAGAACAGGTCATTTTGCTGACAACTGTGGAACTCCTCTACAAGTAATTGTTGGTCATTTTGCGAGTACTAAACGTGTATTGGAATTACGTACAAATAGCTCTATCGGGTTCCGATAAACCCTTACCACGGATCCCTAATTCCTCGACGAAGCTGTGACGTCACTTCCTCTGCAAATTACTGCCGTTTCCGCGTCAAGTTGTCGGTCGATTAGAGATAACTTTTAAGCTGTCGATAGTAAGTACTCGTGAGTAAAAGATGGAAGTCGTTACTTGTAAGTAACAGAGAAAGTCTTTCATAAATAGAGGAGGTGTCGGTCAATAAAAAGGTTAATTGTTTTAAAAGTTTTTAAAAGGCGAATGTACGAAATGAATGTACGAAAAATGTACGATGTTTCTATATAAAATATATTGCTTAATCTGTTTAAAAATAATAAAACTCAGTTCTTAAATTAGTCAACAGTTTTTGTACACATATTGTGGTGGTTTTGTACACATACTGCTTTGTAAAACCAATCAAAAGGCATTTCAAAATTAAAGGATTTTAAAGTCTAAGACATAAATACACTAATCGAATTTTTGATTTTGTAGTAGGGAAAAAAATTTCGGCTACGCTCTTGTCACATCCCTGGTGTTGCAGCTATCTATGGGCAGCGGTGATCACTTACCATCAGACAATCCGCTCGCTCGTTTGCCGTTCTATGTCATAGAAAAAATTGTGACGCAATATTCGTTTTTGGAGGGTACAGAGTTTGCCGTTTTTCCAGTTTGGCTATATTATTTTGATTAGGTTGAGGAAGCTGTTAAAAAATTTCAAGGGAACGGGTGTTAGAAAGTGGCCATGAAGGGAGTGTCTCTTGTATTTTGTAATATAATTACTTGTTTATCAAGTTCTTTGGTACTTACGTGGTCAATATGTCGTAGACGGTGTACCGGGCCAGGTACGAGTATCTGTGAATTTTTCGCAGGTTCTGTGCTAAGAGGAGGAACCGACGATCTGCCGACACCGAGAACGAGGCTGGTTCCAGCACCCTCTGCAACAAATAGAATAATTAAATGTACAAAAATTTTTCCCCGCTGATCTGGGTCTAAAGGAAAAAACTTACAATCTACCAGCTGCTTCTCTTCCCACGCAGATCGTATAAGCCGATCGAGGTAATGGGCGACAATTTAAGGAAACATGCAACAGTCGATGCGGCTAGCAACCCATCAATATTTCGATTCTGTTTTCAATCTTCACAAAAGTTTTTGAAACTTATAGCACTTAATAAAAGTATTGCCGGGTGGTTTCCGGCAGAGTAGAATAGGTCCATCCATCCATCAGGTCCTTTTTAGTCTCCACTGTAGGAGCACGACCCTCTCTGTACTACTACAGCCAGAGTAGTCAGAGGATTTGGCCTACACTCTCCACGCCTGCCAGACGGGTTGGAGAGGTCTTTTTGATGTTTGTAAGCTTTGTTTAGCTTGTGTTTCCTATAAGTCGCCTTTTACGACATGCACGGGAAGACTTAGAGTGGTCCTATTCTACTCTGCCGGGAACCACACAGAATAGGACCACTTCAAGTCTTTTAGTATATGTCGTAGAAAGCGACTTAGAAAATATTGTACAAGCTAAACAAAGCTCTCCATCTCGAACCAAGACAGGTCAGGCCTACACTCTTTCAGAGAGTGCTTTACATATATAAGCGTTAATAATGCTCAAGATCACTGGGCCATCGGGCACTTCTAAGTATAAAATAAGATATAAGTTGAGTCTATACGTAATTATTATATTATCTTTGGTTGCGTATAACATGCGCTTCTTCGCACGCCGGTCGATGTTCAATAGGTAGTAATTCACTGGATGCTCACTTTATAATTATTCCCAGTAATGCACGTTACCTCACATTACTCCGCCATTAAATATTAAAAAGTTTGATGCCATTAAGTGCATTTTCTGGTATTTTGCGCTCTCAATAATTATGATGTGTGTGCTGGTCATTCATGTCACATGCGATGTTTAAACGCTTGTCCCACATTTGTAAATTCGATGAAAATGTATATAGCCCACTAGTGATTTTGTATGTAAAATGCTAGTAAAATGTATAAAACCCTTTATTGCTTTTGAAAAATACCCGAGCGAGCGTGAAGCGTAAGCGAAGAAAGCGAACAAGCAAAACGCTTTCGCATGTTTCTCTGGCCACTTGGTTAATATTGGCTACTTACACGCACTCAAATAATTTTTTGTGTTGGACACTGTAACAAAAGTTCATAAATCATTGACTTTAAATACCCATTTTCTTAAGAGACGTAGGAATCATGTGGTAGCCCCAGTAAGTATAATTTAAAATAATTCACAGTAAAATAAAATATACATTTATTCTCTCATTTATATAACCTAATAAATAAAAAAATAAATTTGACGAGCTTCGTGGCGCAGCGGTCAACACGCCAGCCTGTGACACGGATGGTCCCGGGTTCAATCCCCGGTCAGGTCAAGATAGAAAATGATCTTTTTCAGATTGACCTGGGTCTTGGATGTTTATCTATCTATATATGTATTTGTTATAAAATATAGTATCGTTGAGTTAGTATCCCATAACACAAGTCTTACTTAAGCACTTACTTTGAGGCTAGCTCAATCTGTGCGATTTGTCCGTATTTATTTATTTATATTTATATGGGTATATATTTATTTTTTTATTTATTAGGTTATATAAATATTTTAAATAATCGTAAATGTAAAACACTAATTACGCGTAGCACGACACGCACATCGCCGGTTTTTGAATTTATGTTTCGGAATTTTGGTAAAGTCCTCATTAAGATTTAATATGAATAATTTTGCAACCAGCCAAACAAATCGATGTATAAATTATTCAAATTGATTACCGAACCCAATTCGATTCCAAAGGACCTCTGCACGAAAGCCACAATATTGCTCATTTCATAATCCAACGACGATTTCGTAAGCTCAATTGAATATGTCGGGTATATAAAAAACTCAATGTATAACTTAGTTACTAAACGTCGTCGATTATTTTTCGGTACGCGGACTCTCTAATTCGAAGTTTGCGTGTTTGGAGGAACTACCAAATTACGTCTTGCATAATTTACGGGCATGACTATCGTATTGTTTGTATCTTAGATCAGTCAACAAAACGCGAATCATTACGTTTTATGCCCGGACCAAAAAAGAGATATGATATAAAGTACGACATATGTTCTTTCTTTCTTTCTCCTTTTATATTATGGCTTTCACCGCGATTTCAGTGATTCTGCTAATGTCCAGTATAATGAGATACTAAGTATCGGTGTTGTACGGTATGGTGTTTAACAAGTGGCATCAAAGATGGCAAATGTTCTTTGATAGCCTCGTGGAAGCTTCTGGTGACAACTCTATACGAGTCCATATAAAAGTCTACTTCAATTATTTCACAAATTGTTCATGAGCACGAGTATTTATAACACCAAACTACACCAATTTCATATTATAAAGTCCACTAAAATCAATCTGCAAAATCGTCTAAGGCATACTTCAACTGCAGCCCTTGACTAACCACCACAAACTCCTACAACATTTGTTGTAAAGTTGCTTGTCAGGACTTATATACTAGTATACAGGCTGATTATGTACCTATATGAGGTACGAGGTCATTTGTTCAAGCCAGTGCAGTCACGAGCATTAATATATTATTGTTTTCAACTTTAGACCTTATCACATTGAACTAAGAACCGATGTATATAAATATTAATGCGCGTGACTGTACATAATAGTACACCTTCTTTAGTTGACTTGAAAGTACACGTGACTCTATGTTTGAGATAAGCAATGAGGCCAACAGTCGCTAGGAAGTATGAAAAATAAAATACGTAAGAAAAAAAGTGGATCTAAATAGTGCTATTTTATAAAGTCAACCAGTTGATCGGTAACTTTGTAAGGCAATTCCAACTTTTTTTGGAATTTGTCTTTATGAAGTTATCCAGATTCAGTAATTTAAGGTCAGGGGCTACATAATTAAAGTACTCAAGCAGGAATTATGAGCTTTACCATTCGATTTTTAATACCTAATGAGCACGAACCATCCTAAAAATATCAAACATGATCATCATCCATCATCATCAGGTCTTTCTAGTCTCCACTGCAGGAGCACGACCCTCTCTGTACTACCAGAGCCATATACTAGCCTGAGTAGTCAGATGATTTGGCCTACACTCTCCACGCTGGCCAGACGGGTTGGAGAGGTCTCTTTGATGTTAATAAGCTTTGTTTAGCTTGTGTTTCCTTAGTCGCCTTTTACGACATCCACGGGATGACTTGGAGTGGTCCTATTCTACTCTGCCGGGAACCACACGGCATGATATCTCAGTGTTATTAGCCTTCTTCTAGTTTTTATCGTGTGCATGGCTTACCTACCAACCAAGTAGTAGATTAAAGAAAGTCAGAGAGAGTAAAAAGAACAGAGAAAGATATAAATAACTCATCTAGCTATCTAGGCGTAAGTCACACGGGTGGAGCTGTAAACTAATCAATTCAAGCTGAGTTATAGCTGTGAGGGGCACCGGAATTCGATTATACGGCGGAACTACCGGAATTTCGGAGCTAGGGTCTGTACGTGTATACAGGAGGAATTTGATCTTGCTAGTTTCTGCAATATATGCTTTATCATTGGACCTTAATAGATGAATTGAGCCGATGTTTCGCCCATGTTTTAGATAGTCAAATACCTTATTCATTTTAAGATACTTTAAATACCATTTGGTAAAAGAAAGAAACAGGAGGAATTTGGCTGTTCCTAGTTACTGCAAATATCTGTTTTATCATTGAACCTCAATAGATGAATTGAGCCAGTGTTCCGCTCCATGTTTAAAAGTCACAAAAAAAGCCAAGGAAGTTGATAAATTTTGTTGACAGTACGTAGTCCTAAATTCGGAGAAGCACCGGTATTCGATTATATGGCGGAACTACCGGAATTTCGGGACTACGGTCTGCGTATCTTGGAGGAGGAATTTGGATCTTGCTAGTTATTACAATATATGCTTTATCAATGGACCTCAATAATCACAATTTATGTCAAGGAGATAGATATTTAGTTGATAGTATCATAGATGAAGCAAATAGGTATGTTGTGCTAAATAGTTAAACAAAGTAAGGTGTTTGACTGTGAAGTGGTGTTGGCCGCGAGGCTAGGTTCAGATTATGCATCAAAGAAGATTAGCATAGACAGAGAGATAAATATAACTAATTTAAGACAACATCCGTGGCGCGTAAACAGTGTCCGAGGTGCCGGGATCCGTCCTTATGTAGTATTGTATCGTTGAGTTAAGTATCCCACGACAGAAGTTACTGTGGGGCTAGCTCAGTTTGTGAGATTTGTTTCTATACATTTATTTATAACTGAGCAGACTACTAACTACTACTACTAACTAAACGATACCAGTTACATGGTTAGAGTAATTAACTTGTCTATCCATGCTGAGTTATGCCTTTGCAGAACACCGGTATTTGACCAGAGCTACTGGGAAGCTACAGGAAATTTAGAGCAATGTCCAGGAATATCAGGGTGCTGGTCCAAAATTACAAGTGTTTGCTACTAGCATTTTCAGCTGTGCTAATAATATTTTAACAGGTATGTCTTGACATGATAATAGCGATTCTAAAATTCCATACAACAATAGAAACGTAGTGTATTCATCTTTTTGACAGAACGACGAACAGACGGACAGTGGATTTCGCATTCTAAAATACACGATCGGGCAGCTTGAACTATCTAAGTGTCGCCGCTCACGGGTCACCAAACACAACCACAAAACTCATCTTCTGACCTATTTCCTATTGTTTTCATTTTATATGGACTCGCCGTCCACTGTAGACGCCGGTTGCCATACGCTACTTAAGATGTCGGCGATTGTGGCTGTGTGCTAGCAGACTTCTATATAAACAACTCCAAGAAACAGACAGTCAAAAGCAATCGTATACCGTGACCTGGACGGCGCGGCGTCTTCGCGGAGTTTCGGCGTAAGCTAAGCGCAATGGTGTTAATTAGCTCCCTTTGTACGCTTCAGAATTTGGTACGTATGGCTCGTTGACTTTAGTTTATATAGGAGTCTTTGGATATGAATGACTATTTTTATTTAAGATATGAAAACCGTTATGGGTACTAAAGTGACAATCATATCGTTGTACACCGAGTTAGCCAATCGGCCTGCAGGTCAGGCTGAGTTATGGCTCTGAAGAGCACCGGTATTCGATTATACGCCGGAACTATCGGAGTAACTGGAATTCTCACCCAACTAGCGCCCTGGGAATTAGGGACAGAATTCAAGCTTTATTAGGGTACTGCCATAGATATTATAATTCTACAGGATGTCTCATCTGGAGGCACCCGCTCTGCCAAATGCTTTGGCAAGCTACGCTAGCTAAGTTTGAAAAAGTCACCGTTAGATGGCAGTAGATCCATTGCTAAATAATTAAACTAATCATAAGCGTAAAAAATTGTGCTATCCTGTAGTAATAAATGTAGGATACTGACGCATATAATATAAGTAGCTTTTGCCCGCGACTTCGTCCGCATGGAGTTCAGTTATTTGTCACCCTTTTCCACCATTTAGCGGTTGAATTCTGAAAGAGCCTGAAACACTTGTTTACTGATGTATTGATTCCTATCAATACATGAGTAAACAAGTGTGTTATGTTGCTGCACTCCTGTGAAGTTTGGGATAAAATAGTTTAGCTAATCTTGTTTCCCCATGAAAACTTTTAAGCCCTTTTACACTCCCTTAGGGGTTGAATTTTCAAAAACCCTAGAACACGTTATTTTTAATTGTTAACCTAAAAATAAGTTCCAGGCTTCTAGCTGTAAAAATGACGGACTTCCATACAAAATTTTGACCCCTTCTTCGGCCACTTAGGGGGCGAATTTTCAAAAATCCTTCCTTGGCGGATGTCTTCGTCTTAACAACTATCTATATGCCAAATTTCAGCGAAATCCGTTCAGTAGTTTCGGCAGTGCGTAGATAGATAAGTCAGCCTCAAGCATCAAGAAAATGACCTCTGCAACCCGCCCGGCCTGCGACACAAGGCTCATCAGATTCGATTCCCGCCGCGGGATAATACTTGCACTTCATTGCCATTAAAGCAGGAATGTGTGATGGCGGACCCTACGCTTCACAGCTGCGACGTAAATATGGAATCGACAGGAATACATAAACTAAAAAAAAAACAAATTTAAAGTGAATGAACCTGGATAGAGCTGCAAATAGATGTAATTATCTTGATTCCTACTGTATTCTTATTTACAAATTAGCAATTATCCCGCTACTTCATATGCATAAATTATAGCCTATGTCTTCCGTCGATAAATTAGCTTTCTCTAGGTGAAAGAATTTTGGAAATCGCTTCAGTAGTTTCGGAGCCTATTCAATGCAAGCATACAAAGAAACATTCAAATCTTAGTATCAAATCGTAGTATTAGTGTAAATATACTAGAAATCGTAAAACGCACAACACACTATCACGTAACCAGCTGGGTCTTATGGCTCCGGGCTCTGTCTTGCCCGTTAGTAATAAAGACGTGATGTCTCTCGGTGCCACGCTATTTTCCACGCAAAATGCTAAAATAAATCCCGTCGTTCACATAGAAGCCTGCATTTTATTTACGGAGGGAGAATGGCTGGTCATTCGATATATAACGAGTGCAATGAAGCGAGCAAGAGGGATGGGCCGCCTGTCACGTAGTATTAACTGGCTGTTACAAATCACAGTGATTTTGGGACGCATCGTGTCACAGTATCGATACTTAGTATTTATGTTGTATATTTCAATTTATTAGTGAAACGAGATACTTTGTAATAAAAAGGCTTTCTGGATTAGTACTGTCAATATTAAGAATGATGAGAGAGATGTTTATTAAAGGGCTAAACACTTCCACGCCGGTCTGGGAGAAAAGAAAAAATCGTATGATCTGCCAGCTGCTTCTCTTCCCGCGCAGATCGTAAAAGCCGATCGAGGCTATGTGCGTCAGGTATCATGTCAGTAGGCGATGCGGCTAGCAATCCTCCACTATTTTTTTTCCGTTCTCCACCTACAAGCCCACCAACATGCTAAACGTGGCCTTTAGGTTTTATAGACCTGGGCTGTGTCTACCCCAAATTATTTTATTGATGAAGCCGCATAGCCTATTTGATGTAATTCCTCAGATTTTCTCCCAATCCATTGACCAGCTTTTACGGTCCGCGCGGGAAGAAAAGCAGCATGTATTCTTTGTTTTTTCTTTTCTCCCAAACCAGCATGGAAGACAAAAGAAGTAGATCATCATCATCATCATTTCGAGTAGGTGACACGGTCAGTCGATCATGCATACCCTGGTGTCAGAGTTCTTCGGAACCGCCTCTCGGCCTCTGACGTGGTTCCTTTGACGACTACCAGATGGCAGCCGGGACCACCGGCTTAACGTGCCTTCCGAAGCACGGAATCATCTTTCTTATCAGACAATCAGGTGATTCATGCCTGCAATGTCCTAATAAAACTGGAAACAACTTAACAAAGTATGCTTCCCGTGGAAATCGAACCCACGAATAAATAAATATAAAACTAACATAAAGGTCATAATGGACAAAATATCGAGGATACTTTTTATTAAAAATTACCCAACACTTCCCATCCCTAATGTTTTCCCACTTGTTGGCTGGACATCAATTTATAACCGGGGCCGGGAGTGACGTCCAATATTGGGAGGCTCTATTTTTTCTAGACATCCACGCTTCATTGGCCAACTTTGTGAGCCATCAGCCTAGTCTCAGATTTTGTAATCACGAAATGGAACAGCTTTTTCGGTCACTGGTTACATAGCCTTGTTGACTTGGCTCTAATGTTATATCCTATCTATAATCTTATGATATAGTCATATTTTTTGGGACGGTATGATATTGCTTAAATATATTCCTTTTATATATACAGCGTGTATATTGACCCTCGACAGACCTTAAAAGCGTGATTCAACCCGTCAATATAAACAACTTTTCCTTTGGGATCAATGTTGGATAATCAAAAAGTTTTCGACTTTTTTATAAAAAACCGGCCAAGTGCGTGTCGGGCCACGCGCAGTGTAGGGTTCCGTAGTTGCGAATGACAACTTTGAGTTCACACTATTCACACTCGCACCTTACAGTTTAACGACCAAAAACATCTAACAATGAAAATAGTATGAAATTTTACAGTTTATAAGTTGGTTGCCTATAACTTTTTAGTTTGTACTTACTACTCAGCTCTGATAGTTTTCCTTTCAACTTCAGTATATATGCTACTGCTGTAATTTTTTTCACGTATCTATATATAACCGTTTAGCAGATAGAGGGGGGGAACACTTACCTCTAACAAAAATTCGCACTTTAAAACCAAATATTTAGGAAACGGAGCCCTTAATCAAAAAATGGTGTTCTCAACCTCACAATATTTTTGAAAGACCTATTTAACGATACCCCACACAATAGGTAAATAGAGAAAAAAAAAATACTCCCTCAATTTACTTGTATGGGAGCTACGCTAAAAAAAATTTTTTTTCAAGATTTTATTCTACCACTTTTTTGCCATGATTAATATACATACCCATACCAAATTACAGCTTTCTAGTACTTATAGCCTCTGCGTAAAACCGCGGACGGACAGACAGACAGACAGACAGACAGACATGGCGAAACTATAAGGGTTCCTTGTTTACTACGGAACCCTAAAAAAGTGTTATGCACGCAGTCAAAATTTTTTTTTTAAAATGATATAATATATGATTTTTGGAGTAACTACCGTTGATCCCTTATAAAAGTTGTTCATATTGACGGTCTGAATTACCCCTTTGAGGAAATATCGAGGATTTTACACGCAGTGGATGTAGGAAGGTATGTCTTGATTATTAATTATTCTTTTGCATATAGCACTTAGTACGATTTATAAGCAAGCTTTTTGAGCCTATCAGCCTAGTCTCAGATTTTGTAATCACGGAATGGAATAGCTTTTTCGGTCACTGGTTACATAGCCATATTTTAACCTTACCTTCTCAGTATATATTTGCGAATATTATGTTTGTACGCCATAATTTAAATTTATATGAAAAAAATAGTGACATTCATGACCGAAACACAAGAAATAAAAATAAATTAGCTACACCAGCTTTACGATTGCAGAAAACTAAGCGTTCATTTATGGGTCTCGGAGTACGCTTCTATAATAAAATTCCCGCAGAAATATCGGGTCTACCTTTCCATAAGTTTAAAACGGCTGTTAAAAATCAGTTAGTAAAAAAAGGCATATTAATGTATTAATGATTATTTAAATGATAAAAATGCGTGGTAGTGATTTAATTGTTTGTAATTTATTGTAATAAATATAAATAACATTAGAATATATAAAAATTGTAATACATTGTAATCGAAGCCCTTCAGGCACGTAGGGACCAAGTCTGGATTGAGTTTCTTTCGGCGTATTCTTCTCACCAGTGGTCATTACGAAACGCTAGTAGTTTTTCGATTTTGCATATTAAAAATAAAAATAATAGGAATGAAAAAAAAATGACGTTCAAAAAGAGATACAATTATCCAATTTTGAATAAAAATCTTTGACTTTGACATTGACTTTGAGCCTTGTTGATTTGTCCCTAATGTCCCTTTCGATAATCTTATGAGATTGTGATATTTACATGGATCTAAGAATAATCAGGATATGCCCTTGGAAAATGTAACAGTGACGCACATAAAAATCCCTACACTCGTGTCGCGACACTAGCGCACGCACACATCGGCACAAAAATCCCTACACTTTTCGCCGGTCGAACGAAATGTCAAATTTCCCAAATGTCAAATACATGCTGCACACATGTGACTTGATGTGACGTAAGTTATGCTTCACTTTTGATGTGTCTAATGCCGGGTCCATATTATTCCTAGGTCCATGGATATTTATATATCTATATATGGTGTTATATTTCTAGAATATTTTATTGTATATATACATATGTACATATAATAAATATCACAATCTCATGTCTTGATTATTTTCTTATCTTTTGCATATAGCACTTAACAAGACCGGATTTAGCCGTGTGTTCCTGGCATAGCCGTGTGGTTTCCGGCAGAATAGAATAAGACCACTCCAAGTCTTCCCGTAAATGTCCTAGAAGGTGACTTAGAAAATACAAGCTAAACAAAGCTCATTTAACATGAAAGAGACCTCTCCAACCCGTCTAGCCAGCTTGGAGAGTGTAGGTCAAATCCTCTGACTGCTCTGGTAATTTAAGGCCTGTCAGCCTAGTCTCAGATTTTGTAATCACGAAATGGAACAGCTTTTTCGGTCACTGGTTACATAGCCGTGATGTTATATCCTTTCGCCTTTTGATAATCGTATGAGATACTCATATTTTTTGGGTCAGCGTGATTTGCTAAAATATTTTTTTTATTTTGTATCGTATAAGAATACGTATGTCCTGATTATTTGCTTATCTTTTGCATATGGTACTTGGCATGACCGGACCGGATTTGAACAAGCAGTGATTACTCTTTGTAAGAGTAACCCATATCTTATTTGTTAATTTAATATAAGTATATCAGTAAAGTGCCGTGCGGTTCCCGGGTGCCGAGTGGTTTCCGGCTGAGTAGAATAGGACCACTCCTAATCTTCCCGTGGATGTCGTAGAAGGCGACTTAGGAAACAAAAGCTAAACAAAGCTTATAAACATAAAGATACCTCTCCTCTCTTGTTAACCTAAATAAATACAAATCACCAACACGTCTGGCCAGCGTGGAAAGTGTGAGCTAGATCCTCTGACTGATCTAGCTAAGGTATGGCTGTGCTAGTACAGAGAGGGCCGTCCTCCTGCAGTGGAGACTAAAAGGGACCTGATGATATGATATCAGAAAAGTATTGTGAATGCATAAAATACCTTCTTTTTATTTCACCATTAAAATTCATAGCTGTACCCCATATACCTCTGATTGTCTTCTTTTAGATACCTGGTTGACTGGAAGAAATCCCCTCCTGGGACAAGTCCGCCATTGTGCATATTATCTTTAAATAGCTTTTAAATAATTTTCTTTGCTTTTATGTATTTAAGGTGTATTTTATGTACAATAAAGAATTTACAAACAAACAAACAAACCTTTAAAATATATCCTGAAATCAATACAAAAAGATCTTACAATATTGCTAAAGGTGAATACGTTAGGAATACTTGTTCTTGTTAGTGTTAATTTAAAAAAAAAACTTACGTATGTGTTGTTAGGCATGAGCGTCTTGGAAGTCTGGTTAACGGCGAACATCAAACTGATGCCGCCCGAAGCGTCTCTGTACACGAACTCGTCTCCTGCGAAAGAAAAGACAAGATTTGAAAGAAGTTTCTCAACACAAACTACGTAGATGATAGTTCTCTAGGCAATAGAGATCATAGACAAATATTGAAGTGAGGGTAAAATTTGACCGTCTGTCTGTCCGTCCGCGGTTTTACTCAGAGACTATAAGTACTAGAAAGCTGTAATTTGGTGTAGGTATGTATATTAATCATGGCAAAAAAGTGGTAGAAAAAAAATTTGAAACAAAATTTTTTTAGGGTAGATCCCGTACAATTAAATAGGGATTACTATTTTTTTCTCTATACAAACCCATCGTGTTGGGTATTGTTAAATGGGTCTTTAAAAATATTGTGAGGTTGAGAACACCATTTTTCGATTAAGGGATCTGTTTCCGGAATATTTGGTTCTAAAGTGCAAATTTTTGTGAGAGGGGGCCTCTCTATTTGCTAAACGGTAATATATGGATACGTAAATACAAAAAATAAAATAATAAAAAAATTACAGCAGTAGTTTATATACTGAAGTTGAAAGGAAAACTATCAGAGCTGAGTACTAAGTACAAACTTAAAAGTTATAGGCAACCTATAGGCAACCAACTTATAAAATCTACTGGAAAATTTCATACAATTTTCATTCTTAGATGTTTTTGGTCGTTAAACTGTGAGGTGCGAGTGTGGACAGTGTGAACTCAAAATTGTCTTTCGCAACTACGGAACCCTACACTTCGCGTGGCTCAGCACGCAATTGGCCGGTTTTTCTTCTCTGACCATGGAGGTCGAAGAACACAGAAAAAAGAAGGGTAAGGAAGGAAAGAGGGAAAGAAAAAGAAAGTTAAAGGCTTTTGCATAGCAGTAGAACATAGAGAGTTAGTAAAAAAAATCATTATACTACTCTACTCAATTTGCCAATGTTTCATAACAGTCCAAGTCCACTAAAAATATATCGGAGTTGTCACTCCAAATGAACGTCGGCCGGTGACCAATAAAGGCCAGTCATAAAAAATTCACCGCAATCAATGAAAGTGGGTTATGCCCCTAAACAACTTGTCTGACATTAGTGGATGAAACAATTTGTCTGACAACAAACTTGGACAATAGTGGATAACTTCGCCTACAGAGACTATTGCGCAACTTTGCAAAGGTTAGTCTACTAACTTTATTTAGAAGTCTTACAATAAGATAAAATATCCTACTCGACTAGATAAATTATACAGGACTGGTTACAATAAAGGCCACTTATGAAAAATTCACTGCAATCAATGAAAGAGGGTTATAAATACACAACTTATCTGACATTAGTTAATGAAACAATTTGTCTGATAACAAACTGTGAGAATAGTGGATGATTTCGCCCACAGAGATTATTGCGTAAGTTTGCGGGGGTTAGTCTACTAACTTTATTTAGAAGTCTTACAAGATAAAATGACTAGACTAGATACATTATACAGGGCTGGTTACAATAAAGGCCACTTATGAAAAAATTCACTGCAATCAATGAAAGAGGGTTATAATATTACAACTTATCTGACATTAGTTGATGAAACAATTTGTCTGATAACAAACTGTGAGAATAGTGGATGATTTCGCCCACAGAGATTATTGCGTAAGTTTGCGGAGGTTAGTCTACTCGTACTAACTTTATTTAGAAGTCTTACAATAAGATGCAATGTGATAAAATGTCGAACTATACTAGATAATTTACATAGGACTGGTTACAATAAAGGCCACTTACGAAAAATTCAGTGCAATCAATAAAAAGAGGGTAATGCCCAATACCACTTGTCTGACATTAGTGGATGAAACAATTTGTCTGATAACAAATTTGGACAATACTGGATAACTTCGCCCACAGAGATTATTGCGTAAGTTTGCGGGGGTTAGTCTACTGACTTTATTTAGAAGTCTTACAAGATAAAATGACTAGACTAGATAAATTTAAGGTTACAATAAAGGCCACTTATGAAAAATTCACTGCAATTAATGTAAGAGGGTTATAATATTACAACTTATCTGACATTAGTTGATGAAACAATTTGTCTGATAACAAACTGTGAGAATAGTGGATGATTTCGCCCGCAGAGATTATTGCGTAAGTTTGCGGAGGTTAGTCTACTCGTACTAACTTTATTTAGAAGTCTTACAATAAGATGCAATGTGATAAAATGTCGTACTATACTAAATAATTTACATAGGACTGGTTACAATAAAGGCCACTTATGAAAAATTCAGTGCAATCAATAAAAGAGGGTTATGTACAACACCACTTGTCTGACATTAGTGGATGAAACAATTTGTCTGATAACAAATTTGGACAATACTGGATAACTTCGCCCACAGAGATTATTGCGTAGCTTTGCGGAGGTCAGTATCCACTAACTTTATTTAGAAGTCTTAGATAAGATATTATGGCAGTCGTTAAGCTATGTCAGATGCCAGTGTTGGCCACTTTAACACACGAAGAACAAAAAAACCCCCAACTTTTTATCTTTACTTATTGTTTTGTAGTAAGGGATACCCTTATTTGATTTGGAACTTTATACAAATAGCCAAGCGGTTGCGGGCACACTTGTATTGGATTGGTAAAAGGACAAAAGTGGTACATTGAGTTCCTCAAAGTTTCGGAAGGGTCAGGAGTGTCATAATTAACTTTCCGTCCGGTGGTTTCAAGTATTGCATCGGGTACGCCTCCCGAGCTGCCACTTTCTCATCTCGAATCCATCCGACCAAGTAGCATCCCAAATACCTTTATTCCGTTCCCCAGTCCAACGAACCTCTACCCTTCTGTTGCCTAAGAAATGATTTGATGGGCAGCAGCATCGGAACCAAGATTAGCTAATTAAACTGCGATTCACCACGCTTGGCAGGCACCTGCCTGCCAATCGTGGTGAATATGGAAAATATCACCCATGATAGAAATCCTTGGGGGAGGCCCTTATCCTGCAGTGGACTGCTTACAGCTGACACGATGATGATGTTTCGGAAGGCGCATTCAACCTTTGTTTTCGGCTAGTATAATTTGTAATCATCACCATCATTTCGTGTAGGTGACACGGTCAGTCGACCATGCACACCCTGGTGCCAGAGTTCTTCGGAACCGCCTCTCGGCCTCTGACGTGGTTCCTTTAACGACTAACAGATGGCAGCAACATTTGTTATACTAAGTCAGATCCCTAAAGACAGGCTTAAATATCTGAGGTTGGAAATGAACAACTGTAAAAAGTAGATTAATCTTACTTACTTATATTATTTAACTGAAGAAAATCTGTCTTTTCCAGAGATATCCCAGTAGACGCGACATAATTACAGTAGCGCTAGATTTCTCTTAGGACTAGAGATAAAACAGCTGTTAAAGTTATGTTCTGTTTTATGAAGTTTTCATTTGATTATCTGGCTAATGTACTTTTCGGAGCACCTAGACTGAGAAATAAATTATAATTATTAATTTAATTAGTTTAGCTAAGTCAATGATCCTTTGTCTAGTATCTATTTCTCTTAAAGCGCTTAGAACAGCCAACTAGGGCGACCCCTCATTTTATTTCTAGTACTATTAAATAAGTATTACTATGTAATAAGTAGTACAAATGATACTAAATAAATATTCTATTCTATTCTAAGATCAAATTGAAAAATTCTACGTCAGTACTTCGGTAGTAAATAACTTGTAGTATTTTTTGTACTACTTTTCATTATTTTACATTTGATAAATCGAGAGAACTACTCATTACCGCCAAAAACGGCCTCTTCTAGCGGTAGTTAGTAGAACTCTCAATCTGAAATGATGATATTGATGAAAAGTTATATACCTACTAACAATACAACATATAATTTACTACCGAAGTATTCACGTACATTTTTTCAATTTGTTCTGATTTCGGAGTACAAGAATTAAATAACGGGTGGCGCTAGTTTCGGTGATGTAAGCCTCTTAACAGAGATGTACCTATATGTATTGTATTTGATGATAACGATGATGATAGTTGTTTGTGATATAGGTGATGTTTTGTTTGTTGGTCGTGTGTGTAAGTGGCAAACACTGGGGTTCGATTTTTAATGCCGCTATTATAATGCTTCTGACATAGCTTTACGATATTTTATCCGTGTAACATCAGGCTTTTATAGCCGGTAAAAAAGGATGTGTACAAAACATTTTTTTTTTCCACGCAACAGGATTATCTCAACACAAACAATTCGTCAACGTTGATCAACGCGATACAAACAGGCAATCATATTGAAAGTAAATAAAACGGAGCGAACAAAATTCAATTACGAGTACGATCGGCCGACGGCAAGGCTGGTGTGGCAGGGACTTTACCTACTTTGTTTTGTTTAAAACATTGTTTTTCATTCTGTTTTAAAAATAAATACAAAAAAAAATATATTTTTAACACATCTCGTACCACAAAGAGGGTGTCTTGATGCGGCGGTGGCATTGAGGCGCCGGGTCTGCTTAGCACAATGTGTCAATTGCTTGTTGCATGTCAAATCTTGTCAAATATTATCCTATGACGGCAGCTTGTAGTAGTAGCTTTGCAGGTAAGTGCTGCCGTCTGGTGGTGAGCATTTCAGAAAATCCTCATTAAAGGAAAAACTCCCAAAACCTTCCATCTGTTCTTGGTGGACTAAACACAGACACTTAGGTACTACCAAACATACACATTTGTACCTATTTAATATAGCAATTTCAATTTTCACTCTATTTTGAGTTCTCAGCATTGGTAAAGTTGTTCATCATTATCATTTCATTCAGGTGACACGGTCAGTCAACCATGCACACCCTGGTGTCAGATTTCTTCGGTTCTTGTTCATTTTAACAGATTGCATAACCTTTTTTGATTAAAACTAACGTGAGATAAAGACATTATTAAAATACGTAACAACGGGTTACTCACGTAAATAGTCAACTACTGGCCGACATGTTTCAACCTCATCCGGAGGTCTTCCTCAAGGCGAATGTGAATTGAGACGCGCGCACGGTGTCGTACTGTGCGTATTTTAATGATTGCATAAGCCTTTGAAGGGAATGTTGAGTGTATATTTACCCTGTATAATCGTCGTATATCTTTCTAGCCCATTTGTTCATTTGTCTTGCCAAATAAAACCGGACCCTTTGGAACCTTTTTCAATTAAAAGTACCGTTACGAATGTATACTGCAGTCATTAGGTCGCCGACACAAAATACAATGTTACGGCTATGTCATCCTGTTCATTAATACTCACCTACGGTATTTTTATCTCACGGGCTGCGGGCGATCCAATATTATGATTGCTCATGCACAGATGCGCATACACAAAGTCTTAATAAAAGTGCTATGGATTCCAATATATATTCTAGAAAGTCTCCTTTGGCACAGTTTTTTTTACATTTTTACTAAGGAAGATTTACACGGTAGTATAACATAAGACTATTGCTTTCAATAAATCCTCACTAATAGATATAGACGAATATTTATATATGGTACAACCGTACTACCGTACCTAACGGAAACTCACAGCATTCTCCGCATTACAGCGTCCCCGCACCTCTCCCCCGTTCTTGGGTGTACTTGATAAATTTAGATAACAGCGCTAGCGGCTACTTTTGCTAGTCGCACACATTACGTAACTTACTCATTCGATCATTAGGTTTATTATGCGGTGGCAACCCTGTTTAAGAATGACGTGTGCCTAAACGCTAGTAGTTATTCGATTTTGCTTAATAAAATAAGGAAGAAAAATATGACATTCAAAAGCGTATCGAATTTGGAATAAAAATCTTTGGTTTTGACTTTTCTTGACTTTTGATAAATGACTCACTCTATGTATAGGTAAAAAAAAATATATACTTCTACGGCCTCTGCATTTTGTGTCGTAGGAACAAAACACGCAATACTAAAACCTTTTCAGTTCGCTCGATATGTTTAGAACTGAATTGTCCTGAAAAGAAATACAGCCTGATTTAAAACCTCTGAGTTATATTATGATTTCGGAATCAGAAGAAATCAGAATTCTTACTGAAATATAGAATTGCAAGAATACAACGCAAAAATCTCATACTGCCCCTTAACCACTTTACTTTTCAGCTTTTCCGTTATTAGAGCTACTTTTTGTCTTCAAATGCCTCGTATGACATCCAAAAGATAGGAATAGACTTAGTGGCCATATAGTGCCGGAACCTCACAGCACGGTTTTTTTTTAATACAACGAAGTGTGCAAACTGGCACACTGCCTACCTGATGGAAAGCGGTTACCGTGGCCTATAGACGCCTGCATCACTTACCAAGCGTACCACTCGGGCGTTTCCGACCCGCAAATAATTTTTCATGCCCTTTTTTAAGAACCCCATGCTGTAGTCTCTCGGGAAAATCATGGCAGGTTCATTCAATAACTGTCGCCTGTCTTGTACTTAAAAAAAATCTAGGTGAATCAAATATCCTTATCCATCAAAAATCCCTCATCCAGAACATTCCTTATATCCATAAATTATAAGGGCTTTATTTTTTGAACCTCAAGGCTTGAATTAATCTTTCGCCTTTTTGCGAAGTTCCGACGACAGGATGTTCATACGTTTTTGATGAGGAACCCTTACCGCGCCGCACGGGAATATGTAACTTGCGGCTTTTGTAATAAAGTTTGAAATTCAATATCGTATTTAATATGCGTGAGGGTATGATGTATTGTCTTGTCAGGTGGTTTTTGATAATTAGAGACAATGTATGGCATAGAGCGCAGAATGTTGCACGCACTCTACTACAGACAGTACAGTCTAGTAGGTGAAAGTTTTATACTGGGTCTATCAATTCATGCTCAAAAAAAAACGTAAAATTGCCCAAATATGCTTAAAAAATAATATAATTTTCAGATAGCAATAAAAACTGACTTCTACTAAACTACTGAACCGATTTTATATTATTTTAGACATTAGTCTTACCAGGTTGTCAATATTTATTTGCTCCTATATTTAAATAAAAAACAAACAAACAAATTTTCTGAGTACTTTATTTCAATGATTTAAAAAATGGCCAATGTTTAAATGCTTGTGTCCGTGACAGCTTTGTGTGTGCTTTCACACGCGCGTCCTGTCAATTATAATGCCATCTAAATCCATCAAATTCCTAGCCATGTTGCATCATAGACTATGCAAATTTTTTTCTACGCTTTTAGGTTAATAGAGCCTATCTAGGCTTTATATAATCTAAGATATTTATTTACCACGACAGTACACGTGGAACTAGTGACCCCAGTGACCTGTGAGCCCCATCGTTAGCTATATAATAACTTGACCACAGTAAATAACGTTAAAAATTTAGAGAGCAGTCTCAGCTCTCGCCCGTGTTTCATTTAGCCGTCGTGAATTGTTCCCATTTGCTCCATTAAGGCAAAATCAGTAGAATCAACTAGCATATTAAAAAAATATAGAAGATGGTTAGTGATAAATATACTGAAAAGTTTCGACTTTGAGGAGTTGAAATTGTAAATTTCCATCAACACCACAGGGTGTAATTTTCATAGTATGCGATTGCATTTCAGTCGTATAGCTTTATAATAAGTGCGTTAGTTAGATACCTAAATGAAAAATATTGGACACGTTTGAACAAAGAATGATAAAGGTTTTCAAAGTTCATAAGTCCCCCAATAATCTTGACGTCAAAGTTTGCTTTGATTAAAACTAACGTGAGATATAGACATTATTAAAATACGTAACAACGGGTTGCTCACGTAAATAGTCAGCTACTGGCCGACATGTTTCAACCTCATCCGGAGGGCTTCCTGAGGGCGAATGTGAATCGAGACGCGCGCACGATGTCGTCCCAATCCGCACTGACATTCGCCCTGAGGAAGACCTCCGGATGAGGTTCAACCTCATCCGGAGGTCTTCCTCAGGGCGAATCAGGGCGAAAATCAGGGCGAACATGTCGGCCAGTAAGTAGCTGACTATTTACGTGAGTAACCCGTTGTTACGTATTTTAATAACGTCAAAGTTTGTTAAGTGTTAGCAATCTGCGATGTCATACAGAATTTTAGCGGGCTTTATCATTTTTGATTAATTGACAAAAGTCAAAATACGTGGTTAATATTTTTTTATTATCCAACCGATGGAATTTTTTATATGTTTTTAGGAAAGAAATAGCATTTATTGTTAAATTGGATAAAACTCTTCCTGCGCTAATATTAGTAGTTTTCACAGTTAGAACTAAAAGGGGTCGACGGGTGAGTCGCTAAAAAGCAGGCTGTATGTGTCGCTAGGTAACACGCAAGTTTCGTGCTTATGAAGACACTTCGATCCCGACTGACACTTCAGATGGAATTTAGCTATCATCATCATTATCATCATCGTCAGCTTTTCGCGGTCCACTGCTGGACATAAGCCTCCCTTTGTCTGCGCCATTCCGTTCTGTCCCTTGCTATCGCGAGCCAGTTCTTTCCAGTAATGGTCTTAATGTCGAATTTAGCTATGTTGTATGCCTAATGTTAATGAAAAAGGCAAATTCAAAACTCTGAAACCAATATGGTTACATACTAATATGAATTAAACAAATAATTACCTATACAACAGGGGAAATAAAAACTACGTCTATATTAAAAAATGGAATACTATGAGGAATAAATGTAAATGTCAAGAAAAATATTTTATCTAGCAAAACATTTAGAAGGCTTTGTCAGAAATTTCCCAGTGGGAACGAATGGGAACTACCGGCGGGGTTAACGACGCGTGAGTTAGCCCCGGTCTTAATTATTCAGTCGTCGCTAAACAGCTAAGCTATTTTCGTGCAGGCCACCGGTTTTCTACAATGAGGTAGTTTGAGATAATATACTAATTACTTCTTTATTCCTAACGGGCTATTCAAAGCTACTTGGTTGGATGAAGGAGGCAGAACTTATACTCTAAAAGCCATAAAAGCAAAGTTCAGCGCGTAGGGCATATGCAAAAAAAAATAGAATTATTAATATTAACTAGACTTAGCACGAACTTTTTGTTTTTCATTTCAGCTGGTTCTATGGAGTTTACATCGTAGTCGCGTGATCGGTCGAGACTCAATAAATAAAAGGTTTTTGCTAGTCCCGTTAATTTAAACAAATTATTTGATGTAAGCGCCAAAATATCAAAATAACATAGGGACTGGTTGCTAGCCAGCCTATTTCTTTACATTTCACTCATCCCCTTGACCAGCTTCCACAGTCTACGCGGATACAGGATCAGCTGGTACAGTGAGCACATAGAAAAGTATACCAACAATAATACAATTCACGAGCTCCGTGGCGCAGCGGTCAACACGCCTGCCTGTGACACGGATGGTCCCGGGTTCGATCCCCGGTCAGGTCAAGATGGAAAATTATCTTTTTCAGATTGACCTGGGTCTTGGATCTTTATCTATATAAGTATCTATTATAAAATATAGTATCGTTGAGTTATTTTTTTTTTTTTTATGTCATAGGATGGCAAACGAGCAAGCGGGTCACCTGATGGGAAGTGATCACCGCTGCCCATGGACAACTGCAACACCAGAGGTGTCACAAGAGCGTTGCCGGCCTTTTATTTTTCCCTCCCCAGAGGGGAGAGGGAGATGGACCTCCGGCTCTCTCACTCACCGAACGAAGCATAGTAGCGGTAAAGCTACTACTCAAACGTCGATTTTCTGTGAGAGTGTGGTACTTCCCCGAACGAGCCGGCCCATTCATGCTACTAGCAAAAGTGATTTTCGCCGGTAGCGAGGTAACTAATAACACAAATAGTATCTAATAACACAAATATCGAACTTACTTTGGGGCTATCTCAATTTGTGTGATTGTTCGTATATATTAAAAAAAGAAAAAAATACTCGTATAGTCTATAGTATACTTTTCCTATGTGGCCCACTGTACATTCTTCGTATTTTTTGTCAAACCAGCTTGAAAGCAATAATAACCACAAGATAGCAATTATATAAGAACTTGTGCAATAAAAGGTGAGTAATGGCCAAGCAAGTGGTAATATAAGTCACAGATGCAACCAATATTCCACTAAATCACCGGGAGTTATGAGGAAAAACAGATGGTTCGGGATATCTTGCGGATAAAACCAGTGGTTCCCAACCATTGAACAATTCAGGACTTTTTATGTCAAAATGTTACATGATTTTTCAAAAGATTAATAAAAATAAGACTGCCCTGATAAAAAATAGCCTTTGTCAAATTTGATGGGCCGGCAGCGGCCAACATCTTTTGACCAAACTAAAGTCGGAGGAAGACCGTGCGATGCTACAAATAAATAAATCAACAAAGTTAATTGCGCATCTATAAAACTAATTATAGGATAAGTTAATGAGGATACTTTATAACTATACTAGCAGCCCTCATCGGTTGCGCTCGGGCATGTGTTATACCTATAAACCTTCCACATGAATCACTCTATTTATTGGTGAAAACCGCATGAATATCCGTGCAGTAGTTTTTAAGTCTATCGCATAAAAACAGACAGACAGACGCGGCGGAACACTTTGTTTTATAATATGTAGCTTGCGGATAAATGCAGTGGCTCCCAAACCTTTAACAAATTCAGGACTTTCTCCCAAAATATTTTTCAAAGAAAAAGTAAAAACGTGACTGTCCTGACAAAAAATAGTTTTTGTCCAATTTGATGGGTAGGCAGCGGCTTGAATCAGTTGACCTGACCAAGGTCGCAGGAAGTCGGTAGATGCAACAAATAAATAAATCAACAAACTCAATTGCGTATTTATAAAACTAATTATAGGACTCCTTCCATGCTGGTTTGGAATATCAGAAAAATCATAGTATATACCACCTGCTTTTCTAGCCGCGCAGACCGTAAAAGCCAGTCAAGGGATTGGGCGAAAATCTACGGAATCACTCCAATAGGCGATGTAGCTGCCAACACATCACTATTTTGATTCCACTTTCCACCTTTACGCCCACTAACACGCTAAACGTGGCCTTTGGGTCTTATAACTTTAGGCTCTGTCTACCCCGCAAGGGATTAAGACATTATAATATGTATGTATGTAATTATAGGATTTGGTAATGAGGATTCTTTATAACTAAATTTCTTCAAAAACGGTTATATTAATAAATTCTATGTAATCCAATATCCCGTACACCTTAGCATCCTACAAAGAATAATACAGACAAAAGTTGCATTATCTCATTGTGCATGCATTGAAATCCCTTAGTGCCTGGAATACGACCACGGAAGCCCTAAAAAGAAACCGAGGTATAAATTAAACTACCACTGACATAGACTTCTAAGAGAAAGACAATTTTTATAGTCTTCAAAATATAAAGTAAAGAAATCTTTTGTTTCGTACACTATCGTAGAATAATATTGAAATATACGAGCTCCGTGGCGCAGCGGTCATCACGCCTGCCTGCGACACGGATGGTCCCGGGTTCGATCCCCGATCAGGTCAAGACGGAAAACGATCTTTTTCAGATTGACCTGGGTCTTGGATGTTTATCTATATATATGTATTTGTTATAAAATATAGTATCGTTGAGTTAGTATCCCATAACACAAGTCTTTCATTAGAACTTACTTTGGGGCTAGCTCAATCTGTGTTATTTGTCCGTATATATTTATTAATTTACTCTCGACAGAGCTTTGAAGGGGTGACTCACTTTTCCCAATTTATCAATACTTTCGCAAGGGTTTGTCGACATTTTTTCGATTTCCCGGCATTGGTCTTAAGAAAAGCTGTTCATGGTGACGGGCAGAGTCACCACTTTAATGCTATGTCGATGGTAAATAAACACGCATTAAAGAGGCATGTAAAAACCAGACATATTCAATTTCTCACCATACAACATAGGCTGGCTCGACGAGTTTGTGAGATCTGTTTGATGTTTATAAGCTTTGTTTAGCTTGTGTTTCTAAGTTATCTTCCACAACATCCATTGGAAGACTTGGAGTGGTCCTATTCTACTCTACATTACTCTAAAATAAAATAAGGGTACATAGAGGTCTATGTATCCAACTTTTATTGCATACAAACTAAGCCTTACAACAGAATGGACGCGCTCTGGAATTCGCATAAATAACCGATTACTGCGCTGCAGCTTACTGGATTTTTATTAAATATTTTTAATCTATACATGTTCTTTGTACTTTTAAACACTGTTGACTTTGATAACTGTAAGTAATTAAGATAAAATTATGACAGAAATAAGAAAGTAATTGGCCAAGTGCGAGTCGGGCTCGCCCATGAAGGGTTCCGTAGAAGCAAGCTTAGATTTGCCAAAAATCTCTATAATTTTTTGCCACCTAAGATAAGTTTGTTTGTTTAAATGACAACGAAACCTTCGTGCGCAAGTTTGACTCGCACTTGGCCAATTTTTTATTTTCTCTTAATTCCTATTAAGCTATCTTAAGAGTCTCACGTAAAGGCGCAATCCCGGATTGAAGTTTTGTATCGAAAACTTGTACTCGCTGTAATTTTGTATAGGTATTGCTTTTAAAATTGAAATCTGATTATAAACATCAATATGCCTTATCCGGTCGTATGTACGAAATTCGGTTGAGATTGGCTTAACTGTTGTAAAACTAAAACGAAACTACGTTTGTATGGGATTGCGGCTTTACGTGGGACTCTTAACTAATCCTAATCAATCCTAACTTATTCCAACTAAACCCAACTAATATTATACATGTGAAAGTGAGTTTGTTTGTTACCTCTTCACGCTTTATCAACTGAACCAATGTTTTTGAAATGTGGCATACACATAGTTTAGGGTACTTAGAAGGACATAAGGTATCTCTCATCCTTTCAAAAAAAAGTACTCTACCGGTGGGATTTGCGATAAACGACTCGGCAAAATTATACGCGAGCGAAGCCGCGAGTAAAAGCTAGTAAGAAGTATAATTTAAAGACTTTTAAAACTCGAAAATTCTAAAACTGCCTCGTAAATGCGGTATCAAAGTTGTTTACTGTTTAGTGTGCGAAAGCTCGTAAACTTTTTACTTATCTCGTGAGTTCACGATGCGGTAACGAAAAATGGAAAAGTTTGATAAAACAAGGTTGAATTTAACACAGGGTGTAACATATATGTGAAATACGTATTGTTTAAGGGCCCACACTAGGCACACTAGTAACGCCAATAATTTTATTCCTAATACTTAACAAATAGAATGAAATTCAAGAATTTTTGAATTTCATTATATTTGTAAGTAAGTATTAGGAATTAAATGATTGGCGTTACTAGTGGGGCCTTAAGGCGCTTAAACCTGCCAACTAGCGCCACCCTCATTTTATTTGTTTTACCTACTAAATAAGTTAAAATCGAACAAACCAACGTAAGTAATTTGGTAGTATAAACATCCAAGACCCAGGTCAATTTGAAAAAGATAATTTTTAACTTGACCTGACCGGGGATCGAACCCGGGACCATCCGTGCCACAGGCTGGCGTGTCGACCGCTGCGCCACGGAAATCTCAATCTGAAAGTTATGATATTGATGAAAAGTTATACTAACAAGCGTCGTCGTCATCAGGTCTTTTTATAGTCTCCACTGCAGGAGCACGACCCTCTCTGTACTACCAGAGCTATATAGCCAGAGCACTCAAGAGGATTTGGCCTACACTCTTCACGCTGGCCAGACGGGTTGAAGAGGTCTCTTTAATGTTCATAACCTTTGTTTAACTTCTGTTTCCTTAGTCGCCTTCTACGACAGCCACGGGAAGACTTGGAGTGGTCCTATTCTGCTTTACCGGGAACCACACGGCGAACTAATAATACTAGGAGTATGCACGTAATTTTTTTATTTGCTTAGTATAATACTTAATAACCGCAGTAAAAAAATATGAAAGAACTTTTAAAATATCTTAATTAACGACGAAGATGTTAAACTTTAAAGTTTTAATAAGAAAGAGATGTCTGATATGGACTCGTGACGTCATAGTCTATTTCATGTATACATATGCCATATAAAATGGGTGCGTATTTTTTGATATAACAACAAAATATATATTTTCATTTCAATAAAGTTCAAAAGATATAATGTATAACCTCTCCTACGTCCAATCCCCGAAACGGACTCGATTCTTTTTCGCTTATTACGTCCCGGCAACATTCGGGGGTACGGGCGTACCGCGCTCTTTTGACAATTTATTTCTCACGACTTTGACGTCTCAGATTAAAAATACAAATGCCAACCTATGCCATAGACATTCAACTTCGGATTACAAGAGAGATTTCTTTGCTACAGATCCATAAAGAATTAAAAAAATAAATTTCAAAACAATATGTCAAGTGTCAATGTGTCATACTTCGTTCCGTGTTTCGTTTATCAAAACAGTGTGAGTGTTTTCAGTGAAATTATGTCGTAAGTATTATTGTATTATACATAAAAATAATCCTTAGAATGTGCGCCAACGTCTTATCTATAGATCTTATGTCTTTTGTCATGATTTAACATAAAATTGCAGTTCTAAATAAAAAGACTAAGTTTTGACTAACGGCCTACTCTACGTATGCCGATAATACCAATGTTATTACAATAAAGCTATATTATTTATGGTAATAATAGGAAAAATATATTAGCGAATACATATTTACATTATTTAATTATAAATATATAGTTTAGCTCATAGGATTTATGAAAATATAACACGTTCCACAGGGAACATGTGTACGAGTCGTGTAATTTGGTACCATGAGTGTTTACATTGTGTTTTTTGTTTCGTCTGCAAAAAGTGCTTCAAGTGTTTAGTGTTTGGTGTTTATTTATAGGTAATATAGTGTAGTTTATTGTTCAATACTTGGAATTCGTCCACAGTGTCAGAATGATGATTTATGTGAACTTTTCTAGAACGAAGGGTATGGTTTTTTGTCATTGTTGCGTATTTAACATTTGATTGCCATTTAAACCTGTAGTATAAACTTATTTTAGCGACGTAGTCATTTACTACGCTTTATACAGAATCTTTACGTAATTTTTCGTGTATATAGAGGTAAGATTTCATGAGATAAATATTGTTGCAAATTTCGCCGCGCTTGCAGATTTTTTTTTGCGTATACCGGACGTTTTGTTGGTGCGCGGGGCGCTAGCGGCGGGCGTAGTAAAGGATAATTGATATAATCATTACTGTTTATATTCTTAAAAGCTATAATATTCATAAAATTTTCAATTCGAAAACCATAAACTCATTTATTATAACGTTTATGAACACTAAACATCACCTGTCATACAACTCGTTCAGTATACATGCCATAAAATATACTAATCAAAACGAATACTATTAAAAATATATATCAATTATTACGCGACTTGGTAACAGAAGGTAGGTTAGGTTATGGTTACACATAGACCACCATATGAGCGAGCGAGCAAAGCGAGCGAGCGGCGACTGGTTGCGAAAGCGACTAGTTTGGATACGTGACTTGGTAACAGAAGGTAGGTTAGGTTATGGTTACACATAGACCACCATATGAGCGAGCGAGCGAAGCGAGCGAGTGACGACTGAGTGCGAAAGCGACTGGTAACAGGAGGTAGGTTAGGTTATGGTTACACATAGACCACCATATGAGCGAGCGAGCGAAGCGAGCGAGCGACGACTGAGTGCGAAAGCGACTGGTAACAGAAGGTAGATTAGGTTATGGTTGCACATAGACCACCATATGAGTGAGCGAGCGAAGCGAGCGAGCGACGACTGGGTGAAAAAGCGACTGGTTAGGATACGCGACTTAGTAACAGATGGTAGGTTAGGTTATGCTTATACATAGACCACCATATGAGCGAGCGAGCGACGACTGGGTGCGAAAGCGAGATCTTAGTCACAGAACGTAGATTAGGATCTCCTATCAGTTTATTTGTATAACCAATGATTATTATGCTTAATTATAAGTATATATAACGTTTATTATACGTAACAACAAATCGATTTGTTAAATTTTATAACGATAAAACGGTATATGAAAGGTTTGTTATGTTGAATAATTGTTATAACAAAAGATTTTATTTTTTTCAAAATTATTTCTTCCGATTTTTATCTTGATTGATAATTATACTGACCAAAATTATATATTTCGTTGGTATTAATCTTAAAACATATATATTTTGTGGTTATATGTTATATTACTTACCCATATAAAATAGTGTTTTCGCGAGTGAGAGACATATTTTCGTAAAATCATTTTATCTCGTTCGTTTTTCAACCAAATTTTATTCTGTTTTCACCTTCAATACTTTATTTATATCTATTGAATATTTTTGGATAAACTGGTAAGATAACAGATATTTTTTTCATGCATATTCCCTATTTACTACCGAATTACTTACGTAGATTTTTTCAATTTGTTCTTATTTCGGATACTAGAATTAAATAACAGGTATCGCTAGTTTCGCTGATGTAAGCATTTATAAAATGACGATCAACGTTACATAACATCAATAACTTAAAGTTCTACAAGGTCCGTGGCGCATGGTTAACAAACCAGACTGAGACACGGGGGTCTCGGGTTCGATCCCCAGGTCATGCATGATATAAAATGATGTCACACACTTAACTCATCAACAATTAAGATACATGCGTGGACAAGCATCTTAAGAAAGCAAAGTTATCAGTTGGTAACACAGGCTATAACTAACTTGGGGCCGCCCGGCTCGAGACATAGTAGTTATGAGAACTTACACAGTTAAACCACTGACTCTACGAAACATGCGCTCTACGGCGTAGACAAGTGCTACACTGGACCGTAGGCCCTCTACATCGTAGCACTTCTACAAGAATTATTGACGAGCTCCGTGGCGCAGTGGTCAACACGCCTGCCTGCGACACGGGGGTCCCGGGTTCGATCCCCGGTCAGGTCAAGATGAAAAACGATCTTTTTCAGATTGACCTGGGTCTTGGATGTTTATCTATATAAGTATATGTTATAAAATATGGTATCGTTGAGTTAGTATCCTGCGACACAAGTTCACAACTTACTGTGGGGCTAGCTCAATTTGTGTGATATGTCCCTATATATTTATTTATTTATTTATTAATTGTCTAAAAAGGAAGTTGTACACGTACATACATACATTACAAGCACATATTATGTATAAGATTTTTTCTCATCTATAACAAGTTTTAAATGCTTTTATTGCGGATCTTGATTTGATTCTTTGTTGGCATCAAATCAAATGAATCAATGGACCAATTTTCGAAATTCTTTCACCCATATAAAGCTTATTCATCTGCGGGCGACGGCTTTGATTACGAGGACGATGTTGAAACCCACTTGGATGAAGTCACTGCAATCAACTAGTAGTTAATAATCTAAGTGTGAACCGCGCATGAGGTTGCTTAACATGCGTTTGCGTATTTTGCCGCATGAGGTTAACAAACCCCTTTGTTCTGCTGCCGCAATGTAGTAATCCTTTATTTATGTGCCCACCACTAACTGGGCTTAAGCTTCGTGTGGATTCAAACTTTGCGCATAAACATTGCGGTAGTAAGATATTATGAAAAGAGGGTAAGGGGTCATCTTTAACTGCCTGTCCCGTGGTTTCGCGAATGGCATGGGGTCCGTCTGCCAAGCGTAGTATGGCGAAAAATGCTGGAAATCTTTGGAGGAGGACCATGTCCAGCAGTACACTTCATGCGGTTGAGATGTTGAGTAAGATAATAATTTCATCATCATTTCGTGTAGGTTACACGGTCAACCGACCATGCACACCCTGGTGTCTGAGTTCTTTGGAACCCGTCTCTCAGCCTTTGACGTGGTTCTTTTAAAGACTTCCAGATGGCAGCCGGGACCATCGGCTTAACGTGCCTTCCGAAGCACGGAATCATATTTCTTATCTGACAATCAGGTGATTCAAGCCTGCAATGTCCTAACCATACTGGACACAACAAAGAGTGCTTCCCGTTGGAATCGAACCCACGACCCCCCGGGTCAACAAAGCAAACTCCTTAACCACTGGACCTAGGAGGCTGTTGATATTAATTTGAATAATCGATTTAGTTTGCAACATAGCTGACTCGACGTTCGGATCGTCCATCCTTATGACCATTTCAGAAAGTCATATAGTTTTAATCATTATTATTTCTTTATTTATCTCTACACATATTTAGTACACTTAAAAATATAAAAAAATAGTAGCCCACCGGTATCGGGAACAGGGTCCAACCTACCGGCGGTCAGGGTTCCAGGGAAAGGAACCTCCTGACAATACGGGCCGTGTCCAGGAGAACTGCTTTCTGAATCAAGCCCTTGATCCAGCTGCCTAACGAGAGCCTCTTCAGGTACTGGTCGAGGCTCTTGGCAATTAAGCCATGGGCAGTCACGACTATCGGCACAATGATCGCTGAATCAACATCCCACATGTCGACAACCTCGCGAGCCAGCCTTTATCATTATTATTATTAAAGATTTTTAAAGATCAAATGCTGAAACTTGTATATGGCTAATAATCCAGTTTTATATTGTATAATGGACTTATAACTGCTATGATAATTGTAGTCAACGATGTGTATACCTGTAATTGGTGTTTACATAAGAACTGAGTTGTGATATTATTGTAATGCTGTATTTAAGCACTGTTGGTGTAACATAGTAAATAAATAAATAAATTATCATCATCAGGTCTGTTTTTTAGTCTCCACTGCAGGAGCACGACCCTCTCTGTACCTACTATCGAAGCCATATATTAGCCAGAGCAGTCAGAGGATTTGGCCTACACTCTCCACGCTGGCCAGACGGGATGAAGAGGTCTCTTTATGTTTATTAAGCTTTGTTTAGTGTAACGCAACGAATGAATTGCGACACGGCGTGACGTCATAGCTCGCCCCACTGCCCGCCATATCGCCGTTGTATTCACCGCGGCGCGCTCCGCCGAGCGAACGCGTCACTTTTTTCCGAGCAGCCGACCGCACAACATAAGCCTAGCCATTATATTGACATGCTGAGTGTTAATCTGACTGTCCATAATAGATTAAAATGCTTGTCGTTACGCGCCAGTTCTATGTTTCATTACAAAAGCCACATCATCAGCGACCCTGCCTCGTCTCTTCTGTTTCATTAGCTTGTGATTCCTAAGTCGCCTTGTACGACATCCACGGGAAAACTTGAAGTGGTCCTATTCTACTCTGCCGGGAACTACACGGCTAATATATTTTTAATATCAGGCCTTTGTTTCATTATATTGCCTGATTTAATGACAACGAATCAGTGACTTAGTGAAACTAAATTGCTTTAATGTCAAAGTGAACTTAATTGCTTTAACATCAAAGCAATTTTGTTTCATAAAGTCACTGATTAGTTTGGGTTAATTTTGTTATGATTAGCTTAAATGCACTACTAGTTTAACATAAGCGAAGTTTTTTATTTTAAAATCATCACTACATATTATAAAACATAGTCCTCCGCCGCGTCTGTCTATCTGTCTGTTTGTTTGCGATAAACTCAAAAACTTCTGAACGGATTTTCATGTGGTCTTCACCAATAGACAGAGTGGTTCATGAGGAAGGTGTATAGGTATAACTTTTTAATAATAGTACCTTTTTAGGGTTGAGTAGTAAACTAGGAACCCTTATAGTTTCGCCATGTCTGTCTGTCTGTCTGTCTGTCCGTCCGCGGTTTTACTCAGAGACTGTAAGTACTAGAAAGCTGAAATTTGGTATGGGTATGTATATTAATCATGTCAAAAAATTGGTAAAAGAAAATCTTGAAAAATATTTTTTTTTACGGTACCTCCCAATTGATCCCAATACAAGTAAAGAGGGAGTAATATTTTTTTTTTCTATACAAACCCATCGTGTTGGGTATTTTTAGATAGGTCTTTGAAAAATATTGTGAGGTTGGGAACACCATTTTTCGATTTATGGATCCGTTTCCGAAATATTTGGTTTTAAAGTGCAAATTTTTGTTAGAGGTAAGTGTCCCCCCCCCCCCCCCTCTATCTACTAAAGGGTTATATATGGATACGTGAAAAAAATTACAGCAGTAGTATATATGCTGAAGTTGAAAGGAAAACTATAAGAGCTGAGTACAAAGTACAAACTAAGAAGTTATAGGTAAGCAACTTATAAAATGTACTGGAAAATGTAAAATTTCATACAATTTTCATTGTTAGATGTTTTTGGTCGTTAAACTGTGACGTGCAAGTGTGAACAGTGTGAACTCAAAGTTGTCATTCGCAACTACGAAACCCTACACTGCGCGTGGCCCGACACGCACTTGGCCGGTTTTTATAATGAAAATAGTATTTAAAACTGTGCGATTCATAATTATTTACCCAATGAACGTAATGACGTTCTACAAAAAAAAACCGCGTTACCTAAATTTTGTTTGAATATACAGAGTTGATTATTTGGGTCCGTTGTAAGGACCATTTCAGTTGGCGTTATTAGTTTTAATGTTAGGCCCTTTTTTTATTATGTCCCTCGATTCACTGACTCATTTTCATGAACTAAAGTTGCTATGTAGTTCAGGTTAATTTTGTTCTGTATTATTTTTTGGATCTATTGTTTAAGCAAAATTCATTATTACCAAATTATTACTATGTAATTGTTAGCATACATACACTTTTTTACGTGGAAATAATATTTCAAACATTAATAATATACATAATTCGGTATTAGAGATAAGTTTTATATTAAAACCCTTTAAAATTAGTTTGAATACACGGTAAATTATTTGGGTCTGTCCTAATGACCATTTCAGTTGGCGATATTAGTTTTAATGTCAGGCCTTTCCTTCCTTTATTATGTCGCTCGATTTACTGACTCATTTTCATGAACTAAAATTGCTGTATAGTTCGGGTTAATTTAGTTTTGATTACTTTTTGGGTTCTGTTCAATGAATGAAGAAAACATAGAAGCCTCCTTGAACTACCGATGCATTCACAGAAGATTTCCGTCAAATTGTAAATGGATAGTAATAGTTATTTTTGCAAGTTTCACCTTTTTACTATATGCTATTATCACATTCACGGACAAAAGACCCTCCGCGAAATTTATAATATGACACTTAAATATTCTATAATTTTTTTTTGCACCGTCGCAGGGTGTTTTGCCATAACTATAGTTATTTTTCGATGCTGTTGCGACAATAACGGCCACAGACGTTAGAATCACTATCGCTCACGCCCACAGGCGGGACGTCGTAAGCAACGTGATTAGTGCTAAACACGCATTTGACAAAAATGTCACCTAAAACTTACGAAATGACATAAGTTCTTTAAAGAATAAGCGCGTTGTGATACTTGATCAAGGGACTTCTAATATTGCAATGGAAATCGAGGCGGCTACAGACGGGAAGGTTAGTAAAGACGAATCAAAGTTGATCGGCAACAGGCGTGTTGTCATATTACTTAGATTTAAAATTGATGAAAACGTTCTCATAATGATTGCCCTGAACTGCTGAACATGTTTAAATGAAAATGTCGAAATGTATTTTTAAATTCTTAATCCTTTAGAAAAAGTTGTTTATATTGACGGTCTGAGTTACCCCTTTAAGTGAATATCTAAAATTAAGATAAGTCGTTTTTTTAGGTTTCGTAATAAAACTATTTATTTACGAGATATGTATAATTCGATAAAGAAACACATATCCCTTTCTGTAAATGATACAATCGAACATTATCTAAAAACTTATACTTTTATATGTATCAAAGCTTTTTACAAAAATAAAAAATCTGTTAATAAACTAACATCTAGCAAATTTTTGCCGATCGGCCTTAAATTCTCTTTTATCAGATTGATACTTTATGCCGAACCGAAATCCGCACTAGGCTTTGTACGTAATAAAATTTTTACATCTTGCCTTCGCCGTAACGATGCCTTTGTCTCAGAAATACTAGTTTAACTGGATCTGTCAAGTTTTCGTTATAGTTCGGCATGCAAATTTGTAATATAGTTTACTTCGTTAGTTATATAAAACCTAGAAAGACTCTATTACCCATGGAGATATATGTAGTGTGTGGTCCTATTCTACTCTGCCGGGAACCACACAGCAACAGCACAGGTTTCAGAATATAGTATTTAAAACTTTCATCACACTGACTGTCGTTGGGATAAATATAAGGTACTATACCTGATTTTAAACCTATCAGCTATATTAAAATCTCAGAATTAAAATCCCTAATGGAATATAGGAACGTCGAAAAAAAAGTTAATAACATAAAAATAAAATTTTACTTTCGATGGAACTTCGCCCAGCTGATCGGTAACTTTGTATGGGAGGTCTAAAATGTTTTTTCGTTTTATATATTTTTTGTTTTTCTGTATTCCAATAGGGATTCTGATTCCGATATTTAATTATAGCTTTGCAGGTTCAAAATCAGTCTGTATAAAGGTAATGCTAACGAAATGAAAGGGCTCTACATTAATGAACTAAACAAATTACACGATAAATACAATTTAAACTATGAGGCCCGGGGTTCATGGGCAATAAATTTTAATGATAAGCCTTTAGCTTCCGTCGGAAGTGTTTGGACGCGGAACAAGAAGTTATGGTGCTATATTTTTAGGGACTTTTAATAAATCCATTTTGAGATAAAAGGTTTCAGAAGAAAAATCAGTTTATTAGCGTCTTACTGAGAGCCTTTGAATATATACTCTCTAGACACCGTCATGCCTTTAATACAATGATTAAAAAACTGGTAAATTTTTCAATGCTTGTGTGTGTGACAGCTTTGTGTTATCACGCGCGCCCTGTCAATTTATGCCCTTAAATCAATGCCGCTACCAATTTGACGGATTTTGAGGGCATAAATTGACAGGACGCATGTGATAACACAAATAAATAAATAATAAATAAATAATCATAAATATATACGGACAAATCACACAGATTGAGCTAGCCCCAAAGTAAGTTCGAGACTTGTGTTATGGGATACTAACTCAACGATACTATATTTTATAATACATTACTTATATAGATAAACATCCAAGACCCAGGTCAATCTGAAAAAGATCATTTTCCATCTTGACCTGACCAGGAATCGAACCCGGGACCATCCGTGTCGCAGACAGGCGTGTTGACCGCTGCGCCACGGAGCATGCTAATAAGTACTAATCTGTTCTATTTGGGGCGAGCAGCCCTCCCTGCTGCACCCGGAAATTTGTTATAATTATAAACCTTCTTCATAAACCACTCTATCTCTACACTATATAAATATAATCACTCTAACTGCATTAATATCCGTGGCATACTTTAGAAGATTTAAGCGAACAGACAGCGAAAGCTAAGTTCCTTCTTCATTTTATATTTTGTAAGGATATGGAAGGAAAGGATATAGTATTTGTTCCATTTTTATATGCAAAGGTATGCGTACTCTGACTGCGGCTATAATACGGTAGTTGCCTAATGTTAAGATTATATAAAATTTGTTTCTAATTAGACTCATTTCTATCTAAAAACACTATAAACAACACTTTTAATTTGATATCGATTCGTTAAGTAATCTTAAAGCTTCTTTAAAGTTGGATGAATAGGACCATTTTTTAAAGTATGAAAATCTTTAATTACAATTATACTGTATTTTAGTCTGCAAAATTTAGAGCAACTTTTATTATGAAACCATTACCATAAACGAAATATTTCGTATAGCTACCAAACAAAGTTCTCACGCCACCCATACAAAATACAAGCTTGTGACGTCACAAATATGTAGGCATTTCAGCGGCGTGTTTTCACGTCTAAAAATTTACGTCTAAAAACATGTGTCTTTAAAACTTTTATAACTGAAAGAGTTTTTTGTTTAGAAATGTATTTCTGTCACTATTGTGTTTATTTTTGACAGGTCTTTACATAACAACATGAAAAAAAATGTAGTCAACATGCCCATTACATCATTAATTATTATGATTTAACAAAATGAATACGGTCAACCGCCTGCCTAGGAGCAGATATAAAAACAGGAGACGTTTTCATAGAAAAGTATTCAGTCACCCGGACAATTAGTATGAGAAAATAAAAAAAAAGAGCGTGTTCCCAGCATTGGTTCCAAATGAAAAGTTGTTCATATTGACGGTCTGAGTCGCCCCTTTAAAGGTTGTCAAAGGTCAATTTACATGCTGTATAGTAAGGCTTGTATTTCCTAAGGCGTTTAAGCTAAACAAAGCTTATAAACTTCAGACTCCAACCCTGGCCAGCGTGGAGTTCGTAGGTGGGTAGTGTCCTCTGACTGCTCTAGCTAATATGTGGTTCTGGTTGTACAGAGAGGGTTGTGCCCCTGCAGTGGAGACAAAAAAGACCTGATGATGACGATCATAGTAAGATGGTGGGATGGGGATGGAAAACGGAAAAAAAAAGAAAATAATTAGGGATATCCATCGGCTCTACATCCCTGTAGAAACCACCTCCGAACCCATAACATTTTACATTCTACTTTATTGTTACCCTGATCATTCCACGGCTACGATTACACGGCTCATGTTACACTCAATTTTACTATTAGGTATCGTAGTACGTCTTGTCCTATTACAGAGGAGACAGGGTCAGAGTTAAATAATTAAATAAATAAATATATAGGGACATATCACACAAATTGAGCTAGCCCCACATTAAGTTGTGTATGAACTTGTGTCGCAGGATACTAACTCAACGATACTATATTTTATAACATATACTTATATAGATAAACATCCAAGACCCAGGTCATTCTGAAAAAGATCGTTTTCCATCATGACCTGACCGGGGATCGAACCCGGGACCCCCGTGTCGCAGGCTGGCGTGTTGACCGCTGCGCCACGGAGCTCGACAAATCATCATCATCAGGTCGTTTTTAGTCTCCACTACAGGATCACGACCCACTCTTTACTTCCAGAGCCATTTAGTTAAAGCAGCCAGAGGATTTGGCCTAAACTCTCCATGCTGGCCAGATGGGTTGGAGTGGTTTCTTTGATGTTTATAAGTCTTTTTAGCTTGTATTTCCTAAATCACCCTCTACGTCATCCACGGGAAGACTTGGAGTGGTCCTATTCTACTCTGCCGGGAGCTACACGGCAAATAATTAAATAAATCGCACAAGTTGTGCTAGCCCCACAGTGCGTTGTGGATTTGTGTCGTAAAATACTAACTCCACGACACTCAACTTACAAATAGCTACTTCTTTTAAAATCTAGGCCTATCTAAAAAGATCTTTTCTATCATGACTCTCTTACGAACTCGGTCCCCTTGTATCACAGGCTAGCGTTTTAACCACAGCGCCACGGAGTTACTATTTAAATAATTAAACAAACAAATAACGAAGTCTCTTTGCTTTCCAAAGCCACAGTCAATAATTAAGTCGACCTTAACTCGTAAGTAAACATCATTACGGGCCAAAGCTCGCGACTGAAAGCTTTGATAAGCTTCCACGGTAAGCGATATGAATAGCCACAAAGCTTGCGCGGGGACGTATTTTCTTTAGGGCCAACTGTTCAAAGACCAGGGAGGTAGAGCAGCAGGGGCAGATGTAGTAGTAGTAGTAATATTCTTTATTGCACCAAAAATATACAATGGAATCAAACATAAAACAAATTGGTTCTCAATAGGCGGCCTTATCGCTACTGCAATCTCTTCCAGGCAACCGAGGTGTATTAGAAACAGTAAAACAAAAACGAGTAAGGTGCAAAGCAAAGACAGCAGGATTTACAGAAAAAAATAAACAATAATAAGGAAGGTTACCGTTACTAACTAAGATTAAATACATGGGTAAAATATAAGTGAAACATAAATAGATATATCCAAATTTCATATATATATATATAGCATAAAATATAAATATATATACTATTGATATATATATATAAATATAAAGAGATAAATGTAATCGTACATGTAATTCATTCATCAAAGATGGAGGAGCTCGATGGCCTAGTGGATGAAAGCATTATAGGCGCTTTCGCATGTAAAGCAACCCTGGGCGCAGTCCCCACTTGGATTGGTGACTGCAAGTGGCATAAAAACTTCTTGAGCTCCTCCGTGCCGGCTGTCATCGTTGATGGCAGTCGTTAAGCTATGTCAGATGCCTTTAGGCAGCCTGAAAAATCTGACACTAGTGTTGGCCACTTACACACACAAAAAACAAACATCAAAGATTAATTAGAGAGCAAGTCATTAAACGCTGCGTATCTTTAAAGATACGAGCCGTCTGGATCCGGGCAGAGTAGAATAGGACTACTCCAAGTCTTTCCGTGAATGTTGTAGAAGGCGGCTTAGGAAACAAAAAGCTTATAAACATCAGAGAGACCTCACTAACTCTGACTGCTCTGGCTAATATATGGCTCTGGTAGTACAGAGAGGTTCATGTTCCTGCAGTAGAGACTAAAAAAGACCTGATGATGATGATATAGGTATGAACTCTTAGTCTATTTTTTTATATAATAAGTAATTCAATGCAAAACAGTGGATTCAGAACAACTATTTGCAATAAATATTTAAACGATACTGAATAATCTTTCTAATGTAAAGTAGCCAAGTACGAGTTGGACTCGTCCATGAAGGGTTTTATGAGGGGTATAGCCCTATATATATATTTTTTAATTTCTTTGTTTTCTATAGTGTTTGTATGAATGACAAAATTATATTTGCAGTTTATGAAAATGTGCTATAATTCAAAAGATGCTGCTTCTTCTTGTTTGTCCAGAATGGTTAATTAATGCTTAAAATGCAAAATGTATATTGAAAAAAACATGTTTTTTTTTCTATATACATTTTGCGCTACACAAGGTACGGAATTTCTTCAGATTTTCGCTTATGGTAAATAAATATTTATGGACATATCACACAAATTGAGTTATTCCCACAGTTAGTTGTGAACTTGTGTCGCAGGATACTAACTCAACTATATTTTATAACAGATAATATGACTTACATAATGCAGATAAACATCTAAGACCCAGGTCAATCTGAACAAGATCCTTTTCTATCATGGCCTGATCGGGGATCGAACCCGGGGCCCCCGTGTCGAATGCTGGCTTATTTATCGTTTAGGTGTATTTTATTTAGAAAAGAGTTCTAAACAATATTGTAGAGCTAAAAAAATTTGTAGTTAACTTTCAGTTACTTTCGGGGTTATAGAACAAGCGTGAGGTATTTTTCTCGCTTCGTTTCTCAGTCCTACGACCACACTCATTTTCATAAGACTTTTCTTAGGGCGCCAAATTTAAAAATACGCCACAAAGCTCTGGAGTAGATGCAAATAGTAGTTAAAGCATGCACGAGCTTTAGTGTCAAAAGAATACGTTGTTAAGCTGACTTTGAAACGGCAGGGGAATGCTGAAAGCTTTTTCAGAAGGAATTTTAAATAAGTATTTAGTTCAGCATATTTACTTGTATGCTAAACATATAAAGACTGCCCTTATAGTTTAAAGGTCAAGGCATTTGCCTAATGACCCAAAGGTCATGGGTTTAGATACGACTGGGAAGCATACTCTGTGAAAGTTGTTTTACAGTCTGGTAAGGTTATTGCAGGCTTAAATCACCTGATTATCTAAAAAGAAAGATGATTTCGGGCGGAAGGCACATCCCAAACGCCATCTATCGTTAGTTTCAACGTTTCCTAGGACTATTTCTAGCCTATCCTTTGGGTTGCGGAGTGAGGTACTGGGTAAAAACCAGTAACCTCGTCAAAAAATATTTTTTTTTTCATGTTTTTTTTCTACCACTTTTTTGACATGATTAATATACATATCCATACCAAATTTACAGCTTTCTAGTACTTACAGTCTCTGAGTAAAACCGCGGACGGACAGACAGACAGACATAGCGAAACTATAAGGGTTCCTTGTTTACTACGGAACCCTAAAAACTAAAAAAAAACACGCTTTTAGCACGCTAGTCATGTATTGTCATCAGAACTCAGAGCGTGTGCAAAATTTCATCTTAATGGAAGACCGGGAAGTGGGTCAAATTAAGATTCCAAGATTTTCTTACATGCAAGTGAAGCTAATAAAAGCGTGTTAAAAACACGTGTAATAAAATCAGTAAGCTAATTTATGGTAAGGCACTTTTATAAGGTCTTAAGGTCTGTTTTCAACTGTTTATTTTTTATTACAAAAAAGAAAATCCTTGTCTGACAAGGCGATTGACCCGAAATAATGGCAAACGCAGGATAGCGAATATAAAACGAAGCAAAAATCCCTCCATCCAATTATCATCATAAAAAATAACGGTATAATTCTATCGCACATTGAGGTTGCCCGACGAAGAGTTTGAAACCAAGATGGAGCTAGCATGTTATTGAAATTATATTCTTGTTTACCATAGCTAAACAGAAATGTAAACAATAAATTTCAAAGTGTTAAACATTTACATCATTAAAACTGAGACTGAGACACGCACAGAATTATCCGTCCTGAATGTCATTTTGACGTAGAATAAACCGACTTGGGTAAAGGCGCAGTGGTGTATAAAACTAGCGCCACCCAACAATTAATAATTATACTTAATCGGTATTATATCAAATTTAAAAAGTCTTATATTGTAATGCACTAGTAAATTACTTGTAGTATTTTGATATTAGTTTCATTAATATTCGTTCTAAACAAAAAAAGAAAAACCGGTTAAGGCCAAAAGCCAGTTTTTCCCTTAAGTTCCAGAGATTTTTCTCAGGTACAGGCTGAATCAAACTTTATGGCTGCTCTTATATTAGCTGCAAGCTGCGCAGTACGCGCCCCGCCTCCCCACGCGCGCCCCGCTGAACCTAATATTGTGTACTGTGCATCGACTCGCGCGATGTTCCGAGCCGCCTTTAAGTTTGATTCGGGCTGTACGCGCTCTCTATTTGTATATGCTCCATTTGGTCTCCACCTTCTTGTCTACCGAAATGACTAAACGCGGCAAAATTAAAAACTGGGGCTGAAAACTTTTGACAGTTGCGTTGCGGTGCGGAAAAAACGCAAAAGTTGGTCTTTTAATATTAATCAGATTTAAAACAGCCGGTTTTGCGGCGGAATATGAGATTAAAAATGTCTGCTCGTTTTTGTGTGCTCAGTATAATGTGGATATACTTAATATGGTTTTTACGGAAATATGCTCGGAGTGTTGAATGCAAGATTTTTATTGTAAAATCTTGCGTATAAATGTTGAACTTTTTGCTGATTTTCTTCTAGTGTCTATTAAACTTATTGTCTCACTATATGAATGGACTTGAACTGGTAGGAGATTTGCAGTAGGCTCCCTGTGACTAATCTAATATTATTTAAAACCTCTATAGCGTCTGAACAGCCTTTTAGAAATAGACGTCAGTATACTATATTATGATTCAGAATACACCTGGACGCGCGGCTTGTCTATGCTGTTTGATATTAATGGTACCTGCGCCATGGCAACACCGGCTTCGCGCGACCGAGCTTTAGTTTTCCTTACTCACCGCTGGTTTGAGACGCTCACGCCGTGCTCTCGACCAAATCCTCGCCCGCGCGCGTAATTGTGCTAATTGCTCGCAAAACCAACATATACAGGAAGCTTTCAACATATTCGGCGTGCCTGTCTTCAACAGCGTCAGAGAACCAGGTCAGTGCCGTTTCTATTGAACAGCGTGGAGAAGTAGTCGTCTAGGCCTCCTACATCTCGCTAACATTTTGTTAAAAAATTCATCATCCCGCTTCACCAACACCTCTAATATGTTTTGCATAAATGTATATTAATCAATCTCTATTAACATCAATCTGAAGCTTTTTTACCCCAGTACCCCATCCTGAAGGAGGGTAATATTTTTCGCGCGTCAGGAAAAAATTACGTACACAGCAGACGTAAACTGTCAAAATCAAAATTGGGTTATTTTATTTTTTGAATAGTGCAGTTTGTGATGCATGTATAAATGAAAATTTGATTTGTATGTACAATGCTTTCCATGTAGTACTGATCAGTGCTTAAGCAACCAAGGGGTTAAACCCTAAATGCCAGGCGGGCGAATTTAAAAAATTTACTTTAAAATTTTATTTAAATTACTTACAAATTTCCGCCGCTTTTCCGCAAGCCAAAACAAATATTTGTATATTAGTGTATAAATCTCTGCTTTGTATGCCTGCATGAATCCAGTTTTAATTTTATTATTTATTATTTTATATATTAATTAAACCATAAGAGCATACAATTTAGATAGAATCCCAAGTAAACGCTAAAACATAAATTGTACTTAATTTAAAAGAATCCTGAAGACGGGAAAGAATTTAATAAATAACGACTAGGGCCAACTGTCGGCAACTTTGCTAATTTCGAGACACTTTCCAGTTTGCCGCATTAATTTTCTTTTAGGGGCAACCCTGACAGGTGTCGGCCGCCGCATTTTAGCAGGGCAACACCTGTAGAGTTCCGTATGTATTTAACAAGGCGTAATTAATTTTAAAATGTTCATCATTATCATCCAAGTTTTTTTTTTAGTCCACTGCAGAAGCACGACCCTCGCTGTACTACCAGAGCCATATTTTAGCCAGAGCAGTATGGTTCCCGGCAGAGTGGAATCGCCCTCTCCCCTCTGGGGAGGAAAACATAAAAGGCCAGCAACGCTCCTGTGACACCCCTGCAGTTGCCCATGGGCAGCAGTGATCACTTACCATCAGGTGACCCACTTGCTCGTATGCCATCCAATGAAATAAAAAAAAAGAATATGACCACTCCAAGTCTTCCCGTGGATGTCGTAGAAGGCGACTAAGGGAACACAAGCTAAACAAAGCTTACAAATATCAAAAGACCTCTTCAACTCGTCTGGCGTTTCAGCGAGTGTAGGCCAATCCTCTGACTGCTCTGGCTTAAATCTCGCTGTGGTAGTACAAAGAGGGCCGTGCTTCTGCAGCGGAGACTGAAAAAGACCTGATGATTAACGTAGCATGCGGTCCCAATCTCAACGTTGCGTCATAACTTTGTGTTCACCATATGTTCTATATATTAATTATTATTGTTCAAACTTCTACCTTCCAATTGTAGTTAATTTTATCCTTTGTCAAATTGGTTGACTGGAAGAGATCCCTCTTGGGATAAGTCCACCGTTTGTACGGCTTCTAAATGTAGTTTTGTTATGATTATTTTATGTTTTGTACAATAAAGATTTTAAACAAACAAACATTATGAAAAAACTATAAATAAATCCTTATCCATCCCATCCCAATCCCAACTAATATTATAAATGCGAAAGTGAGTTTGTTTGTTTGTTTGTTACGCTTTCACGCCGTATCTACTGAACCGATCATCATAAAATTTTGCAAACATATAGGTTAGGGTACCGAGAAGGACATAGGTTATATATTACGCAGGCCAAGCCGTGGGTAACAGCTAGTTAAAAATAAATCCTTAAGTGGCCGTTTTTGACAGAAATGCTGAGAAAAGCGTTTCGTTTAAATAATTGTGAACAATTTGTTGTTTACAATTATTTAAACGAAACGCTTAAATAATTTGATTGCTTGTTGTAATTTGATGATGACGATGAGGGCTATTGATTGTTTGTATATTACAAATCCAAATTTCTTGTAAAAACCTTACATAAATTTACTCTGCAAGCTAGTACAAAATTTCGCAAAATATTGAATATTTTAGATGCCGATGTGCGCACACCTGTGGACTTTAAGCAAAATATATACATGAAGGTAGGATCGTACACCTAAAATTGGAATGAAAGTGGTTTGATCAAAAATATTATATAAGAAACTGATGTTTTACACTTCATAACTTTTTTTAGGGATCTGTAGCCAAAAACCTAACCCATCGCATGTCTGGGTGTCTGCCCGTATGTCACAGTCATTTTATTCGGGCACTATTGAGACTACATAATTGAAACCTGGTAGGTATATATATTGTTTATATTCTGTAAACCGCTTTATGATTTTTATTAATTGATTGATTTTTGAATACGACACGAAAACATAATTAAAGATTAGTTTTAAAATAAAATTTGACAAAAACCAAATAATCCTAATCCTAAAATATACTCGTAATAAATGCGAAAGTGAGTTTGTTTGTTTATTTGTTTGTTACGCTTTCACGCCCTATCTACTGAACCGATCGTCATGAAATTTGCATACACATAGGTTAGGGTACTGAGACGGACATAGGCTATATATCACGCGGGCGAAGTCCTGGGTAACAGCTAGTACTTAATAAATATATTTATTGAATTATTTTCAAAAATAAACTTAAGGGCGGATACATGTAGCTAAGAATTTAATAAAAAAATCATCAAACTAATACGTATCCGGAGTGTCCAGAGGTCTTTAAAAATGACGTTCCTAAAACCATTTCTAATTAAACTCAATCGTTTGAAACATAGGCTCTTCCAAAGTGGCAAAATGTATCAAATTTTATTGATTCGATATAAAAAATATGCCTCAAAAAAATAACACAACAATGAAACATGTTAATATTTGAATAAGGAACAATGCCCTAAACTGTAAAATATTCTAATTAAGTGTCAAATATTTCAGTTAAAATGGTAATAGGTAATTAACGATTAAAAATATGTGCTAAAATGTAGTTCATTTATTTGTAAATGGAACGCAGCCACATTGCAGCAGGTCGCTTGGGACCGGTGGACGGTGTGTGTGACACATCATTGCTTTTTATTAAATAAGTATCTACTCATAATTATTACGAGTAATAATGTAATAAACGCGATAAAAACCGTATTAAAATAATTTTATTTAAATGTATAACGAGTGTTTTTTTTTTCAATTCATTTTACGAATAATTTACTGTCAAGTGTGTTTCTTTATCAACATTTTATATTATATTATTAACTTTATTCACTAAAAATATCGATTAATTAATTAATTTAAGCTAGATGATAGAGATAGATGGATGTTTTAAAATTAATTCCTTGGTGCAATATGAATTTGATGCAGCCCATAACGTACGTTTAAGTACATTTTTAATTCAATGCAAAATGCAGTTGAAAGTCACAGTACATACAAACAAATCACACTTCTACTTTGCATTTCGGTAAAACAGCAAAATGTCATTCATTAGTTTGAAATTGGAAGGTGGCCATATTGCATGCGGTGCTAAGGGACTGCGGCGAGCAGAGCGACAACTACTATAAATTACTTCATTCATAAGTATTTATTTAGTTTTACCATGAGGATCAAATATCTACATATATTTTGAAAAACATGAATGTAAACAAGACAGAGTGATCGACTAAAAAAAAACAAATTTAACGAGGTGTAATAAATTTGATCAACATATTTTTGAAACATTAAGCAACCTCTGGCACGAAATGATTCTATCATGTGAATGGCGAAAATAGAAACTTCGGTTACCTAGTTTAATAACTACGTGTCACGGATAGACACACACCAACATGATAACCAAACTATAAACATCCCTCTTTTTGCGTCAGGGGCTAAAAAGCTCACGAAAATACAATATAGCAACCAGAGCGAAACGAAATGAATATTTGAAATCACAAAATTCCGAATTCATCGTAGCAAAAAGCACTTTCGGCGCAAATGTGTGATATTCACAAAAATATACCAAACTACGGTTTGGAAGCGCAAAAACAAAAAGGTATGACAGTTTTTATATTGAAATCATTTCGGTGCTTGTTAAAGAATACTTTAAAAAGTATTTTAGGAGATTATTAAATACAACACAATATTTAATACAATTATCTAACTTAAAACTAAAATAACTAACTAAAAGATATGAATAGAACGGGAATTAATAAAAAATTGAGAAAACAGGCACTAAATTATTCTACAAAACGATTTTGGCTAAAAATAAAGAGGAAATTGACGGAATTTTTTTAATGCTCAAAAAATTTTGCTGAACGTTTTTAGCCATGGTTTTCATAGTTAAAGTTTAAAAATATATTTAAAAAAAATTATATTGTTATGTAACAATCTTATGATATTTAAATTGAAAATATGTTGTAATAAAAATCCTTTATTTACAACTTGCTTTCTGCGCCGGCTCAGTGACCCGATGAGCATCTTGGCCTCCGACACCAGAAAACGCCAATATTCTTCTGTATTGCCTTGTAAAGTTTTGACATCTTTGTATATTTTGTTGTATGTTTACAATATAACTTTAATTATATGTTGTTTAATTTTACCTTCCATAAACCACAATTAGCAAAACATTCTTTTTTTAGTTTCAGTATGGGGAATAATAGGGATGTACGTAAAGCGGTTTACAGAATACATATATCTTCCAAGCTTTAACAGTGTAGTCTTAATATATATTTTAATACGCTAAGATATTTCAAAAATAATAAGTCCATCTTATAGATTATCGAAAAATTTTAGACACGTATTTTTTTTTAATCTTACAAAATATAATAAAGATAAAGCGCATAAAAGTGCAAGAATGGGGTTTTTACACACGAGGCCGGTAAAAAGTGTATCGGTCAGTGACGTCACGCGGAACTTATATGGCCTATATCTTTATCATTTTTTGTTCCATTGACAAAAGAAAAAATAAGTATCCAATATTTTTCAATAATCTATCGCACGGACTAATTATTTTAAAGATATATTTTTTACGAATCAAGCCTAAAACAATATTTTTAGCTAGGCAAACGACTCTTTAATCTCTTCTGAATACCTGTCTTGTTTTTGGCATTCGACAAATTAAATTGTCAACAGTCTCCCTCCATTATTTAAAGCTTGTCAGCACTCTCGGGCTGTTTTCATAACAAAGTAAATTTTAGTTAGTTTAGTTAAAAGTGTTTGCTTTTTAACAAGTTATTTTAGTTAAAAGGTAATTTGGGTTTATAACAGCAATGTTAATGGGTCTACGGGGTGATTTTAGACTTTTTGCCTTGATGGTACTAACATTAAAAAATATACAACGTGTTAATGAAATATCGCAAAACCTCTCAGGTGGTGCCTCAGTCCATGAAACTGAACAACTTTTGTTCCGCAACATTCCCAAAATGCCAAAAATAGAATTCGGATTTTCATATGAATTGACTAGGTCAGTATATATTTCTGTCCCATTTTTCCTATTCCGCCAATCCAAGGTCTGCCGTGCCGAGGGATGCATGGTTAGGGGTGAGCCTAATTTCAAGCGTGCCATTTTGCCCTGGGTCTGGGCGACCCCAGAATAAGGCTAGCCTTCACCCGGTACACGGGGCACTGCCGGGTGCGACAGTTCATCCCCTACACTCGTGGGAACGCAATGATTTCTAGAAAACAAAATCAAAATGGCGGCGATGCGGTTCGCAACTCATCACGTCTCGTTTTCCATGGGGGCGAAAAGCGGGCTACGGAAAGCCGTTTTGCTACTTTAAATGTCAGAGGAGGGATGGATGGTAAAGTAGACGAGGTATGTCAGATGATGAATGACCGAATGATTGATGTTCTTTGTGTAAATGAGACGAAACGGAAAGGATGCGAAACCACAAGTTGTGGGTCATTTACTTTTTATTGGTCTGGTGTTCCAGATACCAGTAAAGGCCGTGAAGGAGTCGGCCTCATCCTATCCAAAAGAATGGCAGAGTGTGTGAATGAGTATCAATTTGTGAATTCGGGGCTTGTATGGGTAAGAATGAAAGTAGGATTAAATAAATTGTTTGTGTTAGGGGTGTATGCGCCTTTTGAAGGTACGAGTAAAAGGAACAAAGAGGAAAGAAAAGAGTTTAGGAATAATGTGAGAGATGTGTTATGTAGTTGTAAGGAAAATGAAAAATTAGTAATGTTAGGTGATTTTAATAGCTGGGTAGGAGTAAGACGCTATGGATTTGAAACCGTATTAGGTTCGTTTGGGGATGAAAGGGAGAATGAAAATGGGAGAGTGTTAATTTGAGAGATCTAGTGAGAAACGATGTAGTGCGGGAGCGATGTGGAGTGAAAGAGGATGTAGTGACAAAAATTGAGAAAGGAATGTTAAGGTGGTTTGGACATGTAGAAAGGATGGATGAAAGAAGTCTCGCAAAGAAACTCTATAAGGCAGATGTGACCGGAAGAGTAAGTCAGGGCCGGCCTAGACGCACATACCGTGACCAGATTGCGGACATTCTTGTCAAGGGGCAAGTCAGGAGTACCCGAAACCGGCGAGCATGTATGAAAAGAGTGATGGATGTAGATGAAGCGAAAGAGTTTTGTAAGGATCGTAGCAAGTGGCGGTCCTTGGTCTCTGCCTACCCCCATGGGAAAGAGGCGTGATAGTATGTATGTATGTTAATAATATGACATATTTAGAACTGCGGTCTTTTGAATTAGTGAAAAATTTCTTATAGGTAATTTAATATAGGTAAATCCTTAGAAGGTGTTGGTCCTCACGCGATTTGAATTGGGGCCTTTTGGTTACACGTTTCTTTGATCGCTTGACTACATAAGGGTGACCCATTTTGATTGGGTCAAAGGTTTATAACCTACCAACCACGGCACTGCCAAAAAACTGCAGGGATATTGGGCAGAAGGGCATTATAACAAATTGAATCATCCTTATCATCATCATGTCTTTTTTAGCTTCCACTGCAGGTGCACGACCCTCTCTGTACTGCCAGGGCCATATATTAGCCAGAGAAGTCAGAGGATTTGGCCTACACTTTCCATGCTGGCCAGACAGGTTGGAAAGGTCTTTTTGATAAGTTTTATTTAGCTTGTGTTTTTTTAGTCGCCTTCTACAACATCCACGAGAGGACTTGAAGTGGTCCTATTGTAATCTGCCAGGAAACACACGGCATATATTTAATCATAAATTGAATCCCCAATACAAATTCAAACTCAATTGTATTACTTTTAATCTTCTTATACCCTCACTCCAATATCTGTCTATGGTCTCCATTGCCTATTTTGGAGAAAACATATAATAGTCAATCGTCTGATACTAGGAATAGTATAGATATATTAATAAATAAAGATATAGGGACTAGCTAGCTCCACATTTAGTTGTGAACTTGTGTCGACACGGATGGTCCCAGGTTCGATCCCCGGTCAGGTCAAGATAGAAAATGATCTTTTTCAAATTGACCTGGGTTTTGGATGTTTTTATCTATATAAGTATCAATTATAATATTTAGTATCTTTGAGTTAGTATCCCATAACACAAGTCTCGAATTTACTTTGGGGCTAGCTCAATCTGTGTGATTTGTCCGTATGTATTCATTTATTTATTTAAAACTAGCTGACCCGGCGAACTTCGTACCGCCTAACAGTCAATGATTAAGTATTCATTACACATATCGAGTTTTCATTGTTTTTAAGATGTATTCTGCTATTCGGGGCGGAGACAAATCCAACGAATCATCATCATCATCAGGTCTTTTTAGTCTCCACTGCAGGAGCACGACCCTCTCTGTACTACCAAAGCCATATTTTAGCCAGAGCAGTCAGAGGACCTACACTCTCCACGCTGGCCAGACGGGTTGGAGAGGTTTCTTTGATGTTTGTAAGCTTTGTTTAGCTTGTGTGTGCAACGAATCAATAACCATGAAAATTGGTTCAGCAGATCTCGAGTTATAAGTGTTGTAACAAACCCGTCTTTGTTTTATATATATATATAAGATAAGATATAAGATAAGGAGCTGGATTGGATATGCCAGCTGCTTGTCTATTGTTTCTTTTTCTTCCATAGAAAGTAAATACAGAAATTCATTTAAATAGTTTTCATTCGAAACCTATCTCGCTGGCTTAATGTATTCAGAGTATTCCAATTTAGATATCTGCATGGCGCAGAAAAGCGTGGCTTCACTGGATGAATTTCAAATGATTCCCTTACAATTTCGTAACAAATTATGGTACAGATACAGCGTCCATAACAATATCTTCTCTGTTGAGGCAAGAAAGTGGAATTTATAAGAAAATTAAAACGAGAAAAATCGCATATCTTGGTCACATATTGAGAAATCTACAGTATTATCTTCATCATCATCGGGCCATTTTAAGTCTACACTATAAGAGCATGACCCTATCTGTACTAGCTGAGTCATATATTAGTCAGAACAGTCATAAGATTTGGCCTACACTTTCCATGCTGGCGAGACGGGTTGGAGACCTCTCCTTGATGCTTATAAACTTTTTTGAGCTTGTGTTTGCAAAGTCGCCCTTTGCGACATCCACGGAAAGACTTGGAGTGGTGCTATTTTACACTGCCGGGAACCACACGGCTTATAAGCGTATTCTAGGGTAAATCCTTACCTAAGAGTGTTGATGATGTGATCCCGGAGTCCAGTCCCGGAGGGTCGACCCGGGGATCCGGATGACAGTCTTCATCATCAGGTCCTTTTTTAAGTCTCGAATGCAGGAGTACGACCCTCTTTGTATTACCAGAGCCATATATTAGCCAAAGCATTCACAGGATTGGCACCGGATGACTGTGTGATAGACGAAAACTACGTAAACGAAGTCCCAGGAAACAGCTATACTATATTTATACTTTTCTAAGTACAAATACTTTCGTAAGATAAGAGTACTAGTTGAATTCAGTAGGAATCTTTTCAGGAGTTTCCAATGGCCACTCGGAAGTGGCGAACGCTCTGACGCCCGTTCGCAGTGTAGTGCCGTAAATTAACGAGAGTATAGATATGATAGCGCCGGGTTTCTTATTCGATAGACAAAGCAACTGGCTCCAATTAGTTTAGGCGTAGGGTTGCCATGTTGAATGACCAAAATATCTGGATAGACCAAAATATCAGGGCAAAATTTCAAAAAGTTTTTTTGAAATTTCGGGACACATAAATATTACGAATTTAAAAGTCACTTTATAATATAGAAATCAGAAGTTTTTATAACGAAATACGTATTTGGCAATCATGAGATTACAGATGAAACACATAAGATCAAAATATGTGACAACAATTATGAAAACATACTAGCATCCAACGCCAAATATATCCATCCTACGAAGGCTACTGAGATAACATTTACTGAAGTAATGTGCATTAATAAAAATGTAACCTCTTTCTTGTATGTGTACAGTTATTACTGACAGCCCGGCAAATTATTGAGGTTCTATCTATCAGGCCAAAATAAGTGGCAGCCGCATTAAGGCGTTGTATCCAGTAAGCTCTTTTTGAGCCACAATGTGTCAATTGTTGCTATTTGCCAAATAATATCCAATGACAGTGGCTCAGTAGACTCAAATATTCAGTGCTGCTATCTCGTGCGGAGCATTTCAGAAAATCTTCAATAAAAAGAATTCATGCATTTGATTTTTCATTATGTAAAAGAATCTAGTGACTTAGTTAACTATATCCTCTTTATTTTCATTTTACGCATTTTACCGCAAATAAAACCCGGGAGACTTTGTAAGTTATATGAACTGTGATTATTTAAATTTAGAGATAGGTACAAAATTCAGATTCATCATCACCATCATCATCATTACCGTCAGCCTTTCACGGTTCACTGCTACATAAGCCTAAATTATTATTAACTAGCTGTAACCCGCGGCTTCGCCCGCGTGATTTATAGCCTATGTCCTTCTCAGTACCCTAACTTATATGTATGCAAAATTTCATGATGATTGGTTCAGTAGATACGGCGTGAAAGCGTAAAAAACAAACAAATAAACAAACAAACTCATTTTCGCATTTATAATATTAGTTAGGAAGTTAGGATTAGGATACCAACATGCTATCTCTGTACTTTCTTTAATTTGCACTTGTGCCCACTAGATTGAATGGACAGGTAAATGGTTTCTAGTGTCCTGATTTCAAATAGTTTTAGCTGCAAATACTTGTTTTCTTTGTTGTACATTTCTTTTCATGTTCATTAAATACTTTAGCACATACTTTTACAATAGAAGGCTATTAGAAATATGTTTGTAATGTTTTCTAGTCACACCAAACGTAAGTAACAATTAAAAGAACATCTGGGAAATATCAATACTTTGTAGGATAATTGACTTCTTTCTATGCGAGCGTTTTTTCCTATTACATCTTCGACTGTGGTAGACAGAACCCGGGGTCCGCATAGCATAAGACAGCATTCATACTGTTATTTTTTAATCTTATAGGAGGGATATATTACCCTAATTGAGCTAGCCCCACAGTACGTTGTAAACTTGTGTCATAAGGATACTAACTCAATGATAATATATTTTACAATATATACTTATGTAGATAAACATCCAAGGCCCAGGTCAATCTTAAAAAGATCGTTTTTAATAATGAGCTGGCCGGGATCGAATACGGGACCACTCGTATCTCAGGCTGGGTTAACCACTGCGCCACCGAGCTCAACGACATTATTTTATAGCCAGTCACCAGCTTGACGTCTAATTCGTTGTGTTGCTAAACCGCAAACAAGTAATTTTAACCTAATGTATTCAGTTATATTAAAGTGCGATAAGCGTATTCCGTGTAAGCTGAAGGGCAAGATTTATAAGACTGTCATAAGACCAGCTTTATTGTATGGAGCGGAATGTTGGGCAACCAAAAAGAAGGAAGAACATAAGATGCATGTGGCGGAAATGAGGATGCTGAGATGGATGTGTGGAGTAACAAAGATGGACAAGATCCGAAATGAATATATAAGAGGAAGTTTGAAAGTCGCACCAATAGTGGAAAAAATAAAGAGCCATCGTTTAACCTGGTATGGCCATATCGAGAGAAGGGATGTCGATCACCTGGCTAAAAGGATGCTGCACTTAAATGTGCCAGGACAAAAAGGAAAGGGAAGGCCGAGAAAGTCGTGGAGGGAATGTGTGAAGAATGATATGAAGGAACGGGGAGCAAGTGCCGATATGGTTGGTAACAGGAAACTTTGGAGAGAGTTGACATACAGAGCCGACCCCAAATAGGGAAAAAGGCAAGGAAGAAGAAGTATTAGTACGTTGTTGTCTATTATGTATAAGGCCGCTTCCAACCGGTCGTATTGGAAATCCAGCCTATGTCCAGCAGTGGACTTCTTGTGGCTGAGATGATGATGATGATATATATTATGTTAACCATCTTCCTACTCGACTAACTGACGATTCGGATGAAAAATATTATATATAGGACAGCCTGATCGAATATTTTTTGTCTGTAAGAAGTTCAACAGTTATCCGTTTTAGGTATAGGGATAGGATATATTGCGCCTATTTTTTGAGATGCTTTAAGTCCGTCTTTGCCCAATACAAGCTCTAGGAACGTACATGTTTTTAATTCTAATGGAAGCTGATGTGACCTTCTATTAGTATTACAAACATGTTTGTAGGTAATGTAAGCACAGATGCACTTTGCATCTTGCATATGAATTATTCAGCTGTACTGACAGCTCGGTCAGAGTTGAATACGGGCATTGAATGTTTAGTAGGTATCAAGGAAGGATTAAGACATACATACATATAATCATCTTCATCATCCGAGCGTATTCCCGGTTGCCTCCTCAGCGATAACGCTTCAGAGCCCGAGGCCTCCAAAGTATAGAACAGCAGGCCTATTTGCTAACTTTTGACAGCTACGGTGTACATCATTTTCATGGTAACTTCTATATTCATTACGGCTTCGGTGTGAATGACTATTTTTATTTAAGATATGAAAACCGTAATGGAAGCTAAAGTGACAATCAAATCGTAGTACACCGAGTTAGCAAATCGGCCTGCAGGACTATTCCTAAAGTGTATTGATATAGTTCGAAATATAAAGAGATTTTCTAGGGAACATTTGAATTATGGAGAGGTTTGAATAAGGGTTTTAAGAATTTATTTTTCCCTCGGGTGGCGACACTGTGTCGAGAGGTATTTTAACAGCTGCTGTCAAAATTCACCAATCATGTTTAATTAGTGCGTAGTACATATATCTTTATGTGTGTAATCATCAATTTTATGATTGGTGGATTATGACAGCTCGACCTCTCGACACAGTGCCGCCACCTGGGGGAAAAATCAATTCTGAAAACCTTTATTAGCGAGAGTCGACTGTATATTCTAATGCAAATGTTGAAAGAAATGCTACATGGCGTTGGGAGTGCAATAAGAAATACAAAAATGTACGTAATGTAAGCACAGATGCGCCCTGTGCATCTTGCATATGAATTATTCAGCTTTACTGTAACGGCGCGGTCAGAGTTGAATACCTACGTGCATTGAATGTCCAGTAGGTATCTAACGACTTATATGAAACGAAATGAAAAATATTTATTGTAACACAAAGGAACTTAAAAAAAATACAAAAAATAACAAATGTATGTTGTATGAAGTTCAGCACTGAGAGACATGAGCTATCCCACGACACACGTCATCTCATTTTTCAGATTGACCTGGGTCTTGGATGTTTATCTATATAAGCATCTATTATTAAATATAGTATCGTTGAGTTAGTATCCCATAACACAAATCTCAAACTTACTTTGGGGCAAGCTCAATCTGTGTGATTTGTTCGTACATATTTTGTTTATTTAACGGTACCCTAAGAACACACTTTAAAATTCGGCGTACTGTTTAAAGCTGCCGGTCCACGAACGTGTTTCCCTGCTCATTTCTTTGATATTTCAAAGCCAAATTGTTTGAAACGCAACGCTCAGAATACGTCTAAAAATAGTTCGAAATAGGAAACAAAACGGAACTTAGATGTCAGACAAATGCCCACCTCTAGCAACATCGCATATGGAACATTTTCATTGTGTTTTTATCATATTTCCTACGTTATCTCAGTGACTGTGTTTCGATTGCTGAGGGTGCATTAGCCTGTTAATAGCATAACGTTCCTTTAGATAGCCCCGCAGAAAAAAAGGAGGAGTTATATCATGCAATCTTGGGGGTTTCCCTGTTCGGTTTTTTGATATTTCAAAGCCAAATTGTGTGAAACGCAACGCTCGCCGTTCGTCTAAAAATAGTACGAAATAGGAAACAAAACGGAACTAGAGCTGAATAATGATTTTGTATACTATTTCTTGAATCCGAGTGTTAATTTACTTTTAACGTTCGCTTGAAAGGGCGAGTCAGCCTATTAATATGAAAAACTTTTCCTATGGGATCCATGTTGAAAGCTCAAAAAATAAATTCAAGTATTTCAAACAAATTGCTCGGCCAGTCAAACACTTTTGTAGGGATTATCAAAAAACAAATCGACTTCCCACCATTAGTCCCATAGGAAAAGTTGTTAATATTGACGAACTGAGTTGCCCTGTTTTATACACGGAATAAAAATATCTACAATGCTGAAACTGCTTCAATTTAGATGAAAGTTGGTTTCGATACTAGCGGCCTGAAAAAGGAAGTGAGGTACCTTTTATTCATTATATATGTAAGGATATTTAATACAAGCAATTTTCACGCTACTTTGTCCGCGTAAATTATAATCGTTGTCACCCGTCGATAAATTAGCTGTCTACCTATAGGTAAAAGAATTTTGGAAATCGCTCCAGTAGTTTCGGAGCCTACTCAGTTCAAACAAACAAATAATAAAAATTTTCTTCCTTTTAATATCACTTACCAGAAATCCAAGTTCCGTTCCATCTCACAGGCACCAGCTCATCGCTCAACAGGTCCTGAATCCTTAACCTCCTGCCCTTCACTCTTGGACCTTCATCAGGCGGCGTCAACAACACCACCGAAGTGACGATGAGAGCCAGTACAGCAACGATGACGAGCAGGGCGATGAGGATCCCACGCCAGTTGCGTTGGTTCGGCCCGCCGACCACCAGCTTCTGGAACGATGGATAACTGTTAGATCTGCTGTTATATGAACGTGATGTGAAGAAAAGATAATCAAAGAATCAAATCATCATCATGATTAATAAATAATAAATACATACTGTCAAATCACACAGATTGAGCTAGCCCCAAAGTAAATTCGAGAGTTGTGTTATGGGATACTAAATCAACGATACTATATTTTACTACAAATACATATAAAGATAAACATTCAAGACCCAAATCAATCTGAAAAAGATCAAATTTCATCTTGCCCTGACCGGGGATCGAAGCCGGGACCATTCGTGTCTGTCGCACGGCGGCGTGTTGACCGCTGCGCGACGGACCTCGTCAAAAGATTAGGTCTCTTTTTTAGTCTCCATTACAGAAACACGACCTTCTATGTTCTACCAGAGCCATATATTAGCCAGAGTAGTCAGAGGATTTGTCCTACTCACTTTAAGCTAGCCAGGGTTGGAGAAATCTCAGTCACCGTCAGTGTTGTGTGCAAAAACCTGTGTAATAAAAGACAAAGAAAGAGGGTAGACCGATACGGTTTCCCTCGACAGCTCAACATACACCACCGCAGTCGCTTCAGTTAGTCTGTGAAAATGGCAGCTGCAATGTTGTCGAAATATCAGATAGAACTCAAAAATAATCGCGGTAAGTCCCGTAGTGAACATAATCTTTGATGTATGATTAGCTTGTGTTTCTTCACCTTCTACGACATCCACGGAAAGACTTGGAGTGGTCCTATTCTACTCTGCCGGGAACCACATGGCATAAATATAGCTCCTGATGTTTATAAGCTTTGTTTAGGTTGTGTTTCCTAAGTTGCCTTCTATGAAATCTACGGGAAGACTTGGAGTGGTCCTATTTTACTCCGCCGGGAACCACACGGCATACGATACGATAGTTATAACTTATTAATTATCTGGCTAGGCCATAACGCTCCACTGAAGCATCAAAAATTAAATTAACTCGATGAATTTTGACGCAGTCAGCTGTGATATTAAATTACTAACTATCAAATTATTATAATTGTATCACCGTTCACTCTAAGCGCTCACTGTAATTAGTATTGTCGTTATTAGCTATTGATAATGGTGTATCCACGTAACAGCATTCCTGTCATTTAGTTGATATTTTATCGAACAATTGTAGAATAGTTGTAGAAGGACCCTAATTTTTTTCAGATTGGCCTGGGTCTTGGATATTTATCTATATAAGTATCTATTATAAAATCTTTGAGATAGTATCCTACGACACAAGTTCACAACTTACTGTGGGACTAGCTCAGTTTGTGTGATGTGTCCGTATAAGACTAAAGGCCAAAGCGTTTTGATTGAGCGCATAGCGTATTTTAAAAATAACGTACAAAATAGTGTATCTATCAATCTTGGACCCCAATAGTCGATTATAGTATACCCAAAAGGGCTCGCTTACTTACTCTTCAACTAGGCAATTCTCCCAAAATGATCAAGAATAAGAGCTTTATCGAACACGTTTGATGTATAAGAACATATTCCGCCTCATTATTCTTGATACACAGTATACAGTGGAGTTGCATTATACTCCACTGTAGAAAACAACAAGTGTAGAAAACAAATCAATAATATTGTTCACAACACAATATAGAGTGAAAGGAAGCATGCGAACATATATCATCCCATTCTATTTCCCTTGCCCACTCTGCTTCACTAAAAAGTCATTAGGAGAGTAACCCTTTTGCATGGAATAAATAAAGTACGCATATGAAGCTCATGCGAATTTCTATTTGTAAGTACTTATTAATAATGTTTTCTGTGGCATTTTTTAATATAAAAAACTATAATATACGGACAAATCACACAGATTGAGCTAGCCCCAATGTAAGCTCGAAACTTGTGTTGAGGGATACTAACTCAACGATACTATATTTTATAATAGATACTTATATAGATAAACATCCAAGACCCAGCTCAATCTGATAAAGATCATTTTCCATCTTGACCTAACCGGGGATCGAACCCGGGACCATCCGTGTCGCAGGCAGGCGTGTTGACACGCTTGCCTGCGACACGGATGGTCCCGGGTTGTGGTGCGCCACGGAGCTCGTCAGTACTTAGTCAGTATTTTACATTTGTCTTATTTTTCCTTAGGCATTGTCACGGTATCATAAAATATTTTAGTCAAAACTATCAAATACCTCTTTCCTGTTTAATTAAATGTAACGTACCATAAATGATAAAAAAGTATCAATTCGTTGTCCGTTTGTCTGTAAAGGTCATTTATCTCACGAGTTTATTAATTTTTTTTTACATCTAGTCTCTAGATCTCATCTAGGAAAATCAAATCAAATAAGTAGAATATTCCATTCGTGATGACCTAGAATCATGAAATATGACAAGAAGCAAATAACTTAGCTCAAGTAAAAGAATTAACTGGTAGCCTAACTTCTGTAACCTCTTTGATGTAGAAATGCGAAAAATCGGAAAAGATCCGGTTGCATTGTTGCGACATGATTAATTGACTGGCGTATCCCGTACCCATCGGTGTTAAATTTAAGCAATGTTTACACGAATAAATCTTAGTCTTAGTCAAACTTACATTATGCAGGTGACTTATTCTGAGGGTTATAATAATGAAGAATCCACTTGAAACCCGTATGTGGTCACGGTTACATAAATACATACTATCACGTGTTCCTCCCTTGCGGGGTAAACAGAGCCTAAGATCATAAGACCGAAAGGCCACGTTCAGCATGTTAATGGGCTTTAAGATGGAATACGGAATCAAAATAGTGATGGGTTGCTAGCCTCATCGCCTATTTATATAATTTCTTAGATTTGCGCCCACTTTCTCGGCCGGTTTCTACGGCCTGCGCGGGGAGAGAAGTAGCTGGTACTTTCTAATTTTTTTCCCAGACCAGCATGAAAGTACATGGTCACGGTTAGTCAGACAATAATCATTATCTGACCAAAGTACCCAAAAATACTACATAAAGTAGTGACGCAAAATCATTATCATCTGACGTTACAAGGGCCTCAAGGCTACTACAGTAATATTGACAAACAACCGATTATTACCATAGAAACCCCCGTATTACCAGGGGGTGGTAACGTAATATTCATATTTTTGGACAGAATATGAGCTTGTAGCCATTTATGGCAAATGGTGGTCATTAGCCGCGAGCGATAACCGAGGGGCCACGAAAATGGCGGGTTTGGTCTCACTAAAAAAGAAAAGGCATAGTGAAAGAGATGATCTTCCTTTCTTTGGCTACAATTTTGACTGTGATGGATGACACAGGCACTATGCTGTACTGATTGTTACATTGCAACAACCATTATTTACAAAAAATGCGTCTTTCGCAACTATCAACTTGCAAAGGATGGATTGGCTTTTTTAAACAAGAATTTTTCAAATCGAAATACTTAATGTTGCAGACCATTATTTTTGGTTATTTTCATCTAACTATTTAATTAATTTAATATTAACCTGTGCACTTTTTGTTATTGCCTTACTTAATAATGGCTACTTCGGCCCTCTCTTCTTCTTAGCGTATCGACGCGGGCAAATTATATTTGTGTTGACCAAAACTCTGCTACTGATATAGCGTTATCAGTAGCATTATATAGGTCCTCGCATGTACAGGTGGCAGGACACGGCCCTCTCTGAACTACCAGAACTGTCAGAGAATAAAAAAAAAGTGAAAAGGTAATTGGTGCTGGCAACACTCGCACCATCGACAAAGCCGAGCGGAGGGCTGCGCAGGCGCCGCTAGCTTCAACATGATTCATACAGAGGCAATTCACTTCTATTGCGCTCCGAGCGAGTACGCGTCGTAGATTTTGTCCTTGTATTTTAAATAGTTCATTCACATTATATACAGTCCTCTGATAAATCGAGTTATTATTTCCATCGCAGTAGGGATTCCTAGTATCTGCAGTAATACGGGCACCTACTCAAACAGTAATAGTTAATCAGTCAGCAAAAATTGTTCGCTCGTTTTGTGGCCACACCGTAAAGGGTCCAGCTAATAACCCTACTCGTAGGAGATAATTTACACGCGTATTATTTTTATAAGATAGCCCGGCTGGAGAGAAAGTTGACGCGGTAAACAAAGCGGAAAGCTTTGTACGCAACTGCACAAAAGGGGGTAGAAGTTTTGCAGGGTTTATGTACGAGTAGTATGACTTTCGTTATTTCACCTTTATTCTGAACTGTTGAGTCCGTGTATGAGATGTATATAATGAAGATATGTATTTTTTCTTTGCTCAAAGGCTTTGTATACTCCGTAAGGTATAAAGATGTGATTATTATTAAAAAAATCTAGAAGAAATTGCAGCGATAAGGCTGTTTTTTGTTTTTCCTTGCTTATATCTTTACTAAATTCAACCTGTGTTCTATGATTTCAACAGTGCAATGAAGCGTTAAATAATAACCAAACTTAATTTTCCAGCTACTGTTCCGCGTAAAGTATAGCCTATGTCACCCTTAGACAAATTTGTATTTTTAAAGTTGAAAAAAATTCGAAAATTTGTCGAGTAGTTTTGGAGCCTATTCAATGCAAACAAACATACAATCAAATCTGTCTCCTTTAAAATATTAGTATAGACTAGCTCAATTAATACCACTGCACAATAGCCCCTCTGTCTCTGCTTTGCAGTCCTCTCTATTTTGGGCTTCGCTTGAATACTCATAGTACTTGTATTACAGTCGCCTGCAGACAATTCTGACCCCCTTACAATTTAAAACGGGAAACGGGGGGTCAGATTTCTCTGCAAGCGACTGTATGTTTAAATTTAGTATCGCATTTGATCTACCAATATGTCCTACCTAATTTACAGCTCTATATATTAGGGTATCGTCGCCTGCTCGTTAACATCTCGTAAAGCCCCAATATTACCATCCATCATGATCAGCACTTAAGGCCGATGCCAGATTTATGAGTTTGCTAAGATGCCGTGAAGAGCCTGTAAGTCACGTAACGCATCAGGAATCAGGATTACAAGAAGGCGCGGTATAATATTAAACGTAATCTTAACTTATTAAATCATCTAATTGACGATGGAGAAGAGATAAAAATTTTATGGTGAAAAGGGTTGCCTATAATTATCATCATCATGAGATCACCCCTGACCTCGTGATGATAATGCACATTGCACGCTGACTAATAAGCTGCAGATCGAAATAACACTCAAACTGTATGAAACTGACATCATCATCATCCGGACTTTTTTAGTCTCCACTGTAGGAGCACGACCCTCTCTGTACAACCAGAGCCATAAATTACCCAGAGCAGTCAGAGGATTTGGCCTACACTCTCCACGCTAGCCAGACGGGTTGGCGAAGTCTCTTTGTTGTTTGTAAGCTTTAGCTTGTGTCTCCTAAATCGCTTACGACGACATCCACGGAAAGATTTGGACTCTGCCGAGAACCACACGGCAGGATATGAAACTGTAAAAGATTTTGATTCCTAATTTAATGATTATTTCAAACAATTGTGATAAAGCCATGTCATCGTGTATTTGTGACGTGTTGAAATCTGAGCAAGCAAAACAGAAATGATTTATAGTTCTGACGTAAACCGATTTTATGTATTCGTTGACAGTTGAATTGTTGATTTTGCGAAGCGAGTGCAATTACACTATCAAAATATTGATATTGCTTTCACATGTGGGAAATTTATAGTCATTATCACATTCGGTTTGTATATGAAATCACTTTTAGATTCTAAATATAGAACTCGAACAAGAAACTACGATCTCAATGCGATTATCATCATCGGGTCTTTTTTTATAGTTTACACTACAAGAGCACGACCCTCTCTGTACTACTAGTGCCATATATTAGCCAAAGCAGTCAAGAGGATTTGGCCTACACTCTCCACGCTGGCCAGACGAGTTGGACAGATCTCATTGATGATTCTGAGCTTTGTTTAGCTCGTGTTTAGTAAGTCACCTTCTACGCAATCCACGGGAAGACCTGGAGTGGTCCTATTATATCCACACGGCTCGGTATGGAACTGTAAAAGCTTCTAATACCTAATAAAATGACTCTTTCAAACAATCGAGATATAGCCATGACATCGTGTAGTTATGAATTGTTGATTTTGCGAAGCGAGGGCAATCACACTATCAAAATATTGAAATTGTTTTCACATGTGGAAAATTTATAGTTATTATCACATTGGGTTTGTATACGCAATCTAATATTCTATTTAGATTCAAACAAGAAACTACGATTTAAATGCGATCATCGTTAGACACACCGGAACGCATGGAGAAAAATCCCGCATTCTTTTTAATCGGGTTTAGTAACAGTTCCAAAGAATAGTCGATTAAAAATCTTTGAGAATCTACTAAAATTGGCATGCGTGCGTGGTATAATGGAGGTCATCCTCATTGAATAGTGTAGGTGCATGAAAGGAGCCTCCCCGTGTGAAATATTCGCCCCTTATACGTCCGGCGCACCCTGGGCAACAATCTGTGAGGACGGTCTAGTCGGTAACGCAGATTGGCTGATTCTTCCACCACGAAATGGTTATATATAACCATATCGACTCGAAAAGAAGAAGAAGTCCTCATCATCAGGTCTTTGTTAGATCTTGATCTTTTAGATCGTAGGCTTTGCTACATTAAATTAAAAAGAAAAAACTAATCGCTCTGATGAATCGTAATGAAATTTGTACAGAATTTTATAGCCCGCGGTATAAAACCCAAACCCAATTAGCTTTCATTTATTTATAATATTAGTATAGTCTACCTCATAGCCATTTCAGAAAAGGTGATGAAAAATTCTTTTCAATGCCAGCAACACCTGGTGCATAAATGGGACCCTTGGCCAGTTTTTTCAGAAGTAGCATAATGTCTCAAAACTTTTAATGAGATAAAAATAATACACAAGCAAAATCACACTGCAATACCAAATCTTTTTTGCATCAGCAATATTTTAATCAAGCTTTGCTAGGATTTAAAATGAGCTTTAGTGGGGCTTAAAATAAGCTTTTAATAGGATCAGCCTATCTCGTATAATGGGATAAATTTAAATGGCCAAAGTAATTGCAGAAAATTATAAGCCTAGTAGCATTTCGTCTGCGATAAAAAAAAAATATCACAGTGAATGTCTAATTCGTTCTTTATTTAAATGAAAATTCATTTATATAATTTTCATAATCTAAAACTAACTTCAGTGGAATACATGAATGTAAGTTGATAACTTGATACTAATTAAGTGCCGTGTGGTTCCTGGCAGAGTAGAATAGGACCATTTAAACTCTTCCCGTGGACGTCCTAGAAGGTGACTTAGCAAACACAAGCAAAACAAAGTCTATAAAAATTGGTTAATTTATATTTGGTGGTACAGAGAGGGTCATGCTTCTGCATTAGAAACTAGAAAACACCTGATGTTGATGATGATATTTTATTAAAACCGATTCAGTAGCTTGTTAGAAGCTGCTTTGTTTGTTTGTTTTTCGTATGTGTAAGTGGCCAACACTGGTGTCAGATTTTTCAAGCTGCCTTAAGGCATCTGACATAGCTTAACGACTGCTATCAACGATGACAGCCGGGACCAACGGCTTAACGTGCCTTCCGAAGCTGCTAAGTTATTGTGATACTAACCCGTTTTGCCTGAAAGATTATACGTTTTAATTCACAAGATGCACAAAAGGACAATTAACAATAATTATGCAACTAGATAAAGATATTTTTCTTCCAACTACGCTGCAATTCCATCATAACTGCACTACATATCCAGCACAAAGCGGAACTTTGCTGCACTAAAAGTAAAAAAAAAACTAAACAGTGCAGTAAAGGATTTTCATACATTTTTGCTGCTCTAGTGCAGCAAAAATGTATGGAAATCCTTTACTGCACTGTTTAATTTTGTTTTTTAATCGCGGGACAATAGTTGTCACATGTCATAAAGAACGTTGGCCAACCTAACGGCCGTATGGAGTTTACAAAGGAAAGTGTGTATTGCCTTGCCTTAAAAAAAATACTGGCCATAAAGAAAAAAAGGCGGGAATGTAAACAACAATTTTTTTATTTTTGTAATTTGTATTCAGTTTTATTTTTCACCTACTTTTATTGCAGTAGTTGAAAGAAAAGCAGATTATGCACCTCGCATTAAGTAAGTTATATTGCACTCGTGCTTTTTAGAGCCCTCGCTGGCGCTCGGGCTCCAAATAAACACTCGTGCAGCAATAACTTACTTTCTGCTCAGTGCAACAATCTACTATAGCTCTTCGCTAAATATTATTATTTATTTTTTTAAAACAATGCCTATAAAGTTGTGTTCTCATCTCCGCTGACTTGAATGACACAATCTCAGTATAGGCATTAATTAGAATACATATTATGGATCCTATTACTGAGACTTCGATGTACGTCTGTATGTCCGCCTGTCACCAAGTTGTATCTCATAAGCCATGATAGCTACAGATGATGTATTTCTGTTGCCACTATCACAAAAAAATTATATTTAAGGGGCGTACCCATACAAAAAACATGAGTTCTTTGACTTTTTTGCTCGATAATCTAATAAGGTATTAGATCGCACTTGACCGATTATTTATATTTTTTATTTTGTAATAATATGACGCATACTAGACGTAATGCATAAAAAGATATATAAGAAGATACTTTTTTTGGAGGTCGGCACTTACACTTCACTACCGGAAAGAGTTCATACTTTCGTCTCCATGGCGCAGCGGTCAACACGCCGGCCTGTGGCGCGGATGGTCCCGGGTTCGATCCCCGGTCAGGTCAAAATGAAAAATGATCTTTTTCAGATTGACCTGGGTCTTGGATGTTTATCTATATATGTATTTGTTATAAAATATAGTATCGTTGAGTAGTATCCCATAACACAAGTCTTACTTAAGAACTTACTTTGGGGCTAGCTCAATCTGTGTGATTTGTCCGTATATATTTATTTGTTATTATAGTTCTTCACTATAATTTTGATTTTCTTTTTACGAGCGCGCTAGCGGAATTTGCATTAGGCCGCCATCTTTTTTTAGGACTGGCTGGGATGCGAAAGGGAAGGATAGACTGTGTGTGTGAGAGAGAGAGTGTGTATGGTTTTGGTGGGATTTAAATATACTATATTATATTCTAGAATGTTAATTTGGCGTAGACAATACCCTTTCAGCTAGTGCAGAATATTCTTTTCTTTGTTTTAAACCACAATGTCTATAAAGCCTTAATAAACCTTCCAATAGGCTCATTGAGTTAATAGCTACTTGTGACACTCATTGTAATGGTTCCTCGTCTCAAGCCTTCTCGAGACGAATTGTGTCTGACAACTTGAATGACGCAATCTCAGTATAGACAGAAATTAGAATGTGATTTGAGATGTCAAACAAGCGTTGTTGTCTTAGTGAGATTGTATAAGAAATAAAATGCTGGGGAACTTATTACGGACTGTTTTAATTCAAAATAGCAAAAATAGTACAGATACGTCTACCTGGTTGGGAGCTAGCAGGAAGAGAGAGATCTGTGTTGCCATAATAAATCAAATTTTCTTATCATAGGCAATCCTTTTTTTATTCTTATATTTTTTTTTATAAATTAATATTTTATGTTTTAAGTTTCTTAAACATAGATAAAATGTGTGATCTATTGCGGCATTACGCGGCAACGAACGATCGCTTTGTTTTAATTATCGCTGTCCAGAAAAGACTTTTCTATAATAATGAAATACGCAATGAGTAAAACAACAAGCAACCCGAAACTACTATGGGTTTGATCCCCTTTTCACCCTACAGGGCCACCATAGATGAGACATTAGTTAAGTAATTTTTCATCTCACCTACCCTTAAACAGTGTCATTAAATGCAAGCAAAGTGGGCTGGATGGTCGCTATTACGACCGTGGGCTATAAGATTTCATACAAATTCCATTAAGCCCGAGAGCACGTAAGGTATTTTTTAAAATTTAATATGGCACTATACCATGCACAAGTGTCAAATCTTCTACATCCAAAAAGTTTTCTAGCCGAATATTCAAATTTGGAATTGCTAGTGAACCCGATAAAAAAACATTTGAACTATACTGCGAGATTTATAATATTAATTTTCAAGGTACACTATATTCATACTATACAATTTCAACCAATATAATATGAAAAATATTATTTTTATTCTCCTATTTACTCGGTGAGATGAAAAACATTGTGTGTATCACGGCCGGTATTAGACATTACAAACTCGGACTACTCGCTCGTTTGACGTAATGTCTTCTATACCGCCCTTGCTACACAATGTACTATAAGGTTTTTAAACAGTAAGTAACTGGTCCATTATGCAGAAGGAAAGCGCTGAACCGAAACAAATGGTGAATACTAGAGGATCCCTCAACCCTGCACTGGATTAATTAGGTTGCATGAAAAGAAGAAGAAGAAAGTAAAACTTACAATTACGTATGAATTAATGGTGGGCCCCGGTATCTAAGCACCCAAGGATACACCTGAGTAAGAGATAATGTAAACTCAAAATAAATCCTACAGGTAAGTAGGTATGAAAGGTCCTGCTTCGTCACGTTCTCGTAATAACGGCGACGTGACATGATGTATCGCGGCATTGCGCCACAATGAACGATTGATTTGTTTTTATTATCACTTTTGAAAAAAAAATCATTCCCTTTTCCACCTGCACTGCCACCAAAGGAGTAGTCTTGATAAAGTAATTTTAGGTTAATAAGTAGAAAGTAAATCAATTAAAAGTAAGTCAATTCTATTTAATAGCGACACCGGTCTCCAAGAACCTAAAGATACGCTTGAGTAAAATATTGTAAACTCAGACTAGATCCTACAGGTAAGTAGGTACAAAAAGGTCCTGCTGACGTAATCAGCTTCGTCACGTTCCCGTAATAACGACGACGTGACATGATCTATTGCGGCATTACGCCGCAATGAATGATCGCTTTGTTTTAATTATCGCTTTGGAGGAAAGATTCACCTTTTTAATAATGTTTTTGCGATTGTTCCATATTTAAACAAAATAACTTTTAATAATATACGCTTGTCAGGGGTGTCATACTCAACTGCCTGTCCGGTGGTTGCACGCATGGCATCGGGTACGCGCGCCCGGCCTCCCCGAGCTGCTACTTTCTTATCCTATTCCTTCCGAGCAAGTAGCATCCCATATACTCTATCCCGCTCCCCCAGTCCACAAAACTCCTACCCTTTCCTCGCTTAAAATGGTTTCAATGGGCAGCAGCATCGGAACCCGAATAAGCCAAACAAACTGCGCTCACCAACCCGTCTGCCAAGCGTGGTGAGTATGGCAAAACCCCCCTAAATGATAGTTGATATACCAAGGCCCCCAGTCCCCGGCGGCCCCGCTATTCCTGGCTCCGGTAGCGGTCACGGTAACGGCGGGGCAGGGGGTGCGAAAAATCTCCGGAAGAGATCCGGCTACTACCCCCAACGAAGACTGGCCCTGGTAACACACAACATACGCACAATGAGGCTAGACGAGAAGGTCGAGGAAGTGGAAGAGGAAATGAGTAGGTTACGGTGGGACGTAGTGGGGTTGTCTGAAGTCCGAAGAGAGGGAGAGGGCACGACAACCCTAAAGTCTGGTAACCTACTCTATCACCGGGAGGGTGACTTTAAAAAGTCACAGCATGGTGTCGGGTTTCTCGTCCACAAGTCCCTCATCAACAATGTCATAACCATCGAAAGTGTTTCCAGCAGGGTAATATACCTGATACTCAGAGTATCTAAAAGATACTCGCTGAAGGTAATACAGGTATATATGCCGACCGGGGAACACTCAGATGAAGAGGTGGAAGTGGTGTATGAGGACATTAGTAGGGCCATACACACTTCCGAAACCTATTTTACGATTGTTATGGGGGACTTCAACGCAATTCTTGGTAAGCGGAGCGATGGAGAGTCCAGAGTGGGACAATTTGGATATGGAGTCCGGAATGACAGGGGTCATAGGCTGGCTGAATTTCTGGAGGAAGAGGGACTCTTTGCGATGAACTCTTTCTTCAAGAAGCCGCCTCATAGGAAATGGACCTGGATGCGCCCCAGCAGAAGGGGCCAACCTCCTGTCAAGAACGAGATAGACTTCATCATGTCGACGAGGAGAGAAATATTCAACGATGTCTCTGTGATCAATAAGATTAAAATCGGAAGTGATCACCGAATTGTAAGAGGCATCGTGAATATCAATCTCAGACGAGAGAGGACTCGCTTGATGAAGTCTACTCTTCGACCATCACCGGCTCATATCCAAAATGTCGACAGCTTCCAACTGGAACTCTCAAATCGCTTCGATTGCCTAAAGGATTGTGTTACAGTGGACGAGTTAAACGATGGGTTTGTAGACACTGTCCAGGCGGTGGGGTCAAAGTTTTTTAGGACCCGCCCCAAAAACAAACCTCAAAAAATCTCTCCCCGAACCCTAAATTTGATGGCCACGCGACGATCCATGCCGCTGCAGACCTCCGAAGATGCGGACATACATCGGCAGCTCAATAGACAAATCCAGAAATCCTTGCGACACGACATTCGTTCCTTTAATACCGAGCGTATTAAGGAGACGATTGAGCAAAATAAAGGCTCCAAAGTGTTCGCAAGGATGGAGTCTATTGGGCAGAGCCGATTGACGAAGCTGAAGACGGAGGACGGCGGCGTGGTTTCGACGAAGGCCGAGGTGATGGGAGAGATCGAGAGGTTTTATGGACAGCTGTATACCTCAGTAGCCAAACCCAGTGTAAGTTTGGCCAAAGATCCTAGGGCCAAACTAACCCGACACTATACCGAAGACATCCCGGACATCAGCCTGTACGAGATTAGGATTGCCCTCAAGCAGCTCAAAAACAGCAAGGCGCCGGGCGAGGACGGAATCACAGCAGAGCTTCTGAAAGCGGGCGGAACGCCGGTACTGAAAGTCCTTCAGAGGCTCTTTAATTCCGTTCTGCTCGAGGGCGTGACGCCAGAAGCGTGGCATAGAGGCGTGGTGGTGCTATTCTTCAAGAAGGGTGATAACACCCTTCTAAAGAACTATAGACCCATCACGCTCCTGAGCCACGTCTATAAGCTGTTTTCGAGGGTAATCACGAATCGTCTCACAAAAGGCTCGATGCCTTCCAACCTCCCGAACAAGCCGGTTTCCGAAAAGGCTATAGTACCATAGACCACATCCATACGCTGCGGCAGGTTATACAGAAGACCAAAGAGTATAACCAGCCACTATGCTTGGCGTTTGTGGACTATGAGAAAGCCTTCGATTCGATCGAAACATGGGCTGTGCTTAGGTCTCTCCAGCGATGCCGTATTGACCATCGGTATATCGAAGTGTTGAGGTGCTTATACAGCAACGCCACAATGTCAGTCCGAGTACAGGAGCAGAGTACGAGAGCTATTCCATTGCAGAGAGGTGTGAGACAGGGGGACGTCATATCTCCGAAACTGTTCACCGCTGCAATGGAGGACGCCTTCAAGCTCCTGGAATGGGATGGACTTGGCATCAACATCAACGGCGAGTATATCACTCACCTTCGATTTGCTGATGACATTGTCGTCATGGCGGAGTCGCTGGGGGATCTAAGTACCATGCTCAATGACCTCAACGAAGTTTCCCAACAAGTGGGCCTTAAAATGAACATGGACAAGACGAAAATTATGTCGAATGTCCATGTTGCGCCTTCACCAGTTATTGTTGGAAACTTCACCCTTGAACCTGTAGAGCAGTACATCTACTTGGGTCAATTGATCCAGGTCGGAAGCTCCAGTTTCAAGGACGAGGTCTTTCGTCGAATCCGACTCGGCTGGGCAGCGTTCGGGAAGCTCCGCAGCGTCTTCTCGTCCAAAATACCTCAGTGCCTTAAGTCGAAAGTCTTCGACCAATGTGTGTTACCAGTGATGACTTACGGGTCCGAAACGTGGTCCCTTACTATGGGCCTCATAAGAAAGCTCAAGGTCGCTCAAAGAGCTATGGAGAGGGCTATGCTCGGTGTTTCTCTGCGAGATCGAATCAGAAACGAGGAGATCCGTAGAAGAACGAAGGTCACCGACATAGCTCAGCGGATTGGCTCTTTGAAGTGGCAGTGGGCGGGGCACATAGCGCGTAGAACCGATGGTCGATGGGGCGGAAGGGTTCTCGAATGGCGACCACGTACCGGCAAGCGCAGCGTTGGACACCCACCGACCAGGTGGTCAGACGACCTGATAAAGGTCGCAGGAAGGCGCTGGATGCAGGCCGCTTCTAACCGGTCATATTGGAAATCCTTAGGGGAGGCCTATGTCCAGCAGTGGACTTCTTGTGGCTGAGATGATGATGATGATGATGATGAATATACGCTTGTATTGCGTTTATTACATTATTTATACATCTAATGTTTCGAACACTTTACAGCGTTTGTGGTCACAGGTACACTTAAGTTGACTTTTGTCAACGATTTTATAAGAACTATGCAAAACTACTGCCATAAATAAACTATTGATAACATTCCGGTCCGGATATACGCAGTGTTGGCTCACGATGTCTGAAATTTTTGCTGTCTTCTGCTTAGCTTGAGATTTATTTAAATTGATGACTGGACCCCAAGCTGGTGGTAACCCAATCATCCTTCAATAAAATTAGGATGTTTTTTAATTTTAATTCACTAGCCTTTAGCATTCTTGGAATATATCTGTTTTCTTTTGCAAGAATCCCTCAGGAACAGTCTTTCTTTTGGGATGAAAGGTCCTTCTCCTACTCCAGACAACATTTATGCAAAATTTCATGATGATCGGTGCAGTAGATACGGCATAAAAAGCGTAACAAACAAACAAACACACAAACTCACTTTCGCATTTATAATATTAGTTCGGATTAGGATTTGGAAAGGAATGGAAGCACATAAGTGGCATTTAACTCAAAGTGAATGTCGAAAGACGTCCAGCGTTCTACTAAAATGCCATCAAATGTGTTAGTAATAGCAACACGTACGGCTAGCTGAACAGAAAAGTCTCGCGGGAGGGTCGCCACGTCTTGCCCATAAATGTACGTATGTCGGTAAAATGATCAATGGAGATGGATTTTAATTTTATCGCCTTCTATTTCTATAAAAGTAATTCAATATATAGTGATAACATAGAAATAGGAAGACGCATTTTTTAATACAATGAACCTTATAGTTAAACTAGCAGCCCTACCCGGCTGCGCCCGGGCATGTATTATACCTTAAAACCTTCCTCGTAAATCACTCTATCTATTGGTGAAAACCGTATGAAAATCCGTGGAGTAGTTTTTGAGTTTATCGCGAACAGACAGACAGACAGACGCGGCGGAGGACTTTGTTTTATAATATGTTGTGATGATAAATTATTGTACAGTATTAATATATTTAAATAAAATTATTTTAATACGGTTTTTATCGCGTTTATTACATTATTTGTACACCTAACGTTTCGAGCACTTTACAGTGTTCGTGGTCGCAGGTAGACTAAGTTGACATTTGTCTAATATTTTTTTAAAAAGTGTAACAATCGCGAAAACATAAGAAAACATTAGTATTAATATATTGAATTTATTAAGAGAAACAGCCTCATCACCTTCAATCATATAAACATTTTATTTAAATCCACCTATTGAGTGTTGAATCTAAAAAGTGGTTTCATTCTTCTTCTTTTTCTTCCTTTACCTTATCCCACTTTTTTATGTGGGGTCGACACAGTATGTCAGTTCATACATGCTATGGATAATTAAATGGGTTTAAAATATAATAACGTGCTCACTATATTATTAAAATTAAAAATATTTGTTATCGAAGTTATGAAGGAATAAATTAACATACGTATTGCCGTATATCGTATCCTTTCTTTTGGCTTCGACAAAGTCGTGTAACAACGTTTGTTTAAAAAAAACGGACGCAATTCTGCTATGTCAAAAAACATTATAAATTAGGGAGGGTGTAAGTATTACAACTATCCTACATGTCCAAATCCATTTAATAATGAATTAGAAAAACTAATAACTCCTAATTTTGGCAGTCATCCAAAAAGAAGCAAATACTCGTCAATGAGTGTTAAAAACCAAATGCCAGAGTTCCCTTCAAACTGAATTCGACCTTTTACAAACTTTTATTTTCGTCGAATGTCCTCTACTTCAGAAAGATAAACATGGAACGGTCACCCAGTTCCACTCTGGCGCCCCTAATCTACCTATATATACCTAGCTAGGTAATGTGAGGATCTGTACAACAAAATTCATTCATATTTAAGTGTCCCCTTTCACGACTAGTTTATTCATCTGCTTTGAAAGATTTTATTTTTAGGGATGCATTTAAGGACATACAAAAACTGTATCTTCGAAATTATGGCATCTCCCTCCCGCGCTGCTACTTTCTTATACTCAATCCATCCGAGCAAGTAGTACCCCAAATACTTCTATCCCGTTCCCTCACTCCAACAAACTCCTACTCTCCCCTCGCTAAAAAGACGGTTTCGATAGGCAGCAGCTTTAAGACCGATATATGCCAACTAATTGCGCTCACCAACCCGTTTGCTAAGCGTGGTGAGAATGGCGAAACGCCTTCATTGGAAATCCTTGGGGGAGGCCTGTGTCCAGCAGTGGACTTCATAAAGCTGTCATGATGATAGGGTAAAACACGGATAGTTGCCTCACTTTTCAAAAAGTTTAAATTATAACAAAATGGGTAGTTATTAATAATACCTGATAATGTATACGAAAACATAGGTTCTTCGTCTTTTATAGAAGACCAATTCCGTTAGCATAATTGATACTGGTTTTGAGTATATTAAGTTTTATTTGACCTCCTAAAAAAGGGATAGTCGCCTACTGCAGCGGATAGTTGCCAAATGTTAAAAAGAGTTAGGAGGATACTTGCCGCATAGTCATACATATAACACTTAGTTTCCGCTTATACTTGCGCGGCATTCTGTTTACCTAGAATGGGCACGTGCAAGCGGTTAATATTGTTTTATATTTAAAACAAGTAAGTTTAGCATAATTTTTAATTGAAAAAAAAAATGAAAATATGTGATGAAAAAGAATTCGCCACAGGTAGGTTTCGAATACATTCATCAAATATTTTCAATTTTAATAATATACCGAGTATTGTAATGCTATTTAAAAACCATTTAAGTGAAAAAAAAAATTCGTTGATTAAGGAATAAATGGTTATGGATAATTGCACTTAGAGCAACTATCCGCCACAATAAATAAGGCAACTATCCTTTTTGATACGGATAGTTGCCTTTTCGATTTAGAAAATAAATAAAATCTTTTCTACAATAAAACGCAATTGATAGGGCAATTAAAGGTCTAATGTAAGCAAAGAAACAAAATGTAGTCTGAAACCACAATCAATTATAAAGATATCCAACAAAAACTAGGCACCAATATAATTTCGACGTCCGTTAATGTTTCGCAGCGAAAGATTTTTGCTCACACGGACGAAACGCGTGCACCCACTCCAACGGTTTACGTGGCAGTGAGGCCTGCGGGGGGAGCGCTTCTAACTATAATCAAGCAGTAATGCCACAAATGTACCTAACATAGAGAATTCGAAACCGACGCAAGTATCCCCCCGACGCAACTATCCGGGTTTTACTCTAAATTTTCATCTCTGTTTCTCTTATTTTTGCCATCAAAGAGCTATTACTTTCACCACGTTTGTGGCACTGCGATTTTCTTACTTGAGTTTGAATGGCTCAGCTGTTTTGTGTGCAAAGTTTCATTCTCTATTATGAAAGAATCACGAAGTAGTCACCCGGTTCTACCCCGTCTCGGCCTTATTCTATATAAATACCTGACGACCCTCGTAATGCGGAGAGCTATAAATATATAATTTTAAATAAACACCCCTTCCGAGGGTCTTTCTGCGTCGCAATTACGGCTGGACGGCTGGATTATATCTAGTGGTCAAATTAGAACAAATGTATTTGTATGAAACTTCTAAAGCTCTGTTAGAATGAATAACAAAAATTTACCATCATACCTATTTGCTTAGCCCGAATACTAAAGTAGATTAAAGCTAAACTGTAAGGAAACTTAAGTTCTATTTATATTTAGGGATTTTATATATTTCTCTCATAAAATTCCTTACAATTTACGATTTTCCCTAATTCCCTAACAGACAGCTAAAATTCCGGACATCTGCGGTAACCCTAAGTGGTAGTCACACAGTCACAATCACAATCAAATAACGCGACTACGACCTAGAGGACGAACCCGCATCTACTGTGCTGTGACTTTGTGGCTAATGCAACTAGGGTTGAAGGTGTGTAGGAGCTAAGGCTGCTTGTAGCCGATTGTCATGCTGGCTTTCTAATATTATTTGTATTGCGTTGCCCTGCAGTGGGACAGTATAGGCTACAGCCTATACTGTCCCACTGCAGGGCAACAGCCTCCCATTCATCATTCCAAATATTGCGGTCTAAAGCTACCGAAATCCAGTCATTCCGGTAGAATTGAAGCTCGCCCTTCCATCTCTTTCTGGGCTTACCGCGTTTCCATTTTTCATTTTGTTGAATCCACATTGTCGTTTCTTTGGGCCAATATTCGTCAGGCATGCGGTAGATATGTCCTGCCCAGTTCCACTTAAGGCTAGCGGCTTTTCGTCCGTATATGCTGGCTTTAGTTATCTAATATAGTTTTATAATTTCCATTGATTAAAATTTCGCAACGTAACTTTCTCTATAATTCGAATCTTTAGTCAAACATTCACAATCAAGCCGCGCAACAAAGGCCACAGGGACGGACCCATGTGACGTCATATGACAGCTTAAAGTGTCACGCTGGGTGTCAGTCTACTTATAAAAAAATCTTTTTTATTTAGCCTGGTATTGTGTCCCACTGCTGGGCAAAGGCCTCCCCTTCTTTTTTCCACTCATCCCTATCCAATGCAACTTGCTGCCAACGTCTCAGGCGGTCTACCCCTAGGCCTTAATCCATCAGTCTTATTAAGTCCATTCTCACTTATGGTGCTTAGGCGTGGTCTTTGACTGAGGGCCAAAAGTCTGCTGAAAAAGCTAACTGAAGATCTGCCAGTGGGCGATGGAATACAGTATACTTGGCGCTCGTAGGATAGACAGGGTGAAGAACTCCAAGCTTCGCACCAAGACCAGGATTATCGATGAACGGGTCAAGTTGGCTAAACTAAAATGGAACTGGGCGGGTCATGTTTGCCGCAGCAACCAGATAGATGGGCCCGCAAGGAGACTATATGGGTTCCTGAAAATCTGAAATATTTTAAAAGTGGCTAATGTCATCAGATTGTGGGTAAGGTAACGAAGATTGAGTTAAGATAGTAACTGATTTTCATGCTGGCTTCATTCACGAACAGTAGTACCACAACTGCCATTGAATAAAATGTCGCATCGCAACTCTCTTTAGTTCAAAACTCAAGTCACATATTCACAATCAAACGCGCAACAAAGACCACAGGGACGTACCCGCATCTGTTGTGACGTCATATGACAGCTTGAAGAGTCGCGCGGGATGTTTGATATAGATGCTACATATAACTTGCTTTGTTTTGTTTTTTGATTGTAAACAATGATAATATTTGTGTAAATGTTTGTGCTTATATGGGTCCTGTAACCTTAAATAAACGTATTTTAATTGTATATTGTTTATTTTTATTAATGACCACACGTGCGAATATGGGTTACTGTGACGTCATATGACAGTTCAAAGAGTCGTTCAAGATGTCTTATTTATAACAGTTTTTTGGATTCTAAAATCTGGTTCTTTGTAGAGTCTTTTATTATATCATGTTTAGTTTACTTTGTTTCTCTTTTGTTTGTGAAACATAGACTATAGGGGCAGACCCGCGCTTGCTGTGACGTCATATGACAATTTGAAGCGTCGCGTATAGATTTAAGAGTATTTCAAGGAGTTTTTTTGTTATATCATGTTTAATTTGTTTTATTTTTTTTTTTGTGTGGTAGTGGCTAATACTAGTGTCTGATTGAAATGAAAACACTTCTTAAAAAAATATTAGCAAAGACATTCGATCAACAACTGTTACTTCTTTTAAAAAGTAACAAAAATCGTTACTTTCCAATCCACGGAAATGTCAGCATAACTTCGGGCCCGATACAATGCCCAAACCTCTTTGAAGTCCGCTGAAATGGTCTCGGCCCTCGGTCCCCAGAAATAAGCACTCTAGTTACGTTTGGTAAAGCTTTCTGATGTAATGTTTGTTTTGTTTTTCGTATGTGTAAGTGGCCAACACTGGTGTCAGATTTTTCAAGCTGCCTTAAGGCATCTGACATAGCTTAACGACTGCCATCAACGATGACAGCCGGGACCAACGGCTTAACGTGCCTTCCGAAGCACGGAGGAGCTCGAGATATTTTTATGCCACTTGCGGTCACCCATCCAAGTAGGGACTGCACCAGGGGTTGCTTAACATACCTAAGCGCTCATAGAGCTCACACCCACTGGACCATCGGGCTGATGTAATTTAGCAATAGAGGTACATATTGTTGTCTTTAAATAAAATCATCATGAAATTTTGCATACACATAGTTTAGGGCACTGAAAAAGACATAGGCTAATATAACGCGGGTAATAGCTAGTATTTTTATGTATGGGCTCTTTTAAGATTAAATACAATAATGTCATGGGCTAGTCCAATTACTCGGACTTGACGTTCCTAGTACTTTTTATATACAGGATGATTCTAAACTCCCTGGAAATATTTTATAGTGATTGGTGATTTTGTATGGGAGTTCAAATATTTTCATATTTTACCATTTTTTCTTAAGAGTCTATAAAGGATTCTCATTCCGACATAAATATATTGCTAAGGAGTTCAGAATCAGCCTGTATTTTAATATTTATTAAAACCAGGCCAAGCGCAAGTCGGATCGATATGAAGGTATCTTAATCTTAATAATAAAGCCACATAAAAATAAGTATTTTCTGTTAAAAACTATACAAGTAATCTATTACCTGAGTATTGATGTCGATTTTCTTTAATTTTAACCTATTTTTCAGAAGGTAAAGTAATAAAAGTTATGGTGGCGCGGTAGTTGGCTGATCTAAGCCCCTTAATATAAAAATGAAATGTAGATATTCCATCCCTGATCCATATCAATATTCAATCCGTCTAACTTAAAAAGCCAAAGTTTCCAAACTTCCAAATTATGCGAATCAAAGCGCGCCCCAGGTCCCGCTAAATGGGCTTGTTATTGTCACCCTTTATTACTGAGAGGTAAAAGATGGGATAATGGGACCCGGTGGTCCTAATTCATTGATTTGGCGGAACGTCTCAATATGGAAGAGCCAAGTAGGTTTTAGCAGAAGTGAACAGTTCAAACAAATTCATGTTTGGGTGTTTTAGACTTATGGTAGAATAAAATAAGTACGAAGCGTGGTATAAAAACTAGTTATATCCCATCCCAACTAATATTATAAATGCGAAAGAGAGTTTGTTTATTTGTTTGTTTGTTACGCTTTCACGCCGTCGTATCTACTGAACCGATTATCATGAAATTTTGCATACACATAGGTTAGGGTACCGAGAAGGACATAGGCTATATATTACGCGGGTGAAGCCGCGGGTAACAGCTAGTTTAAATTAAATGTCGATCTTCCATCTCTGATCCATATCAACATTCAATCCGCAGAACTTAAAAAAGCCAAAGTTCCCAAACTTCCAAATTAAGCGAATCAAAGCCCGCCCCTGGTCCCGCTAAATGGGCTTGTTATTGTCACCCTTTATTACTGAGAGGTAAAAGATGGGATAATTGGACCCGGTGGCCCTAATTCATTGATATCGTGAACAATCTTAATATTGAAGAGCTAAGTAAGTAGTAGCAGAAGTGAACTGTTCAAACAAACTTATGTTTGGGCGTTTAAGAATTGTGTTAGAATAAAATTTGTTTAGAACTGTCCTTTAGATCAACAAAATAATGTCAAATATGTTGTATGGAATGTGACAATTTTAGGAATTATTCATCATTATCAGGTATTTTTAGTCTCCACTCCATGACCCTCTCTGTACTACTAGAGCCATATATTAGCCACAGAGTCAGAGAATTTGGCCTGCACTCCGCACACTGGCCTGACTGGTTGGAGAGGACCTTTGTTTATCTTGTGTTTTCTAAGTGGTTCTACGAAATCTACTGGAAGACTTGGAGTGGTCCTATTCTCCTCTGCCGGGAACCACTCGGCATTTATTTTTTTTCTTTTTAGTTTAATTATATAATTTTTTTCCATGTATTCTGTACTTACCTATATATTTTATTGTCCCATATAAAGTATATCTTTATTTATAAATTATAAAAAGTTAATATTCAGTTTTTTGTTTAGAACAAATAAGTCGTCGATTAAACATTTTTTCTCATATCTGTGTATTAAACTGTATGAGTATTAGGTACATATTTTTAAAAGAAAAATGTCATAGCGAGCGTTCAAACAAAGTAAAGCCATATATTTCTCGTAGCCAGAAAGCGAACTTCGGAAGAACTGCCATAAATAATTTTAATTATTAACAAATATGGCCCCGCGGCGAGTGGACCGAAACTTAATTAAACTTCTGCTAACTTGTTACGCTTGATTAACTGTTCTACGTGTATTTAAACACTTAGTTCATTCAAGTTAATTTAATATAGTTTACTTATGTTTTCGCGATTGTTACACATTTAAATAAAATTATTTTAATACGGTTTTTATCGCGTTTTTGTTAGTCAGAACTTTGCAAGAACTGCCATAAATAATTTTAATTATTAACAAATATGGCCCCGCAGCGAGTGGACTTGAACTTAATTGAACTTCAGCTAACTTGTTATGCTTCATTAACTGTTCTACGTCTATTTAACACTTAGTTCGTACAAATTAGATTCATAGTTTAGTTATTAACAATCATAAAGATCACTAAAATAAAACAATATTTATATTCGGCCAAGTTTGTTCGAAAATACTATTTTTTGTGACAAGCTTTTTAGGTAGTGTAAGAAAGCAACAAAAAAATCTAATACTTTACACTAATTGATCGTTCTCTGAATCAGGCCTCAAACATACTTAATACAAAAGGATTTTATTAATAAATCATGGGAAGTGATTATACTCGTTTTTAATGTGGAAAATATAATTTGCAAAGAATTGATTAGATACAATATCTTTAGAATAATAAGTACAATATGAAGCAAATACGGTAGGATGGATATTACATATAGTCGAGGTGTATAATAGTGTATATACTTTATAGGTACTGGGTGAAGCAGTGCAAAGGTGGCCTATGGATAACAGTTTTCTGTCTGTGTTGTATTATAGTAAATATTATGTTAAATTGCGCTTGTTCTTGTCATTCCAATTGGGTGGCAGCTGAAAATCAGCGGTTGCTTTTTCGAGTAACATGTGCTGAGCTGTAGCTTATTTGTGCTTCTGTGGCACACATATTGCATGTTTTATTGTTAAATTAAATTAATATTAGTGAGATTTTTGTTGATGGTATTTATTCTGTGTTTAATGTGTGTGTCAGTTGAACAAAATAAATGATTTATCTATCTATCTATCTGTGTATCTATTTAAACGTAGAGCCGAAGATTTTTTTATACAATGTCTATTCTATAGCGAACTTTAATTTTTTTTTAGCTATTTATGTTCCACTGCTGGGCAAACTTTAATTTATAAATCTTAATTTATATTGTGACTAGCTGTAACCCGCGGCTTCGCTCGCGTGATTTTCGTTTATATTATTATGCCCTTGTATCCATGATTTGCTTATTTTAAATCTTTTGTTTCTAGCTTGCCCTGTTAGTTTCTTGTCCCAAAAAAATATTAATGACAAAAACTTATTCATATATATAAATATTTTTTTTATAATTTGAATCTATGTATAATTCGTTTATAAAAAAAATGATTATGTAATACTTTCCTAAATCTCGAATCAGTTGAAGCCATTACTCATATTTTACGTGAGCCCGTTGACCTGGAAAGTAATTTGGGCAATATTGGTCCGGAATGTCAGGGAAATTCGCAGGGGAGGGATGAGATCGTACAGGTGTGTCATTAGGATCTGAACGAACATTGATCTTTTTCTTTTTGCTTGCCGACTATAACCAAAGGTAAAAAACCGGCCAAGTGCGTGTCGGGCCACGCGCAGTGTAGGGTTCCGTAGTTGCGAATGACAACTTTGAGTTCACACTATTCACACTCGCACCTTACAGTTTAACGACCAAAAACATCTAACAATGAAAATAGTATGAAATTTTACAGTTTATAAGTTGGTTGCCTATAACTTTTTAGTTTGAACTTAGTACTCAGCTCTGATAGTTTTCCTTTAAACTTCAGTATATATACTACTGCTGTAATTTTTTTCACGTATCTATATATAACCGTTTAGCAGATAGAGGGGGGGGTCACTTACCTCTAACAAAAATTCGCACTTTAAAACAAAATATTTCGGATACGGATCCCTAAATCGAAAAATAGTGTTCTTAACCTCACAATATTTTTGAAAGACCTATTTAACGATACCCCACACGATGGGTAAATAGAGAAAAAAAAATTACTACCCCACTTTACTTGTATGGGAGCTACCCTAAAAAAATTTTTTTTTCAAGATTTTATTCTACCTCTTTTTTGCCATGATTAATATACATACTTATACCAAATAACAGCTTTCTAGTACTTATAGTCTCTGCGTAAAACCGCGGACGGACAGACAGACAGACAGACAGACAGACAGACAGACAGACAGACATGGCGAAACTATAAGGGTTCCTTGTTTACTACGGAACCCTAAAAAGAGAATAAAACAGTACAATAATGTTGTAATTTTAATTCAAACCTCTTCTTTGTAGTAATTAAGAAGGACCGAAGAAGAAGACGCATATAGATGAGATGAACATAACACACATGAGAAAAAAATCTTGTCTGTAACATTATTGATGTTTTTGGGATAATACTCTAGTCTTCTACGGTGCCTACAACATGTATATTGTTTTTATAAATAAATAATAAATATATACGGACTAACCACACAGATTGAGCTAGCCCCAAAGTAAGTTAAAGAAAGAAAGAAAGAAAGCTCCGTGGTGCAGCGGTCAACTCGCCTGCCTGCGACACGGATGGTCCCGGGTTCGATCCCCGGTCAGGTCAAGATGGAAAATTATCTTTTGAACTGGGTCTTGGATATTCATCAATAGAAGTATCTATTATAAAATATAGTATCGTTGAGTTAGTATCCCATAACACAAGTCTCGAACTTACTTTGTGGGGCTAGCTCAATCTGTGTGATTTGTCTGTATATATTTATTTATTTAAATACTTATACAATTATTATATGCCGTGTGGTTCTCGGCAGAGAAGAAAAGGACCACTCCAAATCTTCCCGTGGATGTCGTAAAAGGCGACTTAGGAAACTAAAGCTAAACAAAGCTTATAAACATCCAAGAGACCTCTCCAATCCGTCTGGCTAGCGTGGCGAGTGTAGGCCAAATCCTCTTACTGCTCTGGCAGTACAGAGAGGGTCGTGCTCCTGCAGTGGAGACTAATAAAGACCTGATGATGATGATACTTATACAAAACGGAAAAATATGTTAGGAAACATCAATCAGGGTTGAAGTCGGTTTCTGTTTTATTGTTAAAAATAATTTTATTGGTACAAAACTATTTTATATAGCTAATCAAATACATAACGAAACGGAAAAAACACTACAAAACATCAAAGAATCCCACGAATATTTGCAAAAATCCCCGTGCTCGAAACTTGGATGTCAGGACTCGGCTTAAGGGCAAACGGGTCGTTTTCCGAACGATTTCTCCAAATCGGTCGTGGCGTTGACACAAACATTCGCCTGAGATGAAAACATCCGCAGTGGTGACTGTAGAGTTGGAAATATTTAGACATGCTCTTGTTTTACGAGGATCAGGTTTAGCTATTGCAGCGTTGATTCATGAAAGGTATGGGTGGTATAATTTCTGATGTTTTCACGAACACACACGTCAGAGAACCGATGATACTTCCAGGCGACGCCACAGATTTTAAAAACTTTCGCAAACCTTTATGGTATTTTTTTCTACATAACGTACAATTAAAAAACTACTTACTTTGACCATTTAATCACGTATAGTAGCGGGGCCACGAAGTATCACACAAAGAACCCTGCGAATATTTGCAAAAATCACCGTGCTTGAAAGTTGAATGTCAGGATTCAGCTTAAGGGCAAGCGGGTCGTTTTCCGAACGATTTCTCCAAATCGGTCGCGGCGTTGACACAAACATTCGGCCGAGATAAAACATCCGTAGCGATGAATGACGAGTTAGGAATATTTAGAAGTGCTCTTGTTTTACGAGGATTGATTAGGTACAGCTATTGCAGTATTGTTTCATGAATAGTCGCGGTATATATTTTTGTTGTAGTATGCAATGAAAATCTGTTAAATGTACATTTACAAATGTAGCACATTTAACAGATTTTCATTGCACGGAGATTTTCATTCAACTAACTATAAAAAGCATTTTCGATTATTACATTTATTCAGATTATATTTTCATCGTTTGTATAAATCTGTTATGTCTGTTTTACATTATATTAGTATTTTTAACTAGCAGTGGACCCTCGTCAGAACGCGTGACGCCGGATGAGATATCTATTTCTGTAGAATTATTATATATACGCTTGTACACATTTGATGCCATTCTGCTTCATTCATCAAACTTACCTTAACCAAATAAGCTGTGAAAGGGTTTTACATGCGCCTTTCACAGCTTATTTTTTAATTCAAAGGTATTATTTCCTAGTCTGACAGTGTATGCAAAATTTTATGCTAATTAGTTCACCAGAAGCATAAAGTCGTACAAAAATAAATAAAAATCTTACTTAGTTTGAACTAACATAATATTATGTAGGTATAAAATGATTTTAGCGACAAGACATCAAGCTGTAAAAATATTGCCATATCATTTGTTGAATACGAGTATCTTCAGAAAAATATCTTATAGAGATATTTCGGCATGATTGAATACAGAAACATAAATTTTGCTCATGTATTTATTGCTCGGGATACTGATTTATCTGTGATTTGTGACTGTGACGCAACATATAACGAATGTGTCCTTCTGTTACGTTACAAATGGTTGATGCAAGGGATGAATACTAATTTGTATCTTTGCAAAATAGGTATTATAATAAAATCTTTCCATCTGGTGGTCCGTAACTCGTTTGCATACTTCGTTGTTTAAAATAAGGTTTTACTATAGTTTGTAAATCACGTGCATTAATGTAATTTAACTTTGGAATAGAATATTTGCTCAATTATGATGCATAGTTTTTCAAAAATGAATCATATTTAGTTTGCATGAAATTATATAGAAAACATTGCATAGACGTACTATGCTTTTGATGTGTACTCTATTAGACTTTCCCAGTGACTAATACTTCCGCTCATTTCACGAGCTCGAACTTAATTATTGCTTGCTATGTTGTAAGAAACATGTTTACAGTTTCTCTTTGCTATTGACATAACAAAGCCTAATCTGAGCACTTATTTTTTTCTAATGTATGTACGTCTAACGATTCAGAACTCTATGGTGCAACAAGAAATGAAAAATTGTCGAATCGATACAATCCCTTTCAGTTGAAGTCCGTTTCAATAAGCAATAGCATGTGGCGAATGGTAGGCCTGTTGATTGCTGTCTCTTTCTCGCATGGCGAAGGGAAGATTGCGAGTGAGCAGGACGGAGATTCGGGTAAGTCGGTTACGATTGTAAGACTGCGTTTCCACTATAGATGTAAGAGTAAGCAGCGGTGCGAAGATGCATAGCGAAGTTCTGAAAAGATGTGTAGATGATTTGGGAGAAAAGGAAAAACATAGAATATACCAGCTGCTTTTCTTCCTGCACAGAAGGTAAAAGCCGGTCAAGGGATTGGGCAAAAATCTACGGAATCACGTTATAGGCGAAGCGGCTAGCAACTCAACACTATTTTGATTCCACTTTCCACCTACACCCGCAAACATGCTAAACGTGGCCTTTAGGTCTTGCGACCTTGGGCGCTGTCTACTAGGGATAAAGACATGACAATATGTATGTATGAACAATGGAAGGATGTGTAGCGATCATTTTTCAGACAATTATTAATACCCCTAACGCGACTCCAAGCGCGAAAAGGATTATGCGGACATAATACTTCTACACAAAAATAAACAAATACGTTTAATATATAAGTCGTAAGGGATTTTGCACGATTTTGTTGCACAAATATGTTTGTTAATACCTACTCCTGGTCCTGGGGATCTTCATTCTAACCATACCGTGGTCCTTCTCACATTCACGGATCTCGCAACTCTAAAGTTTTAAAAAGCAAAGATTTGCTCTTTGCTTTTTAAAACTTTAGATACGCTAGGATAGTAAATATAAATAAATAGACAAATTACTTACACAGATTGAGATACTTTCACTGTATGTAAACACAGTATTTTATTTCCTCAGTGAGATACTATATTTTATAATAGATACAACCTACTTTTAACTCTATCTATGTAATTAATATCTATCTTAAACATCCAAGAACTATGTCAATCTTACAAAGAGCATTTCTTCTCATAACCTAACCGGGGATCGAATCCGAGACCGCGAGTCAATAGCACTTACGGTACCACTAAGCCCCAGTGGTCGTTCAGTACAATGTTCATTAACATTGTCGCACACCGCTTTGCTTTCTGATTACACACCGCTTCGTTTTTTGATTGTACACCTCTCCGCTTTACGCTTTTTTTCTTACATAGGTGGAAAACCAACCTTAGTTGAAGCATGAAAGATGCGAAGAGATGCCTGAAAGATGAGAAGGCCGATGAAAGTAGGATAACGGAGGATGTATCGGCAAATATCTTGCGTCAAAAATATACGGGTGTTGAACCAATAAGATATGTTTCTCGGATATTATATTCGAAGTTTTGTACGGTTTGCCTCCTGCTGTTGACATTTTTAACTACCCTGAAAGATTTGATATGGTGATGTATCAGATGTTCTAAATCTTCGATTTTTTTACCTCACCAAAAAATACTAATCAGGCTGAACAACTTTTGCTACAGCGTCATTTTTATATTTCCTATATTTAACCTGGACCATTATGGTTCTGCATCAGGTGTTCAAATCTTTAAATTAAATACTTCAACAAAAAATGCGCATCAGGTTTTGCTAAGGCGTCATTTATAATTATATTTCTTATAGTTTACCTGAACTATTATGATTCTGCATGAGGTGTTCCAAATCTCAGATATTTTATACCTCAACAAAAATGCTCATCAGGCTTAACAACTTTTGCTAAGGCTCCAAGTTTATATATCTTATAGTTCAGCGGGACCATTATGATGCTGCATCAAGTGTTCCATTTTACAAAATTATTTCTACCCTATATGTTGCCCAAGTTTAATAGCTATATAGCAAAAAAAGTTTCATTCGAATCCGTCCAATATTTCCGGAGATAAACATGATCATACATACAGACAGACAGACAGACAAGAAATTCAAAAAAAAATTTTTGCTTTCTATTATTCTTTTGAAGTGTCCCTCTATCCATTTCAGTCAAAAATACTAAATGTTTGTATGTAAACAGACAAAATATTTTTACTGTTTTATTATATGTATAGTTTTCTTAGAACCCTTCTTCTCGCTCTCAGCGTGTCCCATATAATAAAGGTAATAAAAGCTCTCTCTTATTCGTACTTACGAAAAAAAAACAAAATCATGCAAGAAGTTTTGTGTTTTCAAGCAAAAGCTACCAGGCGCTCATAAAACACTGGAGCCGAAGTGGCAACGGCGAAGTTTACAATAACAAGTTGTGAGCTGTTGATCAAACAGCGCGATAGCGACTAGTTGTTGCTTCTGGATTCCTAGTACTCGAATTGAAAGTGTAATGAGTTTCGAGCGGAAACGAGTGGGTCGGAAAGTTTGACTACCTATTTAGTAAACCTACTAAAGTCGAGTACGGAATTACAGATACGCCAATGTTTGTTTTTCGTATGTGTAAGTGGCCAACACTGGTGTCAGATTTTTCAAGCTGCCTTAAGGCATCTGACATAGCTTAACGACTGCCATCAGCGATGACAGCCGGGACCAACGGCTTAACGTGCCTTCCGAAGCACGGGGGAGCTCGAGATATTTTTATGCCACTTGCGGTCACCCATCCAAGTAGGGACTGCACCAGGGGTTGCTTAACATACGTAAGCGCTCATAGAGCTCACACCCACTGGACCATCGGGCTCCTCAAAGGCTCAAGATACGCCAATCAAAATTCAAACCTGTGAGGCAGTAAAAAACGACGTTTATTTTGACTTTATAATACTGCCTTTACCATAGAAATAACACGCTTTCGCCGCCAAGTAGTTCCTGGCAGAGTAGAATAAAATCAATCCAAGTCTTCCCATGGATGTCGTAGAACGCGACTTAGGAAACATAAACTAAACAAATCTAATAAACATCAGAGACACGTGCTGGCCAACCCGTCTGGCTAGCGTGGAGAGTGTAGGCCAAATCCTCAGACTACTCTGGCTAATATATGGCTCTGGTAGTACACAGAGAGTCATGCTCCTGAAGTGGAGACTAAAAAAGACCTGATGATGATGATGAACACGCTTATTAAATCACGTTAAGTTGCTGATGGCGCTCAAATGAACAAATGCGTGGAAAAAGTATGACTTATGTGACCCACAAGGAGTATTATTTTTGAAAAATGATAACAGTAGTTCATTAAACAGTTTGAAGTATCTAGGTCCTTATTCTCGTAGATTTTTTTTTTTAAATGATATCCTAGTTTTCTTACAAAAATTTTAACGAAGTTACAAAAACTTCGTTAAGAATTAGAAAACGAAGATAGAACTGGACTCTGAAAATTCTTTAATAGTCTAAATTTTGCATTTTAGAAATTTCCTGTAAGCTCGCTATTTCTCCTAAAATTCAGCTTTGACATATTTTCAGTATATTAAGCGACGAATCTTATACGCCGGGAGCCAATAATCCTACGCGACATGTGCAGCCATGATTCATACGCCGTTCACCAATAACAAATAGTGGGGAAACTTTGGCTGTTCTTTTCGATAGTTCGGTTTCTGCTCCATTTCTTCTGATCTGTATAGTAAATTCTTCCTATTTGTGTATATGTTAAGGGCTAATAAGGAACTGATACTTCAGAATTCTAAATATCTTAAACTGATTAGAATTGAAACAAAATAGAGTTACATTCGGATATATTGAGATATCAGGAAGGAAATTTTATACCTAGATATAAATCATATAAATTAATAATTCATATTTCATAGACGAAAATGTCCATATATATTCCCCATATAGCCTTTACTAAACATTTCACATAAATCCAATCTCATCAAACGAAATTATTATACGTACTCAATAACCTCGAGATGAAAAGACTCCATGATTACATTTCGTTTCCTCAACATCATCCAAAGGGTTTGTCGGTAACATAAACATACATTTTATATTAGGGGCACAGGTACGGTGATAGTTTATTTAGTGTATTACTAGCTTTTGCCCGAAGCTCTACTCTCGTTAGTGTCGATCTCTGGGAGATATTATTTTTCTCCGGGACATGTGGTCTCAACGCCTTAATCGTACAATTTGTTCTCAGAGACTCGCATAGATGGTGCCATTCAAAACTACACAACATTGTATCTACCGTATTATGAGAATATAAAAACATGATTCACAAAATATATCTTATTAAAAATCAAAACAATAATTTTAGGCATCATATTTTAAAATGACACCGTATATTTAGTACGTTAAAGGCTAACGCAGATTACCGCCATCTAGTATTGAGTAGCAAGAAACTCTCCTGCGCCATACATTAGCCTGCTTTTCGCAACCTTAATTTGATCCAATATTTTTGTATGAGGTGGGCAGTCTATTACGTTAGTATTACATTGTCTTTGTCCGGGATGAAGGTAGTCCTTCCCCGTACTCCAAGCAACGTGTATGCAAAATTTTATGATGATCGGTTCATTAGATGGGCGTAAAAATTTTAGAAACAAACAAACTCACTTTCGCACGGAGAGACGATTTTTTTTTTAAATCTGGGCTTTCGCATTTATAATACTTTGACTATATACTCTTACCCGTCATGCCTTTATTTCAATGATTTCATTTCATTTCACTTTTACAGCTATTTTTACTTTTTGATGATAAAACTGGCCATTTTTAGGGTTCCGTAGTAAACTAGGAACCCTTATAGTTTCGCGATGTCTGTCTGTCTGTCCGTCCGCGGTTTTACTCAGAGACTATAATTACTAGAAATCTGTAATTTGGTATGAGTATGTATTAATCATGGCAAAAAAGTGGTAGAAAAAAATCTTGAATTTTATTTTTATTTTGGGTAGCTCCCACAAGTAAAGTGGGGGAGTAATTTTTTTTTCTCTATTTACCCATCGTGTGGGGTATCGATAAAAAGGTCTTTGAAAAATATTGTGAGGTTGAGAACACTATTTTTCGATTAAGAGATCCGTTTTCGAAATATTTGGTTTTAAAGTGAAAATTTTTGTTAGAGGTAAGTGTCCCCCCCTCTATCTGCTAAACGGTTATATATGGATACGTGAAAAAAATTACAGCAGTAGTATATATACTGAAATTGAAAGGAAAACTATCAGAGCTGAGTACTAAATGCAAACCAAAAAGTTATAGGCAACCAACTTATAAAATGTACTGGAAAATGTGAAATTTTATACAATTTTCATTGTTAAATGTTTTGGTCGTTAAACTGTGAGGTGCGAGTGTATAAAGTGTGAACTCAAAGTTGTCATTCGCAACTAAGGAACCCTACACTTCGCGTGGCCCGACACGCACTTGGCCGGTTTTTTAACACATATGTGCGTGACAGCTTTGTGTTATGTCAATTAATGCCATCAAAATCAGTCGAATTGATAGCTATAAAAATAAAAAATAAAATAATTTTATTTCATGATAGACTATGGTGTGGACAATTATTTTTTACGCTTTTAGGCTAATGGAGTCTATCTAATTGTGTAAAGGTTTGTTTGTTGTTTTTAGGGTTTCGTACCTAATGGGTTGCAACAGGACCCTATTACTAAGACTTGGATGTCTGTCTATTCGTGTCTCATATACCGTAACGGCTAGACGGTTGAAGTTTTCACACGATGTATTTCTGTTGCGGCTATAAAAACAAATACTAAAAGGTAAATAAAATAAATATTTAAGGGAGGCCCCCTTAAATAATATATCACGTTTGTTGTATGGTATATTATTTTATATACTTGTTCAAAATTGTATAGATTGTTAGGGTTCCGCACCCAAAGGATAGAAACGGGAGAGATTTATGTATCAGGTACTACTCTATCTTTTCGTGAGTGACTCTATTGTGGTCCCATTAAAATTGTATTAAAATCTATTTAGAACTCTGGTTGAAGTCGGTTTTTCTATCAGAACGATTATCATTCATCACTGCTGTTGTCATATTTTTAAGATGTGTAATACATACCTATTTTTGGGTATTTCCTTTTATTACAACGCGTGTATATAGTTACAGGAAGAAGTTACTATATAGAAATCAAAGTCTTAGACATTGAAAACAGATCAAGAATAGAAGCCCGATACAAAAATTCTTCTTTATTCTTGAAGGTTAATAGCATTTATTTGCGTTTATTATTCATTTTAACGCAGGAATTTCACCTCTACTTAGCCTTAAACATTTATTTCATTGGATTTAATGTTATTTAACCAGCCCTTTCTTGCTATGTCCTATGTAAAGGATAAGCATCATTTTGTTTTCTATATGACCATTATTAAATGTACATTACGAATGATTTAAGTACAGTAAGCTGAATATTATAGTCGAGGTATTAAATTCATAGGCATGAGCCAAAGCGGAGTGCTGTAATAAACCGATGACTACAATAGCCAGCTTACTGAGAACGAGCATCATACTTCATTTTGCATTGCAAAAATATCTAATAATCAAAGTCAATTGAGACTTCGTCGCTATTCATTTCCACTACATCATTATTCAATACAATTTTTGCTCGAATTCTATGAAAAAGGTTCAAGTGTGCATCTTTGACATAGCGCTATTTAGCGGTTGTGATTGGCGTAAAGTAAAAGGGCCTAAATTACTAGCAAAACATTGCGCCTCAAGTTTCAATATCATAAAGAGCGTATTAAAAGCAAATGTATTGAATTTCATTTTTTTGTTGTTACAGGAGACCAAGATTTCGATGACAGCAGTGAGAAGATCGGAGCAGTAGTGACACAAATCTACCAGCATCCATACGTAGCGTCACTTCTTCGGAACAACACATACATATGCAGTGCCGTCATCCTGAACAACTATTGGTTGCTCACGGCTTCTAAGTGCTTTGACACGTGAGTAATTTGCTGTCTTACTAACTCCTGAAGAACTGGTTACAACCAGGAAAACATGACTTTGAAGGTACTAGGAAGAATTTAGGATCTGTTTTAAAGACAGATTAATAATGCATAACCTTGCATGAAGAACTGATTTTGATTAATGTTTCTGATTTTGTAATCCTCTAGTCCAAATCTCTACTCCAAAATACTTTTTATACACTTTGAGTCTTATATCGATAAATTAAGTTGGTCAAAATTGGTTAAAACTCAATTTCAAAGGTAAGATTTTTCTTAAAGTATAAGAAAATTTATATTACCTTTCATATGGTAATATAAATTTTCTTATACTTTTAAATATTAACAGCCTTTAGAATATTAACAATTACTGTTATAAGGCCATTTCCATAAACGCAATTTTTAACATAGCTGCTGAACAAAGTTCTCACTATTTTGTTAGCAGCTATGTTCACTATACAAAATGCTGAAGGAGTGACGTTACTTGCTTAGTAGTTGATTTTTGTTAGAGGCGAAAAAAAAACAAAAAATAAACGCACAGAAAAAAACGTCACTTTATAACCTTCATATTTTGAAGAGTTTTTGATTTAGAAAGGCAATTTTTTCACAGATATTCCTATTTTTGGGAGCCTTTTTCATAGCACAATGAAAGGAATGTGTGCAAAATTATATATGATTATGTCTCCTTGTAGGCCAAGTCCTCTGACTACTCAAGCTAATATATGGCTCTGGTAGTACAGAGAGGGTTGTGCTCCTGCGGTGGAGACTAGAAAGACCTGATGATGATGATGATGATGTCTTCTTGGTTGCTGATTTGTCCATGTTTTAATTCCCTTGGGGTACCCCAAAGGCCTGACCAATAAAGTACTAGCAGAACATAACTTTAAAAGAGTAGTAAAAAGATGATCTTCAAATTAGTAGTGACGGTATATAACACGGACCTTCATACGCAGCGTAGCGACTGAAAAATAATCTAAACTGAAATATTTATTTGTGCAGTGCGCAACATCAACATACATCAACATTAATTTGCGTCACCTCTTTTATGATGCTCAAGCCTCCGTCAATTCACTTAAAGCGCCTTAAAACGTTTTTCATAGCTAAAACTAGATACTAAAATCACATCTGCCATAAAAGTATAACTACTTTTTTTTATTATTTAATAACTTCTAGATCTTACTCCCAAGATCAAAGTATAAATCAGTATCGAGCATCAATTTAAGTGTGAAAGCATCGTAAAAATCGCAGCACACTCGTAAAATAGATGTTGTGATTTTATCAACAAACAAAGTCACTTGTATGATAGAAAATCGATTTATAATATTCTCAGCTCTCTAGAATTTTCTATCGTGAGAAAATTTGTTGAAAATCCAATCTAAAAACAATTTGAGAGACGATAATAGTTTTTATTTTACGAAGAATTTGATTTTATGCTATTGAAAGGGTTGATATCATGTATATTTTATGATATGCTTTGGAAACGATTCCAGAAGAAGTCCACATATTTAGTTCTAAATAGATTGTCGTAGATTGCAAGTTAAGGTCATTTGGAAAAATTGCGTTGTGCAGTTTGTTGCCGCCTTGTACGCACTCCGCTTTGAAGGCGGCACTAAAACTGGCCATAAGTAAATTATTGACATTATTAAGGCCTCACACTAGGCACACTAGCGCCGCCAATCATTTTATATCTAATGCTTTACAAATAGAAAGAAATTCAAGAATGTAAATCATATAGGCCTTAGTAAATAACCTGAAGTATTTTTGGAATTATGTTTTAATATTACAAGAATCAGTCATCTGATTACCGCTAAAAACGACCGTTTTTGGCGGTAACCTGTTTCTCATAATTCTCACTGATTCTAAAATTATTATTATTGACTAGCTGTTACCCGCGGCCTCGCCCGCGTAATATATAGCCTATGTCCTTCTCGGTACCCTAACCTATGTAACTGCAAAATTTCATGATAATCGGTTCAGTAGATACGGCGTGAAAGCGTAACTAACAAACAAACAAACTTACTTTCGCATTTATAATATTATAGTTAGGAAGTTAGGAAGTTAGGATTAGGATAGAATAGGATTCTAAAAATACTTCAGGTTTATATGATTTACATTCTTGAATTTCTTTCTATTTGTAAAGTATTGAGAATAAAATGATTGGCGTCGCTAGTGTATCTAGTGTAGGGCCTTAATAATCCCAGTAGTGGGGCATAACAAGCTAATCAAAGAAAAAATAATAATATGTTAATTGCAAACATTTTATAGTGAAATTAACGTTCAACATATGATATTTAAAATATGTGACGACGAACAACATATTTGATTTTTATTACATCTTATTATCAAAAATCACCGAGGTGACATATTAACAGAATTTCAACGGAAAACTTCTCAATATTCCTTTACAGTCCTTTACCAATTAAGATCTTCTATTATAAAAGCAATCGTATAAACAAACCGAGACTTGTTTTCTAAGCAAATGAAGCTCTATAATCAGAGAGTATAATCACAAGCCAAGCAGAACCCAATTCCGGCGTTTAACTTAGTAGTTAAGATTCAAATTAACGATATCCTGCAAAATTAACAGAACTCCAAAATAACTTGACTTTATCTCGCTCTAATTATAGATAAATTGCGATGAGGGAGAGAGATAGAATATCGAATTAATGACGGTATTAATCATTATTAGGGAGATGTTACGTCTTTTTGTGAAGGTTTGAAGAAGGGCGGCAAAAAGTTACCTTGTGTTAGGTCTTAAGACAACATAAAGAATAGCAAGAATTTTTCGTGGTTCAGTGCTACTATCGTTTTAAATACTTTACTTTTAGAAGCCCGATGGTCCAGTGGATGTGACCTCTATGAGCGCTTACGTATGTTAAGCAACCCCTGGTGCAGTCCCTACTTGGATGGGTGACCGCAAGTGGCATAAAAATATCTCGAGCTTCTCCGTGCTTCGGAAGGCACGTTAAGCCGCTGGTCCCAGCTGTCATCGTTGATGGCAGTCGTTAAGCTATGTCAGATGCCTTAAGGCAGCTTGAAAATCTGACACCAGTGTTGGCCACTTACACATACGAAAAACAAACAAACAAATACTTTACTTTGCATTATTGGCCGTGTGGTTCCCGGCAGAGTAGAATAGGACCACTCCAACTCTTCCCGTGGATGTCGTAAAAAGCGACTTAGGAAACACAAGCTAAACAAAGCTTACAAACATCAAAGAGACCTCTCCAACCCGCGCGGAGAGTGTAGGCCAAATCCTCTGACTACTCTGGCTAATATATTGTGGCCGTTTTTGACCAAAATGCTAAGAAAGTTTCACGTCTCCAAGGTTAGACTTACATGAATTCTTATTGCTCTATATAATTTGACCTTTTAATATGAAGATTTTTTTTGAATTATAAAATTGGTCATGTGCGAGTTAGATAGCATACGAAGGCTTCCGTACCACCACACAATATGTATATAACTACAAATAAACACTAAATTACACGTTTTTTGCCCTTGATTTTATTAATTAATTGTGGTTAAAGCGGCATTTGATATACACATTTTGTCCAAATTTCAAGTCTCTATTTAAGTATTAGATAAGTATTTCAATAGTTACAGACCTGTAATAGTCGGACGTACAGCGGCGGTCTAGAAATAGCAGGATCCCGTTTTTACTCTTCGGGTACGGAACCATAATATAAACCTAACTCATACCTAATAACTACAGTTTAGTCCAATAGGGAATATGCATGAAAAAAATATCTGTTATCTAACCAGTTTATCCAAAAATATTCAATAGTAAAGTACTGAAAGTGAAAACAGAATAAAATTTGGTTGAAAAACGAACGAGATAAAATGATTTTACGAAAATATTTCTATCTCACTCGCGAAAACACTATTTTGTATGGCAAATGTATGCATGACCTAGACTATGACGTCACTAGTCCATATCGGACTTCTCTTTCTTATTCAAACTTTAAAGTTTCACATCTTCGTCGTTAATTAAGATATTTTAAAAGTTCTTTCATATTTTTTTTACTGTGGTTATTAAGGATTATACTAAGCAAATAAAAAAATTACGTGCATACACCCTATTGGTAGCTTACATCTTCTTTAAGTAACAACTTAAGTTAACAAACCCAGGTCACCCAGAGCTTTAATCAAAAAACTTTGCGCTTGACGAGGGTCGTTAGTTTATTTTGTGATCTAGACACACAGTAAGAAGCCTAGACTTCTTGCCAAGAAACTAGTCCCGTAACTTATTTGACAAACCAGATAAGGGTGAACTCCGTTGTGCCTCAAAACTATACTTATATATTATATAGGTAAGATTTTTTCGAGTCCCCCTGCTTTGCTCCCATAGGAAAAATTTATATTGATGGTCCGAGTTAATCCTTCAATGGAATTTCGAGGGTCTATGTAAACGTTGTATAAATCAAGATATATTCACCTATAATGATCAGATTTTTTTTCGTGTGTGTAAGTGGCCAACACAGGTGGTGTCAGATTTTACAAGCTGCCTAAAGGCATCTGACATAGCTTACCGACTGCCATCAATGATGACAGCCGGGACTAACGGTTTAACGTGCCTTCCGAACCACGGAGGAGCTCGAGATATTTTTATGCCACTTGCGGTCACCCATCCTAGTGGGGACTGCGCCCGGGGTTGCCTAACATGCGGAAGCGCTTTTAACGGTCACGCCCACTAGGCCATCGGGCTCCTCTAAATATGATATGATCAGTATTGAACAATACCTGACTAAAAATAACTTATTTTTCAAATACCATACTTACATTTTTTCATAAGGACTGCTTTAAAATAAATGAAACCCTCATTATGCTTATATAAACAACAGTATCGGGTAACACAAGTCCCTAAGGCCGGCCGGCCATTTGCAGGTGCCAAATAAGGCAAGGGTCACACGCTCTTTTTCCAGCTGGATCCTCCGGGGACCTTCACACAAAGGGGTAAAAAAGCTTTGTTTACTTAGAGCACAGTACCGGTAAAAATAAATAACGGTTTGAGTTTTAAATCAACAAGCTTAGCGCTTGATCAGAGTCGTTCATTTACTTAGTGTTATAGACGCACAGTAAACATTTAAATAAAATTAATTTAATACGGATTTTATCGCGTTTATTACATTATTTATACACCTAACGTTTCGAGCACTTTACAGTTCGTAGTCGCAGGTCTATATCACGAACACTAAGACAATAATGTAATAAACGCGATAAAATCCGTATTAAATTTATTTTATTTAAAATGTGTAACAATCGCAAAAACATTAGAAAACATTACACAGTAAGCAGTTTGGACTTCTCACTGCTAAGAAAATTGTTCCGAGAATTTGACTACAAACAAGAAGTAAGAGTTTACACCATTATACCTCAAAACATTATATTAGCCCGTCAATATGAACAACATTTACTATGGAACCAATGCCAGGAACTAAAAACCGGCCAAGTGCGTGTCGGGCCACGCGCAGTGTAGGGTTCCGTAGTTGCGAATGACAACTTTGAGTTCACACTGTTTACACTCACACCTCACAGTCTAACGACCAAAAACATCTAACAATGAAGATTGTATGAAATTTTACATTTTCCAGTACATTTTATAAGTTGGTTGCCTATAACTTTTTAGTTGGCACTTAGTACCCAGCTCTGATAGTTTTCCTTTCAACTTCAGTATATATACTATTGCTGTAATTTTTTTCACGTATCCATATATAACCGTTTAGCAGATAGAGGGGGGGGACACGTACCTGTAACAAAATTTTGCACTTTAAAACCAAATATTTCGGAAACGGATCCCTAAATCGAAAAATGGTGTTTTTAACCTCACAATATTTTTGAAAGACCTTTTTAACGATACCCCACACGATGGGTAAATAGAGAAAAAAAATTACTCCCCAACTACCCAAAAAAAAATATTTTTTCAAGGTTTTTTTCTACGACTTTTTTGCCATAATTAATATACACACTCATACCAAATTATAGCTTTCTAGTACTTATAGTCTCTGAGTAAAACCGCGGACGGACAGACAGACAGACAGACAGACAGACAGACAGACATGGCGAAACTATAAGGGTTCCTAGTTTACTACGGAACCCTAAAAACCCTGTACCCTGTAATGTATATATAGCTATATAGCTCAGTTTTGAACAATAGCTGAATAAAAGTAACTTATTTTTTAAATACTATACGTTTGTTTTTTCATAAAGACTGCTTTAAAATAAATGTGACCCTAAACATCATCAGGTCTTTCTAGTCTCCACTGCAGGAGCACGACCCTCTCTGTACTACGCTGTATCAGGCAGTTCTTCCCAGTAATGGTCTTAATGTCGTCGACCCACCTAGCCGCCGGACAGCCTTACTCCACCTGCCATCGTTCCTTCTATCCTGGTGCAAAATAAATTAACTTATTAAACTTTCCTTCCAGCCAACTCTAACTACGTACAATGTACATACAATTTGCAGGTGACAAATTAGGGAAGGGTCAAACGCTCTTTTTCCGTTTGAACTCTTTGGGGACCTTCTCACACACATGAAAGGCTGTATTTGCTTACAGTTAAAATGAAAAAAGAAACTTTTTACCTGACTGTCCCACGCAGAAGGAGGGAAATGTTTTCCACGCCTATGTTATGTAAACATGCTTATATGTATTTCTGTTCCATTGTCGCCTCCTGTAGCCTAAAGGGCTTAACCAATTTTGAAGTGTCCTTAAATTTTGCACACCTTTCTAAGGTAAAATGTATTGGTACTATAATATTTGTGAATATCCTATGTAATTACCTATATTTATGCAAATAAAGAATTTTGAATTTTATTCTTTCTCGGAGTGTCATAGGTTTGGAAAAAAACAATAAGGTGGACGTTAACGATCTAAAACGGCAGTCGTGTCTTTTACTTCTTCAAATATGCATGGTAACCAATGTTACCAATAGAGAGTATGCACGTAATTTTTTTATTTGCTTAGTATAATCCTTAATAACCACAGAAAAAAAATATGAAAGAACTTTTAAAATATCTTAATTAACGACGAAAATGCGAAACTTTAAAGTTTAAATAAGAAAGAGAAGTCCGATATCGACTAGTGATGTCATAGTCTATATCATGCATACATTTGCCATATAAAATAGTGTTTTCGCGAGTGAGATAGACATATTTTCGTAAAATTATTTTATCTCGTTCGTTTTTCAACCAAATTTTATTCTGTTTTCACTATCAGTACTTTACGATTGAATATTCTTGGATAAACTGGTAAGATAACAGATATTTTTTCATGCATATTCCTTATTTTATTGCTGATGGGCAAAGATATCCCCCATCTTCCTTCAGGACTTCTTATCTTGAGCCAACTCCGCCTTTACTAGTAGAACATCGTAAACCGGCCTGTCCAATGCCATTTCGACCTTGCAGCTTTGCGCCCCAAATCGGCTATGCCTATTTTTGAGCAAAGTGTTGTGAATGCCTATTTTTGAGCAATGTTAAGTGAATTTTCGTTTTTAGATAATTCTGAAATACTTCAGAATACCTTTTCAATTTTCTCTATATTTGAATGCTGTTTATGACGCTCTAAACATGGCAGGTTACTTAAAAAATCTCTAGATTTTGCGTTCACCCTAAATATTACAATGACGTCCTCCGTGGCGCAGCGGTCACCACGCCAGCCATGATCGATGAGATAAATAAATAATAAATAAATATAAATAAATAAATATATACGGACAAATCACACAGATTGAGCTAGCCCCAAAGTAAGTTCTTAAATAAGACTTGTGTTATGGGATACTAACTCAACGATACTATATTTTTATAACAAATACATATATAGATAAGACCACATCCAAGACCCAGGTCAATCTGAAAAAGATCATTTTCCATCTTGACCTGACACAGTGTCACAGGCCGGCGTGTTGACCGCTGCGCTACGGAGCTCGTCAAGAGATGAGCATCAAAATGAGAAATGATCTTTTGCAGATCGACCTGGGTCTCGGATGTTTATCTATAAATACTATATGTATTTGTTATAAAATAAACATTGTTAGAAATAAACACTGGGAGAAAAGAAAAAACGTAGAATGTACCAACTGCTTCTCTTCCCGTGCAGATCGTAAAAGCCGATCGAGGGAATGGGCGTCAGGAGTCATGTCAATGGGCGACGCGGCTAGCAACCCAACACTATTTTGATTCCGTCCTCACCTACAACCCCCAACATGCTAAACGTGACCTTAAGGTTTTACAGACCTAGGCTCTGTCTACCCCGCAAGGGAAAAAGACGTGATAGTATGTATGTATAAAATAAAGTATCGTTCAGTTAGTATCCCATAACAAGTCACGAACTTACTTTGGGGCTCTGTGTGATTTGTCGGTATATATTTATTTTTATTGGTTTAATGTTAAACCTAGCTGCCATTTTATTCAGAAACTCGACCTGAATTTTAATAAGGCAAATTAAAATTAAAATGTAAATAAATTTGAACGCGTGAATGCCGTGACAAATTGCCGGTCCAAATTGTGTGTCGGGTCAACAAGGCTGGCCAGTATTTCAAAAAGATTTTTTAATCTGTGGAATTTGCGCGCGAAAACATTAATTTAATTTTCAGCCTTTTTATGCCATGTACAGTCGAGGGCAGATAAACCTGACCCACTTAAATTTGAAATTTGTTTGTAGGGGGGGGGGGGGGGCTACCTGCCGTATGGCTCCGTGCAGAGTATAATAAGACCACTTCAAGTCTTCCCGTGGATGTCGTAGAAGGCGACTTAGGAAACACACTCTCAACAAAATTTATAAATATTCTAGATACTTATCCAACGTCTGGCCAGCGTGGGGAGAGCAGGCCAAGTTCTCTGAGTGCTATGGGTAATAACTATATAGCTCTGGTCGTAAAGAGAGGGTCGAGCTCCTATAATGGATTCAATGATGATGATGATAATAATGATGCCGTGTCGTGCGCCTTAGAGGAAGAACAAAAATTAGATTGTAATATTCGATCACGGGAATGGATGGAAAATCATAAATTATTGTACCTATAAACTTCGACGTTAACTTAGAGACTAACTTCCCATTCCTAGCGATAGGTCCATCACCTCGACAAATCGGCAATTGGGTATTATGGCCTTGGACTCTATTTACTCCGAAAAGGACAAATTTAAGGGATAATGGTGTATTCGATTTAAAATACAATATGTAAATAAAACCTCTTTCCGATCCTTAAAGCCAACCCGTCAATATGAAAAAAAATACATTCCCATACAAAGAAGTTTAACCTGCCGGCAATTTCTATGAAAAATGTTGATTTTTATTTCGAATTTCAGCATTAGCCCATTAGCCCCATAGGAAAAGTGGTTTATTTTGACGACCGACGGGTTTATTGAGTCACCCCTTTAAACAACAAGCGGACCGGATTTATAGGCATATTGTATATGTAAATTATTTCAAAATAAGTGTGTGCCATACATTGTCAGTTTAAATTGTATAGGTGTGTATTTTAAAATGATTTATTGATCTCTGGAATTTAAGCTTAAATTTTATTTGTAAAATTAATTGATTAACGGCCTTTTGAGCCGTGCATACCATGCTACGTGTGTAGGGGACTACAATGTGATTATCTACAATTTTCTTTGAAGTTCGTTCCGAAATATTTGGTTTTAAACTGAAAATTTTTGTTAGAGGTAAGTGTCTCCCCCCTCTATCTGCTAAACGGTTATATATGGATACGTGAAAAAAATTACAGCAGTAGTATATATACTGAAATTGAATTAAAAACTATCAGAGCTGAGTATTAAGTACAAACTAAAAAGTTATAAAATGTATCAACTTATAAAATGTACTCGAAAATTTAAAATTACATACAATTTCCATTGTTAGATGTTTTTGGTCGTTAAACTGTCGGGTGCGAGTGTGAACAGTATGAACTCAAAGTTGTCATTCGCAACTACGGAACCCCACACTGCGCGTGGCTCGACACGCACATGGCCGGTTTTTTTTTAGTGAGTGTGGTATTCCAATCAAAACAGAGGAATAACGTTCTCATCAACTTGTCGTGATTTGCGAAAGAATAAAATAAAAACAAACGGCATCTGTGTCCTTTTTTTGGATTTTGTTGATTTTTCACAAAGCCCTCGACCTTGTCTGCTTTCTATCAGGTGGGCCGTATACCTGTTTGCCTACTTAGATGTATTTAAAAATAAGCAGTGGGACCTATGAAGCTAAAAAAATATAAGTAATTTATTTTGGCTAACTATAACAATCATCTCTTTCATGCTGGTTAGGGATATAGGAAAAACATAGAATATACCAGCTGCTTATTTTCCCGCGCAGACCGTTTAAGCCGGTCAAGGGATTGGGCCTTGGCCTTCTATCTGCTAAACGATTATATATGAATACGTGAAAAAAATTACAGCAGTACATATAACGAAATTGAAAGGAAAACTATCAGAGCTGAGTAGTAAGTACAAACTAAAAAGTTATAGCACTTTTTCATAGACCGCAAACATTTTGTTATTCATACAAACACTATAAAAAACAACGTTATATTTGCTGGCGAAAAAGCTTTATTATAGAGCTTTTTGGCTAATCTAAGCTTGCTTCTACGGAACTATTGGCCAATTTTTATTAATCATAAAAAAAAGGCATGCTAGAAAAGAAGAGAGTATATAGTCCAAGACTCTCCGTAAATACTTACGCCCGTCGAAAACAACCTACAACGCTCGCATTTCTTTCCCCGCTAATGTTATAAATCAGTCCGCTCCCAGACCAATTGATAAAGTGCCTTATATTTATCTAATTTGTAAGAAAACAGCAAAAGATTTTGTAGTAACCTACATTGAGTATTAAGAAAGGATAACTTCAAAGAAATCTTCAATCGTACTAAAATCACATCAAATATTTTTGATTTACTTCTATTTACGTTATCAACAATTTTACCCGCGACGTCGTTTACGTATTTATAGCTTTGTTTAATCGCAATACATACATTTGTTCTTGCGTGAAGATTCAATCGATGATATCAGAGACAGCTTTGCAGTTTCCAGATAAATCCCAAAAGAAGTAAAAAAAAGTAAAATGAGAAGCTATAGTTTTTGGACAGATCTGGGTCTTGTATATTTAACAAAGTATTTGTTATGAAAATTTGTATTGTTGAGTCAATAAATACCCCACGACACAAATTGATAACTTTTATGTATTGTGCCCAGTCCACATACAATACAACCTTGGGTTGTGTTGTCTATGGCTCAGTCGTAAATATTCTGATATCTATGACTCAGTCCGAGTGTTTTATACCTATACATACAGCGTGTAAAGTCATCATCATCAATCATCAACAGGTCTTTGTTAGTCTCCACTGCAGGAGCACGACTCTCTCTGTACTACCAGAGCCATATATAAGCCACGGCAGTCAGAAATAAATAAATAAATAAAATAAATAAATATATAGGGACATATCACACAAATTGAGCTAGCCCTACAGTAAGTTGTGAACTTGTGTTGTGGGATACTAACTCAACGATACTTTATTTTATAACATATACTTATATAGATAAACATCCAAGACCCAGGCCAATTTGAAAAAGATCGTTTTCCATCTTGACCTGGCCGGGGATCGAACCCGGGACCTCCGTGTCGCAGGCTGGCGTGTTGACCACTGCGCCACGGAGCTCGCTAAAGACTGACGAAGACAGAAGACGACAGAAGACTTGGCCTACACTCTCCACGCTGGCCAGACGGGTTGGAGAGGTCTCTTTGATGTTTATATAGCTTTGTTTAGCTTCTGTTTCCTTAGTCGACTTCTACGACATCCACGGGGAGACTTGGAGTGGTCCTTTTCTACTCTGCCGGGAACCACACGGCTAAACTGTCCCTCGACATTTCCTTAAAGAAATAACTCAAACTATCAATATGAAGATCTTTTACTATGGTACCAATGCTGGAAATAAAAAATTAAAAAATTGGACTTTCCCATACTTATGTAGAAGTAAGAAAATGTGGAAAAATCTTTTGAGTTCCCAACATTGATCCCATAAAAAAGTTGTTCATACTGACGGGCTGAGTTTTTTAAGACCTTTTAGGGAATGTCGAGGGTCAATTTACACGTTGTATAGTACTTACTAGTTAAAAAGACTAAACTATAGTTAATACTGCACTACGATTATTATATGCTGGTTTCGGGTTTTCATCAAAAGATATAAAGGTCTTTGTTGTGAATAGGTCTATCATTTACATTTTATTGTCTGAAGAACGCCACAATATTGTCTTACACACGGCCATATAAATCTAAAGTAATGTAGTATACTTGACACAAAACAGAGCTACGAAGTACCAATTCCTTTTGTCTCTTAGCGTTGCCTATACACTAAACACGAGACACAATGATGTAAAAAAAATAGATGTGATGTTTGCTTGTTTTCAAATTATCATTACTTTTCAGATATATTAATCGTTTGATTCATAAATACTCATAATGAAATGATTCAGGTTTTACTTTGCGATTTTTTGAACACAGCATATCTATCGTGATTTTTATATCAATATGTCTGGCATCCTTTATCTATATATTGAATGATTTTAGTATTGTGATAGGAACATGATACTGTTGGTTTAATGTAAAGGCAACATCAAGAACTAGTTCTACATATACATACACATATGCTATCCACGTTTTTATCCAAAACGAGGTGGATCATTACAGGCTAGGCCCATGAAACCAGGCCAGAGGCGTATTGGTAATAAATAAAATTAAAATAGTAGTAACTGTCATGTTTTCCGAAGATTTGACCTATTCCCTCGATCAGGTTTTGTAATATGCGCGGGAAGACTACCATACTCATATTGTATCTATCCTTATCCTCCCGACAAAATTGTAAAACCCCGGAGAAGCGCCCAGACCATCAAGGAACTATTCATAAAACAGAACATATCTACCGTACTGTTACATCAATGGCTGCCACCCTTTACCTATTTATCACGTGACCTTGGTTTTTGACGCGGAAATCTGATAGTGTCAGGGAGTAAGGGAGGGTAAGAGCAAGTACTACACACTGAAGAACAAGTACAAGCTATTTCTAAAAATATCAACCAGACCCATTTTTTCTTCTTTGGTGTGTACGGACACACCAAGAAGAAAGAATTGGTCTCTAGACCACGTGGTTTAGAGTTAAATTGGTAACCATAAGTGGTAAAATAGTGCTACGGAAGCACGGCAAGTTACGCCCTAGGTTCCATTCGGCATTAATTCATAGGTATATCAAATACACTAAGGTAGCTTAAATAATAAGACATCAGTTGATCACTTACACGAACGAAAAACAAAAAAACATGCGCATATACACGATTTTATTAAACATACTATATCTACTACGGTGATCTTATATCAGTGGCTGGCACCCTTTACCCATTTATCACGTGACCTTGGGGTTTGTCGTGCGAATGTGATACTGTCGGTCTGTTGTAAGAGCAACTTCACACTGAGGAATAAGTACTATTTCTGAAAATATCAACTAGTCGCATTTTTTCTTATTTGGTGTGTATTGTATTGTTGTTGTTTTTTTGCGTGTAAGAAGCCAGCACTAGAGTCAGATCGGCAACCACACACAAGTGGTATAATACTGCTTCGGTATGCAAATTACGCCTTCGGTCCCATTTAGCTCTCGTTAAGCCATTTCAAAAGCACTTTGGTAGTTTAAACAATGAAACATCAGCGTTAATCACTAACACGGACGAAAAACAAAAACATGAGAAGAAACAGAGTAAGGATTAATTAAAACTTTTGTGATCGTAGATTAGAACACAATATATCTACCTTGGTGTATATCAATGGCTGCCACCCTTTACCCATTTATCACGTGCCCTAGGTCTTTCTCGCGGAAATGTGACACTGTCGGTTTTGTAGGAGCAACGACATAGTGAACAACAAGTAGTAAGCTATTTCTGAAAATATCACACAGTGCCGTTTTCTCTTTTTTGATGTTTAAGTGGCCAGCACTAAAGTCAGATTGGTAACCACAATTAAAATAATAGTGCTTCCGTAATCAAGTTACAATCTAGGTACTCGTACCATTCATCATCAATACATATGCCAAATGTACTAAGGTAGATAAAAGATTAAGAATAATACACCAGTATTAATCACTTACACGAACGTAAACCAAAAAAACATGCGCATATACACGATTTTATTAAACATACTATATCTATGGTGATCTTATATCAATGGCTGGCACCCTTTACCCATTTATCACGTTAACACATTAACCTTGGTCTTTGTCACGAGAATGTGATACTGTAGGTCTTGTAGGAGCAACGACATTGTCAACAATTTCTAAACTATATCCGAAAATATCAACCTACTCGCTTATTAGCTAACTTCGTCCGTAAATTGAGGTCTATATTTAGCTTAATGATACTAATATTAAAACTTACGCGAGATAAATTCATTATGAAAACACGGCTTTACTCACGTTTTATTAGGTCGGATCTGCCGACTAGTTTCGGTCTGTTACGAAGACCATCATCGGGGCCAGTGAAAGGGGTGGCGACTTAATGATACATCAAATTTGCACATATGCTTTTGATTTTTGAGTTTTATCAAAATCAATTTAACATTGCCTTATCTAAAACTGAACGATACCATGTGGTCTCAACGCCTTAGTCGTACGATTTGTTCTCAGAGACTCGCATAAATGGCGCCACTCGTAACTACACAACATTTTATCTACCATATTATGAGAATATAAAAAACATTATTCACAAAATATATCTTATTAAAAATTAGAACAGTATTTTAGGAGTAATATTTTAAAATTACACCCTAGTTTTAGTAAGTTTTGGGCTAACGCAGATTACCGCCATCTGGTATCGAGTGGCAAGCAACTTTTCAGCGCCATACATTCGCCTATCTTTCGCCACCTTAATTTGGTCCAATATTTTTGTATGAGGTGGGCAGTCTATTACGTTAGTATTATATTGTCTTTGACGATGTTGGACATAACTATTGCGATATACGCTCGCTCAGATGAGCGAGCGTATATCGCAATAGTAATGTAGGAGATGGATGGAAGTATAGATATACTTCCATAATATTCTAAAGAGAAAAGATTTTATTGTTTTAACACGCTTTTATTAGCTTCACTTGTAACTAACTATGTATGTAAGAAAATCTTGGAATCTTTATTTGACCCACTTCCCGGTCTTCGATTAGGATGAAATTTTGCACACGCTCTGAGTTCTGATGACAATACATGACTAGCTAAGAAACGTCATTACAAAGCGTGTTTTTTAGTTTTTTAACTATTATTATTTTTGTTTGCATCGAATAGGCTCCGAATTACTCCGAAACGACTGGACTTATTTTCAAAATTCTTTCACTTGTAAAAAGATAATTTATCTGCGGTCGACACAGAATATAATTTACGCAGACTATCGCGGGAAATTGGTAATCTTACAAATTGACCGGGCTGAATATTTTATGTGGAAATGACAATTTCATTCTTGACTTAGCAGCATTGGTCCCATAGTAAAAGTTTTTCATATCGACGGGCTGAATCACCCCTTTAAAGGTCCAAAGCGATCAAATTTCGCCATGTATATAGTAGATCCTAATCCTTACTAATCCTATCTTAATCTTAATCCGAACTTCCTAACTAATATTATAAATGCGAAAGTGACTTTGTTTGTTTGTTTGTTACGCTTTGACATCCCATCTACGGATCCGATCATCATGAAATTTTGCATACACATAGGTTAGGGTACTGAGAAGGATATAGGCTATAGCCTTCTCAGTACCGATATATATATATCACGCATGATATACAGGGTGGAATTGAACATCCTTTCTACTGAACCGATCATCATGAAATTTTGCTTACACATAGGTTAGGGTACTGAGAAGGATATAGGCTATAGCCTTCTCAGTACCGATATATATATCACGCATGATATACAGGGTGGAATTCAACATTAAATCGCTGGTTGTGTATCGGTCTAAAGTCAATTGTTTTGCGTAAATTTCACCGACCGTTTGGTTTAATACTGTTTAAATCAATTAATTTTTCGGTGTTTTTGCAAATTCAGTCCAGTCAGTTTAAGTTTTTGGTTGTTATTTAAAGTACTAGCCTCTTTCAAAGCGTTTGAGGTAGTTATTGAGTTTTTCTTAAATTTGAAAAATGAGTAAATTTAAATTACTCGAAAGTAGTCGTAAATTACTTTCAATCATGGGTATAGTCTATATTTAAAAGGATGCCAATGAAATAAAAAACACCTGTATATATCACGCGGGCAGAGCCGCGGGTAACAGCTAGTTTTGTATACATGTTACGGTAAATTTGATTAATTAAAAATTATTAATAATTTTCGTTCATTATTAATAATAACCTAGTGTTTTGTGAAATGTGAATAATTCATTGAAATTAATTACTTTTTGTAGTTATTATTAATAATTAACTACAAACATTGGTAAAAGTAATAAAATTAAATAAGACAATATACACTTATCCTCTGCTCTTTGTTACAGGAACGTGATATCATCGTACGTCACTTATAAGAACCTGGCCGACTACAGCATCAGGGTTGGCAGTTCCTACAACAACAATGGCGGGGATATTTCCGCGGTAAGTTTACCCTTCTTTATTATATGTATACAAATCTAAAATTAGTCCGTTTTATTACAGGAAAACCTATAAGTATTGCATTAATTGAAAATAAAGAGGTAAACTCAATATACCTACGAGCTCCGTGTCGCAGTGGTCAACACGCCAGTCTGCGACACGGGGGTCTCGGGTTCGATCCCCGGCCAGGTCAAGATGGAAAATTATCTTTTTCAGATTGGCCTGGTCTTGGATGTTTATCTATATACGTATCTATTATAAAATTTTTAATATAGTATCGTTGAGTTAGTATCTCATAACACAAGTCTCGAACTTACTTTGGGGCTAACTTAATTTGTGTGATTTGTCCTAAAAACAAACAAAGAAAACCTTCACTTATAAAAAATTGTTTACTAAAACACCACTAGTCTAGTGGTGTTTTAGTGAACTATTTTTTGTTTTTATTAAATTGACTAGGCTAGTGACAAGATTTGGGGTAAGGTTGCCAACAAAAAAAATGGTCCCTTGTACATGTGCAGCTAAAAATCTCGTATATTGAATTTCAAACCTCGTACATAAAAAAATATATTATGTTTAAATAAACACAGATACAGGCAGTCTACCTGCGACCACGAACACTGAAAAGTGTTCGAAACGTTAAGTGTATAAATAATGTAATAAACGCGATAAAAACCGTATTCAAATAATAACATAAGATAACAAAAATATTATGCTTTGATGTTGCAAATGGCGCTATTTATGGTCAGTGTTTTCTTCGTTTTCACTCATACCTACAGACGGAACCCTCTCCACGTGAGTTCAACTCGCACTTGACCGGTTTTTATTATCATTAAACTTGTACAGGAAAAACTTAAAAACTGATCTACTGAGCTTTTTAGGGTTCCGTAGTAAACTAGGAACCCTTATAGTTTCGCCATGTCTGTCTGTCTGTCTGTCTGTCTGTCTGTCCGTCCGCGGTTTTACTCAGAGACTATAAGTACTAGAAAGCTGTAATTTGGTATGAGTATGTATATTAGTCATGGGAAAAAGTCGTAAAAAAAATTTTTTTTTTTGGTAGCTCCCATACAAGTAAAGTGGGGGAGTAATTTTTTTTCTCTACTTACCCATCGCGTGGGACATCGTTAAGAAGGTCTTTGAAAAATATTGTGAGGTTGAGAACACCATTTTTCGATTTAGGGATCCGTTTCCGAAATATTTGGTTTTAAAGTGCAAATTTTTGTCAGAGGTACGCGTGTCCCCCCCCCCCCTGTAAAAATTTACAGCAGTAGTATATATACTGAAGTTGAAAGGAAAACTATCAGAGCTGGGTACTAAGTGCAAACTAAAAAGTTATGGGCAACCAACTTATAAAATGTACTGGAAAATGTAAAATTTCATCGTTCTTTATTGTTAGATGTCTTTGGTCGTTAAACTGTGAGGTGCGAGTGTAAACAGTGTGAACTCAAAGTTGTCATTCGCAACTACGGAACCCTATACTGCGCGTGGCCCGACACGCACTTGGCCGGTTTTTTTTATTTTTAGATGACTTTGCAAGAAAGAGAAAATTTTCTTTTCCTAGAAATTAATTACTGCTAAAAATTAAAACTGATTTGACCAAGGAAGTAATATAAAAATACATTTCAGATAAAAATGCTGATCAACAACTTCGACCGGCGGGTGTCGGCTGTCAAACTGATAGCTCCCCTGGAGTTTAACTCCAGGGTCAACTCGGTGAAGCTGCCTGCTGATGAAGACGAAGTATCTCTGGGCTACCTAGCCTCTGCTGTGGCCTGGACTCCTAATAGCGTAAGTTTTCTAAGGTCATTGCTTGCTTTTCTTACGTTGAAGTGGCCAACACTGGTGTCAGATATTTCAAGCTGCCTAAATGCATGTGACATATCTTAACGACTGCCATCAATGATAACAGCTGGCACTAACGGCTTAACGTGCCTTCTGAGGCACGAAGGAGCACTAGATTTTTTAATGCCACTTGCGGTCACCCATTCAAGTGGGGACTCCACTCGTGGTTGGTTAACTTTCGGAAGCGCTAATAAACTCACGCTCACTTAGCCAACGCACACATACAGGCATTTGCAGATGATGTCCTTCTGTTGGTTGAGGGAAGGGATCCAAATGGGGTGGAAGCCTTAACCAATGAAATACTTAGACTAATATCGGAGTGGGGAAACAAAGTGAAGCTCACTTTTGGCCCAAACAAAACGCAAGCAATTACATTCACCCCAAAGAGTAAAAACATTGCAATCACTATGCAAAACACGGCCATTCCCCTCTCTCCATCCATAAAGCTACTCGGCGTCACCATAGACAAAAAACTCGAATTTACTGAACACTGCAAGAACATTATCAACAAAGCGTACCCCCTATACCGTAAGATAGCGACACTAATCAAACCCACTTGGGGTATTAACCCATTTAATGTTGCCACCATTTACAACTGCGTTATACAACCAATGTTCACCTACGCGGCCGGTATATGGGGAACAGCTACAAAATTCAAGTACATCAGGAAGAAGCTAATGACTCTACAACGACAATTTGCTATTAAAGTTACTCGAGCATTTAGAACAGCACCCGGGATCACGACCATAGCCCTCGCAAATTTCACCCCTCTTCACTTGATCATCGAAGAAGCCCAAAGGATACACTTGGTAAAGAAGAACAAAACAATACACAATCTACCCGAAGATATCAAATTAAGAGACAAAACAGCCAACAGCCACAAGCTACACCCAGCTCTCCGACAAACTATAGTAATTCACGAAGCAACCACACAAAACGAAATAGATAATTTAACCAATACAGCAAATATTAAAATCTACACAGACGGGAGTAAATTTGAGAGTGGAGAAACTGGAGCCGGCACGGTCATTTTCCTGCCTAACGGTGAAGTTGTCAAGAAGAAGACGAAACTAAACAAATGCACCACAGTATTCATAGCTGAATTGATAGCCATTGAAAAATCACTCCTTTGGATGGACAGTCAACAACACGCGGATGGCACCATTGTCAGCATAGCTTCGGATAGCCAGTCAGCCTTGAAAGCAATTCAGGACAAGAACAACTCTGACCCAACAGTGCATGCTATTCACAGACTGATCTTGGACCTGAAAATCAAGGTGAACATGAAATTCATCTTCATATGGGTCAAATCCCATATAGGTATTGCTGGCAACGAAATGGCCGATGAGTTAGCCAAGCTGGCAACCATGCAAAGAACCGCGTACGACAACTACGACTTCCCCCTATCCTATGCGAAAAGGATAATCAAACAAGACACACAGAACAAATGGGCACAAATGTATGAATCTGAAGCACGCAATCATCACATACATCTCTCACTTCCGGACTTACAATCTGTCAAAACTTTCACCTGTGTCATTCCTCCCACTTTTGAAATTACGCAAATCTTGACTAATCATGGATTCCACAAATCCTACTTAAACCGTTTTCACATAATTGATAACGAGACCTGCCCCTGCGACAACTCCACCACCCAAGACCTAGAACATCTGATTAAATACTGTCCCATTTTTATGAATACCAGATACACCCATGAAATGACCTGTAACAATCTCAAACTTGACCCCTTCAACTTGCTAGACTTAATAACCAAAGAAAAAAGTGCCGAAACCTACAAATCACACATCTATAATATAATTAATAATCTGAAAAAGGTAAATATGACATAAAATTAATTCCGTCAATATAGGCTAGTCATACCACTTAGCTGCTTTTTTTTTACTCGTGTTATAAATCCAATACTACATGTAGAAATGTATTTTACTACACCTGAAGATGTATTCCACTATTCTTAATATAATCCTGTTTACCTTTATGAAAAGTAGCCTATAAGCAATACTTTAAGTTGTAAATAAGACATACATTTTCCTTTCTTACTTTACTTTCTTTTCTTACTTTAACTTCTTTTCTTACTTCAACCAGAAGGGACTTACTAACCCTGAACATTTAACTAAGTTGTTTTTAAACATTGTAGGAAACAACTCTAACCCCTACAACTAATATTAATGATAATAAATTGTATAAAAAAAATAATAATATGTAAAGCTCTTACTGCTAATAGCATTCCTGTATCAAATTGCAGGATAAATATCTGTAAGTGTATTAATTTATAGAATTTAGTGTTAAGATCGAACTACCTGTAACATTTGAAATGTAGAAAATCTCTTTATGTGCAATACACTATCCTGGAGGGTGGCGTAACCTTCCAGGAGCAACAAAAAAAAAAAAAAAAAGCCATCAGGCTCCTAAGGTCATAATATTAAAACTTACGCGAGATAAATTCATCATGGAAACCTGACTTTAGTCCCGTTTTATTTCGACGGATTTACCGACTAGTTAAGGGACTAAGACCATTATCGGGGTGACAAACAAACTTTCTCTCGATAAAAAAATTGTGAAATATTGTAAAACAGCCTACGTGTGTCATTTTCACCCTATACTGGCCCACACAGACGGGGAGCAATATTTTTCGCGCGAATGTCTGTTCTAATTGTTGCTTCATGTTGACTAAACGGCTTGAATAATTTTGAAGTGTGAGGTGTCATTAGATGCGTATTCTTCCCCGGAGTGTCATAGGCTATGTGACGTCAACAAAAAATCAATATATGGTGGACGTAAAGTATCGAAACAGCAGTTGGGTTTTTTATTAATTACCTATATTTTTTTTCAGCACCTTCGTCTCGTCAACCTGCCCATCATCGACTCTTCACTTTGCGAGCCTTACACCAAGATGTTGCCCGGACACTACATATGCGTTGGCGGGGTAGAAGATCCTAACAGACATTTTTGTAGGGTAAGCATTACTTTATTGTCAAAATTGCTTCCATGTTACTAAGGAAGACAGGCCAATTGCGATATAATTTTCGTAGAAGAAAAAACAGTAAAATAAAATGGAAGTTTCTTCAGTTACAAATCCCGTAGAACCACAAGCTATTTTCCAGTTCTAAAACCAGGTCAAGTGAATATAAAACTGCAATAACTTTATCTCAATGTGTGTTAACTTCTATAATGGTGTGAACACGCTGCTAGCTGTAAAATAACCGTAAAAAGTAACGCGGTCATGAAACACTATCGTTAGTACGTACTAGCTTAGATACTAGGTATTATCTATTCTATTATCAGCTGCTAAGGAGAAATGGAACTTGGCCTTTTTAGTGTCGCACTGCCAAGGTTTGAAATTCTGGAACTATTTTTTTATCAGTATCGGTACTATGAGAAGTAGAGTAAATTTTTCAATTTTCAATTTAATTTTATTGTTTCCATGATTAAAATGGGTATCTTAAATCAGTATGTATAAAGTACATCATAGAACCCTGAAAGGGCACTACAATAATTTAAAGGTTATAGCTATAAATTGGAACTCTTAAATACGAAAAAAAATAAAGAATCTCATCGGGTACAAATTGGATGATGGAAGTTTTTTTTTTAAGTATTGTTTTACGGCCCTGGATACAAGTCCTTTAGAGCCTTTCTTCATTTATTTCGCCAGTTGGCGAGTTATTCTTCTTGGTTGTCAACGAAATGATGGTGTAATTCATTTCGTTGTTTTCACGGAGCCCCTGGCGACAACTCTTCGCGAATCCACTGGTTTCATCATTGACGACGCAGCAAGGCGGACAACCACCAGTCCGCTATGTAAATCTCACTACAGCCGCACAATGACAGTCTACTTTAGATATTCTACACATTGTTCATAAATATGGGCATTTATAACACAAAATAACACCAATTTCACATTATAAAGTCCACTAGAATCAATTTGCGAAACAATCCAAAACAGACACCGTATAGTCCGCTAAAATTCCCGCCAAGAACTCGATGATGGAAGAATAATATTAACTATGTCACACAATCAAAACAAAAATGTCACATAGAATAGTACAAATGAAAATATTAAAAAATGTCAGTATGTAAACGAAATATAAAATTTGAAAAAAATGTATGGCTCGAGTAGTACAGAGAGGCTCATGCTCCTGCAGTGTCAACTAACCTGACCTGCTGACGATGATCGGCACTCATCATCATCATTTCGTGTAGGTGACACGGTCAGTCGACCATGTACACCCTGGTGTCAGAGTTCTTCGGAACCACCTCTCAGCCTCTGACGTGGTTCCTTTAACGACTACCAGATGGCAGCCGGAACCACCGGCCTAACGTGCCTTCCGAAGCACGGAATCATCTTTCTTATCAGAAAATCAGGTGATTCATGCCTGCAATGTCCTAACCAAACTGGAAACAACTTAACAAAGTATGCTTCCCGTGGGAATCGGAGCCAAGACCCCCGGGTCAACAAGGCAAACGCCTTGACCACTGGACCACGGAGGTATGATCGGTACTATACTGGTACCAGTACAGGTACTAATCAAATATATGTGTAAGAGTGGGAAAGCAGATCTACTAAAAAGGATAAGGAAAATAAGTTCATCGGCCATAACATAAACTGAACTCAGACAATGTCATAGAAGTCGTGATAAACGTAAATAGACTTTGATATATCACTAGCAGTCGACCCCAACTTTACCCGTGGTATATACTGAACTTAGCCAATGGCACTCAAGGAGAACAAAACTATCCGACGGTGAAAGAATTTTTGAAAACGGTCCAGTAAGTTCCTGAAATTAGCGCCTTCAACCAAACAGACAAACTCTCCAGCTTCATCTCAAAACTTTGTTATTTGAATATCAAAGAAATCTCGAAAAGGGCTTTCGAAATTTGATATTCCAACTGATTTAAGGTTGCCAAGTGATTTCCAAATGATTATTTCGGTAACACGATTCCGTCCCACGCACGGAAAACCTTTTTCTTTACGTCAAAGCAAAATCGAAGTAATATTCTAATTATTTTAACTTCAGCGCTATTATTAATTCTGTATCAGTTCGTAGACACAAGTATATTTAACTCGTTTTTAGGGTTCCGTAGTAAACTAGGAACCCTTATAGTTTCGCCATGTCTGCCTGTCTGTCTGTCTGTCCGTCGATCCGTCCACGGTTTTAGTCAGAGACTACTAGTTTTACTATAAAGCTGTAATTTGGTATGGATATGTATATTAATCATGCCAAAAAGTGGTAAAAAAAACCATACAAGTAAAGAGGGAGTAACATTTTTTTTCTATACAAACCCATCGTGTTGGGTATAGTTAAATAGGTCTTTAAAAAATATTTTGTTTTAAAGTGCAAATTTTTAATCTGTTAAACGGTTATATATGGATACGTGAAAAAATTATAGCAGTAGTATATATACTGAAGTTGAAAGGAAAACTATCAGAGCTGAGTACTAAGTGCAAACTAAAAAGTTATAGGCAACCATCTTAAAAAATGTTCAATTTTCATTGTTAGATGTTTTTGGTCGTTAAACTGTGAGGTGCGAGTGTGAACTCAAAGTTGTCATTCGCAACTACGGAACCCTACAGTGCGCGTGGCCCGACACGCACTTGGCCGGCTTTTTACTTTAAAAATAGATATTTTCACTTAAAATCCTATCCGATCCGTAGAGGACTCAACCTTTCAATATGATCAACTTTTCATATAGCACTAATGCTGGACTAATGATAATTCGAAAAAAAAATAAACAAATTTCCTGGGCGGCTGAAGACTTTTGTATGGGTATGTCTAATTAATATTCAAATTTTCAGCATTAATTCCATAGGAAAGTTGTTCATATAGACGGGCTGAGTCGCCCCTTTAGGATCTGATAGGGTTTTTTCAACATACTGTATGAATAAATATGTTACACAAGCTAAACAAAGCTTATAAACATCAAAAAGACCTGTCCAATACAGCGTGGAGAGTGTAGGCCAAATCCTCTAACCGTTCTGGCAGTACATAGAGGGTTGTGCTCCTGCAGTGGAGATGATGGATGATGATGATGAGTAAAAATAAATAAAGACGAGCTCCGTGGCGCAGCGGTCAACACGCCAGCCGTCAGGTCAAAATGAAAAATGATCTTTTTCAGATTGACCTGGGTCTTGGATGTTTATCTATATGTATATTTGTTATAAAATATGGTATCGTTGAGTTAGTATCCCATAACACAAGTCTTACTTTAGAACTTACTTTGGTACTAGCTCAATCTGTGTGATTTGTCCGTATATATTTATTTATAAATGTAATCGGTAAACGAAACTATGACACTTTTTGACAAAGAAAAACTGACTTTATATATAGTCTTAGCCCCTGCGACAGTCAATCTCCTTTTAATTTAAAATGAATATTTCTTAGAATACATAAATTATTAACAAAACACTCTCTACGAAAATATCAAAGAAATCTTACAAGACCTTCCAAATGATTTTAGGTTGGCAAGTGATTCAGAAATACTTATTTCTGTAACATAATACAATTTCATTCTACACGCGCAATCCTGTAATTCCCTTTTGCGTCAAGAAAATCTGAATTGTAATATTCTAATTTCAATGCTGTCACGGATAAATAAATTACGTATACAGTGTAACTTGACTCTCGACAGTCCCTTATAAGGGTGACTCAGACCGTCAATATGAGCAATTTTTACTATGGGATCAATGCTGGCAAACCGATGTTTTTTTTTTTACTTTCCCTTACTTATTGTCCGGGCGGCTGAACACTTTTGTATGATAATTATTTTTAACAAAAAAGTAAAACCGACTTCAACCCTATACGTAAATGGGTGTGGTAATTTAATCAAAATAGAGGTACAACGTCGTAATCAACTTGTCTTGATTCGCGAAAGATTAAACAGAAATAAAATAAAACCAAACGGCATACCTGTACAATTTTGTTTGGTTTATGTTGATATTTTCTAAAAGCACTGGATACATTTCGATAAAAAATCATAGGACCACTTTTGAAGTTCAGTCAAAACAGAGAAGAAACGTTTTTTTTTGGGTTTTTGTTTATTTTTCATAAAGCGCTTGATACATTGCGACAAAAATTTCATGGGACCACCTCTGGAGCATTATCTATCAAACAAAAAAAAATCACTAAAATCGATCCATATCTAGCTAAGTAATAACGTAACACAAAGTTTAAACCAAACGGCATCCTTTTAAATTTTTTTTGGGATTTTGTTTATTTTTTCAAAAAGTACTCAATACATTGCGATAAAAATTTTATGGGACCACCTCTGAAAAATTACCTATCGAACAAAAAAAGAATCACTCAAATCGATCCATAACTGACTAAGTAATCGCGTAACATACATACAAAAATAAAGACGAATTGAGAACCTCCTCCTTTTTTGAAGTCGGTTAAAAATGACGATTTTTTTTTTGAGTTCCCAGCATTGGTCTTATAGTAAAAAGTTATTCATAGTGATAGGCTGAGACACCTCTTTAATTGTCACTTTGTATTGTTTTTGGCATAGTATTTATAACAATCTCCATCTGTTTAGCTATTGTTTTGTGCCCTTCATTAATGCCTTTGTTTCTGCATACAAGATCCATTTTTGTAAAACAACAAAAAAAAGCAAGAAATAGTCTAGTATTCTGTTCTTGGATGTTTATCTATATATGTATTTGTAATAAAGTATAGCATCGTTGAGCTAGTATCCCATAACACAAGTTTCGAACTTATTTTGGGGTAGCTCAATCTTTGTAATTCGTCCGTATATATTTATTTAATTATTATAATCTTCTGCTTCTCTTCCCGCGCAGATCGTTTCATTCATTCGGGAGGAATCATGCCAATAGGCGATGCGGCTAGCAACCCATCCCTGTTTTGATTCCGTTCTCACCTACAAGCTCACAAACATGCCAAACGTGGCCTTAAGGTTTTACAGACCTGGGCTCTGTCTACTTTACAAGGGAAAAAGAAGTTAAATTATTTATGTAGGTATGTAAAAAAACAAGAAATAGTCTAGTGTTTTGTTTAAGTATTATAATCACTTCTAAAAATATAATAATCCTTAAAAGATGATTTCCAAATAATTTTATTTCCCAATCCCGTCCACCACCGCGCGTTATCCTATAATTCCCATCACTTCACTTCAAAGTGATTCCAAATAAATATATACGGAAAAATCACACAGATTGAGCTAGCCCCAAAGTAAGTTTTTAAGTAAGACTTGTGCTATGGGATACTAACTCAACAATAGAATATTTTATAACAAATACATACTTATATATAGATAAACATCCAAGACCCAGGTCAACCTGAAAAAGATCGTTTTTAGACCTTACCTTTGACGTAACCCCAAAGAAAGAAATCCAGTGGCGTCAGATTGCAAGATCTTGGTAGCCAATTGACATCACGTCTTCGAGAAATTACGCGGCTCGGAAAATATTTGAACAGTTTCAATGCGCTCTTTTGATGTGGAAGGCTCCATAATTCTTCATCGTCTTCTGTTTTATTAAATGGCTTCCACCGAGATTTCAGTGATTCTGCCAATGTCCAGTAAATCGAGATACTAAGTATCGGTGTTGTACGGTAAAGTTGTAACAAGTAGCATCAAAGATGGCGTATGTTCTTTGATGCCTCGTGGTCGGGAGGTTATGGTGACAAGTCTATACGAGTCCATATAACAGTCCACTTTAACTATTTCACAAATTGTTCCATGAGCACGAGCATTTATAACCCCAAACTACACCAATTTCATATTATAAAGTCCACCAAAATCAATTTGCAAAATCGTCCAAGGTAGACCCCAACTGCACCCCTTGACTTCCCACCACAAACCTCTCAGGCTCCATAATTAATTGTACATGTGTCAAGATGACATGTGTCAAATTTCAACCCGAAATCTTGTATATTTTAAAAATAGAATGAAATTCAAATCCTTTACGTACTTTTGAGACACCCGTTACTTTATATGACGTGGAATCGTGTCGATCTCTCAGATAAGTGATTACTTGAGCCGAGATTTCCTTTGAAATCGGTGTACCTCTACGAATAAGTAATAAGGTGTACCTAATGCGTAGAGGGTCGCGTTATGAGTAGTCGTAGTGCGGAATAGGCACTAGGCAGGCATATAGTTAAACTTCCTTTTTTAGGTTTCCATACCTAAAGGGTAAAAACGGACCCTATTCACGAAACTTCGATGTCCGTCTGTCTGTCTGTCACCAGGCTGTATCTCATAAACCTTTTAGCCTGAGTTTTCACAGATGATGTATTTCTGTTGTCGGTATAACAACAAATAGTATTAAATGTATAAAAAATATTTAAGGTGGGCTACCATACAACAAATGTGTTTCCCTTCATACGCGAGTCTAACTCGCACTTGGCCTTGGCATCAGTAGTTTTGACGTGAAAGTGAGACAGACGGACAAACAGACAGACAGAGTTACTTTCGCATTTATAATATTAATTAGTATGGATTTAAACCATTGTTTCATTGAACCAAGTGACTCCACTCCAACGAAGTAGGCAAAATCTATTTTTTTTTTTCGAGGGATAATTTATGCAACGACCGCTGGCAAAGGAATTAGGAAACATACTGCGTCGTCCCTTTTTAAGAGACGTGACAGATGCTGGTTTGAATTTTAATATTTATTCGTAAAAATATGAGGAAAATGTAGAACAAGATGTCTGCAGTTTTCTTCTATGTCACATTGATACAGAACAATAGGTGAAAGGTCGAAAATCCTGCACGAATCTACTTGTACTGTTTATATCAAATCTTATTCTTGTATAGCCACTTTCATCAGCCACTATTTACTATCGTTATATACAGTGGCGGCTCCCCCTTAAATGCACTCGTGCACTCTACCAAATTAAGCTTAATCTTATTATTATACATCGTATATGTAAATAAAAAATGCCTATCTAAATAAGAGAATTATTTCTGGACTTAGGAATTATCCATATTGTTTAGGCATGTTTTATGATGTGCACCACCAGGTCCTTGAGTCACGAGCCGCCACTGTTTAATATCTCAAGCCCTCCGTGCTTCGGAAGGCACGTTAAGCCGTTGGTCCCGGCTGTCATCGTCGATAGCAGTCGTTAAGCTATGTCAGATGCCTTAAGGCAGCTAGAAAAATCTGACACCAGTTTTGGCCACTTGCATATACGAAAAACAAACAAACAAACTATCGTTTGTTTGTTTGTGTGTGTGTAACGCTAGGGTAAGACTTTTCAATCTGCCTAAAGACATCGGACAGAAAAATTGGTGAAATAATAACAAAATTAGACCCATATAAATCCACCAATCAGCTTGTCAAAATAATACAATTTTTTTTATGATGTTTACCCCTTCTTTTCTTGCGTTTATATATCGTGAAAAGATTCTAATTACATCATTAAAATATTGCTAGGTTGTTCAGAATCACCCTGTATACAGAGCAAAGAACTTGGAGGTTAACTCACTACTAAAACTATACTTTGATCGTTCTTTGAGGTAAAGCGTTTAATGTTAGCGGATAAACAAGTTTGGATGGTAAACAAATTTTTGAAGTTGAAGCAGAAAAAAAACTCAAAAGAGAATATCAAAAGGAATCGTAAAATCTAGTGGTTTAATTGTATTCCCACAATTACGGGCACGTCAAAGCTTTTACGATAGAATAAAATCCCATCGCTAACAATTCCGACGAAACTGTCTTTAACGAGAAATTATGGCCGTAATAAACCCTTTGATAAGTTTGAAGCCGGCACGATAGTTTGATGTTTATTTAGTCTACTGCCAGTAATATTTATAAGGTTCTTTAATAAAACATAACAATTACAGCAAGATTTCAATGATTGTCTCAGCTTCTAAGACTCCATTTCTGGATATAAGTATCCCCAAGTTTTTATTGATAATGGTGTCATACATATAAGTGAACACATAGAATAAAGAACATGAATATATCAACACATAGAATAAACTGAAAAACTACTGGTGTAGTTCCCGGCAGAGTAGAATAGGACCACTTCAAGTCTTCCCGTGGATGTAGTAGAAAGTGACTTAGGTAACACAAGCTAAATAAAGCTTATAAACATCAATGACACCTCTACAACCCGTCTGGCCAGCGTAGAGAGTGTAGGCCAAATCGTCTGACTGCTCTGGCTAATATATGGCTCTGGTAATCTATATCTATAAATCTGGTAAGTAATAAATCGTTATTACCATAGAACACAAATCGTAAGAAACAGTATTAACAATCTAAAACCAATACATACGTATTTTCCCAAGTTTTTCTGATTTCCGTACCAAGCTAGGGCATCGCGGCCTTATGAAATAAATTTCAAAATAATTATTTGAAACCGAGACATAGACAATAGATTACAATTATGCATTTTATCAAATTGCTATAGCATTTGAAGTAAATGTAAAACATGAACTGAAAAAACCTGTGCAGTGCACTGACAAATTTATGATTAAAAAATGACAAAAGCAAAAAAAAATATAAAAATGTTAAAATTTTATTAAAATCGACACGAACTAGCGATAACTTGAGCTAGTTTATTTGGACGATATTGTTGCGATGAGTTAGTATGCACGTTGCATGCAAAAACTGCTATACTCGTAAACTTGTGAATTTTATTAAACGAACGAGCTGAGCTTTGTCTTCAGCTACATAAAGCTTTATGGTCTTTCAGCTTATGCAAATGTTTGTAAATATTCATGTAAGACGAAATTATTTGTTATGCGAGTCTCATGATAATATTTTTTCAAGCTATGTCTAAAAAAGATAAGTTCATTCAGAATCTTGTAATAACATTTGTGAATAATGAATTGGGATTACATTTAAGTAAACATATACTTGTGTTTGCAATTCTGGCTCTCCGTAGAAATCAAAAAGATACAACATAAATTATAAAAAAGTTTCCAATATTCATAATATCCTTTGATATAAAAGCAATTCTGAACAATAATTGTTTACAAAATAAATAATTTACTTTCAATTGAAGGAAATGGGGGAGACCTTTGCCCAGCAGTATTGGTTTGAAATTACATGGAACTTTTGTGTCGATTGATTTTTTTTTCGCTTGCTTATATATTTAAAATATGCATAAAATTATTTTTTACTACAAGTAAATGATCTTCATTCAGAACTTATATTTTATAAACCGATTTTGACTACAGTAGATTTTAAAAATGTACAACAATTCTAATTACGTGGTTATCAGTTTAATAAGGTAGACACTTACCTAAAAAAACTGATAACTTAACTTTTAATATTTGATATTTAATAAGTTTGATTTGTTTTAGTTTGGCTGGACAAGTCCATTTTAAACTAATAAATAAATTTAAAAAATTAGCATACCTTATAATATTCCTAGAATTTATGGCTACATGTTAATATTGAGGCCATTACCATAATTGCCACATAAAACATAGCTGATGAACGAACTTTTCATATTACCCATACAAAAGCGACATGTCTGATGTCACATATACATAGGTTGAAGGCGGCGGTACTAATGAACTCACTTAAAAAATATGACCTTGCAACGTTAATATGTCAAAGAGTTTTTTGATTATTAAGGTATTATATATAATTTTACTGATGTGCTTATTTTTGAGAGGCCTTTCCATATCATAACGAAAAATCCTCATTGACCCAACATCTTAATAACTGAGGTTCACGTAGGCAAAGAATTCTATATGCTAGGAATCTTACCTAAGGTCATTTTTAAATGTCAGACTCTTTGTCTTGCTAGGTTACCTAGAAAGTTCCAGAATGAAACATGATAATGTATTTTTAGTGTAAATGCATTGAAGATGCCTCAGGGTATTCAAGCTTTTCTCATAAAATCGTTTTTATATTTCAGAAAGACAACGGCGGCGCGGTAATCCAGAACGACACACTAGTCGCTGTCTCAACTTTCCTTCACACCTGCGCAGTTTACAGCAAAATCCACGCGTTTCCCAAAGTCTCGGGCTTTGCCAGATGGCTGGACTCCATCATTTGGGACGAAGACAACCGCCCAACAACCGAACCTACCTCAACTGCAGCCAAACTCACAACACACAACACTACTGAAAATCCTGGAGAACGAAACACGATGTACATTGATCCCAGACAATTCATGCTTACGTTACCCTTCGACCCTATAAATGTACCTTTAGAGCCAGCAGAAGATAATTCAGTTATACCAAGAATGAGTTTGTATGAGTCGTATTTGCAGAGTATGATAAAGAAGACGACTACATCGACAACAACTCCCAAAGAAGTGGTAAAAAGGAAGGAATGGGTAAAGAACATAGGCCCGATACAACCTCCTCCCTCGTACAAACGGTACAACAACTATGACTACAATTAAATTATTCATATGTTCTCTGTAATGTATAAATGTATGTTGTAGCGTTATTTTGAGTTTTAAAAGTGCAAACTTTAAAACTTTTATGTAGATATTACTTAATAATGATAATTGTCCGTTAATGTATATTTAAGGTTTATCTTTGTTTTAAATGATTAGCTAGACCTAAGTAATGATGTATTTAATAACAAAAATATAAGTAGAAAAGTTAATTATTATGAAGTACAATATAAAAATTAAAAATAATGCCTACTTATAGTTATTTTTATTTGTATTTTTATTTTGAAAACAACCGTTCATACTTGCTTTGCTTTTTACAGTTATAAATATATAAAGACTCGCAACTAGACCCACTTCACACAACTATGCCTACTTACTGTTTGTTTGTTTTTAATGAAAATTAAAAAATGTTTTTGAACACTAATGTCTGATTTTTCTAGCTAAGCTGCCTATCACATAGTTTTACGTCTACCGTTAATAATAACAGCCGGGATCAGCCGCCTAATGGGCCTTCTGAAGCACGGTGCCTATTACACAAACCTTTCAAACAAAATAATTATAATAAATAAATAAATATATACGGACAAAGCACACAGATTGAACTAGCCCCAAAGTAAGTTCTAATGATAGACTTGTGTTATGGGATACTAACTCAACGAAACTATATATATCATATCATATCATATATCATTTATTCAGACAATTATAGTCCATATTTGTTAGTATACATTTTACTTAAAACTATGTTAGTAGAATTTCAATTATAATACTATATTTTATAATAAATACATATATAGATAAACATCCAAGACCCAGGTCAATCTGAAAAAGATCGTTTTCCATCTTGACCGGACCGGGGATCGAACCCGGGACCATCCGAGTCGCAGGCAGGCGTGATGACCGCTGCGCCACGGAGCTTGATTTCAAAATTATTGTACTAAGATATATATTTTTTGTTTGTCTACCCAGTCAATTTTGTTTCGCATCTTTGTTTCACATTGCGTAAGGCAGTAACAAAAAAGTACAATATAATTTATTTATTTTTTTACTTTTTTCAAATTGGTAAAATACTTTATATTAAATTTCAAATTTTAAATAATAGTATCATGCCAAACTGAAACAGCTTTTTATTATTCTTTCCAAAACTTTTTAAAAATTCATTCATAAAACTAAAACAGTCACACGCGGCACAAACGCAGGCTAGTTAATTTAATTATAAAGTTTTCCAAGCTGGCAACACAGTCAGTTTCCTGTTATTTAATAACCTACCATTTTTCATGGCGGTGTACTGTTTTTACGCAGATATTTTGTCACTAAATGTGCTATTTTAATGTCTAGTTAGAAAATTCATTTAAAAGTTTAAGTCACTAAGTTTTTTTTTATTTTCATCATCATCATCAGGTCTTTGTAAGTCTCCACTGCAGGAGCACGACCCTCTCTGTACTACCCAAGCCATATATTAGCCAGAGTTGTCAGAGGATTTGGCCTACACTCTCCACGCTGGCCAGACGGGTTGGAGAGGTCTCTTTGATGTTTGTCAGCTTTGTTTAGCTTGTGTTTCTTAAGTCGCCTTCTACGACATCCACGAGAAGACTTGGAGTGGTCCTATTCTAATCTGCCGAGAACCACACGGCGGGTTATTTTTTCATCCCTTAATACTTATGTTTTTTGGTTTTGTTATATTTGTAATAATGCATATTATATATTAAAATAAATAGTCCCCAATTGCATATTTAATTTTTATAAAATTATCTTCTTCGGATTGCCTGGGCCTTGCTTGACTGTTTTTCATGTTTTCGAGTCCGTAGCGATGACCTTGACGTTTTTCAACGTGGTTGGTCTGAAACTGCATTAGATAGAGACATGTGGAGGGAAATGGAAGAGACTCCAGCAGTAAAAGTAAGGGTTTATTACTTTTAACTAAACTAAAACCTTTTTTACCGCCGTGTTGTTCCGACAGAGAGAATAGGACCACTCCAAGTCTTCCCGTTAATGTCGTAGAAGGCAACTTAGAAAACACAAGCTAAACAAAGCTTATAAAAATCAAAGAGATCTCTCCAATCCTTCTGGCCGGCGTGGAGATTGCCAAATCCTCTGACTGCTCTGGCTAAAATATGGCTCTGGTAGTACAGAGAGGATGGTGCTTCTGCAGTGGAGACAAAAAAAACCTGATGATGATGATACTTGTTCTGAACCGTAGCGTATAGCCTCTGCAACATACGGGGCACCATATCCAGAACCCTATATCTTTGATAATATGCCCGGGCAGCGTCGTAAAAGTTAGAGCGGACTGCATGACGACTGATGTGTCGCATCCAATTTCTGGACAAAGAATATAATGGTAAAGACTGAAGAAGGGTTTTGTTTTGACTGAAAACAGAGTTTCGCCTATAAAGCGTGTAACTTGATCCTCGACATAGGTACCCTGAACGGACTGACTCAGTCCATCAATATGAAAAATTTTTGCTACGGAATCAACGCAAAACGAAAAAAAAATACATTTTCATACGAAAGTTTAGCCGTGCAGTAAGCAGTGTGCGTTTAGTATACAAAAGTAAAAAAAATGAAAAATGTCGAGTTCCCAGCATTAATCCCATTGAAAAAATCCAAAAAGGCAATGCAGAGCTATTTCTCCTCTAACAATAGATTTGTTCCGGTTTAAACAAGAGATTCTTGAAATCGATGAAGTTCTCAAATTGTGCGCTCCAAGAATGCAAAGGCATATATCCATAGATATATTTTACTTGTAAGTATATTTATTTAATATAATATACCTGTAGTGTATTTTCAAATCAAAACGAAAACCTCCTTTTCCAAGTTAGTAAAAACAGCAAAAATGAAAAGACAAACCAGATCTATTTTTCCTGCAAGAATAGATTTGTTCCGGCTCCATCGATAAAGAGTGCTAATTGCCGCCTGTCCTACTGGTGCCAATTAGGGGTGACACTTTTAGCTGAAATTCGCAAAAATAGTAGATTGTTGCACTTAGCAGAAAGTAAGTGATCACTGCACAGGTGTGTATTTGAAAAAACTCTAAAAGTACGAGTGCAATATAGGTTACTTAATGCAAGGTGCATAATCTGCTATTATTTCAACTACTGCAAGAAAAGTAGGTGAAAAATAAAACTGAAGAGAAATTACAATAATCATTTTTTTGTGAAAATCAGTAGTTTACATTCCCCCGCAATCAAAAAGGAATAGACAAAGCAGAGCTATTTCTCCTCCAACAATAGATTTGTTCCGGCTCCATCGATTAACAGTGCTAATAGCAGCCTGTCTGCCTGTACCATTCCTCTGAGTATATTTATTTAATTAAATGTAGCTGTAGTATATTTTTTAGGGCATAAGGTTCCCGGCAAAGTAGTATAAGACCACTCCAAGTTTTCCCGTGGATTTCGTAGAAGGCGACTTAGAAAAAAAGGGAATAAAAGCTTATGAACATCAAAAAGACCTCTGCAACCCGTCTGGTCAGCGTGGAGAGTGTAGACTAAATCATTTGACTGCTCTGCCTAGTATAGAGCTCTTGTAGTACAGAGAGGGTCGTGTTCCTGCTCTGGAGACTAACAAAGACCTGACAATAATGACATTTTAAAAACAAAATGTAAAACCTCTTTTTCCAAGTCGGTCAAAACAGCAAAAAGGAAAAGACAAACCAGAGCTATTTCTTGTCCAACAATAGATTTGTTCCGGCTCCATCGATAAACAGCGCTAATTGCCGCCTGTCCTGCCAGCGCCAATTAGGGAATGCTGGGAGGGGTGTCACTTCGAGCGAAAACAGCAAATTGTTCCAGCGAGGGCTTTAAAAAGCACGAGTGTAATATAACTTACTTAATCGAGGTGCATAATCTGCCTTTCTTTTAACTGCTGCAAGAAAGTAGGTGAAAAATAAAACTGAAGAGAAATTACAATAACCAATTTTTTGTGAAAATCAGTAGTTTACATTCCCCCGCAAGCAAAAAGGAATAGACAAAGCAGAGCTATTTCTCCTCCAACAATAGATTTGTTCCGGCTCCATCAATAAACAGTGCTAATTGCCGCCTGTCCTGTTGGTGCCAATTAGGGAATACTGGGAGGGGTGCCACTTTTAGCGAGAACCATCTATAAAGGAAGCGTCTTCTCCTTAGTACCTTAATAGAAATGTTTAAATTTTTTATATACGATATTTACGCTTATAAATACAGAATAATGCTCTCTATTATAAAATAGAGAGTAATATTTCTGTACAAAGATTTATGTCAGACCCGGAGACGGATATATTACAGGCTGGTGTCCATCTCGCACATATGCAATGATACATAAATATGTATAATACATACGTATAGTTTTTACATTCCCATCTTTTTCTATGCCAAAAGTATGATGATACTATATGAGTACTCAGTCCTCCTACCAATATATTACGCCCTTGGCGAAAACGCGCATAAACCTATGTTTTACTTTCTGACGTACATATTGATTTACACTTCCTCTACGAAATAGGGTGGTCAATAAACAAAAAAGATATAGCGTTGGATACAGCTGAGGGAGTGCAAATAGTTTTATTAGTAGCAGGCTGTCATAAATACGTAAGAGGCTTTGCGATAATCCTCCCTTAGGTACGTACGCGTATAAATCTCTATCCCATGTAGTTTAATTTATGTCTTCATTTTATGCTGGTAGCGATGAAAAAATGTTTTACGATTGGCAAGCATAACTAAACTCTGTGCAAACGATAGATAAATAAATTCATTTTGCGCTTTAGAGATCAATAGTAGTTTTTTAGACTTTCCTTAGTAAAAGTCCCTGACACAAAGACCACACCCCAGCCAGGACGAAAATAGTAAAGAAATGGCGCAAACAATAGTTTTCTTCGTTATCTGTATTTTGTAAGGAATCATTCACACAAGTGTAATCGTGTGGAAGGAGAAATGTTTTCTAGTGATTTATTCCGTAAACTATGTATGTATCTATCCCAAAAATGTGGCTGTTCATTGACCGCTTCTGAATAGCTTACTAGCCAAATGTGTTTCAGATTTGCATAGAAAAATATACAGCGTTATAGCTGGACTACAACACCGTGCTTGGCCTTGAACAGTGTTGTTGGTGTCCGTATTTCCATAAGAAGACCAAAAATAACTATATACATCTATATTTTTATAGTTGTTTTTATTTACCTAAATGTTCTCGGGGAATCTTTATTAACGCAAGCGAAGCCACGTGCGAATACTATTAAACACTAATAAATAAATATAAAGGGACATTCTGGATGCTTGCGTATCCGTATTATCTTCTTTATCTTATTAGAACTTGAACTTAATAGGTACATTGGTATAGTATGACAGCTTATTCAGTTTTGCCATATCAGGTGTTACTACTTTTGACGCACCTTTCCAGTACGCATATTTTTTGTCTTCATCTATTCATCATCATCATCATCAGGTCTTTATTAGTCTCCACTGCAGGAGCACGACCCTCGCTATCGTGGAACAAATATATCTATATACATACAAAAAAAGTGTTTTCGCCCCAACTCAGAAGACTTTGTTCGCTTCGCTCGCTCGGTCTTGGCTGTCATCATTGATGGCATTTGTTAAGTTAATGATACACCTTAAGGCAGCTTGAAAATTTGACACAATGTTGCCCAATTACATCATCATCATCATATGGTCTTTTTAGTCTCTAATGCAGGAGTACGACCCTCTCTGAGCCAGAGCAGTCAGAGGATTTGGCCTACACTCTCCACGCTGGCCAGACGGGTTGGAGAGGCCTCTTTGATGCTTATAAGCTTTGTTTAGCTTGAGTTTCCTAAGTCGCCTTTTACGACATCCCCGGATGATTTGGAGTGGTCCTATTCTTCTCTGCCGGGAACCACACGGCATCTATTATTCTGGTGCTATCCATTTTCATGTCTACCACTGATCTTCACTGAATATATGACAAGTTAAACACATGTGACGGCAAATATGATATTAAAGCTTTGATTTTATATTGCCAATTTCCTTACATCTTGTTTCGTTTTATTTTTGGAAATGTGTTTCTAGCATCTAACTCGTAAATTTAAATTTAGCAGCCAAAAAAGTTAAAACAAATACGAGTAACAATACCAGAATAAAGTAGTTGCCCGTGTGAACTTAATTTATTTTCCAGAGTTTTCTTAGAACAAGCGTTAAAATTACCAAGAAATCAGGAGTAATACAGTTTTATTTCAAGATTTATTACTTTCACTATCTGGAGTAGATTACACTTTCTTCGTTAACAATAAAGGTGGGCCATAAACAAAAACAAGAAACCACTGGATTTAGTTAGTCTTATCTTTAATAGAACTACCATTACATATATTAGAATTGCTAAGCAATCTGAAGTAAGCATTGTTTTATTCAAAGTTTTGCTAATTTCACTTTTTAAAGTATTCATATTTACCCTCATTTCCTCTACAAAATAGGGTGGACCATAGATACTCTAAGGGTGGAACATAAACAAAAAGGATATAGCGTTGGATACAGCTGAGAGAGCGCAAAATAGTTTTTAGAAGTACCCGGCTGGCATGCGTACGTAAGAGGCTTTGCGTAAATCCTCCCTTAGGGCACGTACGCGTATAAATCTCTATCCCACGTTGTTTACTCTATTGCTTCATGTTATCCTGGTAGCGATGGAAAAAGTTTTGCTTGTGTGGCTTATTTTGCGGTTTGTTATTCTTACCCGTATTATTCCAGTTTTAATTAGGGTCTTTTGTTTTCTTCCCAACTGCTAAGAAAAAGGGTGATATTTTGAATGTGAACGAAATTTTTTGTGCCTATATAAATAGACTGATCATCCAAGAACGGAATCTAATCGAACGGTCAGCTGATCTACTAACCACGTAGATTAGATTTCCAGCGACAAAGATAAAAAGCCGGCCAAGTGCGTTTCGGGCTACGCGCAATGTAGGGTTCCGTAGTTGCGAATGACAACTTTGAGTTCACACTGTTCACACTCGCACATCACAGTTTGACGACCAAAAACATATAACAATGAAAATGTATGAAATGTTACATTTTCGAGTACATTTTATAAGTTGGTGGCCTATAACTTTTTTGTTTGTACTTAGTACTCAGCTCTGATAGTTTTCCTTTTAACTTCATAATATATACTACTGCTGTAATTTTTTCCACGTATCCATGTATAACCGTTTAGTAGATAGAGGGGGTGACACTTACCTCTAACAAAAATTTGCACTTTAAAACCAAATATTTCGGAAACGAAACCCTAAATCGAAAAATGGTGTTCTCAACCTCACAATATTTTTTGAAGTTCTATCTAAAAATACCCAACACGATGGGTTTGTATAGAAAAAAAATATTACTCCCTCTTTACATGTATAAGCTACCCTAAAAAAAAAATTTTTTTCCAGATTTTCTTCTACCACAGACAGACAGACATGGCGAAACTATAAGGGTTCCTAGTTTACTACGGAACCCTAAAAATAAGTCTTTTAACTTATTATCTATGGTATGGTGTCTACTCTTGGACACATTCATAGCAATTAGAGCATTCTGTCTTTTTTTATGATAAGGGACGGCAAACGAGCAAGCTGGGTTACCTGATGGTAAGTGATCACCGCTGCCCATGGACAACTGCAACACCAGAAGTGTGACAAGTGCGTTGCCAGCCTTTTAAGAAAAATTTTCGGTCTTAGAGATTTCTGTACACATTTTCATTACTTCAATAGAAAATACTTTAAACTAATTCCAAATACGACGTATTTGACATTGAGACCCAATACTCCACTCTAATACCATTTTAATTTACTTTTAAAGAAAGCCACGTCACAGCCAAATAAATTGTTAGTATAACCTTGAACTTGACTCGATTTTCATTAGGCCGGCCCACAGATATGTTTAAAGACTAGATATGGTCTGGCAAATGTGCTTCGACTTCGACAACCGTTTTGTAAGTCGGTGTGTGATTCTAATCTATCATTCGTATCAGTTTTCCTGATAGATGCACACAGATGACACCAGAGTGGCACTAGAGTAGCGTCACAACTTTGTATTAATCATATTCTGAGAAAACGAATGCAATACTAACGAAATACATCTTTATTTATAAATGAAACTATAACTTTGGCATATATATTTAAATTATATTTCAGTTTAAGCAAGTTTACTCCATTTCTTCCTGTGGACGTTGTAGAAGGCGTCTTAGGAAACACAAGCAAAACAATAAAGAGACCTCTCCAACTCGTCTGGCCAGCGTGGAATGTAAGCCAAATCCACTGACTGCTCTGCTATATGGCTCTGGTTGTGCAGATAGGGTCGTCTAGAAGAAGACTAAAAAAGATATGATGGTTATGATGATGAAACAATCGAAACTTTCCTCTTTATAATATTAGTATTGTAGATAACCAGGAGAATGTGTCACACTCGGTTATACCTACTACTCAAGCCTCAAGCGGTATCTAGCATAATTACAGATCTGTGGGCGGCATAACGAACCAGTGAGAAGCCATTTTTCAAGTCATTTCTGTTCGAAAAAACAACAGGGGCTGCTTTCGACATTATTAAAACTAAGTGACTAATGACTGACCTAAAGAGGAGATTAGTGGTATCAAAAACTATATAATACTAACGTAATAGACTGCCCACCTCATACAAAAATATTGGACCAAATTAAGGTTGCGAAAAGCAGGCGAATGTATGGCGCAGGAGAGTTGCTTGCTACTCGATACTAGATAGCGGTAATCTGCGTTAGCCTTTAACTTGCTAAATATACGGTGTTATTTTAAAATATTATGCCTAAAATATTGTTTTGATTTTTAATAAGGTATATTTTGTGAATCATGGTTTTATATTCTCATAATACGGTAGATACAATATTGTGTAGTTTCGACTGGCGCCATCTATGCGAGCCTCTGAGAACAAATCGTACGATTAAGGCGTTGAGACCACATGGTGGTATTAAACTCAGTTATTGGAATACAAAGTCAACTACATGAATAGAAGATTTTTATAAATTTATCTATTTCAACGTACAGGATATTTGAAGTTGTTAAAATGTATTTGATTTTTTCTGACTCTCCACGCTGGCCGGACGGGTTGGAAAGTTTTCTTTGATGTTTATAAGCTTTATTTAGCCCGTGTTTCCTAAGTCGCCTTCTACGACATCCACGGGAAGACTTGGAGTGGTCCTATTCTACTCTGCCGGGAACCACACGGCATATTCACCTCCACCTCCACCACCTATCGTTTTTAGTTTAAAATCTTTATTTATTAGACCCACCTTTGACAAAAGAGAAAATAAACGTTTATAATTTAATAGTTTTAAATTATTTTTGGATATGAACCACCGTTGCTAGGCATAGCTTACAACGGGGATGAGAATCGGTACAGTAATTATACTTTGTTCAATTTTGTTATAAAAAAATAAATAATAAAATAAGATAGACTCGCCATTCGATATTCGACTGTCGCGGAGAAAAGTCGCTAAGTGAATTATAGCTAAAAAAAATATAAGTATTGAAAGAGTACTTAAAATTCAGTTAAATTATTTTTTTTCTTAATGTTCAGTCTCCAAATTCTGCCTTCCTTTGCTGGGAATAATATACGATTGAAATTATTTTACATGGGTACAATAAATAATACAACTAGTTGTTACCCGCGGCTTTACATACCTATAGCTTGTCCTTCTCAATACCCTAACCTATATGTATGCAAAATTGTATGATCTGTTCAGTAGATAGGGCGATAATGCGTTACAAACAACAAACAAAGAAACAAACTCACTTTTATTAAGGATTTAGGACTGAAATTATTTTACTTGAACTCAATAAATCATTGTACACTTATTTTATAAAACAAACATCTTATTATATTAAACAACCAAAATATAACGAGCATCGTCTGGCTAATAATAAGTATTCGACCAAATTACTGCCCGACACGCCGCCGCCCTAAATCACGGGCTATAGTTACGAAATTAATTAGTGTTTTTCTTTTATTGTCTATTCGTAATACGGCAGTTGCCTAATGTTAAGATTATATAAAATTTGTTTCTAATGAGACTAATTTCTATCTAAAAACACTATAAAGAACACTTTTAATTTGATATCGATTCATTAAGTGATCTTAAAGCTTCTTTAAAGTTGGGCGAATAGGATATTTTTAAAGTATGAACATCTTTAATTACAATTACACTGTATTTTAGTCTGCAAAATTTATAGCAACTTTTATTATGAAACCATTACCATAAACGAAATATTTCGTATAGCTACCAAACAAAGTTCTTACGCCACCCATACAAAATACAAGCTTATGACGTCACAAATATATAGGCATTTCAGATGCGCGTTTTCACGTCTAAGAATTTACGTCTAAAAACATGTGTCGTTAAAACTTTTATAACTGAAAGAGTTTTTTTGTTTAGAAATGTATTTCTGACACTATTGTGTTTATTTTTGGCAGTTATTTACAACATGAAAAAAATTTTAGTCAACATGTCCATTATACTGTATTTTAGTCTGCAAAATTTATAGCAACTTTTATTATGAAACCATTACCATAAACGAAATATTTCGTATAGCTACCAAACAAAGTTCTCACGCCACCCATACAAAATACAAGCTTGTGACGTCACAAATATGTAGGCATTTAAGCGGCGCGTTTTCACGTCTAATAATTTACGTCTATGTGTCCTTAAAACTTTTATAACTAAAAGAGTTTTTTGTTTAGAAATGTATTTCTGTCACTATTGTGTTTATTTTTGGCAGGTCTTTACATAGCAACATGAAAAAAAATTTAGTCAACATGCCCATTATTATTCCACTTTCATGGGATAAAAGGAAAAACATAGAAAATAAAAGCTGCTTTTCTTCCCACCATTACTGTAAAAGTGTAAGGAATCACGTCAATAGGCGATGCGGCTAGCAACTCATCACTATTTTGATTCTGCTTTCCACCTTAATGCCCACTAACGCGCTAAACGTGGTCTTTGGGTTTTATGACCTTTGACTCTGTCTACCCCACAAGGGATAAAGACGTGCTAACAATACATGTATGTATTTACTTACTTATTACTTGGTCTATCCGTCATTATTATTTGCCTGTGGCTTCACTCAACTGTGGCTGAATCTATAACCCTTTCGAGATAAACGCTCAAATAACAATATTTCAGATGTCACAGATTTTAAAAACAAAGGATTCCTTAGGTATTCTAGAAATAAATTTCGCGTTTTGTGACGTCATTCGCGGACGCATTTTTTCCAACCCCAATTTAATCCTGTTTAAATTTATACTTTTTTCTTACATCATTTTTTTAAATGTTTTCATATGTTTTCGCGATTGTTACACATTTAAATAAAATTATTTTAATACGGTTTTTATCGCGTTTATTACATTATTTATACACCTAACGTTTCGAGCATTTTACAGTGTTCGTGGTCGCAGGTAGACTAAGTTGACATTTGTCTAGTATTTTATAAGAACTGCAAAATCTACCGCCTGAGTGGTGTTCGAAACGTTAGTTGTATAAATAATGTAATAAACGCGATAAAAACCGTATTAAAATAATTTTATTTAAATCAATTTTTTTTAAATTTAGACATCATTTTTGGTGTTCGTTACTAAGAATATTGATTTTACAAAAAAACTAAAATGCGGCAATGAAAATGACGTCGTTTGGAGAAGATTTATAATTGTAGTGTATAAATGAAAACTTTGTTAAATCGCAAAAATACCGGAATTAGTTTCTTAGTATAATGTTTTTTTTACATAAAAAGATAAAATCATGACCTTCATAAAAGTGTGTATAAAAATTGAGAGAGAAAACCAATTAATCCTAGTTGGGTGAACCGATTTGGATAGGTTTCGATTCGATATTACTATTTATTTTATTTATTTAACTAATTGTTTAAAAAATTCATTAGAAGTAATTGCTAATTTACTATAAAATGGTACTTGCTTTCAGTCATCTAATGAAGAATTCAATTAATAAAGTTTTTAATTGAAATTCTTTCAGTTACAATTGGTACAGCGTGGAGAGTGTGGCCAAATCCTCTGACTGCCCTGGCTGATGTATGCCTCTTGTAATATAGAGAGGGTCATGCTCCTGCAGTGGAGCCTGACAAATACCTATTGATGATGATGATGATATCGGTACATAGAAAATCGGTTCGCGGCCATAGCGTAAGAACTTGTGGTCTAGAGTACATACGTCGTCTCCAAATGTCTGAATAATACTTAAATGAAGGTTAAAAAAAAAAAGCTGTCAAAGCTTATGCAAATAAATTATTAGAAAATATATACAAATAACCGTCTATAATATACCAGTTTCGTAAGGAAACCTAATTAAAAAGCAACAAACAATTTTTCTATATGATGGACACTTTACAGTATCAAGGGAAGATTTAAAAAAAATAATATATATATTTGAGTCCCTCGCTACGCTACCATCGCCCGACTTATTTGGAATCCTTTAAGGACCGAGATCACCGGCGGCAATGTCCCAACACTAAAGTAACTGATCAGCTGTTAGTCAGTCACCTCAGAATAGTGTCAGTTACCTCTCCTCGGACTGCGCCCTGTAATCCGCGCAGGACACCTGAGTCACCGCTGACATACATCAATCATCGGATCAGTTCGACAGACACATTTTTATTTTTGTTGTGTTTTTTCTTTCAGTTTTATTATTTTGCATTTTACGCACTGTTTTTTTTAAAATAAGCATTTATTTATTACCTATGTTTCGGAAGTTTGGATGTCGTTAGTTGGTGGTGTTTCTTCTAAGAATGGTGATCCGGGTGAATCTATATCGTCTGAGAACTTGATTTTGTGCTCTCAGTGTTCCCAGCCACGATATTTCAAGGGGCAAAGGGGTCTTAAAATTCATGTGGCTAAAGCCCATAAAACCCATCTTGGTGATGAATCCCTTTGCCCCACCAGCATACTGTCCCCTCGTAATATTAATTCACACCCCCATCATGATCTTCACGAACGCTTGTCCACCTTTAAACAATCTATACCTGTGATAAAACGTATCCCCAAAGGAGCTCGTCGGACTGTATCTCAAGCGCTAGCAAGTGATATAAGGAGGACAGTCCGCGAGAACTCACAAGAGGCTTGGGAACATTTGCTCACCTTCGCTTATAGGATTCTACATGTCTCGAATGAAAACTCATCAGGTATTAAAAATCTTACCTCCAAAATAAAACAGAACTGTGTACATATTAACTCGATTTCTTTATCAGTTCCTAATATTTCGGCTTCCAAATTAAAGCAAAAAAGCTTGTCTAAGTATGTAGAATCAAAAATAAGCGAAGGTGATATCAAAGGTGCAGCTAGAATTCTTTTCTCGGACGATACAATCGCCCCTAATACTCCGGACACCCTCTCTGCTTTACAGGACAAACATCCATCTTCAGCAGCGGATCTTTCTCTACCTGACCCTCCCAATAACACTAATGTGGCGCTACAAGCAACAGAGGAAGAGGTATATGCAGCTGTGATGTCTTTTAGAAGTGGATCAGCCGGTGGTCTAGATGGTATGTCACCCCAACACTTAAAAGACCTTTTGAGCGGTGACAGCACTGACGCCGGCAATTCGCTTTTGAAGGATCTCACAGCTCTTGTTAACCTAATGTTATTGGGAAGGGTCAATCAGGGCGTTACCACCATTCTATACGGTGCTAACCTGTGCGCATTGAAAAAAAAGGACGGCGGCATCCGGCCCATTGCTGTAGGCTCTACGTACCGCCGACTTACAGCCAAATTATGCTGTAGAGCTGTCGCTGCTACCCTTGGAGACTACTTTCAACCGATTCAGTTAGGTTTCGGTTCCAAGGGTGGCTGTGAGGCCGCTGTCCATTCTCTGCGCACTTATTTAAATGTACAAAATGGTGGGGTACTGCTGAAGGTGGATATAAAAAACGCTTTCAATTCAGTCGATAGGGGTGCTATGCTGGCACAAGCAAAAATCAAAATTCCATCGGTCTACAACTTTCTCTGGCAATGCTATAGTCAAAATTCTAAATTAATGTACCAAAATAATCTTCTTTTTTCGGCAGTCGGGTGCCAGCAGGGTGACCCCTTAGGTCCGGTTATTTTCAGTCTCGCAATACACCCGGTTATTGAACAAATTCATTCGAGGTTCAATACATGGTACCTCGATGATGGGAGTTTAGGAGACGCCCATCCTGAGACTGTTTTAAAGGACCTTGAAAACTTAAAACGTGGCTTTACTTCTCTAGGACTTAGTTTGAATTTTACAAAGTGCGAACTATTTATTGATCCCGAAATGCCTCTTCTTAATAAAATGAAAACAATTGCTAAATTTAACTCTTTGGCCCCCAACATTAAAATTATTGATAAGTCTTCTCTTCGTCTCCTAGGCTCTCCAATTTTCGATGAATCCTTTCCCAGTTTTGTTGATGAAAAAGTTCAAAATTTTCAGTTAGCATCCGATCGACTTTCTAATATCCATAGCCATTTTGCTTTTACTATTTTAAAACATTGTCTTTTTGTTCCAAATTTTACCTATAATTTACGCTGCAGTCACCTTTGGAAATACCCGGACCTTCTTACGAAATTAGACAATATAATTAACGACACTTTGGCATCTCTTTTAAACATTGAATTTGATCACATTATTTGGGAACAAGCCTCCTTACCCGTAAGGCTAGGGGGAATCGGAATTCGAAAAATTTCTAGTGTTGCTCTGCCCGCATTTTTGTCCTCTATCCATAGCATACAAGACCTTTATAAGAAAATTTTATGTAACCCTTCTTGCGAAATATTACATATGACAGAAGCCAAAAATGCTTGGTTAGGGCTATGTCCAAATTCAGAATTCCCAGACGCTACGTGTTCTCAGAGGCGATGGGACGAGCCGCTTTGCAGACTTGTTCAGAGTAATTTACTTGAATCTTCTAGTGATAGGTCTGCAGAGCGTGCTCGTCTACTTGCCGTTGCGGAGTGGGAGTCTGGACTATGGTTACAGGCCTTACCGTCGTTCACTCTGGGTACCTTTCTGGACGATCACACATTCCGTCTGGCGACATGCTTACGTTTAGGCGCCAAAGCAAATGTCCCGCATCGTTGCCTTTGCGGCGATACCGTAGACCAGTTTGGGCGTCACGGACTTTCGTGTGTCAGGAGTGCAGGTCGCATGGCACGCCATGCCACACTAAATAGTATCATCCACCGGGCTCTTGTCACTATTCACGTGCCAGCGGTTTTAGAACCCAATGGACTGGCACGGGAGGATGGCAAGAGGCCGGACGGAATGACTCTTGTGCCGTGGAGGATGGGAAGGCCGCTGGTCTGGGACGCTACCTGCGTCGACACACTCGCGTCCTCCCATCTGCCCGGCACAGGTTCTAAAGCTGGCATGGCTGCAGCTAATGCAGAGTCCCTCAAACGGCGTAAATATGATTGTATCGGCAACGGCTACATATTTGAGCCGTTTGGGGTGGAGACTCTGGGTCCGTGGGGCCCATCGGCGCATAAACTTTTTAAGGTTTTGAGCCAAAAGCTGGTTGAGGTGTCGGGTAACCAGAAGGCTGGCAATTTTCTTGGACAGAGGATAAGCATTGCCATCCAACGTGGCAATGCTGCCAGCATTCTGGGTACCCTTTCGTGTGACAACGAACTGCGGGACATTTTTTATTTATAGCTTTTTTTTTGTTTTTATCTAGTTAGGTATTTATCTAATAGTTTTATTTCTTTTTAGTTAAGTTTAAGTTTTTAATTAGTATTAGTTTAATGTATCGTGTAAATAACTTTTAACAATAAAGATTATATGAAAGGTTAAATGTTATATATTTGATGTAGTGTAAACAGCGCTAATGGCTTCCCTGGAAAACACGAGTTGCAACTATTTGGATAAGGTTTTTTAAAGAAAACAGGTTTTTAAGCGTTGGGTTTTAGACCTATTTTATGAAAATCGGTTGTACGTTATAGGGATTTTTATGTCAGGGTTTGCTCATTTTTTTTTTATTTGATGTAACTTATAACCGTACAGAGGAAATCGGTATTATAGAGATACATAAGTCGTCTCCAAATGTCTGAATAATACTTAAATGTTGTTTAATTGATGTAGTGTAAACAGCGCTAATGGCTTCCCTGGAAAACACGAATTGCAACTATTTGGATAAGGTTTTTTATATGAAAGCAGGTTTTTAAGCGCTGGGTTTCAGACCTATTTTATGAAATTCTGTTGTACGTTATAGGGATTTTTATGTCAGGGTTTGCTCAACATTTTTGATTTGATATAAACATAATATAGATGGATGGAGTGTGTGAAGGAGGATATGGAGAAAAATAAGGTGACGAAGGAGATGGCTCGTGATAGAGCGAAATGGAAAAGGCTTACATGCTGTCCCGACCACACATAAGTGGGATAAGGTGAGGAAGAAGAAGATAACATAATATCCTACGATATGGCGGCTATGACGTTACAACGTGTGATCTAGAGGTACAGACGTCGTCTCCAAATGTCTGGATAATAAATGTTGTATATTTGATGTAGTGTAAACAGCGGTAATGGCTTCCCTGGAAAACACGAGTTGCTGTAATTGCACTACTTGGTTTGTTTGTTTGTTTGTATTTACGTAGTGAGTGATGTTTGATGGCTTCTCGAAAATATTTACATACATTCATCATATACATTAATGTCTTTATCCCTTGCGGGATAGACAGAGCCTGAGATCACATATATTCAAAATCATACGTACCTATATGTATTATGTAAATTAAAGCCAGTTGAGTTTTTGTATCCACTTTGACGGCCACCATACGCCCGATAGCAGTCACGAGCAAAAATTGAGCCGTTAATCTTCATCATTATCGTCTCAGCCGCAAAAAGTCCACGGCTGGACATAGACCTCCCCTTATGATTTCCAATACGACCTGTTGGAAGTGGACTGCTCCAGCTTCCAGCTTCTCCCTGCATCCTTGCTCAGGTCGTCCGCCCCCCTGGTTGGTGGGTGTCCGACATTGGGCTTGCCAGGGCGTATTCGCCATTCACAAGAACCTTTCCGCCCCATCGGCCATCGGTTTTTAACGCTATTTATATTTTTAGTCGGTAACCTATGCATTTCAACAGCTAATATTAATTTATTATAACTTTATTGTTCCAAAGCAAAAAATTACAATAACCTCTCCAACCCGTCTGGCCAGCGTGGAGAGTGTAGGCCAAATCCTCTGACTGCTCTGACCAATATAATGGCTTTGGCAGTACAGAGAGGGTCGTGCTCCTGCAGTGGAGACTAACAAAGACCTGATGATGATGATGATGATGAAAATTACAATTAGGGGATTTGATGCTATGAGCATTCTCTCCCAGTCATCCACAGGGATAGTTACATACTGATGATGAATACAGAGAGAATGTCTAACTAAGGTTTATGAAGTAAGCGAGTATATCAAGTGACAGTAAACTCTTGTTTCGATAATAAATTAAGTAGACTTTTCTTTCATATCAACAGGCAAACCATTTCAGAGTCATGTAGTTTGAACAATTAATAAATACATATTATCTAATATGAAGCTGATATTATTATTTCCAGTAAATAAAAGATTTAATTTATTTATTATGTAATAGTCTGTAGCTTTTGAACAATTAATAAATACATATTATCTAATGAGAGAGAAGGCCTATTTTCTGAATAAACGTTTTGATTTTGAAGTAAAAAAAATTAGACATATATGCATATGGACTAATACTGGAAAAGAAGCGGTGATCAAGATAAGCGGTTAAACTTCTCGCTTAGGAACAAAACTATTTGTAATTCCCTCTCTTAGTGTATGCATGCATATTGAAGGCTCCATTCCAGTCCGGACGCGGACCGGGGAATCCGGATTTGCATATTGAGTAATTTGAGCCTGCTCGATATTGCTTTGAGGTCAGGAACCCGAGTCTGTTAGGAATGCAGGATTTCTGCGGTTCTAAAGGAATTCCATTTATATTTACACTTGTAGTTTTTTTTTACTCAGCTGAGTAAAGAGTGTAATGGCTTCTTAAACCAAAAGGGTGGTAAATATTGGTCCTAAAGCTAGTAAACAGTATTTTAAAAAAATATCGAATTCACCTTTAATTAGAATAAAGCATACTTAAATATGTGAGCGTGACATCAGCAAAACTGAAGTGGGACTGGACGGGACATGTCTGTCGCATGCGAGAGGACAGATGGGCCAAACTGGCCACTATGTGGAAACCGGATGGCGGCCGAAAACCTGGCAGACCTAGAATGAGATGGCGCGATGACCTGGATTCAGATATGAGTGGTTGACAAACCACCGCTCTTGATAGGGATGTCTGGAGACGAAAAAGGGAAGCCTTTGCCCAGCAGTGGGACACTCAAATAGGCTAACAAAAAAAATAAAACATATGCTTTATTCTAAGTAAATTAATATCTAAGTAGTTTATAAGGTTTACTAAAAATATGAGTAGACGTCGCTTAGAGAAAATGCGCTGTGCAGTTTGTCGCCTTCTTATGTTGCCTTCTTTCTTCTTTCCTTCCTCCACTTCTGCCCTCAGATTTGACAGCGGCCTTAACTTGGGCCCAATCGTGGCTTGAGAATGTCGAATTGAATTACCTGTAACAAATCCTTTAAATTCTGTACAAAAGTCTCGTGCCGTAACTATCAGTCTACTAACTAGGCAGCGCTTGCCAAGATTTCACTGTAATTACGCTCTGCACTTGACATCTAGGCACAGAATAGTAAAGGTACACAGTATAAGGAGTTATAATTATAGTTCTTTTTGTAGAAAAGTCTAGTGCCGTAACAATCAGTCTACTACTAGGCAGCGCTTGCCAAGATTTCACTGTAATTACGCTCTGCATCTGCACTTGTCATCTAGGCACAGAATAGTAAAGGTACATAGTATAAGGAGTTATAGATTTATTTTATTTTGTAGAAAAATCTCATCCTTAACAATCAATCTACCAACTAGGTAGCGCTTGCCAAGAGTTAACAGTAATTGCGCTCTGCACTTGGCACAGAGCATAAAGAGATATACTTTTCGAATTATTTTTTTTATAATCTGGCACAGAACAGTAAAAGTACAGAGTATAAGGAGTTATATAATTATTGAATTATTTTCCTTTGTAAAAAAAGGCTCGTACCGTAATAATCAGTGTACTAATTAGGCAGAGCTTGCCAAGATTTCACTATACTGAACTGCTGCACTTGGCATTCAGACACATAAAAATAAAAGTAGAGATATAGGGTTCTTTGACAAAAAACAAATTTCAAAATTTAAAAAAATTAAATAAATAATAAATAAATAAATATATAGGGACATATCACACAAATTGAGCTAGCCCCACAGTAAGTTGTGAACTTGTGTCTTGGGATACTAACTCAACGAGATACTATATTTTATAATATATACTTATATAGATAAACATCCAAGACCCAGGTCAATCTAAAAAAGATCATTTTCCATCTTGACCTGACCGGGGATCGAACCCGGGACCTCCATGTCGCAGGCTGGCGTGTTGACCACTGCGCCACGGAGCCCCATCCCGATTTACTAGACTTGGTGTGACCAAGTTTGGTGTATCGGGACGAAAGGGAAATTATCCTCGAGAACACTACTTTTCTGCGGGATAAAAAGAAGCTTATGTCGTTCTCAGTACTTATTCAGTGTGTGTACATGTTCAGTATAGCGTAAAAGCGTAACAAACAAACTCACTTTCGCATTCACAATATTATGGCGCGGAAGTTGGGATTCACTAAGCAGCACCTGTAAAACTAATAACAATTAGGCAATACAATGGCAGAAAAGTCAGTATGTTTGGTATGTATAATAGTAAAAAAAAATATCCTTGATCATTAAAGTCACGTATATTAAACACAGCAAATTCGACATACATGGAGTAGGATACCCTTTCTTTACTTTCTGTAATTTATGACGGTTTTTAGTGAGTTTAATAGAAAACTCAACATTCGTCGGCCGTTATGACGGAAAGTAATTAAATTTTTAATTAGTTAGCGGCAGCGGAGGCCCTCTACAAAGCGTTTGGGTGAAACTATTGTTATTTTAGGGGAGTTTTGTTATTTGACTTTTGAAACGTGTTCGGCGTACTGAATTATGGGGATACATGAATTTTAGGAGGGTCCAGTACAATCACCAATTGAATTGAATTTTTAGACTGAAAACGGATGTATAATTTAAAATTTTGTTCGGCGAGCCTAGATAACACTTCAAACTATTGTTACTATTATTAATTCTGTGCTATTGTACGAGTATGATATGTATTAGACTACGAAATATTCTGACTGAGAAATGTTATTACACATTAGAAGAATACTTTAGGGACAAATTGTTATAGTTATAATTAAACTGTTTTTAATATTTGCATGCCTAGATAGGCCTCACAGTTTAACGACCAAAAACATCTAACAATGAAAATTGTATGAAATTTTACATTTTCCAGTACATTTTATAAGTTGGTTGCCTATAACTTTTTGGTTTGCATTTAGTACTCAGCTCTGATAGTTTTCCTTTCAATTTCAGTATATATACTACTGCTGTAATTTTTTTCACGTATCCATATATAACCGTTTAGCAGATAGAGGGGGGGGACACTTACCTCTAACAAAAATTTTCACTTTAAAACCACATATTTCGAAAACGGATCTCTTAATCGAAAAATAGTGTTCTCAACCTCACAATATTTTTCAAAGACCTTTTTAACAATACACGATGGGTAAGTAGAGAAAAAAGAATTACTCCCCCACTTTACTTGAATGGGAGCAACCCAAAAAAAATTTTTTTTCAAAATTTTTTCTTTCACTTTTTTGCTATGATTAATGTACATACCCATACCAAATTACAGCTTTCTAGTACTTATAGTCTCTGAGTAAAACCGCGGACGGACAGACAGACAGACAGACATGGCGAAACTATAAGGGTTCCTAGTTTACTACGGAACTATAACTATTGTTGTTATATGATTAGAGTGAGATAGATTATGAAGTTTGTTTTCTCTTTCCATGCCAAAAGTTACTAAGAGTACTCGGTCCTTCTACTTTAACCTATATGTATAAGGTCTTTGGTCGGTACAGATTATAAATAGATTGATTTCACCGGCTGGAGAGGTTATTAATACCCGATTTAAATTTATCTGGTGCATGCAAATGTCAGTTCGAATATGTGCGTGATAGAATGTGCTGGTTTTAATAGCTGATTGCCGAGTGGTTTCCGACCTAGAATGAAACAAACCACCGAGCGTTCTTGCAAAATAACGTATGGTACGAGCCGATACATACATATTATCACGTCTTTATCCCTAACGGGGTAGACAGAGCCTTAGGTTATAATGTCCAACGGCCTTATTTAGCATCATGGTCATACATCACAGGTGTTATAAAGATACAGATGGGCGTATAGATAGAAAACGAAATCAAAATAGTGATGAGTTGCTAGCCACATCGCCTGTTGATATGATTTTTTAGATTTTCGCCCATTCCCTCGACCGGCATTTACAGTCTGCGCGTGAAGACAAGCAGCTACGTTACTCCTATTCCAGCATGGAAGATATGAGCCGATAACAGGACAAAAGTACGAATAATTTGTGAATCAAGAAGGCTAAAGTTAAACAAGCAGACGGATAGAAAGACTTTGTCAAATTATTACTCAGCAGGAACAATGTGGAGCCCGATGGCTTGGCAGGCGTGAGTATTACTAGCGCTTTCACATGTTAAGAAACCCCGGGCGCAGTCCCCACTAGGAACAGACAGACATGTCTGTTCGCGATAAATAACAAACGGTGCGAATTTTCATGTGGTTTTTACCAGTTGATAGAGTGGTTCATGAGAAGGGTTTATAGGTATAATACATGCCCGGGGGCTACTGGTATTCTTATAATTTACTGTCCAGAAATTAATTTTAAAATTATAGTCGCAGGAAAAGGTTACATTGAAAGTAATTGAAAATTCAAATGAAAAGCTAATCATTCTTGATTGCAGTCGATTCTATTTTAATTCGACAGCGCTGCGATGCAGAAAATTGAAAATAATTATTTCATCGAACGCTTTAATAGCTCCAAAGCCGTTTAGCTGAGCTTTGTACGAGAGCGTAGCCAGGATTCTATTAAGAGGGGGGCTTTTATTGCAAATCCCAATCCCACCTAATATTATAAATGCGAAAGTGAGTTTGTTTGTTTGTTACGCTTTCACGCCGTATCTACTGAACCGATCATCATGAAATTTTGCATACACATAGTTAGGGTTAGGTTAGGGTACCGAGAAGGACATAGGCTATAAATTAGGCGGGCGAAGCCGAAGCCGAAGACTTGGTGTCTGAACCAATCATCATTGGTAAAATAAAATCACCTGTTTATCTATATATGTATTTGTTATAAAATATTCTATCGTTGAGTTAGTATCCCATAACACAAGTCTTTCATTAGAACTTACTTTGGGGCTAGCTCAATCTGTGTGATTTGTCCGTATATATTTATTTATTTATTTATTAATCTCGTCTTCGGTGGTTGGGACTCGTAGAGAGAATGGAAGCGGAACGAATCGAATCGCAAAGATAATACTCGGGTAGACCGAATGGCCGTCGACCGGTCGGCCGTCCTAGGTACCGCTGGTGTGACGAGATCATGAAGGACCTACAGAGCCTCGGAGTGTGCGACCGGCAAAGGCTGGCATATGACCGCAAGAAATGGTGCCTTCTAATTTCGGAGGTCTAGATCCACTTCGGGTCGCTACGCCATTGCAGTAAGTAAGTTTATACCTTAACTAAGCTACTAACTTTGTGAAGACCAAAACAGGTGCTGAGATGATGTAAAGTCAGTTGATAAGAATGAAAGGATACCACCAGCCGTGTGGTTCCCGGCAGAGTAGAATAGGAACACTCCAAGTCTTCCCGTGGATGTCGTACAAGGCGACTTAGGAAACACAAGCTAAGAAAAGCTTACAAACATCAAAAGTCCTCCCCAACCCGTCTGGCCAGCGTGGAGATTGTAGGCCAAATCCTCTTTCTGCTCTGGCTAATAAGGCTCTGGTAGTACAGAGAGGGTCGTGCTCCTGCAGTGGAGACTAAAAAGACCTGATGAAGAAGAAGAAGATACCACCAATTGAGAAAAGTAGAATACGATGTATGACGATGTTAGGTGTTTAAATAATGTACTAACAAACGTGATAAAACCGTATTAAAAACAATTTTATTTAAACACAATACGACTGTTAAAATATTATTACAAAATAATAAAGTAAAATTTCCCAACGCCACGTTACATTTTATTCCTGCGGGTCTCGAGAAATAAATGGCGACTATTTTCTTTGAAATATCTTTTTCATAATTTAATATGTCCGCTTGTCATCTGTCCCTTTACATTATCTTGGATAATAGTGTTTAATTTTTAACATTTCTATTATATTTTTATTGTAAAAGATATTTTTTGATATTTCGGTAATTTATGGCCCAAGAAAAACATAATTAACCACTTGTTTTTAGAGTAATAGTCCATCTTGTTATTTTAACTGACTACAAAAATTAAAATTACATGTTTGATGCATACACATGCACGGTTGTGTGTATAATTACCGTTTATTTTTTGAAGCTGAATATTTTTTATTAATACAGATTACCATCACATATACGGTTAAAGAAATTTTATTCTCATAAAAGAATCTTCAAAATTCACTTACAATGAGATATACAACATAGATAAAAACATTAATGCGGCGCCACTGACGCGTGCACTTCGCACTATTAATCTTATTGCTAAGGAACTAGATCTATTTTGTTGTTCTCTGAACGAATTCACAAGGGTAGCATATTTAATTGCACAAAATATGTAAATAGTCTTCTCTATCGCATTAGGATTTATCCTGTAATGATAGATATAAGTGGATAATAAATAAATAAAAAAAAAAAAAAATTAATACCTAATATACTACGAGTCTTAGAGACTACGAGTAGAAATAGTAAATTCTTAGATAGTTATCTTATACATGGGATGCTAATGAGGTCGTGTGTCGTCACACTACAGTGTGTTGTTGTGTCGTGTGGTTCTCGGCAGAGAAGGATAGGACCACTCCAAGTCGTAGAAGTCGACTAAGGAAACACAAGCTAAACAAAGCTATAAACATCAAAGAGACCTCTCCAACCCGTCTAGCCAGCTTGGAGGGTGTAGACCAAATCCTCTGACTGCCCTGGGCTAATATATGGCTCTGGTAGTACAGAGAGGGTCGTCCTGCAGTGGAGACTAACAAAGACTTATTGATGATGATGATGATGATACTATATAACTAGTAATCCTAAACTTATGCGCACATATTTTTTTATAATATTCGAAGTATGTAACGTAAAGTATTAAAGTAAATAAACTATTTCATGAAAGTTTTTTGGTGTTAGGAAACTGATTATATTTTCAAAAGACCTATCCAATGACACGCCTTAAGAAGAGACGAAACAAAGAAATTACTCCCACCCTATTATGTGTATGGGAGGCACTCTATCTCTACGAATTCAGGTAAAAATAAGACCAAATAAAAATACGGCGCGTACAAACATATATCGACAAATCCGAACTGAAAAGCGAAATATTTTTTATTCTTTTTGATTTCGCGCCAAAATCTGGAGCAGCATAAAGCCATATTTTTATTTTAAAAATAAACCATTGTTTTAACGTGTGCTTCGAATATTGATCAAGTAGATGTAGATTTGGAAAAATATGTTTTCTAGGAATATGTATTCTACGAGAATAAGCTTTTATATACTTCATATTTTATTAAAAAAGAAAGCAAACTTAGCGAAATATATCAGTGATCCAGTGGTCAAGGGGTATATCTAATAACCCTAAAGTCGTGGATTCACATCCTACTGGGAAACATTTAGTGTGGAGAGTGGTTTCCAGTTTTATGGTACATGTGTGTGGCATAATTATAACTAGGTACGAATTTAAGATTTGGAAAAATTGCATTTAAACAAGGGAAGATGTATGAAAAATTTGCATGCACTTTTAACATCAATGTATGCGTGAGCTTGTGTCGCAACACGTTTGCATGCATGCATCATGATTGTGATAGACCCTAACATTACAGTGAATTCTTAGATCCATATGATTTGTGTCAGTAACGTGACACTCATATCAACAAAAAAAGTCAATTAATTAGTTTATTATTAATATTCTGCAAGATTATATAAAATTGACTTGTTCTTGAGCAAAGTCACAGTTACTAGTACTCATTTCATTAGTATCATCACTCAGATTACCAGAATATCACAAAGTATTAACATTAGCATAGTTTAAAAAAAGATACAGTGTATATTAAGAAACAAAATCATTCAACTCGGCAATGCTACCAGCCCTTTGGGCGCGATGCGTATACGCGAGCAACTGAAGGAGATTGTCCGATTTGTAAATATTTATTAGCAGATTATTTGTTTTTAGTTAATTTTACTTAGAATATTTTTTTAGGTTTAATACGAGACAAAATAATAAATGATAAAATTACCTCATCATCGAACGCGTCCGGGTCCGCCATTTCGGTTCAAGCACTAAACACTGTCACTAATCACTCGCGCATAGCACTTGTCACTTAGTCACTCGCGCATCTCTGGTCACTGGAACAAAGAAAAATATACACTTTAGACATTATTTTTGTCATGGGTTCTATCACATAAGTACTTGTGTTGAAGATTGCATAACCAAATCGAGATACAGCCTGGTGATGACAAGCGGACGAACATCGAAGTCTTATTAATAAACCCGATTTTACTATTTGTATTGTTAGTAGATATTTAAAAATCCAAAGTACCAAGACAGCATAAATCCGGTAGAATATTATACAAATCAACACACACCAATTTTTCCAAAGAGATCAGATATATTTATTTGTTGACTTGGCCGGATCCTCGCAGAATAACAATGAGTAGCCCTCGGCTATCCATAAATCTATTATAGACAGACACCATAACATAACTGTATTGAATAGAAAAATAATTATTGTGCCTCAAACGACACCACAACACAATACAGAACAAAATAAATTAGCTACTTAAATAAAAACAATTTAGTATGTTAAAAAGTAATCCCATCAGTGTCACAACTGACTGTTTTGTTAGTAGATATTTAAAAGTCCAAAGTATCAGGACAGCATAAATGCGGTAGAATATTATACAGATCAACACACACCAATTCTTTGAAAGAGATCAGATAATATTTGTTGACTTGGCCGGCTCTTCGCAGAATAACAATGAGTCGCCCTCGGCTATCCATAAATACTCGTGAATCTCTTACTTGTGGTGTTTACTTCTATTTTATTTATGATTTACATACAAAACGTGATAGACGGCTTTTTAGTAGGGTACAGGTAACACCTAATTTTATTGCGAGTTGGATATTAGCTGCGAGCTGCGCAGTACGCACCCCGCCTACCCGCGCGCGCCCCGCTGAACCTAATATTGTGTACTGCGCATTGACTCGCGCGATGTTCGGACTCGCAATAAAGTTTGGCGCGGCCTCCAACTACGGGATCGTATATTCGGCCACATTTTACGGAGATATTTATATGTACAGTAAACCAATATTGATCCAATTTTTTTTAACATCCATATCTTTATGGAATAGAAAAATATTGATTGTGCCTCAAGGGACACCACAACACAATACCAAAGACAATATAATAGTAACGTACAAAGAAGTTAGTTACTAAAATAAAAATCAATAAAGTAAGCTAAACGAAAAGCCCAGTGTCATAACTGACTATATTGTTAGTAGATATTTAAAACTCCAAAGTACCAGGACAGCATAAATACGGTAGAGTATTATACAGATCAACACACACCAAATTTTTCGAAAGAGATCAGATAATATTTGTTGACTTGGTCGGATCTTCGCAGAATAACAATGAGTCGCCCTCGGCTATCCATAAATCTCTTATAGACACTTGTGGTTTTTACTTCTATTTTATTTACGGCCAGATTTACATACAAAACGTGATGGACGACTTTTTAGTAGGGTAACTATGGGATCGTATATTCAGCCACCTTTTTGCGAAGATATTTTGATATGCTTCGCTGACCTTATTGTGTTGGTTTTATTGTTTGCTTTCCAATATGGATGCCATATTTTGATGTCTTTAACTTTATGGATTATTCGGAGGTAAACCCTCGTGTATAGTCAGATTATACATTTGTATTCGTATAATTTGGGATTGTATCTCCTGTTATAGATTTTTTTAAATAGCTTTTATCAAATGGCATCTTTTTGTTTCTCTCAATATAAGGCGGAAAAAATCCAAAGCTTGTTTTACTGACTACCTAATAGATAAATCTTGTTTTATCTGTGGTATTTATATCAATATACAATAATAATTCTAATCCTAACTAATATTATAAATGCGAAAGTGAGTTTGTTTGTTACGCTTTCACGCCCTATCTACTGAATCGATAATCATGAAATTTCGCTTACACAAGGGTTAGGGTACTGAGAACGACATAGGCTATATCATGCGGGTAACATCTAGTTAATTATAAATATATAAAGGCAGGGCCCTTCAGGCACGTAGGGACCAAAACTGGTCTAATTTCTATCGACATTCGTTCTGGAACGACCAAGAATACGCCGAAAGAAAAATTTTGCATGTATAAAAAATATATTTTTATTTTTTTATGTCATAGCACGGCAAACGAGCAAGCAGGTCACCTGATGGTAAGTGATCACCGCTGCCCATGGGCAACTGCAACTCCTCCGGCTCTCTCACTCACCGAACGAAGCATAGCGGTAAAGCTACTACTCGAACGTCGATTTTCTGTGAGAGTGTGGTACTTCCCCGGACAAGCCGGCCCATTCATGCTTCTAGCAAAAGTGAAATTTGCCCGTAGCGTGGCTCTACCACAACGAAATTGATGTTCAAAAAGAGATACGACTTTATCTAAATTCGAATAAAACTTCATTTCACTGTAGCCCTAACAAACTTTATGATCAGTTTACTAATACCATATTGCTAAAAACACATGCGTAAACGAATAATAACGTCTGGCATGCGAGAGAAAAAATAATTAAAACATACGTTACAAACTCGTCTTTATCTTTTTAGGGATAGACTGACCCTTTAGTTATAAGATCTAGAGGTTCCTTTAATGTATAGGTCATGTAGTTGAAAATCGGAATGAAAAATAGTGAAAGCCAGGCCTCACCTATGTTTTTCAAAGACTTTACATTTTGCAATTTTTAGCTTTCGCGATATAATAACAGACAAATCTCAAAAATAATCATGGTAAGTACCGTAGTGATAATAATAGCAAAGACAATATAATGCTAACGTAATAGACTGCCCACCTCATACAAAAATATTGGACCAAATTAAAGTTGCGAAAAGCAGGCGAATGTATGGCGCAAGAGAGTTGCTTGCTACTCGATACTAGATGGCAGTAATCTGCGTTAGCCTTTAACTTACTAAATAGACGGTGTCATTTTAAAATACTATGCCTAAAATATTGTTTTGATTTTTAATAACATACATTTTAGGAATCATGTTTTATATTCTCATAATACGGTAGATACAATGTTGTGTAGTTTCGAGTGGCGCCATCTATGCGAGTCTCTGAGAACAAATCGTACGATTAAGGCTTTGAGACCACATGATAATAGTGACTTTTCTTAAGATTTTCTCCCATTTCTCGTCCGGCTTTTACGGTCTGCGCGGGATGAGAAGCAGCTGCTCCTACCTTACTTTTTATCCCAGACAAAAAACTAGCGTGAGGAATTATGTCAATACGCGATGCGGCTAGCAACCCATCACTATTTTGATTCCGTTCTCCTCCCACAAGACCACCAACATGTTAAACGTGGCGTTTAGGTTTTATAGACCTGGGCTCTGTCTACGCCACAAGTTAAAAATACGCGAAAGTGTGTATGTAAAAATCTAGCAAATTTATTCCACAATATGGTAAACCTAATATCTTCCTAATATAAGCTAAAGAACATATTTTTTTTGCTCCTATTACTCACCAACATAAATCTTAGCCAATTGTATTATGTTTCACCAGTTCCGCCTACATATTTTTTTTTATCCCTGACATACGAATGTGCCTAAATAATAACATAAATCACTCTCTTGGAGTCTAGACTGTGATAATCCCTATTTGCTAATCCTGTCCAACTAATGTTATAAATCCGTAAGTGAGTTTGTTTATTTGTTACGCTTTCACGCCGTGGATACAGGATTTTTTTCAATGATATAGGACGGCAAACGAGAAAGTGGGTCGCCTGATGGTAAGTGATTACCGCTGCTCATGGGCAACTGCACACCAGGGGTGTCACAAAAGCGTTGCCAGCCTTTTATGTTTGCCTCCCAGAGGGGAGGGGATCTTCTTCTTCTTCTTTTCGAGTCAAAATGGTTATTTTTGCTTATCTAAATTGTTTTAGACCAGTAGGTTGCCACAGCGACTCCTCTGTCGTTTGCCCCATTAAGGTCTTCGATTGCGCAGGTGGAGGGGCAATTGGGGCACGTCATCAGGTGAGTCATTGATTGCGTGGCGCCGCAGTCACAACGGTCATTGTTGGAGAAACCCCACTTAGTTCGGTTTTCCTGGCATCTCCCAACCCCAGCTCGGAGTCTGTTGAGGGATTTCCAAACCACCCAGGGGAGATCGCTTCCTGGTGGGAGTTTCTCTGCAGGTGGAAGATCGGACGGGGTAGGCGGGTATTTGTTACCCCATTGTAACAGTCGCGCTTTTGAGGCTTCTCTAGGATGTAGCTCGGGCTGCCTAAGAAAGCTATTTCGACTTTTCAGACGTGAGGGTGGCGGTATTTGTCCGTACAACAGATGCTTTTCATCGTGTGTTTGTTTAAATTTCTCCACCGCACTAGCGACGCTGCGCCTCACGCATGGTGGTGCAATGCCTGATAAAGTATACACGTGAGAAAGAGGAGTGGGTTTCAGATTGCCGGTAATGACTCGACAAGAAGCGTTAAGGGCTACATCTACCTGTTTCGCGTGTGCAGAGCGTGCCCATACAGGGCTTGCGTATTCACCAGCGGAGTGGCAGAGAGCCAGACAGCTGGTCCGGAGTACATGGGGTGATGCTCCCCAACGGGTGGTAGTAAGACGGCGTAGAATATTGTTCCGTGAACAGACTTTGGACTTCAAGTTGTAACAGTTATCTCTAAATGTTAAGGAGCGGTCCAGAGTCACGCCCAGGTATTTTGGCGTAGGGTTGTGTTTAATGTCTACGCCTTCCCAAGAAATACCCAGTTTCCTATTAGCCTCCAGACTGCGCAGGTGGAAGACACATGATTCTGTTTTCGCGGGGTTTGGTCGCAAAGAATTATTTTTATAATATTCCGATAGTTCTTTCAAGGCTTTCGACAGGTTCCTTTCTATTTCTTCAAAGCTTTTGGATTGAAACGTTAAAGCCAGATCGTCGGCGTAGATGAAGCGACTAGTACCCTCAAAAGACGGCTGGTCGTCTGTGTATATGTTAAACAGAGTAGGTGCAAGAACACTACCCTGAGGAAGACCATTTTTATTGTTTCGCCATCTGCTCTTTTGGGAGTGTAGGAGTACCTGAAACCGACGATTCCGGAGCATTTCCCCGAGGACATTCACAAATTGTTGGTCATTCGTGAGCGCGACCACTTTTTCAAGCAGAGCTCTGACATTAACGGTATCGTAAGCAGCGCTAAGGTCAACAAAAACCGCACCTGTAATCAGTTTCCGCTCAAAACCGTCCTCAATATGCTGCGTAAGGTTAAGCACTTGTCCACAGCAGGATTTACCAGGGCGAAAACCAGCTTGGTCGGGGATTAATTGAGGGTCAATTGTCTTCGTCAGTCGGTCCAGCAATAATCGTTCGAATAATTTATATGTGTGGCATAGAAGAGAGATAGGCCGGAAGTTTTTGGGATCATCTGGCGTTTTGCCAGGTTTAAGCAAGGCGGTCACTTTGGATTTTCTCCACATTTTTGGTATTTTAGCATTTTCGAGGCAGTGATTAAACATCTGTTGGAGCCAGAAAAGTGCCATTGGACCCAAATTTTTCAACTGTTCTACGCAGATCTGATCCACCCCCGCTGCTTTACCACATTTGAGATTCTTCAAGGTAGAGCTTAATTCGTCCAAAGAGATTGGTTTACTAACTCTTCTGTTGGTATTCGAGTTTTCTATCGATGTCATTTTGGGTTGTTTAGGTCGGATACATTTTTGGGGGGATTTACCATTCAGGAGCAGTTGATGGGCAACCTGATTGGCAGTCACTGGACCGGGTTTAACAGCTGCTGGAGGGTCGGAGGTTAATTTACGAAGAACACTCCAAGCTTTCTTGCTGTTGTGGGTCATATCCATTGATTCTACTAACTCGACCCACTTGTGTTGCCGGCTTTGAGAAAGTTGAGTCATGAGATCATTAGCCGTGGATGCCGTGGCCTCTGAGTATGGATCTTCTGCAAACTGGGATGTATACCTAGCCAATAGGTCAACCGAAGATTTAGTTAGGCCTGGAATGTACGCAGTACTACAGCCGCGTGGGATATGTTGGCGAGACGCTTTCCATATCACGTTGACAAATGTATCATAGTTTTCTGGTGTAGGTAAAACGTTTTGTAGGTTTTCGTCCACTGCAGCTGCATACTTATCCCAGTCAGCCTTTTTGAAGTTGAACCTACGTTGAAAAGGCACCATAGTTGGTCTCACTGCGGCATGGATTGTACACATGACCGGCCGGTGTTGGGTTTTAGGTAGAGGCTGGCAAATAGATTTTGATGTTTGATGTGATAAGTTTGAGCTAGTAAATAACAAATCTGGGTCGTACCCACGCTTCCACCGTGCACTATGAAAGGAAGCGTCGAGCTTTGGGTTGTGAACCAGCTCTAAACTATTAAGTTCGGCCCATTGTTCCACCGATTTGCCGCTATCGTCAGTTCTACTGTAACCCCAGGTGATGCTGTGGCTATTGAAATCGCCAATCACTATTTTTGCTGGATGTTTTTTGAACTCAGAAGTAGCCTGAAAATCAAAGATTTTGCTAGGTGGACTGTAGATAGACGTAATAGAACAATTCCCGGTGTCTATACTGATAATTTCAGTCTCGTTTTGAGTTACGATAGATGAAGCTGATTTTACCGACATATCTGACTTAACAAAAAGTGCACTACCATGCTTCGGGTGTTGTACTTCTTCAATTAGCGTCATTCCTGCTATTTGCGGTCGTGGTGATGCTGTGTCTCTGTGTGTTTCCTGAATGCAAAGAACGTGACATTGCGTACGTTGGCAAAGGTTTGCAAGTAGTTCAGCTTTGTCTTCTGAGAACCCTTCGATGTTGATGGAGATGGTGGTCAGTGCTGGTTTTAAAAGATTTTGGTTGTTTGGCGCTAAAAAGTGCCTTTTCTGTTGAGTGGGCTCAGTGAAGAGCCGATTTTTTGGTATAACCATTTTGTGTCGAAAGGATCAGCCGATCTGCGTTACCGACCAACTGTCCTCGCAGATCGTTGCCCAGGGTGCGCCGGACGTAAAGTGGAGATTACGTCACACGGGGAGGCTCCTTTCCTGCCCTCAGGTTCTCTCTCTCACAGCTTTACTGCCTCTATAGCAGTAAAGCATCTACTTAAACGTCGATTTCAGTGAGGCTGTGGCACTTCCCCGGACGAGCCGGCCGGACGTTACCGGCGAAATTCACTTTTGTTAGTAGCATACTAACAAAAGTGAATTTCGCCGGTAACGTGACTCTAATACAATTGATCCTAATCCTAACTAATATTATAAATGCAAAAGTGAGTTTGTTTGTTTGTTTGTTACGCTTTCACGCCCTATCTAGTGAACCGATGATCGTGAAATTTTGCATACACATAGGTTAGGGTACTGAGAAGGTCATCCTTGCGCCAACTGATGTATATACCAAAACCTTCTCCAGAATTTTACAAATACTTTCTTAAAACCGCATCAAAATCAGCGCAGCCAAAAGCGAGATAATCACGGACAAACATACTTACCGCATAACCTCCTTTTTTTCAGTCGGTTAAAACCAACTTGAAGGGTTATATTAGACCCAGGAAAACATAATCAAGAGATCGCTCCATAAAATAAAAAAATAGGATGTTCAAATAGCGATACATGATATCCGAATTTGAATAAAATGTAATTTCGTTTCATTTCTCGAATACGTACGAAAGAAATGGGGTAGCACTGGACAATAAAAAATGATGTATGACCTTAACTACAGCCAGAACCGATCATCATGATTTTTCATACGCATAACCTTTAAATATTAAAAGCTAGAAAATAAATCCACGAACATAGTTTCCATTAGGCAATATTCAAGCAGCTATTATATTCTTTAGTTTACCTAATCTGTGTGTGCGTAGAAGGTCTACGAAGCTACGTTGTAGTAGTTCTACAGCGTAGAGCGTCTACAAATAATAGTCACTAATTGGAATACACATTGTAGACTTTTCTTGATGCGGACGCTACAGGGGTTCTAAACATCCTGGCAATATTTAAATGCCCGTATCTCTTATCCGTTTTTCTACAGTAACAGAATATAGGTACCTACATCTACGAGAAAATAGGATCAAAATATACTTCCGATCGGTTCATTTTTACTGAAGGTCCAATTAACCATTTTTCTCTCTCGAATCTATGAACTATTCCAATATTGAAATATTGCATTAAAAATTATCCTTATTATAGTTATAAGAAAACAGTATAAACCTCTTCACAAACGAGGCAATAATTAGTGTTGTTGAGTAGACATACAGGCTGATGTCAAGTCCCCACATACAGGGTGCCTCAACTTCAGCCATAACTCACGTGACGAAAGCTAGCATAGTTTCATCAAAACATACAAGAGATAAGACGTAATAGCATTTAGTGAGTAGTTAAGGCGCTCTTATAGTAACACTAGCGCCACCCAGCTATTAATTCTTTTGATCCTAAATTATATGGAACTAGCTGCTACCCGCGGCTTCGCCCGCGTAATATATAGCCTATGTCCTTCTCAGTACCCTAACCTATAAGTATGCAAAATTTCATGATGATCAGTTCAGTAGGTTGGGCGTGAAAGCGTAACAAACAAATAAACAAACATTGTTTGTTCTCTCTTTCGCATTTATAATATTAGTTAGGATTAGGATTATAAAAATCTAACAATTTCATAACTAGTAAATTACTTAAAGTATTTTTGGTATTCATTTTCACTAATATTTGTTTGATAAATTAAGAGAAAAACAGGTTAACGCCAAAAGTGGTCAATTTTGGCATTAACCGATTTTTCTCTTTAAATAGATTTTTTCGCCTATTTTGTTTCCCACTGCTGGGCAAAGGCCTCCCCTTTCTGTTTCTACTCGTCACCATCTAAGGCTACTTTCTGCCATTCGCTTAAAAAGCCATCTATATCGTTTCGTTCGCCATCTCCTCCTTGGTTTGCCTCTCTTCCTACGTCCTTCCGGTAACCATAGAGTAGCTACTCTGTAAATATGTCACTAGTAAATTACTTGTAATAAATAAAAAATACTAGTTTGTACTTGTTCGATTTTTAAGATTCTATATAATTAAGGATTTAAAGAATTTAATTGCTGGGTGGCGCTAGTGTTACTGTAGGAGCGCCTCAAGTGTAATCATCTTTTCATTTAAAAATAACAGTCTCCGTGGCGCATCGGTTAACATGCTAGCCTGCGCCACAAGTGGTACCGGGTTCGATCCCCGGTGTCGTCATAAATAAATAAATAAATAAATAAATATATACGGACAAATCACACAGATTGAGCTAGCCCCAAAGTAAGTTCTTAGTAAGACTTGTATTATGGGATACTAACTCAACGATACTATATTTTATAACAAATACATATATAGATAAACATCCAAGACCCAGGTCAATCTGAAAAAGATCATTTTCCATCTTGACCTGACCGGGGATCGAACCCGGGACCATCCGTGTCGCAGGCAGGCGTGTTGACCGCACACCACGGACCTCGTCAAGTTCAATTTTCAATACCTTGTGTTTTGGGTCCAATACTTTCTTATCGTTTTTATTAAAAATGGGCACTTTTGGCAAAAACGCTAACTACACGTTCACATATTAAACTGTAGATAAATGACTGTAGATAGTTCATAAAATAGTTTGAAAGGGTTATCTAGCACCTCACAGAACAAAGTTCATCATATGCACACATTACCTTCTTTTATGTCAGTCGGGCAAAAATAAAGTTAAGTATACACCCATCGATGCGCGAATGTAGTTTTATCGAGGCAATTTATGTGCCCTTACGAAGTTGAACGAGTTATTTATTGGCGATAACGGCTCGTATAATTTTGTTGCGGCCACTTTCCAAAAGATATGGTGATATTGCTATTTTGTTTGGGCAATGTTATTTGTTTTTTGTGTGTGTAAGTGGCCATTAGCCGTGTGGTTCCCGGCAGAGTAAAAAAGACCATTCCAAGTCTTCCCGTAGATGTTATAGAAAGCTACGGAACACAAGCTAAAAACCTCTCCGACCTCCTCCTCCTCCGGCCAGCGTGGAGAGTGTAGGCCAAATCCTCTAACTGCTCTGGCTCAGAGAGGGTCGTACTCCTGCATTGGAGACTAAAAAGAATGATGATGATGATGTAATTGGGCAACATTAACTTAACAAATGCCATCAATGATGACAGCCAAGACCGAGCGAGACAAAGTCTTCTGAGTTGGGGCGAAAACACTTTTTTTGTATGTATATACATATGTTCGTTCCACGATAGCTCTCGTACCAGTGCTCCAAGTACTATGAAATTTAAGGCGTATGAAGGTACTATTAGTAAAATAATAAAGTTTAATAGGCATCAAAATCGGATCAGCAGTTAACAGATATTAAAATATACGTTTACGAGGTCATACTTCACGACAAACTACTAGAACTTTAATACAAAACATTTACAAAAAATGTGTTTCGCCCCAACTGGAATATAGTACCTACATACATACGTTTTGATTTTATCGTATTTGGAGCATCAGTTCGCGAGTTATCGCCCAAACAACCATATATACATAAACGCATACTTACAAAATTATGTTTTCGCTATGTAAATATATATGTAATAATTATATGTAAATAAAGCCACTCACATATTTTTTACTCAATTAACTATCCCATTTCTCAGTCTCCTCAAAAATTCAGAGCATTTCCCCGTGAGAAAACAACGTTTCCACGAGAAATTCTACGAAAAACAATATATTTTCTCGGAAATCGTGAATCTCGTCTGGCCACTAATAATGTAGCGTACCTAAGAATTATTTCTACCTATTTTTGGACTTCTTTCTCTTGAGGGAACATTCGGAAAAAAAATTCGCCAGCATTTTTTTTTGTCCACTTTTATTTTAACTTACTCGCCTTAAATTAGTTTACTTTACCCCTAAAGTCTTATTCCCATAAGTCCATGAATTTAACGTTGAAATAAAATATGGAAACGAAACTGAGATATCACTTAAAATTTTGTTCTACAAGGCCGTAAATAACCTTACAAACTATTTAAGTGGCCGTTATAAAAAAAATTTGAAAAGATTAAAATGACTTTTACACTCTCACTTTAAATTGTAAACAGGAATTAAGGATTTGCTAGAGCTTCGCAGAACAAAATTTTAAGTCATATCCCCGTTTTTTTGCTAATGATTTCATTTTTACTACTTAATGAGCAATTCTAGTTTAAAAGCGTTATAATATGGCGGATGGACGGACAGACTTCGAGCGCAAGTCTGTTAATTTAAATCTATTGTCATAATATTATCAGACTAACACGAAGCAATTCATTCGCCACTCAAAATCCGTAGTCCGCTAAATCAAAACATTGCTTCAATGATCATGGTCTAAGAATCGTGGCAGATTTGGACGGGGTGTTTACATATTCAAAAAACTATTGCATGCAGTGTGTCTGCCACCAAAATATATGAATAGAATCTTCAATGAGGACGCTTTTCTGGAATTTCATGTACAAAAAATACTTTTCTTTCATTGAATGGCTGTCAACTGAACTGATAATTTTTTCTAATGGGCCCCGACCTGAGAAAGTTAGTTGTTCATATTAACGAGCTCCGTGGCGCAGCGGTCAAACGGATACGGATGGTCCTGGGTTCGATCCCCGGGCAGCTCAAGATGAAAAATGATATTTTTCAGATTGGCCTGGGACTTGGATGTTTATCTATATATGTATTTGTAATAAAATATAATTAATATCGTTGAGTTAGTATCCCATAACACAAGTAATAAGTAACACTTACTTTGGGGCTAGCTCAATCTGTGTGATTTGTCCGTATATATTTATTTATTTATCTGACAGATTTTTTTTAACATATTGTGTAACGAAGTACACATAAAATTACAGCTAAGTAGGGTCTACAAGTCAAAGATTAATAGTCCACCAACTTATAAAATGTTCTTGGAAAAGGATATGAGAATTGACAAATTCCATTGAAAATTAGTTCACAAGTAAAATTATTCAAAGTAGAAAATAAATAATTAAACTTTGTTTAATTATTTATTTTCTACGGAACCCTACACTGTGTGTCGGACGATACACACTTGGCCGGTTTTTTAGATGAAGGTATTGTTCAGCGGTACTGTGGCGTCATGTCCGGTAAGCAATTGGTTGGTATTGGTCAACAATGTGTCAGTGGTCACTGTTTATCAAACATTTTCCAGTGTCAGCAGCTTATTGGACCCTACGAGTCAGTGCTGCCATCCGGCGGCAAGCATTACAGAAAACTTTCACGCTTCGTTATTTTTTCTAATGCTTTGCGGAAGAATGACTTAATATTTTTTACAATGGGTTAAATAATAATATGGCTCAAACCAAAGAGGAAGAAAGGTCTCTTCAAAAAGTATACCTAGTTTTCATTCTTTAAAAAAATACATTGTCACTCAAGCCTCCATGAAAACCTGTCATCTGACCCTATCCATATTTGTAAACAAATAATTATTATTGGATATTAAAAACGTTGATATCAAAATAATTTAAGAGGTTGTAATACATCTTAAGGTGTGCAATGAAGAGCGGTTTGACAATAAAAAATATTTTATTTCAACCAATGATACAGCGAATAATATCCCATTGGAACAATATTAAATGTATTATATGGAAAAACGTAAGTAGATACAATCAGAAAATAACTAGGTACTAAACTATGTTTAAGGTTATTTAACCAACAAATACTTATCATGAAATGCTGTTTGAAGTGCGATCAGTATTTAGCCTGAAAAAAATAATGTGTCTGAGAGATCTGTAGCTAATAACGCGAGTAAAATTTGAACAAAAACTAGTTCATAATATCCTAACTTCCTTACCAATATTATAAATGCGAAAGTGAGTTTGTTTGTTACGGTTTCACGCCCTATCTACTAAACCGATCATCATTAGAGAAGGACATACTCGTAGGGCTTATAGGTATAATACGGGCAAAGCTAGTATTGTATAAATGCGAAAGCAACTCTGTCACTGTAGCCTCTTCGCGCTTCAACGACTCAACCGATTTGGATGAAATTTACCAAGGAAGTAGTGCTTTTGCGAAACTGACATTCATTATTTTTATAAATTATAAAACGACTTGGCAAAGCTATAAACGCGTCTTCTGGTGGGGGCTTGCTATCAGACGAGCTTTACTCTAAACCTCGTATGAATGCCTGAATTCGAAGAGTTTAGCAGTTTCGTTTTGACATCAGAATAATTTGTGTTTACATTAAGATATGAATCCCAACATGACTTGTCTTTTGAGTCAACGAGTCTTGTTTTTTGAGTTCACGTGTATTAAATATGTATATGTATGTGAGTTTATTTATTTATTTATTTAAACTTTATTGCACATATATAAAAAATACATCGTACAAAAGGCGGACTTAATGCCATAAGGCATTCTCTCCCAGTCAAACCTTTAGACCAAACAGAGAGTTTAAAACGGGTGGTGCGATAAAGTGCCTAAGGGTTCCAGATTTTTCAACCCAGATATAAAAACTAACACAAAACTAAATGTATAGGTACTTAATAAAAAATACACATAATAAATATATATATATATATACATACATACATAAATAAATAAATTTATCATATATAAATAAATGAAAACATAATATTCAAATGTGTGAAAGGATGTGATTCAAATTTAGGCGACCAGTAGCGACGTTCCCTGAAGAGCACGACCTCAATTTGACACTTTGGGTGCAGAATATTAAAACGAAGTTAGTTTCTTTATTCTTCGTAAACTAACACTCTTCAGAGTGACATAGGCTAAATATTTTAGGACAGTTTTAATAACTCTTCGAAATAGAACTCGTTTATTAAAGTGCATTTTGTTTATTTTATAGACTATACTTGAAAAAAGATGATGTAACTATCCAGAAAAGGAGATTTTGCTACCAGTCGAATCTTCACTTTTTCTTCCGATCCTGATTATGAAAAGAGAAATAAATATTTGTTATTACTTTTTATAAAAAAAATAACTAATAATTTTTTTAAAAATATATAAATTTCCTGTAACTTATTGTTTTTGTAATGTGCACATCATCCCTTTACACTTGCTAGACTCGGGAATATTTCAAAATACTGGTAAAACTCTCTCACCTTACCTTGTAAATATGAAATATAAAAATGACGCTGTAGCAAAAGATGTTCAGCCTGATTAGTATTTTTTGTTGAGGTAAAAACATCGAAGATTTAGTATATTATATCGACAATTTTACAGAATCACACTCTCTACTGGGATAGATTGCGTAGAGTACGACTAGCTCATATTACTGGTGACCGCCCAGAGCGGTCCCCCTTTTGGCAACATAGTTTTCAGCCCATACGGCAAAAAATGGGAGATTGCTGTCTCTCCAAGCCTTGAACACACAGAAAACACCTAAAGCCGAGGTCTGTCCCTCGCGAAGGCCCTTTGGAGATGTGCGATAGGTTGAGGGCACTCTGCCCATACCTCAAAGTTTGGTGAAAAAGCGCAAGCTTACTTGGAGCTAGCTATATAGTATTCTTCTTATCGTGTCGGTGGCTCAAAAAGTCTAAAAGAATCCTATATTTTATCCCTCCAGTATTTAGCAACAGCCAATGCAATGCCATACAATTATTATAACACTGCTGTAAGTATTTTCTTATGTATGTTTTGTTCGTATTAAGGTATATTAATACGCCGGAGTCATAAAGTCCACGCGAACGAAGTCGTCATCAGTTAGTTTTTTTTGCTATCCAATAAAAAGATTAATAATTTTAAAATGACATTTATTTTTCTTTATGATATAAAAATGCCTAAGAAATACGAAAATCACTATCACTAGAACATATTATAAAACAAAGTCCTTCGCCGCGTCTGTCTGTCTGTTCGCGATAAACTCAAAAACTATTGCACGGATTTTTATGCGGTTTTCACCAACCGATAGAGACATTCACGAGGAAGGTTTTAAGGCATAATACATGCCCGGGCACAGCAGGGCAAGGCTGCTAGTCGATAATAAAATATTGTCTCACTTTTCACACATCTAATAAAACGAGCAGGATAACCATTTTAAACGTCTTTTCGTAGGGAACAGGCTTTTTCCTGCTTCTTCAGAGCTAGGCTGGGTCGCCCTAGTACTGTATAAAAGTTAGGTTACAGGTATTAAATAAACCTTTTGTAGTTTGCTTTGTAATTGATTTTTTTCTTCTTATTCTAGGTACTGCCTAGTTTAAAGCTTCTTAGTTTAAAGCATGCTTCTTTCTCAGTACTTTGTTTAGTTCTGCTATTTTTGATCTTGCATTTCTTGTAGGTAGGTACACTGCGAAGGGGAACATTATATAGTTTTACGTTTTTTGAAGAAACATTTAAAAGCGTATAAGGATTGAAAATTTCCATATCTTAGACAATCTTTGCTCAAGCTTAGTAACTCGTAAAGCACAACAACTGCTACATTATTGTATATAACAAGTCGTTAGCGAGTCCGTAGATCACTTATGAGCCGTTTATTAATCGTTTTTTTAACGATTTTATGAAATATTCACAAAATAAAGATATTCTTAAGGATTTTACACAACGTCAATAAGTCAATTAATAAGATGTCAGTGCAAGCATAAGTCAAAGTTCTGTCAGAAATAGCAGACTTACAATTATTTTTGCAAATGGCGTCCACAATATTTTCTTAATGGCGCGATTCTGAGCAAAAAATAGCAGACTTGGAAAAGTGTTTAATGTCTGTCATTTTAGGGCCAGAATGGTTACCAACGATCGTGAATTCAAAATTGCAGACTTGATATGACGCGACTAAAAGATATAGCACTGACATTTCGTACAAAAACAATATCCTAGGAGTGTTGGTAACATCATGATTAGTACAACCTAATCGACACGCTATTTTCACACCCTGGGTACTACTTAATAAACCTCAAAAAATAAAGCATCATCTTCATGCATCAGAAACGAAGAAATCCGTAGAAGAACAAAGGTCACCCCTAAAAAAAAGAATTAGCAAAATCGCTTCAGCTGCTCTCGAGATTTGCGCTTAGCAACACATTCAGTGATTCATTCAGACAATTATAATATAAAAATGTTATATTAGAAATGTCCAAACAGATATTTCATAGATTCAAAATAAATTACTAAGTTCTTAACTACAGCATTTCATCGCTCCAAGATCTTCTCTGTTTATACAACCTGTTAGAGAGAGAGGCATATATATCATCTGCTGTTACTAGAAAGGGATGGGAGATATAAATAATGCATGTTCTGACTCGCTGCATTGTCCTCGTAATAGTGACGTTTACAGATCTTTTATTCAATAAGCGTAATGATGTTTACTAACTTTTGTAAATGGTGTGGGTTTAAGGCGGTTGAAAAGATTAAGATTTTTCAAGTTCAATTGTTTTTGCTACAAAATTTAAACATTTCTTTTAAAAAGGTTTGTAAAATAAATGTTTCATATTATTCGTTTTCACAATTCGTTACTTGACCGATTTTTTTTTCAAAATAGAAGTTGCGTGAGGCTTATAACACATCTTAGCTTCTGCTCAGAAAATTTGGTTGTAGGAGTTAATGTTCATATTCTTGCCCTATAAAGCTCGGTTTTATTGAAGCCGTAATTAATAAAACTTTTAAACAAATAAAATCCGCTGAAATAAACTGATAAGCTAAAATGAATCATCCTCTGGTTTTCTACACATAGAGTTGGATTAGTTTTTCCAAATTTATATGACACTAATTTCGGGGTATACCCTTTCGAATAGAAAAAGAATTACATGTTAGAATTACAAGATATGCGTCGTTATACCTATATAAATATACACGTCGACTTAAGAACTTCGTCCGTTTTTATGTCGGTTAAAATCATATCTTTTGCTTAGAGTGTTTGGTTGAATGAATTAATATAGGTTTTCTTGCCCAAAACGACGGTTGACGGTTATATAGAAGCCTTACTAAAAACGAAGAAAGAATAATGGTAAAAGGCTTTAACTGTAAAATACGGTCCTATCAGCGCTAACAAAATAATCCTATCGACTGGCGATTGTGTGAAATCTAACATAAGCTTTATTATTATCCTTTGAGGTGCTTACTCGGTTAGAAATATCGTAAATGTGGATGACTGACTTCATTCTCACTTGTTCATGTCATTGACGAATTGAAATCAACATAAGGCCAGATTTTATAGTTGATCACTGCGCCACGGAGCCAATACAACTATCCTTATTTAATTTATATCTATACTTATATAATTAAAGCGAAAGTAACCCTGTCTCACTTACACGCTGAAACTACGGAACCGATTTTAATGGAATTTCGATTTCAGCCCATATTTTAAACCAATTGGACCTAGCAACCATTATAGCGATCTCCTTTCTGTAAAATTTAATCCAAATAAAATTGCGAAAAACATTTTCAATATTATCTTAATCATTACATAAAATTCATATTCACACCGGAAAAACTAGTCGAAGCTGGCTATAATATTGAAACAGTATTCATTTGTAGAACACTGTGGTGAAAAACGACGGGACGCGGGGGTGTTATATAGTAAAACACTATTTGGTGTGTGCTGGTTTCCCAACCGTACTCTGAACTGAACTCTTTTATTGTGGATTTAACAGATGCTTATATACTATGTGTTTACGTAAATAGATACGTCACATGACCTTTACTTAGTCTAGTACATATTTTAGAAGATTACATTGAACAAAGGGTTTATTGGAGTCATCTTGACGAGCCAGTGAATTTGGTACATTGGTAGAGCCTGAGAAACGACATAGGCTACAGATCATCATAACTATGAACAGTGGACAGCGAACATCAGGGTCGCCGGATGTCGGTGGACTCAGCATGTACAAGATCAACAAGACCGCATTTTGTGGCGATCTATTATGGAGGAGGCGTGTCCAGCAGTGGTCGTTCCTGGCTGATAGATAGATAGATAGATAGAAGAATACATAAAGATATTTACGTAATAAGTAGTTCTCTTAGTCATCATTGCGCCACGGAGACCATACAACTATCCATAATCCATACATATTGTTAATATTACATAATTACAAGCAAAGCGCGGCTTAAGCCTTGTTGACAACGAAATTCGATATCAGGCAAACGAAACACACCAAGATGGGAGATATTGTTACAACGCTAAACCGCCTGGAAACAACCTTGTGGGATGACAATGACGCCATTTTAAAACGATTTTCAGTAGAGTGGAGTTGTGAAGAAGCGTTCGAATTTAGAAGTAATGATTTCAACATTTTCAAACGTTAATTTAATACCTGCAATCGTCCCAAGACTTCGCCTGTAAATTATAGCCTATGTCACCCGCGGTTAAGTAGCCACCCGCATATAAGTTTGCTTTTTATAAGTAAAAGAATTTTGTTAATCGGTCCAGTAGTTTCGGAGCTTATTCAATGCATACAAACAAACAATTAAATCTTTCCTATTTATAATATTAGTATAGATATGGAAGATATCGTTACAAGTGTTACAACGCTACACCACCTGGAAACAACCTTGTGGAATTTCCAATGACGCCATTTTAAAATGATTTAAAGCGGTGGCCATCTTAAAGGTGAATAAAAACCGGCCAAGTGCGTGTCGGGCCACGCGCAGTGTAGGGTTCCGTAGTTGCGAATGACAACTTTGAGTTTACACTATTCACACTCGCACCTTACAGTTTAGCGACCAAAAACATCTAACAATGAAAATAGTATGAAATTTTACAGTTTATAAGTTGGTTGCCTATAACTTTTTAGTTTGTACTTAGTACTCAGCTCTGATAGTTTTCCTTTAAACTTCAGTATATATACTACTGCTGTAATTTTTTTCACGTATCTATATATAACCGTTTAGCAGATAGAGGGGGGGGACACTTACCTCTAACAAAAATTCGCACTTTAAAACCAAATATTTCGGAAACGGATCCCTAAATCGGAAAATGGTGTTCTCAACCTCATAATATTTTTGAAAGACCTATTTAACGATACCCCACACGATGGGTAAATAGAGAAAAAAAAATTACTCCCCCAATTTACTTGTATGGGAGCTACACTAAAAAAAATTTTTTTATAATGTTTTTATTCTACCACTTTTTTGCCATGATTAATAATTAACATATCCATACCAAATTACAGCTTTCTAGTACTTATAGTCTCTGCGTAAAACCGCGGACGGACAGACAGACAGACAGACAGACATGGCGAAACTATAAGGGTTCCTTGTTTACTACGGAACCCTAAAAACGGAATCCGAATAGTGGGGGATTCCTAGCTGCATCGCGTATTGATTTGGTTTCTTATATTTTTGGCCATTGCATTGATCAGCTTTTACGATCGAGGTACACTCAGTTTTTTTTAATTTTCTCCCAGCCCACCATTAAATAAACTCCAATTCCTCAAAAACACGCTTCTCTTATAAGCATGCAAAAAATAGAGCATTCAGATTGAAACTCTTTTTTTTTAAGTTGCGAAACATTTCTTGAAATAAAAATTGCGAAATTTTCTCGATTTTAACACAAAAAATCTCAGATAAACCGCACCTTCATTACATATCCCCGTAGACTGTTATATGTGTATTTCACGTTAGCCATTTGGGCACCTGCGTGATTTTATGTGAGGATGAAATGAACCGCGAAATTTTCATCCAATTCATTATCAACTTTGAATCAGACTCAACAAAGTCTAAATTCACTTGATGCAGAATTCCAGGGCCGTATTCAGGCCTAATTAATAATTCGGCTTTCATCGTATTAAGGGCGAAAAAAATCCATTGTGAGTAACAAATAACGCCATTACCATCTTCACGGTGGAAATTCAATTATTTTTTTTCAACAGCGCGAAATATTGCCCAGTAATTTGTACGGCCTATTGTTTTAAAGCGTTTAATTAATGCTGCTTGGGGATTTCTGGGGACGAACTTAAGTTTTTTTTTTATTTGTTTTTTTTTTCTGGGTAATTAGAAGGGCAACGACATCGTTGTCAAAAACGATTTACAAGACAATTATAAGAAAATATAAAATAATGATTATGATGATAATATATAAAGTGACTTAATGTTCAGAAAGAAAATACGAACGGCATAAAAAGGACTTCCACGGGAAGCATACTTTGTTAAGTTGTTTCTAGTTTGGTTAGGTAAGCCATTGCAGGCTTGAATCACCTGATTATCAGATAACAAAGATAATTCCGTGCTGCGAAACGCACGTTAAGCCGTTAGTCCCGGCTGTCATTTGGTAGTCGTTAAAGGAACCACGTCAGAGGCCGAGAGGCGGTTCCGAAGAACTCTGACACCAGGGTGTGCATGGTCGACTGACCGTGTCACCTACACGAAATGATGATGAGTATAGGTAAGTTTGAGAATATGGCAAGATTTGCACGGTATATAGCAACCGACATTATTCTTTAATAAAAATTGTTTGTCCAACCCATTACACTTAATCCCGATTTCAGCCCATATTTTAAACCAATTGGACCTAGCAACCATTATAGCGATCTCCTTTCTGTAAAATTTAATCCAAATAAAATTGCGAAAAACATTTTCAATATTATCTTAATCATTACATAAAATTCATATTTACACCGGAAAAACTAGTCGAAGCTGGCTATAATATTGAAACAGTATTCATTTGTAGAACATCAACGTTTCGGTCCTAAAACAATACTACGGATAAGCGTGGAAGACGTTTACTTTGGAAATTAAACTCAAATAATATAATTCATGTATTCGGATTCGGACCGCGGCATTTGGACCTTGGTCTTCGGGTCCTGGCTTTTTTGGTGAAATATTTCCTGCTACTTTTCATTATTATACTGCAAAATTCATGTTACATAATTAAACGTGCAAAAGTACTGCTAGTACTGCCCTGCTTTTTTCTAAAAAATTAAAGCCGGTATCGCCACTAAGAAATTGTAAGGTAACCTTATTAATTACGCCTAATGAAAATCTACACATTTCAGGCAAACCTGTTCTCGCAATACGTAGTTATCAAGGTTGAATATAGAAATATACAAAAATGAACCGAAAAACATACCTACAACACTTTTTTTTTTGGGTGGCCTTGAAATATATCTAAAGACACTTGGAAAAAACTTAAAAGCCTGACTATTGAATTACAAGAACTGCTCACTAATGAGCTAATCCCAGCTGTTATCAGTAATATTGTAATTTCATAGATATACTTATATTTATTTAAATTCATAGAATAAAATAAATCACTTTTTATAATAAGGATGCCAAAATTTGTAAAACATAATATGTCCAGTTGTACATCTCTAACAATTCTGTGACCATATTTTTAGCAAATAAAAGATGATCGATTCGATTATTTCCCGTCACTGGTGGAACATGTCACTAGCGTTAGTCACTAATACACGAGAAGGATGAAGAAGAGAGAGAGAGAAAACTTCAATGCCGACTAAAGTACTAGGCTGTCAGAAATCAAGACGCGTTACTTATACAGCTATCAATATTTGAAGGACTGTCACTCTCGGGAACGGATGTTTTATTCAGGAGCTTGTGACGACGTTGAATCAAATCGATCGAGTGAAACTAAAGATACTTGGGAATAACTTGACTTCAACAAGTGAAATGCAGAGATATCAAGAACTTGATTTTAATGGGGCTAAATCAAAACAGCTCTCCGTATTGTTACGTGTAAATTTGGAACTGCTTATGAGATAAATAAATAAATTAATAGGGACAAACACAGATTGAACTAATCCCATAGTAAGTTGTGAATTGTTACTTTGGTCATCCTTCTACTAATATTAAAAGCCCTCGAAAATAAAGAAGACACCTAAAACTTGGCATTAGTGTTGTATTAGTTGTTGTATTGGTATTAAGCCAAGGAGAAGGAACACTAAAGGAGAAAGAAAGAGATTAAGAATCCAAGCCGGCTAATTGTACTAGGCTCGCAGAAAAATAGAAGCGTTATCTGCCGTGTCTCAGGAACTGATGTATTATTCATTGCTCCCGAAGCGCAGCGACGATGTAGATCGAATCAAATCGAATGGAATTTCTGATACGTGGAATTCCAAATTGATGGATGGAATGTTATTTTTGCTAATTTTGTCGCAACTGTGTCAACATAGATATTTTACGAGGAAAGTAGGAATTAATCTCTTGTTTGCATCATAAATAATTTGTAACAGACGTTCACATTTACTATTACAAAGATATATTGTTTATTTAATCTTCCACGCTGGTTTGGGAGAGCAGGAAAAACATAAAATACTAGTGGTTACCAGCGGTTTTGCCCGCGTGAAATGTCGCCTATGGCCTTCTCAGTACCCTAACCTATGTGTGTGCTAAATTTCATGATGATTAGTTCAGTAGATAGGGCGTGAAAGCGTTACAAATAAACAAACTCACTTTCGCATTTATAATATTAGTTAGGGTACCAGCTGCTTTCGTCCCGCGCAGACCATAAAAGCCGGCCAAGTGATTTGACGAAAATCTAAGAAATCACGGTGTAGGTGATGCAAATAGCAAGTCATCACTATTTTGATTATATATACATGGCGAAATTTTGATCGTTCTGGACCCTTAAAGGGGTGATTCAGCCCGTCGATATGAACCATTTTTCCTATGGGACCAATGCTGGAAACTCAAATTTTATTTCGACATTTTCATACAAAAGTGTTCAGCCGCCCGGGCAATTTGTATAGGAATGTCGAAATTTTTTTCGAGTTTACAGCGTTTGTCCCATAGGAAAAGTTGTTTATATTGACAGGCTGAATCACCCCTTTAATGGTCCGGAACGATCAAAATTTCGCCATGTATAGTCCAGCAGTGGACTTCTTGTGGCTGAGATGATGATGATGACTATTTTGATTCCGCTTTCCACCTTAACGCATACATGCTAAACTTGGCCTTTAGATTTTATGACCTTGGGCTCTGTCTGCCACGCAAGCGATAAAAACGTCATAGTATGTATGTATATAATTTATATCCATAATATACTACCCACAGAGCACGCAAAGTCGCTCATGCAGCGACAGCCACATTCACTGCTTCGCGATACTACCAAAATATGCCAAGAAATATTAGCAGCCAGGATTAAGTTTTTAAACTTATCTCCAATAAAACTAAACAAAATTCCAGTCCAACCTGGATTAAAAACGGATTAAAACGTCTCGCACACAATCATTGTAGATTTTGAAAATTGTTTGTTGAGCAGGATTTAGTTTGAAAATGTAGAGAATCGTGCTTTACTTCGTTAGAGGCAGAGCTTACTTTAATGAGCGCAGTGTACTTACTTAACTTAGCTCAGACGGTGAAAGGTGTGTACCAACAGATTGCACGTTAAAATATTGTTTTACTATCTTAAGATCTTGGAATCAGTAGAGCTTATTTACACGCATTGGGTACCTATTTGTTCTAATTCATGACCAACATTATTTTCGATGAAGACATGATTACTTATCGAGCGCCGTGGCGCAGCGGTCACCACGCCTGCCTGCGATACGGATGGTCCCGGGTTCGATCCCCGGTCAGGTCAAGATGGAAAATGATCTTTTTCAGATTGACCTGGGTCTTGGATGTTTATCTATATAAGTATCTATTATAAAGTATAGTATCGTTGAGTTAGTATCCAATAACACAAGTCTCGAATTACTTTGGGGCTAGCTCAATCTGTGTGATTTGTCCGTATATATATATATATATATAATGAGAGCAATAATAAATAAATATATATATATTTATTTATTATTGCTCACATTCATAGAAATTCAAATATCTCGCAAAGCCCAAATTTTATATGTAAGATTTTTTTAAGATACTTCCCCTTATTCATAAAAAAAAGTAATAGACACTTTTTAAATCTATTTTAGTCACAATATGTTTTGTCCATATCATATTCTGTAATGTTTGACATTTAAAAAAATGGGCAAAACATATTTGAACTTAAGTTTAAGCATTTGTTACTTTTTATGAATAAAAGGGGCCTACGTAAGAAATATAATAATTTAAGATATTTTTAACAAAAAACAAAAACCGACTTCAACCCTATAAATTTTTTTAAATAAGCATAAGCAAAAAATGAAAATAAGTGTAATCCGAACAGCATACCTGTAATTTTTTTTTTGTTTTTGTGTATTTTTTTAAAAAGCGCTTGACACATTTTCATAAAAATTTAATGGGACTATCTGTAAATTATTAACTATCGAACAAAAAAAGAATTTCTTAAATCGGTCCAGGCGTCTACGAGAAATCGGGGAACATACATAAAAAAAAACATAACGATGAATTGTAAACCTCCTCCTTTTTTTGAAGTCGGTTCTCTAAAAATACTCACATTCCTGATGTATCTGTCCTGGGCTAAAATAGTTCAAACACAATCATTGTCAGTATAGTACGGACTGAACGGTCAATAGAGTGAAATTCAGTTTCTAAAATAGAGAAAATCGTTGCTTCGTTAGACTCAAAGTTTAATTTAATGAGCACAGTTTACTTTAACTTAGGTAGACTTACTTTAGCTTAGAACTAGTATGTTTTAGATTGTACTTATGGAGCAATTTGAAGAGGATTGCTTTTCCTGTATAGTTACGTTTTTATAACAAGTTACCAAAACCAGTCGGATATGCCTGATAGAAAATTCAAAGGTTTATAAAACGCTTACGCATGTTAAGTCATCTCGGGCAGGGATTAATGAACTTTGAAAGTTTAAAATGATGATTAATTTATTTCAACAAACAGTTTTCGTGGTCCAGTGGTTAAAGCGTTTGCCTGTTGACCCGGGGGGTGGTGGGTTCGATTCCCACGGGAAGCATACTTTGTTCAGTTGTTTCCAGTTTGGTTAGGACATTGTAGGCATGAATCACCTGTTGTCTGATAATAAAAATGATTCCGTGCTTCGGAAGGCACGTTACGCCGTTGGTCCCGGCTGCCTTCTGGTAGTCGTAAAAAAAACCACGTCAGAAGCCGAAACGCGGTTCCGAAGAACTCTGACACCAGGGTGTACATGGTCGACTGACCTACAAGAAATGATGATGATGAACAAAAAATGTCCTACAGCAGAAGTCGTCGCTAATAGGAAACAGCTTATAAGACAAAGCGTGGAATTAAGTAGTTAATAGTCTAATAAATAAATATAAATAATTCACTTTCGAAATTAAGAAAATCTGGAAGATATAACGGCTCAACCGCCCAGTAAGCTTATCATCAGTTAAGTTAAAAAAAAATCTACGGCTTAGCATCGCCCGCGCTATAAATCCTATTCAGTGTAACAAAGTACGAGTACTATCTCATCAAACTTGGTGTAGCCAAGTTTAACTAATTCAAAGTGAATTCACTCCGATGGCTGCTCAATCAAGCAGTCAGACAATGCCGACCTAACACTGAAACATTGCTTCAAAGATATCTTTGGATTGTAGAAATTTGCTTTAAATATATACCAACTGATATATTTCGGCAAAACGTAGTGATTAAATAATACCCTTTCATGCCATAATAGAATTATTTTTGGAGGGGAAACCTCTTTAGCGGCTCTATGCACTTTTTGTGATGGGGAAAAAATGTGAAACTCGCGACAGATCACGTGACCGACAGATTCGTCACTTCTAAGAAAACGCTGTCCGCCAGGTTCATGACGTCATAGTGGCCATGATATATAATCTTGCCAGAACGTCATTCTTGTAACTTTTTTTGTAACATTGGCTGTGTGAGAAAAAAAATATTTTCATTTATGTGTTACTTACAATTTACATGACATATCAATATTTTTTTACTATAAATTCCTGGATTATTTAAATTCATATTTATTACGTATTGATATAAATTATACATTTTCAATGGCAAACGTTTCTATTCACGAATAGTCAAAGTCATTTAAATAAAATTATTTTAATACGGTTTTTATCGCGTTTATTACATTATTTATACACCTAACGTTTCGAGCACTTTACAGTGTTCGTGGTCGCAGGTAGACTAAGTTGACATTTGTCTAGTATTTTATAAGAACTGCAAAATCTTCCGCCTAAAATATTTATTGATAACGTTCCGGATGTACGCAGTATTGGCTCACGGTGTCTGAAGGTCTTGCAGTCTTCTGCTTAGCTTGAGATTTGATTAAATTGATGACTGGATCCCTAGCTCAAAATGTGTAACAATCGCGAAAACATAAGAAAACATTATGTAATAGTCAAAGTCACATTACTTCACCTTTATAGTCACATTACTTAGCTTCAAAACTAAGAAGCCTTAAAAATCACGATACATTAGTATGCTTACTCCAAGCTACGTCACCAAGAGATTACGCACCGAACTCCTAATTTGCCCAACATGTGGTCCCGAAGTTAGATTGTTTCGTAAGCCACTTATCCTAATGGCCAAACACGCTGATCACAGGGCACGTACTTATGGATACAACATAAGTACATTAGTTTAATCTTAGTACATTCATTTGAGAATGACTAGGGAATGACAGATTGCGACAAAGTAGTTTTTAATTTATATTAATGTTGACATAAGTAAATTTCTAATAAATGCATGCGTAACTTAAAAGTAAAATAATTCTGTTTTTATCAATTATTCTGTTTTAATAGTTCTGAATTTGTCAATTATAAATTAATTATATTTATTTTAAGGAAATATTTGTATACTGTTTTCAACAGTTAGATAGGCAGAATTTTTTGTAATATTCCACCTGTATCATACCCTATTTTATACAAATAAATGATTGATTGATTGATTCCGATTCAAACTTATATATTAGCTGCGAGCTGCGCAGAACGCACCCCGCCTCCCCGCGCGCGCCTCGCAGAACCTAATATTGTGTACTGCACATCGACTCGCGCGATGTTCCGAGCCGCCATAAATTTTGACTCTTGTAGAGCTGGTATCTTAGTATCACCTTGTACTATTATGTATTCTGTGGTATCACGGAAGAGCCATAGTTGTATCTTCAATAGGGCCGATTAAAAATCAGAAGCACGTCTTACCTTTAGGTTATTCCTCCTTCCCTTCTCTCTTCTCCTCCTCCGACCTTCAGGTCATAGATGCGCACTCACACTTGACAGGCCGTAGCTGAAAATCAGTGAGCTGCTCTCTGGGCAGCACCAGCACTGAGCTATGACCTTTTTGGATTGCTGTGGCACACAGGTACAAATACTATGTGTTGCAATAGAGATATTGTTTTTATGTTTTGTTCTTAACTTTTTTGTATGTGTGTGACTTCAGCCACAAATAAACGTATCTATCTATCTATCTGTCTTATTTTGTACTTACCCCATACCATGTGGTCCCAACCCCTTAATGGTGCGATTTGTTCTCACAGACTCACATAGATGGCACCACTCGTTGCTATACGCAACTGTATCTACCGTATTATGAGAATATAAAAGCATTATTCAAAAAATATATCTTATTGAAAATTAAAATCCAACCTGGTTTTAGTAAGTTTAGACTAACGCAGATTACCGCTATCTAGTATCGAGTGGAAAGCAACTTTGCAGCACCATAATTCGCCTACCTTAATTTTGTCCAATATTTTTGTATGAGGCCGGCAATCTATTAATTTAGTATTATATTGTCTTAGCCCAAACCTTTTCACCACTCACTGAAGAATGCATGAGCTTCAGAATACCATCTGGTACGTTCGTAGTCCTCTGAAGAGGTCCAAACGCTTGGCAGCCAAAGAGTCACGCAGTGACACAAAATGTGTCTCATTATCTCCTCCACACCCTTCATGGTGGGCTTTCAACAATTTTTCTATTTGTCGAGATTACTGTTATTATCCAAATGTCCGGTCAGGGTACCATTACGGACAAATCACACAGATTAAGCTAGCCCCAAAGTAAGTTCTTAAGTAAGACTTGTGTTATGGGATACTAACTCAACGATACTATATTTTATAACAAATACATATATAGATAAACATGCAAGAGCCAGGTCAATCTGAAAAAGATCATTTTTCATCTTGACCTGACCGGGGATCGAACCCAGGACCATCCGTGTCACAGGCCGGCGTGTTTCACCATTAGAATTCTTAAATTTGTAGTTGTAACGCACTGGTTGACTCACAACTTTTATTCACCATATTAAAGGTTTTATAGACCTGGGCTCTGTCTACCCCGCAAGGGCAATAGACGTGATAGTATGTATGTATGTATGTATAAGAAACTAAAGTAATTGATCCTTTTCAAATTTTAAACAAGTTTTTGGATAATAATTATAAGTTATTTCTCAGTTTTAGCAAGTTAATTAAGGCTAACACGGACTAACGCCATCTAGGGACGAGTTGAAAAGTACTAAAGGAACTAAATTATATAGGTCGCCTACCTTATATGTGCTTATAGTAGGCATGAAGGGACTAACAATAGTGGGTGGGCACTGGCCAGCAACTGATGGCGGAAGAACACAAATTAATTGAACTTTTAAAGAGCATGTGACTCCATTCATTTTGCCAAAAATAGTAATTGTTTACGCTTCTTTACACACGCAACGACCTTAGCTCTTTGATATCAGAGGGACATCATATTTAAATAGACAAATACATATAAAATCTGAATCTGAACAAATGTAATTGTAAAATTGTGTCTAAATTTAATTTCCTCTCGAAAGTTCATCTGATTCCGTTTCTTTGTAATCCGAGCGAAGTAAAGTTGTTAAAACTTCAAACTTTCTGTGATTACGCTGTAATTCCGAAGTCGGATGGACGTTAGTTAATTTGTAGCTAAAGTGTAAAGTTCATGATAACTTAATATTTACTTTGTAACTCTTGACGTAAATCTCGATAGCACAGAGAGATAATAATATAATATTTATAATGTAATATAATATAATAATAATATAATATTTATTTATCTCCACACATAGTTCACATTTTTAAGGTAATCACTACATACATATAATAAAACAAAGTCCTCCGCCGCGTCTGTCTGTCTATTCGCGATGAACTCAAGAATTACTGCACGGATTTTGATGTCGTTTTCACCAATAGATGGAGTGATACATGAGAAAGGTTTCAAATGCTTCTCCAACGAGTAGGCTTTAACAAAAGATGATGATTTGGATAATTTATAAATCTGTGCTAAAGAGTTCATTTTAGTAGGTAAACTGTTTCCGACGTGGCTCCAAGGCTCAGCGGCCGGGGTAACTGAGGGTGAAATTGGATACTGACTTGTTGGTATTAATCTATAGGCACGTTAGTACTTTATTAATAAACAAGCTGTGCCCGAGATTTCGTAAGCGCAAGTGAAAGAAAAAAGTAAAATTACAAAAGCTCCTAAATAAATGTAGATAATAAAAAAAGAGTGTAGATTTTTATTATTAGAAAAATGAAAAAATTCTGTAGCTTTACTTTATTCCGGGCCAAACTATACATAATATAAAAACCGGCCAAGTGCGTGTCAGGCCACACGCAGTGTAGGGTTCCGTAGTTGCGAATCACAACTTTGATTTCACACCGTTCACACTCGCACCTCACAGTTTAACGACCAAAGCATGTAACAATGAAAATGTATGAAATTTTACATTTTCGAGAACACTTTATTAGTTGGTTGCCTATAACTTTTTAGTTTGTACGTAGTACTCAGCTCTGACAGTTTTCCTTTCAACTTCAGTATATATACTACTGCTGTAATTTTTTTCACGTATCCATATATAACCGTTTAGTAGATGGAGGGGGGGGGGGGGACACTTGCGTCTAACAAAAATTTGCACTTTAAAACCAAATTTTTCGGAAACGGATCCCTAAATCGAAAAATGGTGTTCTCAACCTCACAATATTTTTTAAAGACCTATCTAACAATATCCAACACGATGGGTTTGTATAGAAAAAAAATATTACTCCCTCTTTACTTGTATGGGAGCTAACCAAAAAAAATTTTTTTCATGATTTTCTTCTACCACTTTTTTGACATGATTGATATACATACCCATACCAAATTTCAGCTTTATAGTACTTATAGTCTCTGAGTAAAACCGCGGACGGACAGACAGACAGACATGGCGAAACTATATGGATTTGAGTGATACGTGCACAGACAAGCAGATTTTAAGGGGTGGGAAGCGTTATCGCTTTTTGTATAAAAATTTACAGGTAGTCTATCTTCTTAAGAAAATCCTGTTCGCTTCTTTAAATCCTTAGGCGACTCAGCCCGTCAATATAAACAATTTTTCCTATGAGAATAATGCTGAAAATTAACTCGAACTGAAAATGAAATTCTAATTACTTCCATGCTGGACTGAGAGAAAGGAAAACGTAGAATGTGCCAGCTACTTGCCTTCCCACGCAGACCGTAAAAGCCGGTTGAGGGAATGGACCAAAATTTAAGAAATCATATCAGTAGGCGATGCGGCTTGCAAACCATCACTATTTTGATTTCGTTTTCCACCTATACGCCCATCAATATGCTAAACCAGGCCTTTGGACGTTATAACTTTAGGCTCTCCTTACCCCGCAGATGATAAAGACGCGATACTATGTATGTACCAATGAAAATCACATTTTAAAAAGTTGCTGGGCGAAGGCTAAACTTTCTATAGTCCATATTTTGTTGCGTTACAGAATTTTTATAATCGCGTTATCGTCGAGGTTTTTAATAGAAATGTGTGAGCCAGGTCATGGTGTTAAATCAATATTTAGATGTACTTCGTCGTGAATCAGCAGGTTTGTATTTTTTGTGGCCTTTAGCCACGAAACCACGACTTTACATATACAGAGTATAACATAACCCTTCACATACCCTTAAAGGGTAACTGATTCCATCAATTTGGGATTGCTATGGGATTAATGCTGGGAACCCAAAAAATATTCGACTTTTCATACAAAAGTGTTTTGCCGCCCGGGCGAAATTTATGGAAAAGTCAAAATTTTTTTCGTGTTCCCATGCAGGGTTGTTCCCATAGGAAAAGTTGTTCATATTGAAGGTCTGATTCAAGGGTATGTCAAGAGTCATGTTACACTCAGTATAGAATACGCGTCTATGAGACCGACTTTGTTTTTAGCTTAGAAACATCAGGAACTTGAATTGCCAAAGACTAAACTTTTCATAGAACAAGATAAATATCTACAAGAAGTTACATTATTGAAAAATGATAAATAACCCGCCTGCCGTTTTTGACAGTTTACGTCACTTTTCGCTAACTTTACATAGCCTATGACACTCCGAATTCTATTCTACTCCGCCGGGAACCACATGGCATCATAATATCACTGTTTTTCCCTTGCGGGGTAGATAGAGCCCAGGTCTATAAAACCTTAAGGTGGCCCTTCCCCGACTGACTATCGTCAACGCAAGCATGGTCGAAAAGCTTGTTCCGTCCAGCGCAATGTAAGATAAAGAGGCAAAGCGAAAAGAGCCCCTTGCCCTCGTCTCCCGCACACCTCTTACTGCCACATGGAAACAACCTAGTGAGTACGCAAAGACATTGAACGAAAAATAGTGTGCGGAAATTTCATTAAACTTGTTTCAAGAAATACGTGTTTATTGGTAAGCCTTACAAGTTTATGAAAAAAACCTTGTACATCTAGAATCTCCATTACATTTGCAAGGTTACTAAATAAATATTATTTTACTGTTACAATTAATGGGTACATTATAAACGCCCAAAGTTCACATAACATTTGTGCAAAAAAGCGGATTTTTGGAGGCTAATACTGAAGTTGTTTTTCCAAATTTTGATTTTTCATTTTGATAGAAACCTAGATATAGTGCACAAGATACCTATTAGTGAAAAATCTTCAAAGAATGATTTGTCACATCGCCATAATCACGTACGAGCGTTTGTATGAAAAGATAGACGGGTTGGCCGCCCTTAAGGTCACGTTTAGCATGTTGGTGGGTAGTAGGTGAGGACGGAATCTGAAATAGTGATGGGATGCTATCGCATCGCCTATCGCCTATTGACATGATTCCTGACGCCCACTCTCATATATACATACTGTTAATTGAAGTATTTTACACTTGTATTACAATCTTTCTTTCTTCTTTTTAATTATGGCTTCCACCGAGATTTCAGTGATTCTGCCAATGTCCAGTATAATGAGATACTAAGTATCGGTGTTGTACGGTATGTGGCATCAAAGATGGCGTATGATCTTTGGCAGCCTCGTGGGAGATTTTGGCGACAAATCTATACGAGTCCATTTAACAGTCTACTTTAACTATTTCACAAATTGTTCTCGAGCACGAGCATTATAACACCAAACTACACCAATTTCATATTATAAAGTCACTTAAATCAATTTGCAAAATTGTATAAGGCAAACGACAACTGAACCCCTTGACTTCCCACCAAAAACCACTTGTATTACAATTCAGTTGTGCTCAAATATTGATTAGTAATGTCAGTTGGCGAAAAGCGAAAATAGTCGGTTAAGATTAAGACATGGGAGTTTGTGGTGGGAAGTCAAGGGGGTACAGCTAAAGTTTGCCTTAGACAATTTTGCAAATTGATTTTAGTGGACTTTATAATATGAAATTGGTGTAGTTTGGTGTTATAAATGCTCGTGCTCATGAACAATTTGTGAAATAGTTAAAGTGGACTGATAAATGGACTCGTATAGATTTGCCGCCCCAAGCTGCCACGAGGCGTCAAAGAACATACGCCATCTTTGATGCTACTTGGAAAAACTTTACCGTACAACACCGATACTTGGTATCTCATTATACTGGACATTGGCAGAATCACTGAAATTTCGGTGGAAGCCATAATATAAAACAGAAGAAGAAGAAGAAGGTTAAGACATATTATTATTGTTGACACTTGTGATTAGTGTTGCCATTTATATAAATCCGATTCGTTGGTTGGTTCGTCCTTTATTGTAAGACTTGGTCCGGTGACTGTAGTCAGACAAGTTTAAGCGAACCGGTATTTAAAAATAGCAACACTGAGTAATGTTTTAAATTTAAAATATAGAATGAACGTTGAACGAGATTGATGATTTACTGTGACTGTTTGTTAAGGACTCTCTACCGACCGTTGTGAAATAAACATGTGCTCAGAAATTGACTCATATATTTTATTAACAATACCTATACATAAATGAACTCGAAAAACAATACACTGTTTTTTTGCGACAAAAGACAAGACAAAAGCCATAGATTTAAAAAAAAATTTTTCGTCACTTCTATGACAAAAGCTAATCCGGCCTAAACACGAATATAAATTCAGCTTCATGATCACCTCGAAGGTTCACTTTAACAAAAAAAAAAACAACATTTTCACCAAACGGCCGCACTTTTGTGAGGTTTTCTTAATTCTTTTAATTAAATCTGCCAGGGTTAAATCCCTTAGTCTTGAGTTATTTTACTCCGTTTTTACAAAGCTCGTAAAATGTGGCTTAGAATTAAGTATATTGTAGGCGGCAAAGAATATGTTTTGAGAATATTTTATTTTATGATTCAGTAAAGATAGCAACGATTTGCAGTTTTTAAAAGAATAAAAAACTTGACTGCGTTTTTTGCCAGTTTATCCGAGATATTATTTTTTTCCTGACGCTACATAGCAACATAGCCTATGACACTGAACACAAATATAATGAATATTCACACTTTAAAAACTTTTAGTTTACCGGAGGCAACAATGGAACCGACTTACTTACACACATACATAGCCGCGAAAAACATAGGTAATGTTCTGGGCAGGTAAAAAACGGGTTTCTTTATTCCATCCAGCATTACCTCAAAAAATATTATTATATAGCAATTTAAATAAAATTAATTTAAAACGGTTCGCAGATGGTCTACCCGCGACCATGAGCACTGTAAAGTGTTAAAAACGTAAGGTGTATAAATAATGTAATAAACGCGATTAAATCAATATTAAATTTATTTTATTTATGTATAACAATCGTGAAAATCGTGCCGTGTGGTTCCCGGCAGAGTAGAATAGGGCCACTCCAAGTCTCCCCGTGGATGTCGTAGAAGTCGACTAAGGAAACACAAGCTAAACAAAGCTATAAACATCAGAGAGACCTCTCCAACCCGTCTGGCCACCGTGGAGAGTGTAGGCCAAGTCTGCCCTGCCCTGCCCTGGCTAACATATGGCTCTGGTAGTATAGAGAGGGTAGAAAGCTAGCAATTTTCCCGTAACTTCGTTTACGTGTACAACTTGGAAGGAATATACCCGTAATAAATCGAATCACGGTCTATACTAGACCAATACAGTATAATGAAATTAAAATAACAGTTAAAACACAAAAATAAATTTCGGCATTTCCATTCAAAAGTATGCAGAGCAATTTGTATGGGAATGGCGAAATTTTGTTATTTTTGAACGTTTTTTTTGTTTTGCGAATTAGACAAGTTGACAAAATGACAGCTTAGTTTACCTACGACAATGAGCACTGTTAAGTGTTCGAAACGTTAGGTGTATAAATAATGTAATATACGTGATAAAACCGTATTAAAGTTAATTTTATTAAATCATTCGTCTTTATAATACTTATTAGTTGTAAAATACTTAGTCAGCAGTGCAAGATGTCAGTGCGTGTGTACACAAAGTTACTGTGTAAGTACTTGACAATGTGGGATTACAGTCAACCGTTGTTTGAGTTGCTTGAATAATCTGTTTGCTTATGGATGATATTCATGGTAGTGTAGTGAACTGTACCAAACACAATCATGGCGACGTGGTACGTTGCCATGATTGTTTTTGCTATGTCTATATTAATCATTGTATGACAAAGCATACAATTATTTCGTCAGGGTAGGCATATTTTTTTATCTCATCGTTGCTTCCCATCAGATAATATAACGCCTAAAAGATACTAACTGAAGGAATTATACTTAAAATAAATACCGAAAATACTATTTTATAATACAACATTTGGTTTTAAAGGAACTTATTTTACAGCAAAAAAGTATTCGCAGTAAAATATTATTGTGTGGCATGTCACCCCATTGATGATGGGATACATGCAAAATATGTTAACCTAACCATCTTTTAGTCAATTATATACTTATATTTAGAATTTATCCTTAATATCCTCTAAGTTATTAAATTGTAGACTTGTTGTGTAAACGAATAAATTGTAGTTCCATGATAATCCATCAAGAAGACGATCCAGGGATATTTGCGTAAATGATTGTCCAAATCACAAAGTAAGATAAGTATTCATCTAGCCAGCGTGAAGAGTGTAGGCCAAATCCTCTGACTGCTTTGGCTAATATATGGCTCTGGTAGTACAAAAAGGGTGGTGCTTCAGCAGTGGAGGCTAAAAAACACCTGATGATAATACACCTATCCACTTAATCGTAATTATATATATGTGTACCTACCAATGCTGGACAAAATCTCCATAAAACTATATGTCAAAAAAATATAAATCCTTTTTCATCAAGTCGAAAACAGAAAATGATTTAACGTTAAAACAAAATAATATTTTTTTGAAATGGATTACGTGTTGCGATTATCCAATGAATATAATAAGGTTTTCTGATAAGTTAAACAGCTGCATAAATTGGAACGGAACCCTCACAAAATATGGAAAGTACAGAAGAATTATCTTTTGTGTGTTTACGTTTGTTTAAAGGGTTCGAGTGTAAAGGTTGACTTTCGAATTGAATGTGTAAGGGAGGACCGACCGGTCAAATTACTAATATTAAGGCGCCACACTAGGCACACTAGCGACGCCAATAATTTTATTCTTAATTCTTTACAAAAAGAAAAAAATTCAAGAATGTAAATCATATAAGCATTAGTAAATAACCTGAAGTATTTTTGGAATCATGTTTCAGAATTCAGAATCAGTGAGAATAATGAGAATCAGATTACCGCCAAAAAAGGCCGTTTTTGGCGGTAATCACTATTTCTCTTTATGACTAATTCTCATAATATTAAAACATGATTCCAAAAACACTTCAAGTTATTTACTAAGGCTTATATGATTTACATTCTTGAATATCTTTCTATTTGTAAAGTATTAGGAATAAAATTATTGGCGTCGCTAGTGTGCCTAGTGTGGGGCCTTAAGTATAAAGAGAAAAGATTTGATTGTTTGTTATTAGTTTGTATTGAATAGACTTCTTCACCTGTAGAAACCTTATTTTTCTGCGGGTGACAGGGTCTATAATTTACCCAAACGAACGACGAAAAAAAATGCTAGTTTGATATTTAAATGGTTTAGCACTTGCTGCTGTTGCCGAACTTCAAAATCAACCTTTAGTGACTCATACTCGTGCCAGATACAAAATAAGGTTAGTACAGAATTAATCTTCTTAAAAATCTTCTTGTGTGTTTATCATGTGTTTTAGTGGCGCACACTGGTGTTAGATTTTCCTGACCTCCAACGTACGTTACGTTTAAAGCAAAATAAATCTTACTAAAATAATAGTGGTTTACTTGACAAAAGCGATAGCGCTTCGATGGCTAATTACCTGAAGTCATTGGCTTAAACGTTCGGTTGACCGAAATTCCAGATTATAGGAAGATGTCTGGACAAGTCACAGAGGAGGAATTTCAATAGCTCGCCGTAATAGACAAGGTATTCTGACAAGATATTCCTTGCTCTGTGGGACAAGTAACACAAAATAGGTCCCAGCCGGCCGCGGACCGTTCCGCCCGCACCTCCCGCGCCGCCGGAGCTGCCGAGCGCCAGCATCAGTGCGGACTGGGACGACTTCGTGCGCGCGTCTCGGTTCCTATTCGCCCTGAGAAAGACCTCCGGATGAGATGGAAACATGTCGATGACCCGTATTTTACATATTAATAAGATATGTACACTGTATTTACTATTGTCGCCCCATTTGCAAATTACTAATAAAATATTTTTCTACTAGCTTTTGCCCGCGGCTTTGCTCGCGTTTTACCGTATAAACTTGCCGAAACGTTTATCACAAATCCCACGTGAACACAATTTTCGAAATGAAAGGTACCCTATGTCCTTTTGAGTACCCTAACCTATATGTATGCCAAATTTGAAGAATATTGGTTCAGTAGATAAAGCGTGAAGTAGTACCAAACAAACAAATATACAAACTCAATTTCGCATTTATAATAATAATAATATGTTAGGATTCTATTATAATAATAAAAAATAATAATAATTTTATTGTCTTGTTTTAAAATTCATACAATAGCAAAGTAACAGTTCATAGCAATCCCGGCCTCAATCTGTGAAAGGGGCCATCATTCCGCAACCCACCATCGAACTAGAAATAAACCTGTATCTCGAGTGGTGGGAAGCATTATGCATTATTCTTCTTCTACAAGCTTCTAAAAATGGTAATAGATACTACCAAAGACGGAAGAGAAATCTCTGGATATAGACGGTCAGCAAATGAATAAAATAAATACAGCTTCCTTTCCAGGCAATCAGAATAATACAAAATCATACGTGACTTGACTTATCTCACGTAGTTTCTCTAGTTACTAGATATCCTTTAATATTCTTTTTATTTTGTGAACGGCTTACATTAAATCCGGAAAATCCGTTCCGGCTAACCGGAAACCGATTTAATCCAGCCTCTTCGAGTAAAATGGCTTCGAAGATATTTTATTTCCTATGAAGACAATATTTAAAAACTTGTCGGAACTAGGAACCTTTAGGATTCCACAATATGATGATACGATTAACAACAACAGGGGATGAATTTCTAAAAACCTTTCTTAGTTCCCACATTACAAAAAGTATTTAGTACATTTTAGGTTGTCCTTGTAGTTTCGGCTATGCGTAGATAATTCGCTACTTGACAATTTTCTGAAATATATTTTATAATATCTGTAGACTTATTTTAAACCCCCCTACAATTATATTTTTTTCAAAAAAGCTTTATTTGATAAGAAAACATGATTTTTTTTATCTTTTGGTTCGAAATCGAATGGTCGCGCTAAAACACTGTGTCACGTGACATTTCCATGTTATGACGTCACAACTCAATAAACAAAGCACGGCTAATACGGCGCTCTAACTGTTTTGAGGTGTAAATAAAACAGATTTAACTGGAATTGTGAAAATTACAAGTTACAAAACGTGTGCGGTGCCTATGCTTAGAAGTACGACAGTTAAATGTCCCAACAAATTCTTTATACACGTTTCTAAAAGTCTAGTCCTGCCACGCCGATACCCATAGTTGCCATTTGATAAGTCTGTGATATTCTTTTGCGCGGATCACTTTGATGTAAGTATTTAGAAGAAATCAATATGTTCGATTTTACAAAAATAATTACACCTAACCTAACTTCTTACAATCATCACTAATCAAATCACTATCACTAATAAATAGTATAAAACAAAGTCACATCCTGCTGTCTGTATGTATGTTTGCTTAAATCTTTTTGCGATCATAAACGAATCGACTTTGGGCTGCACTATCCGCTTTAATGTAGCCTGACTTCATAAATCGAAATATTTGAGCGATTTTTCTCCACTTTTTCTCAGCAAAATATAGAACTAAGGAGGCTCAAACCATTGTAAAGAACAAATATGGAGACATATGTATGAGAACAAACAACTTGACGAGCTCTTGACGTTGATCACGTTGACTTTGACGTTTTGTTTATTGAGTTATGACGTCATACGAAGATTAATCATGGCCGCCACTTGTAGACCACAGATAAAAAAAACTGAGATTAATATTCCAAAAATAAAATATTAATAAATTGTTTTAATGCAAAAAACATATTGGATGATAATTGTTTAGTTATAAGCTACCACAAAAAATATATTTCATATTTTATTGCTACAACTGTCTGTTGGAATAATAAATTTAAGCCCTTTCTTTTTCGATTGGCACATCACTAAATATTAGTTACAACACTAGGCTTGTGGAGGCATTTTGTCTGTGGTGGTATCTCTCAAATAAAACACGTAAATTTTCATCTTGCTATTTTATTAAATTACAACAGGTTATGAGGCCCAGTCGCGCCTGATTATTTAATATTTAATAGTTGGGAGTCGGAAGAAGTAAAATATGAAATAATTCCACAAAAATTTGATAAAAATAAAAACAAGTGAAAATCCGTGCGTGTCGTGTCGTACAAGCATCTTCATCAGCAAAAATGTCTTCAAATACATTAGCAATAATGGAAAAGCTGACCGGAAGAAGTAACTATCCAACCTGGAAATTTGCCGTGCAAACTTACCTCGAACACGAAGAATTGTGGGACTGCGTCGAACCGACGTCAGATGATGTAGTTGACAAGAAGAAGGATACAAAAGCTAAGTCCAAAATTATTTTGCTAGTCGATCCTATCAACTATGTTCACATTCAAGAGGCTAAATCGGCAAAAGAGGTCTGGGATAATTTAGCTAAAGCTTTCGACGACAAAGGACTGACCCGTCGAGTCGGCCTATTAAGAGAACTGATCACCACAACCCTGGATGGCTGCCAGAATATGGAGGAATACGTCAATAAAATTATGACTACTGCTCACAAGCTAAGAAACATTGGATTCATAGTAAACGACGAATGGTTGGGCACCCTACTATTGGCCGGATTACCAGATATGTATCAACCAATGATTATGGCTCTAGAAAGCTCAGGTTTGCCAATAACAGCTGATTCAGTCAAAACTAAGTTATTGCAAGATGTGAGAAAATCAGAGAGTGCTGCGCTGTATGTTAACAAAAGTAGAGTTAACTCGCAGGTTGTCAAACAAGCTTCAGATAAAGCAAACAAACCTTACAAAGGTCCGAGATGTTATGTTTGCAATAAATTTGGCCATATTAGCAAATTTTGTAGATATAAGAAGAAGGAGCAGAAGTCAAATAATGATTCTGGCTATGTAGCTGTATTTTCTGCATCAATGAGAAGTGACAATGGATGGTATGTAGATTCGGGAGCATCAATGCATCTGACAATGCACCGTGACTGGCTCTATGATGAAATACCACCTCCGGTTAATACTATTAAAGTAGCTGATGACAAGAAACTGACAGTGACAGCCTGTGGAAGAGTGAATTTAAATGTCATGAATAAAAATGGGATATCTGAAAAGGTTGTAGTACAGAATGTGCTCTATGTCCCTGAACTTGCCACAAACCTTCTTTCCGTAAGTCAAATTATAAAGAATGGCTGTCAAGTGCAATTTGACAAAGAAGGTTGTCGAATTTTTAACAAAAATAATCAAGAAGTGGCAGAAGCGAAATTAATAAATAATATGTACCGGCTGAATACACAGAGTGTTCCAGCATACATATCTACGATTAATGAAAAAGATTCTTACCTATGGCATCAACGAATGGCACATTTAAACTTTGAAGATTTGGACAAACTATCTGAGAGTACAGGGGTGAAAATAGAAAAGAAAGACAAAGTTGTATGCATATCGTGTCTGGAAGGAAAGCAGGCAAGAAATTCTTTTCCTTCAGAAGGTTCCAGAGCAGAAGCTCTGCTAGAACTTATACACTCCGATGTCTGCGGCCCCATGGAAGTTCCGTCATTGGGAGGTGCACATTATTTTGTCACATTCATCGACGACTTCTCCAGGAAGGTATTTGTTTATTTAATTAAAAACAAGTCAGATGTTTTCGACAAGTTTAAAGAATTCAAGGCCATGGTAGAAAAACAAATTAATTTAAAAATAAAGATTCTTCGGACGGATAATGGTAGAGAGTATCTCAGTAACGAGTTTAAAGCCTTTTTAACTAAAAGTGGCATAATGCATCAAACTAGTACATGCTACACGCCCGAGCAAAACGGTTTGTCAGAGAGAATGAATCGTACGTTGCTAGAAAGAGCTCGTTGTATGCTAATAAATGCTAAATTACAGAAGCAGTATTGGGCAGAAGCAGTTTCAACAGCAGCTTACATCACCAACCGCTGCCCAACTAGAGTGCTAGCATTTTTAACACCAGAAGAGATTTGGACAGGTAAAAAGCCAAATATAAATCACTTAAAAATCTTTGGTTGTGAGGCAATGGTTCACGTACCAAAAGAAAAAGCCAAGAAATGGGACCCAAAGGCGGTCAAAATGATATTTATAGGTTACAGTGAACAGACCAAAGGTTACAGGGTTTTGGATCCTAAAACTAAGAAGGTGTTGATTAGCAGAGATGTGATATTCTTGGAAAGTTCAGTTATAAGAAATTATGCTAAGTTACCACTATTAAAGACTACCTCAGAAGCTGTGACACAACAAAATGAAACTATGACTACTGAATCTACTTCAGAATCATCTGAACAGAATGAGAGCAGTGATGAGTCATTTCATTCCGATGAAGGATCTTTATATGAGCCTGAGAAGGAAATAGATTTAAAAGAATGTAAGTCAAATGTAACGACTAGATCACAAAGTAGAAAGAATAAAGAAGGTAATAGTTACACATGCTCAGATGAAATTTCAGAACAGCAGGATATCCCTCAGACATATAGTGAAGCAGTATCTACAGATAATGTAAATGCAGCAAAGTGGAGGCTATCAATCAAAGATGAGTTGTTGTCACATGAACAAAATAAGACATGGCAACTAGTGGAAAAACCACCAGGAGTGCGGATAATTGGCTGTAAATGGGTCTTCAGAATAAAAGACTTGCCATCTGGCCCGCTATTTAAGTCGAGATTGTGTGCCAAGGGCTGCTCACAGAAACAAGGAGTAGATTATACTGAAACTTTTTCGCCAACAGTGAGGTACGATTCCGTTAGAGTTTTACTTTCAGAAGCTGCTCAACATAACCTAGAGATGGTCCAGTTCGATGTGAAAACTGCTTTCTTATATGGAGATATAAAGGAAGACATCTACATGGTACCACCGGAAGGTTTGGAAGCGCCGTCAAATCTGGTATGTAAACTCAATCGTTCACTCTATGGTCTTAAGCAAGCACCTCGGTGCTGGAATCACAAATTTGATAGTTTGCTTAAGAAATTTGGTTTCAAAAACAGTCATGCTGATAAATGTGTGTATATGAGTAGTGTAAATAATAATGCAGTATATCTGCTACTATATGTTGATGACGGGCTCCTACTGTCAAGCTCAAGAGAGTCTTTAGATATTGTCATGTATGAATTGAAACGAAATTTTGAAATAAAACAATGTGAACCAAAGAATTTTGTTGGACTACAGATTGAGAAGTCCAAAGGGCGTATTTTTATACACCAAGCAAACTATATTGAAAAACTGCTGTGTAAATTTGATATGCAGAATGCTAATTCTAACGTCATTCCAGTTGATCCTCATACTACTCTGGAGAAGAGCTCATCTACACCAGATAAGAATATTCAATACAGAGAAGCTGTTGGGTCTTTGATGCATTTGGCTATTGTAAGCAGACCAGATATTATGTATGGCGTCAGTTTGGTGAGTAGATATCTCAATAGTTACGATCACACCCACTGGAATGTTGTCAAGAAAATTATGAAATACCTAAAAGAAACAAAAGATTATGGAATATGTTATACAATATAGACAATAATATAGTACTAGCATATAGTGATGCTGATTATGCTAAAGATAATTGCACACGGCGGTCTTTAACCGGATATGTGTTTATGAAAAATAAAGGTGCGATAACTTGGGCAACACAACATCAGCAGAGTGTTGCTTTATCCACTACAGAAGCTGAGTTTATGGCGGCATGCGCTACCACTAAAGAGGCTATGTGGATAAAACAATTATTAATGGACATAAATGCGTTTCATCAAGACTTCGTAACTTTACATATAGATAATCAAAGTGCAATTTGCTTGATTAAAAATGTAGACTATCATAAGCGGTGCAAACATATTGATGTAAAATATAACTTTATAAAAGAGAAATATGCCGATAGACAAATAGATTTAGAATATGTTTGTACAAAAGAGCAATATGCTGACATATTTACAAAAGCCTTACCACGAGATAGATTTCAGTATCTAAGATGGAAGATAGGAGTACTGAAACTGAATTATTTATTTTAACTTTGTTTGTGTTTAAAGAATTTTATGTTGGTAAAGTTACTGTTAGGTAAGAGTAGGTACTTATTTTGTAATTTACGCGCTATGCAAGTTAACATAATGTGTTGTGCCTACTATTGTATTGCTTTTAGTCTCAATTATTTCTTGTTTTGTAAGAAGGGCTGCAATTTGGTGAGAGTGTTGGAATAATAAATTTAAGCCCTTTCTTTTTCGATTGGCACATCACTAAATATTAGTTACAACACTAGGCTTGTGGAGGCATTTTGTCTGTGGTGGTATCTCTCAAATAAAACACGTAAATTTTCATCTTGCTATTTTATTAAATTACAACACTGTCTAATACCGAATTATGTAAGATTACCTTTACATGCATGATTCTTGAGATATTCGCCAATTCTTCGACCGGCTTATACGATATGTGGAAAGAGTAGCAGCTGCTACTTTCTTTAAAAGAGCTCCGTGGCGCAGCGGTCAACACGCCTGCCTGTGACAAGGATGGTCCCGGGTTCGATCCCCAGTCAGGTCAAGATGGAAAATGATTACTTTGGGGCTAGCTCGTTCTGTGTGATTTTTCCATATATATTTATTTATTTAATACTAGCTGTTACCCGCGGCTTCGCCCGTGTAATTTATAGCCTATGACCTTCTCGGTACCCTAACCTATGTTTATGCAAAATTTCATGATGAATGGTTCAGTAGATACGGCGTGAAAGCGTAACAAACAAACAAACTCACTTTCGATATTCATTTATTTATTTAATTAATTTTTCTTTCTCTAAGACCACATTAAAAGATGACTGAAGAAAACCATTTGACCTAAGTCCATGCATGTCTAATCGGAACAAAAAGTAGACTAGAATCCCTATCAATGTTAGGCAATATGCCACCATCCTGGTTCATATTTATTAGTATCGAGCGTTAAGACTGGAGTTTAATTCCCCAGCGACCCCATCGGATGTTAGTCTAATGTGTTAAGCCTTATATAAATAAGGAGGTTGCTATTAAATTATTCAAAGTCATCTTTGAAGTTTTTTGAGTTTACTAGAAACTCTTTGAAAATTGGTGCGGCACTGCAGCCTCGACATAATACTTTATCGCGTTTATACTACCCTGGAACTATTATGTTAAATAGCCTAGAGCTTGTAACGCTACCCTGGATGTGGTTCATACTTGGATTGGTGACAGCAAGTGACGCAACTCGAACTGATACTTATTTCGGGAGGCAAGTTAAGCCGTTGTTCCAGCTGTCACAAAAATCGAGGTTAAAATAGGACTGGATATAATAATACTCTATCACTTGAATGCTATTCTAGTATGTTAAACAATCTAGAGCTTGTTACGCTACCAAGCATGTGGTTGGTTCATATTTGGATTGGTGAGCAACTGGCACACCTGAACCTAATTTGTTTCGGGCACGTTAAGCCCTTTGTTCTGGCTGTCACTGTCACAAAATATTGAGGTAAGCCTGGACAATGTCTTTGGCCTGGATAAACAATATCCTATCGCGTTTATGCTGTCCTGATACTTTTTACTTTAATGTTAAACAGCCTAGAACTTGTCGCTACCCAAGATGTGACTTATATTTGGATGGGTGATTGTGGCATATCTCGTTCAACCTAATATTTGTTTCGGGAGGCACGTTAAGCTGTTGGTTCGGATGTCACTAATAAATTGGGGATATAATAAACGTTGAATTAGAAGAGAGAAAACGGGAATCAGAGTTTCTGGCGAATAGCTAAGTTGTGAGGTTTTATACATTTTTATGTCCGACAGTATTCCTAAACTTGAGCTATGTCTGGCAACCGTGAGAGATACTACCTTTAACAATTACAGAGCATTGTCTAATAATCTATTATTATCTCCACAAGTTAGGAAAGTAGGTCACAATTCTGATTCATATTCATTACCATTGAATGTTCGGACAGGAGATTGGATCCTCAGGGAGCTCATTGGATGTTAGTATGATGTGTTTAGCATTTAATAATGGACGTGGGTACATTGAAAATAAAGTTCATTTTTCACTATATCATGATATAAGCTGTTATTAAAAAACTAATAGCTTTTATTTTCCTTCGATACGACAAGTATTTACAAAATTATTATTCATAATACCCCCGCTAAGTACGCTCTAACTCTGCTTTTACCGCGTGACGTCATCGTATCTGACAGCTAATATAATATTGCTTCCCAACATCCCTAACAGAAATCTCTTTAGATAAATTGATAGGACGTATAGATATTCATCACTGCATTTTTATGTTGCCCTGATACTTCTAAAGTCTTTGAAGACGGCCTCCGTGGCACAGTGGTTGACACGCTACAATGCGATACTTACGTACTTCTAAGTTTTAACAACCTAGTTCTAAATACCGTAAGGAGTCAATACTCCTACCAAGATACGTCAATACGTCATGCGGTATCTTTAATTAGCAGTGAGTATTGCGTAATAACTCAGCATAATCTCTCACGATTCAGGCATCTACGAACAAACCCGATTCATATTCATTAGCATAGTGTGTTCTGACAGGAGTTTGGATCCCCAGGGAACTCATCGTATGTAATGTAGTTCTAGTATAATGTATATTAAGCGCTGTTCACACGTTTCTGGGTTCCCGGTTCCCTGACGGGAATCCGGCCGGATCGGGGAAAACCAGTTCCATACGATTTGTATGAACTCGATCATACAGATCAGGGGCGGGCCGTCAGTGTCCCGGTGATTGCCCGGACGCCCAGATGTCCCTGTCCCCGGAGGTGACAATCAGACGGGCAGTCGGATTTTTACCTCCGGGGACGATATTTCTTCTGTTATTAATTCAAAATACCGGTGCTAGATAGACCTATGACCGACATTCTTTGATCGACACAAAATTGTCTGACAGTAACCGACAAATTTTGTCAAATAAAGATTGCACTGACACGGATTTCCCTGATATGTGTGAACACGGATCCCGGACGGCCCGGCCCTGACGGGGAAATAGACATGGCCGACCCGGAAAGCTCTGACCCGGAAAGGTGTGAATAGTGCTTAAATGTTAAGGCCACTAAATATTCTGATATCTATGGTTAAGGCTTTCACACATTATAAGAGCAATTGAAATTTTCGCCTTTATAATTGTTTCTGTAATTTCTAGCAAATTACTCCTGTACTGTAAAATTTAAGCAAAAGACAAGCATAACCTCCTCTTTTTGGCAGTTGGTTCAAACAAAACAAAGGAATGCCTTTGTAACCACAAGTCAGAACACAATAACACAAATGACAAACGACGCTCATATCGCCGGAATGCGCGCATTTCTGTGGCACAATAACTTCCTTATGAGGGAAAGAACGCGAAATCGCTTAGAAAATACAGTTGGTATGTTTAGATTAAGAAACCTGCAGGCCTATTTGTTAACTTTTGACAATTGTGGTGAACAACGATTTGATTGTCACTATAACATCCATTACAGCTTTTGTATGATTGACTATTTTTAATAAATAATGTTGAATTGACCATCTAAACGTTGTACACCGCAGTTGTCAAAAGTTAGCAAATAGGCAAGGCAATCTGAACCTAAAAGCAATAAATAAAATATATAAGAACTAATCACATAGATTGAGCTAGCCCCAAAGTAAGTTCGAGACTTGTGTTATGGGATGCTTACTCAACGATACGATATTTTATTAAAAATACATATATAGATAAACATCGAATACCCAGGTCTATTAAAGATAATTTTCCATCTTAATACAATGCTTAATATACTGTTTTTTGTTTGTTTGTTCTACAATAAATAATATTTCATTTCATTTCATCTTGACCTGACCGGGGATCGAACCCGGAACGAGACCGGCAATGTGAACACATTGAGGTAAAACCTCATTAATATTAATCAATCTAGAAAAGGGAAATCTCTAATTGATTTAATTAAACAATTCTGACTAGAAAAACGTTTCTGAGAACCTTTCAGGCCGTAGTCAGCGTGATTAATTCGTCGTAGTGATGCCGGTTATCTATATAATTTCGATGGTATGATAATAATTTATCGATAAATTGGAATCAATGAATTCATACCATGCCATGGTATTTGGTCTAGAATAGGACTTCTTTGTATTTTCTACATTGCTATGGGTAGAGATTGACAGGGATGGCATAAACTAAAGAAGGCTTATATCCAGCAGTGGGTCCTGTTGCAAACTCTTTAGTTTTTATAAATACTTTTTTATAGATTTTTGTACATATTTTTAAATTTGATTAAGTCAAATAAATAAAAAATGTCTGAGAGAAAGCCCATCATTTACAACATTTTTTGGTTTGTAAATGATGGGCTTTCTCTCAGACATTTTTTATTTATTTGACTTAATCAAATTTAAAAATATGTACAAAAATCTATAAAAAAGTATTTATAAAAACTAAAGAGTTTGCAACATCCTCCCGCCCTTAAAGTAGTTTAACTAATTTAAAGACGGGGCGACGAAGCAGACCTCCTGCCGTCTTGACGTCTACCACCCTGACCACTCCATCTTTGCCCGGATAGGTCTTCACAATGCGACCTTTCGGCCATGTCCTTCGTGGTAGGTTGCCATCCGCTATCAGAACAAAATCATCTATTTTCATGTTCTGACTCCCTTTACCAGTAATGGTTCGTGGCTGCATTGTAGGAAGTACTTCTTTCACCCATCTATTCCAAAACTTATCGGCTAATTGTAAAGCTTTTTTCCATTCTGATTTTAGTACCTTTTCATCAAATCTGGCATTTGGAATATAATCAGGTGATGAGGCTCCAATTAGAAAATGGAATGGTGTTAAAGTTGTGGGATCATCCGGGTTGGTCGAGACATGCGTCAGTGGACGAGAATTTACGATAGCTTCGGCCTCTGCCAGTAGTGTCATTAAAGTCTCTTCTTTGGGAGATCTTTCTTTAAGCGTGGCGTTCAGAGCAATTTTGACTGTGCGCACCATCCTTTCCCAACAACCACCAAATGTTGGTGTTGCTGCTGGAATAAAGCTCCAATTGATCTTTTTTGACGCTATAAAATCTTCAACAGCATCAGTATAAAACTGTTTTAAAATTCTGTTTGCTCCTACAAATGCGGTCCCATTGTCAGAGAATATTGTGTGTGGGTTGCCGCGCCTCGCTGTAAACCTTCTCAAAGCCATTATAGCAGAATCTGCGGATAAGTTGTGTACCACTTCGAGATGAACAGCTCTACAAGTAAGACAAGTGAAGAGTGCTATGTAGCGTTTTTCATGTCGGCGTCCAATTGTTATTGTTATAGGTCCAAAATAATCAAGCCCGGTAAAAGTATAGGGTCGTTGGTGATGCGCAAGTCGTTCAACTGGAAGGTCTCCCATGATTGGGTTGACTGGTTGAGCCTTTCGAATCCTGCAGAAAATGCATTTGCTTGCTACGCTTCGAACCGTATCCCGGAGTCGTATAATCCAATATTTCTGGCGTATTTCATTTATTACCAGATGATGGTTTGCATGGCCTGCTCTTTCGTGGTAATGTTGAATCAATAAACGTACTACTGGATGTCTACCATCAAGTATAATGGGAAAAATTGATTCTGGATCGATATCCTGAACGGCTTTAATCCTTCCAGAGACACAAAGCAGGTCGTCTTTTAGAAATGGTGTTAATTTCAATAAACGGCTTCGTTTTGGAAGTGGATGTGAATTTATCATGGCTTGAAATTCTTCCTCGAAGCTCTCCATCTGTGTTCGTCGTATTATATGTCTTTCTGCTGCTTTCATGTAATCGGCATTAAGAGGTGGTAGGGTGATTGAAGTCGAATGAAGTGCGCGGGGCATAGTTATGCTTTTGTTTGATTTTGAATTACGAACGTGGGCCAAAAAATTACCAAAAAATTTCGCGGCTTGATGTGCACGAGCTGTGGCACGAGACAATCGTAGCCAACTGCTAAAATGTTTGAAATCAGCTGTAACAGGTGTCGGTAATGGTTGCAATGTTAAAGCGGTAAATAGTTCAACTTTTGTTTTAACTTCACTAAAATTTTGGGGATATGTAGATGGTTGCCGAGGCCAAGATTCCATTGAACGTGAAAGAAATGAGGGTCCAACAAACCATCTATGTGACGAATTAAAATTTGACAAATTTGAACGTGTGATGTCGTCAGCGACATTCAACTCGCTTGGTACCCACCACCAGTCCTTGATATTAGAATTTTCCCAAATTTCTGAAATGCGGTGAGCAACAAACGGCTTGAACGTCCGCGCGTCACTTCGTAGCCATCCTAAAACGATCATAGAATCAGTCCAAAAAAATAGCTTGTCAGGTTTTTTTCTATGACTATTAAGAATGGTTAATGCGAGTCTGGAACCTATCAAGGCTGCTTGAAGCTCGAGCCTAGGTATAGAGGTTGGCTTTAAAGAAGAAACACGTGCCTTGCTAGATATAAGAGCAACCTTGATTGTTCCATTTTTGTATAAAAATCTCCAATAACCCACACAAGCATACGCTTCTTCACTCGCATCAACAAATACATGAAGTTCTCTAGAAGCCGGTTCGGAACCTTCTGCGGAAGCGTACCAACGTGGAATTTTAATAGTCATCACGCTAGTAAGTTCCCGATACCAGTCGGTCCATTTTGCGATATCCGACACACAAAGCTTGGTGTCCCAGTCAAGACCGGATCTCCAGGTCTGCTGAAATAGTATTCTTCCTTTAATAACAATTGGTCCAAGCAGGCCTAGAGGGTCATATACACGCATTAAGATTGAGAGAACTTCGCGTTTTGTCAACTTATTTGGCAAGATGTCGCCTGGATTTCTGAAGCTTAAATAATCTTTTTCATGGTTCCATTCTACACCTAAAACTTTGACGTCGCTAGTGGAGTCGAGAGTTGTATCTGTTGGCCGAGCGGCACATAAGTCTGACTTTATGAGTTTTAATGCTGCCCGGTCGTTGGATATCCACCCTCGCATTTCCATGCATGCAGCACTATGAATTGTTACGATATCTGCAGCTAATTGTGCTGCCTCAGAGCTAGTATCCAATGAACCTACATAATCGTCCATATAATGGTCGTTTATGATAGCATCGACAGCCTTTGGGTATTTGAGTGAAAATTCTTTGGCATTTTTATTTTTTATAAATTGTGCTATAAATGGCGAACAAGATGCGCCGAATATAACCGAGGACATTCGGTATTCTTTAATCGGTTGGTTTGTAGTTAATTTACCGGTAGTTGGCTTCCACAAAAATCGCAATGCATCTCTGTCTAAATGCCTAACACGTATTTGAGAAAACATTTCTTTTATGTCAGCAACAACTGCGATTCGCCCTTCGCGAAAACGAAAAAGTATATCTAATAAAGATTTAAGCAAGTCTGGACCTGGTATAAGTAAAGAATTTAAGCTGATGCCGTCATTTTTGGCAGCTGCATCAAGCACGACGCGCAACTTTTTCTTCTGAGGGTGATAAACTCCAAAATGTGGTAAATAATACCGTATACTTTTAGAAATACATGTGTCTTGACCCTTAGGTTGGATGTAATAAGAATTGGGATCACATTCTTCGGCGTATTCTTTGTCTAACATATTATTGATTGCAAACTCTTTAGTTTTTATAAATACTTTTTTATAGATTTTTGTACATATTTTTAAATTTGATTAAGTCAAATAAATAAAAAATGTCTGAGAGAAAGCCCATCATTCACAACATTTACGCAAGTAGTGACAAATAAATCAATTCATGCCGCTAAAGTGTCGGAAATGGCTAAGCCACTCATTTCTTCGACACCTTACGACAATATTTTACTTAAAGCAGTCGCCGATACAGCCGCTGCCGCAAAAACTATAGCGTCTAATCAAAACAAGGTAATCAGGCCTGACCTAATACCATTCTATGGTAATGCCTTGCAGTGGATGCAGTTTAAACGTGTTTATGATCTTACTAAGACTTCCTTTTCTACAACAGAAAACATGAATCGTCTTCAAAATGCGATCCGCGGCCCCGCTCGCGATGCCATCTCCTCAATTTTAGTCTGTGGAGAGGACCCAGACCAGATCGTGGCCGCGCTTGAGGAAAATTTCGCACGTCCTGAAGTTATTGTCATGAAAGAAACCTCGGCTTTGAAAAGTCTACCACGGCTGGGGAATGACCTAAAAGAACTCGGAAAACTTTCCAATCAGGTGCGTAATTGTTAGACTAGCAAAGAGGTATGTTAGTCTGATGTGCCAAAAAAGACAAAGGAGTTTGTTATTTTATGAACATTTTCTAATTTCAAGTTCCTCTTGTCAATACTTTTGTTGTCATATATTTTTCGTTGTCAATTGAATAAAAGAAATATTTCTATCTAAATATTTCATTTAACTATAATTCAACCATAATGTAAACTGTGCACCTAAAGTAATTAGTGCCACCAGGTAAGGCACTAATAGGTTATAGGCCCGTATTCGATAATTATGGATGATAACGAGAAAGAGAGAGGAACTGCATCTGGCAGTCCAGGGAGCAGTTTGCCATCAGTTGAAAAGTTGGACGGCAATTCGAATTATGCAACGTGGAAATTTCTCATGGAATTATACCTGATTCATGATGATTTGTGGGAATACACACATATAACTCCAGATGCTTGCGACGTTTCTGGTACAAGGCGTGACCAGAGAGCACGGGCCAAGATCTGTTTGATGGTAAGACCCCATTGCTTGGTGCATGTCCGAAGTGCAAAAACGGCGAAGGAAGCTTGGGAAGCTTTAAAGAATGCCTTCGAGGATAAGGGTTTGAACAACCGTTGCCGGCTTTTGACTAAATTAGTGAGCATGAGGCTAGAACAGTTTTCAACGATTCGTGAATATGTGACATCTGTTTTAGCAACGTCACAGGAGCTGTTGGATATTGGGAAGGAGGTTGATGACGAGCTCCTGGCAGCTCTACTTCTTCAAGGCCTTACTCCAGAATTTCAACCAATGAGACTGGCCATAGAGAACAGCAATATTAATTTAACTACCGACTATGTGAAAACAAAGCTTTTTCAAATGGAAGATACCTACTCAGCTAGTACCAGTGAGCAGCAAACTTCAACATCAGCACTGTTATCTAATAAGCATAAGGGCAAGAGTGCACCTAAGAAGAAGACCAGAAGGGTCAAGTGTTTTATTTGCGATGGTCCTCACAAAGCACATGACTGTCCTGAGAATCCAAAGCAGAAGAAGGAGGCGCTGCAGGCCTACGCGCTTGGTACAGCAGTAAAACCAAATACTGATGATTGGATTATTGACTCCGGGGCGTCTACACATATGACCAATCGCAAATCATGGTTTAAGGGCTTAAAGAAAACTTCTAAACCTTTGAGAGTGACTTGTGCTGACGGTAATGAGTTGTTGGGTGAAAGCGAAGGTATGGTAGTTTGCGAATCAATAGATTTAACAATCAGTAATGTTACATATGTTCCTAGATTAGCTTCTAATTTACTGAGTGTGAATGCTATTACGAAAAAAGGACATATAGTGGTATTTTCAGAAAAGGGTTGTGACATCTTTAAGAGTAATGAGTGTGAGGTTAAAGGAAAGGCTGTAGTGAAAGGTGTGGAAGAACGAGGCATTTATAAAATCAAGTGCTGTTCACAGGGTTCTGCGCTTTCATCAGCAACTGCAGGTGACCAGCTGATGCTGTGGCATCGGAGGATGGGGCACCTTGGTATGAAAAACCTGAAATTACTTAGAGATAAGATGGCAACAGGGGTAAGTTTTCCTGACACTTTAACTAAACTTGAGTGTATACCTTGCATCCTGGGAAAACAAACAAAGCAACCTTTTAAGAAGAATAGTGCGACGAGAAGCACTGAGGTACTAGGTTTGGTACATTCTGACGTATGTGGACCTATGGAGGTACCGTCTGTCAGCAAGTTTCGATATTTTTTAACGTTTATTGACGATTTTACTCGCAAAACCTTTGTATATTTTTTGAAACAAAAGAGTGATGTTTTCGAAAAATTTATAGAGTTTAAGGAGTTTGCGGAAAACCAAAGCGGAAAGAAGCTGAAGATTCTTCGCAGTGATAATGGGACGGAATTCGTCAACAAACGTTTCGATGATTATTTAAAAAAATGCGGAATTCAGCACCAGTTGACAGTTGATTTTACTCCGGAACAGAACGGGGTCGCTGAGAGAGCGAATCGTACGGTTAACGAGAAAGCTAGGAGTATGCTGCAAGATTCTGGTCTGGATAAGCGGTTTTGGGCAGAGGCTGTCCATCATGCAGTTTTTTTGAAAAATCGTTCACCAACGATAGCGGTGAAAAATGTAACACCTGAAGAAAAATGGTCAAAGAGAAAATGTGATCTCAGCACAATTAAGGTCTTTGGGTGCAAAGCTTTTATGCATATCCCTAAAGAAAAGAGAAAAAAGTGGGATGCTAAAGGCAGAGAACTAATCTTCACAGGCTTCTGTGATAACTCCAAAGCCTATAGATTAGTCGACCCTACTTCTGGTGCAGTATTTAAGGCAAGAAACGTTGTGTTCTTAGAGAGCCAAATGAGTGACAAGAGTTCAAAAATCAAAGAGAATCAAGAGATGATTATTAATCTAAGTGAAGATTGTGAAATGAACCAACCGTCACATCAAAGCCTTGTAGAGACTGAGAGCAGACAGTCAACACATTCATCTGGAAGAGTTGAAAGAGAAATTTCAACTGATTCTGATCATGTTTCAGGGGATAATATTCTTAGAGAAGATAACAATCCTCGAGTGGAACACGAGATTAGGAACGTGGGATCTGATGTTCGTACAGAAGATCAAAATGAGCCAGATGTAGACTCTGATACAGCAGAGTTTGAAGACTGTGACTCAGTTTCAACAGTGGCTGAGCAAATTGAGGAAGACTTTCAAGATAGGCCACGGAGGTATCCCCTAAGAAACCGAAAGCCTACTCAGTTTCCAGATTACATACTGTATCAGGCCAGTGAATCGGAACAGGATCCTAGTACGATTCATGAAGCACTGTCAAGGAGTGACAGTAAGGAGTGGAAAGTAGCCATTCAAGAAGAATTGAGTGCAATCAAGAAAAATAAGACTTGGGTCTTAGTCAAACGACCGGAACGATGTAATGTCGTTGATTCTAAATGGATATTTAAAATCAAAGACGAAGGGGAGGGAAAGAAGCGTTATAAGGCTCGTCTTGTGGCCCGAGGTTTCAGTCAAAGATATGGAGTTGACTATGACGAGACTTTCTCCCCGGTCGTGAGACACAGTTCGCTAAGAACACTTTTAGCGTTAGCAGCTACTTATTGCCTCAATATTGACCAAATGGACGTAAAAACGGCGTTCCTCAACGGAGAGTTGTCAGAGACTGTATATATGAAGCAACCAGAAGGCTTTGAGGAAAAGAGTTCGGAGTACGTTTGTTTATTAAAACGCTCACTGTATGGATTAAAGCAAGCTCCTAGAGCATGGAACACTAAGTTGAACAAAGAGTTGTTACAACTGGCGTTTAAAAGATCCAAGAATGAACCTTGTGTTTATATAAAGTCAAATGGGAAGAAGCTGATTATACTTGCAGTTTATGTAGACGACATTCTCATTCTGTGGAATGACAAAGAGGAATTACAGAATCTTAAACAAGATTTGATGAGAAAGTTTGAGATGAAGGATCTCGGTCGCGCAAAATTCCTTCTGGGAATCCGCATCACTCAAAGCGACACTTCAATCAAAATCGACCAAGAGAGTTATGTCGATAAGATGCTTAAAAACTTTGGTATGGTTGACTGCAAGGTTGCATCAACGCCATCTGTGCCTGGACAGAAACTGGAAAAACCAGGATCAACACACAGACTTGATTCTAATATACCATACCAAAATTTAATTGGTTCATTAATGTATTTAGCTGTCTGCACGAGACCAGACATAGCGTATACTGTGAACTATCTGAGCCAGTTCAACACCTGCTTTACTGAGGAGCACTGGACAGCAGCGAAACGAGTGCTACGATTCTTAAAAGGAACCAAGAGTCATGGACTTTTCTATAGCAAAACGGATAGAAAAGGATTAATTGGCTACGCAGATGCAAGTCATGCTACATCCTTTGACAGAAAGTCGTACACTGGATTGGTTTTCCTGTGGAAAGGAGGAGCAATTTGCTGGGAAAGCAAAAAGCAGAAGACAGTAGCACTATCCACTGCTGAAGCAGAATATGTTGCCATCTCGGAAGCAGCCCGAGAAGCAATATTTTTAAAACGTTTTGTTGCTGAGCTTACTGGAGAACAGGAGAAGCAACTGACTATCTACTGTGATAGCCAGTCAGCAATAGCCATTGCACAGAATCCTGTGCACCACCAACGCACAAAGCATATTGATGTGCGTCACCACTATGTAAGAGAAGCATGTGAAGGTGGGCATGTGAGGTTAGAGTACGTAGAGACCGGGCGAATGGTCGCGGATGTACTCACTAAACCCCTCTTAAAGGGTAAATTCCAGATGTGTGCAAGAAGTATGGGTCTGGAGGAATGAAATTAAGGAGGAGTGTTAGACTAGCAAAGAGGTATGTTAGTCTGATGTGCCAAAAAAGACAAAGGAGTTTGTTATTTTATGAACATTTTCTAATTTCAAGTTCCTCTTGTCAATACTTTTGTTGTCATATATTTTTCGTTGTCAATTGAATAAAAGAAATATTTCTATCTAAATATTTCATTTAACTATAATTCAACCATAATGTAAACTGTGCACCTAAAGTAATTAGTGCCACCAGGTAAGGCACTAATAGTAATGCAGTTTCTAATATCAAATTACTCAATCAGATAGAGTACCTTTATGCTCCTGAACTTTTTCATGCTATTTTGGGTAAATTAAACCCGATTATGAAAGTCAGGTGGACTGATTTTGCTGTTCAAGACTCATCTAACAGACCTAAACTAGAGATCCTGTCCGACTTTTTAGTTCGTGAATACCAACAGTTTATTAAATTTAGTTTGAGTCCCGAATCTCTGTTACCATCCACGTCTTTTGATAAAAAAGACCCACTAATGAAAAACCGTGAAAATATACATGCTGTAAGTACATCTGACAAGAAAATTGAATGCGTTTACTGTAAAAAACTACACAACATAAAATCATGCTCCAAATATAAATCGCTTTGGCGAGAGAGATGGCGTTGGCTGCGTGAAGCACGTGTATGTTATCGTTGTCTGAAACCGAACCGACATCTTTGGAAAACATGTAAGTCACCTTGTTGTGGTGTCGACGGTTGCACGTTCAGACACCACCCATTACTACACGGCATTACGTACAACCTTCCTTCTGCAAGCGTGAACGTACAAACTACTGAACAAAATAATTCTGACACTTCTGTTGTTGTTTCTAATACAATACAACAGACTAATTTATATTCTAATGTAACTCAGAGTTCGAGGGCACTACTGAAAATCGTTCCAGCAACTGTCACCGGGCCTGCCGGAAGCTGCAACGTCTACTGTCTCGTCGATGACGGCAGTACCGCTACAATTATCGATTCCGACGTTGCTGCTGCTATTGGTGCTACGGGGCCAACACAGAATATAACCCTCAATGGCGTAGGTGGTCTGACTACAAACAAAACAATTTCTTTTGTTGATTTTCAGATAAAAGGCAGGTATACCAATGAGACATTTTTAGTAAAAAACGCAAGAGCAATGAAAGGTCTGTCTTTGAGTCCACAAACACTGTCACGAGAGAGCATTGCATCTTACAATCATTTAGTTGACTTACTCGACGTCTTGCCATACCAAGATGCCACACCTTCCATTTTAATAGGTGCTGAACACTGGTATTTGTCTATTACGCGTGAAGTACGTAAAGGCAACCACAACCAACCAGTGGCTTGTCTAACAGCTCTAGGATGGACATTATACGGCAGGACATCGAGCAACACAAAACTTGTTGAGTTTGTAAACCATTTATCCTATGAAAGTAAACAAAATAAAAATGAGGACTTAGATTTACTTATAAAACAACAATACAAACTAGATGCAATTGGTATATGTAAACGAGAAACAATTAATAGTAGGCAGGATATGCGAGCTATAGAAATTTTAGAATCAACGGCTAAACGTTTGCCTTCGGGGCGTTTTGAGGTAGGTATGCCTTGGCGTAATGACATTGACAACTTACCTAATAGTTACCCGCAAGCTCTATCGCGTTTTGTTACTTTACAGAAGCGAATGAACCGTGATAAAAACTTTTCGGAGGCATACGAAACTTTTATCAATAATATGTTAGACAAAGAATACGCCGAAGAATGTGATCCCAATTCTTATTACATCCAACCTAAGGGTCAAGACACATGTATTTCTAAAAGTATACGGTATTATTTACCACATTTTGGAGTTTATCACCCTCAGAAGAAAAAGTTGCGCGTCGTGCTTGATGCAGCTGCCAAAAATGACGGCATCAGCTTAAATTCTTTACTTATACCAGGTCCAGACTTGCTTAAATCTTTATTAGATATACTTTTTCGTTTTCGCGAAGGGCGAATCGCAGTTGTTGCTGACATAAAAGAAATGTTTTCTCAAATACGTGTTAGGCATTTAGACAGAGATGCATTGCGATTTTTGTGGAAGCCAACTACCGGTAAATTAACTACAAACCAACCGATTAAAGAATACCGAATGTCCTCGGTTATATTCGGCGCATCTTGTTCGCCATTTATAGCACAATTTATAAAAAATAAAAATGCCAAAGAATTTTCACTCAAATACCCAAAGGCTGTCGATGCTATCATAAACGACCATTATATGGACGATTATGTAGGTTCATTGGATACTAGCTCTGAGGCAGCACAATTAGCTGCAGATATCGTAACAATTCATAGTGCTGCATGCATGGAAATGCGAGGGTGGATATCCAACGACCGGGCAGCATTAAAACTCATAAAGTCAGACTTATGTGCCGCTCGGCCAACAGATACAACTCTCGACTCCACTAGCGACGTCAAAGTTTTAGGTGTAGAATGGAACCCTGAAAAAGATTATTTAAGCTTCAGAAATCCAGGCGACATCTTGCCAAATAAGTTGACAAAACGCGAAGTTCTCTCAATCTTAATGCGTGTATATGACCCTCTAGGCCTGCTTGGACCAATTGTTATTAAAGGAAGAATACTATTTCAGCAGACCTGGAGATCCGGTCTTGACTGGGACACCAAGCTTTGTGTGTCGGATATCGCAAAATGGACCGACTGGTATCGGGAACTTACTAGCGTGATGACTATTAAAATTCCACGTTGGTACGCTTCCGCAGAAGGTTCCGAACCGGCTTCTAGAGAACTTCATGTATTTGTTGATGCGAGTGAAGAAGCGTATGCTTGTGTGGGTTATTGGAGATTTTTATACAAAAATGGAACAATCAAGGTTGCTCTTATATCTAGCAAGGCACGTGTTTCTTCTTTAAAGCCAACCTCTATACCTAGGCTCGAGCTTCAAGCAGCCTTGATAGGTTCCAGACTCGCATTAACCATTCTTAATAGTCATAGAAAAAAACCTGACAAGCTATTTTTTTGGACTGATTCTATGATCGTTTTAGGATGGCTACGAAGTGACGCGCGGACGTTCAAGCCGTTTGTTGCTCACCGCATTTCAGAAATTTGGGAAAATTCTAATATCAAGGACTGGTGGTGGGTACCAAGCGAGTTGAATGTCGCTGACGACATCACACGTTCAAATTTGTCAAATTTTAATTCGTCACATAGATGGTTTGTTGGACCCTCATTTCTTTCACGTTCAATGGAATCTTGGCCTCGGCAACCATCTACATATCCCCAAAATTTTAGTGAAGTTAAAACAAAAGTTGAACTATTTACCGCTTTAACATTGCAACCATTACCGACACCTGTTACAGCTGATTTCAAACATTTTAGCAGTTGACTACGATTGTCTCGTGCCACAGCTCGTGCACATCAAGCCGCGAAATTTTTTGGTAATTTTTTGGCCCACGTTCGTAATTCAAAATCAAACAAAAGCATAACTATGCCCCGCGCACTTCATTCGACTTCAATCACCCTACCACCTCTTAATGCCGATTACATGAAAGCAGCAGAAAGACATATAATACGACGAACACAGATGGAGAGCTTCGAGGAAGAATTTCAAGCCATGATAAATTCACATCCACTTCCAAAACGAAGCCGTTTATTGAAATTAACACCATTTCTAAAAGACGACCTGCTTTGTGTCTCTGGAAGGATTAAAGCCGTTCAGGATATCGATCCAGAATCAATTTTTCCCATTATACTTGATGGTAGACATCCAGTAGTACGTTTATTGATTCAACATTACCACGAAAGAGCAGGCCATGCAAACCATCATCTGGTAATAAATGAAATACGCCAGAAATATTGGATTATACGACTCCGGGATACGGTTCGAAGCGTAGCAAGCAAATGCATTTTCTGCAGGATTCGAAAGGCTCAACCAGTCAACCCAATCATGGGAGACCTTCCAGTTGAACGACTTGCGCATCACCAACGACCCTATACTTTTACCGGGCTTGATTATTTTGGACCTATAACAATAACAATTGGACGCCGACATGAAAAACGCTACATAGCACTCTTCACTTGTCTTACTTGTAGAGCTGTTCATCTCGAAGTGGTACACAACTTATCCGCAGATTCTGCTATAATGGCTTTGAGAAGGTTTACAGCGAGGCGCGGCAACCCACACACAATATTCTCTGACAATGGGACCGCATTTGTAGGAGCAAACAGAATTTTAAAACAGTTTTATACTGATGCTGTTGAAGATTTTATAGCGTCAAAAAAGATCAATTGGAGCTTTATTCCAGCAGCAACACCAACATTTGGTGGTTGTTGGGAAAGGATGGTGCGCACAGTCAAAATTGCTCTGAACGCCACGCTTAAAGAAAGATCTCCCAAAGAAGAGACTTTAATGACACTACTGGCAGAGGCCGAAGCTATCGTAAATTCTCGTCCACTGACGCATGTCTCGACCAACCCGGATGATCCCACAACTTTAACACCATTCCATTTTCTAATTGGAGCCTCATCACCTGATTATATTCCAAATGCCAGATTTGATGAAAAGGTACTAAAATCAGAATGGAAAAAAGCTTTACAATTAGCCGATAAGTTTTGGAATAGATGGGTGAAAGAAGTACTTCCTACAATGCAGCCACGAACCATTACTGGTAAAGGGAGTCAGAACATGAAAATAGATGATTTTGTTCTGATAGCGGATGGCAACCTACCACGAAGGACATGGCCGAAAGGTCGCATTGTGAAGACCTATCCGGGCAAAGATGGAGTGGTCAGGGTGGTAGACGTCAAGACGGCAGGAGGTCTGCTTCGTCGCCCCGTCTTTAAATTAGTTAAACTACTTTAAGGGCGGGAGGATGTTGCAAACTCTTTAGTTTTTATAAATACTTTTTTATAGATTTTTGTACATATTTTTAAATTTGATTAAGTCAAATAAATAAAAAATGTCTGAGAGAAAGCCCATCATTTACAACAGGTCCTAAAAACTGATGATGGAATGGCATTTATAAAATTGACCTTAACTTAGGAGATGTTAGATTCAAATCCTACCCGTGTCGCGTTCTTTTTCATCACATATTTTAAATTTGAATAAGGTGCATATTTCTCAGATATCGATAGATTATCGGTACTATGCAACATTGCAAAGAATACGGATATATAGGTAGGATATAGGATCAATACGGTAGTTGCCTAATGTTAAGATTATATAAAATTTGTTTCTAATGAGACTAATTTCTATCTAAAAACACTATAAAGAACACTTTTAATTTGATATCGATTCGTTAAGTGATCTTAAAGCTTCTTTAAAGATGGGTGAATAGGACCATTTTTTAAAGTATGAAAATCTTTAATTACAATTATACTGTATTTTAGTCTGCAAAATTTATAGCAACTTTTACTATGAAACCATTACCATAAA